>CM062604.1:11503110-12103110 GCA_031470985.1 Agastache rugosa
GTCGAAAATTAAGAAAAAATTTGAGATTTTCGATTTTGATGTTGTATGATCAATTTGATTGATTATTTGGGAAAGCTTAGATAATTATTCTAAGCATGTTTGATGTTGGAAGTAATCAAAGTAATCAAAACCCTTCTATGACTTTTAATTATAGCCGAAAATTATGATTAAAATTAGGGGTTTTTGATCTTCGATGTTTCTTTTGATTTAAATTGATGTTTAAATTAAGCTTTATATTGATGTTATTAAGTATGTTTATGCATTGAATTAATAGATTGAATGATAATTATTCCAATTTTTGGAATTTTCAAAATATTAGGGTTCTTAAGATTAGGGCTTTTTAATTTTGATGTTGAATGATGAAATTGATGATAGAATTGAGCTTATGATATTTATTTAAGCATGTGGGAATTTTGTTAGAATTTTTGAGCTCAATTTCATTAATTTCAAAATTTTCAAGCTTTTAAAATTAATTAAAAATAATTATTCTAGAGCTTAAATGGATTAAATGAGTTTACAATTAATCTCTAGAATGTTAATTAAGCATGTTGTAATTTGAAATGGATAAAAATAAGCAAATGTGCCCTATTTCCTTTAAAAAGTCGAAATATATATATATTAGGTTTTGATTTTTATCCAATTAAATTAAGTAATTAAGCTATAAATATAGCTTATAAATTAAATTAAGATGTTGGGAATTGATTAGAATGAAATTGGATATTTTATCCTAATTTTATAAAAGGGCCGAAAATAATTAAAGGAAATTAAATGATTATTTGATTTTTAATTAAGTAAATAATCATATATTTGGATTTTCATACAATAAAAATTAAGTATTGTGGAAATTTTCAGAATTTTAATACGAATGGTATTAAGAATTTTCTATATCTCGGCTATTTTTCCAAGTCGAAGGTTTATAGGTTTATATGTGTACGTGATCTCGGATTGATAATATGATTGGCGTAATTATGTTTATTATGTTAAAAGATGTAAGTAGATTTAATTTCATAATGTTTGGACTCCGTTTGACGAGTCGAGATTGTTATGGAAGCTCGAATGCTTTGATTAAAGTGCATAAGTTGTTAATTAAGCTTAAGTGTTTAAGCATTTAAAATGTTTAAGTAGAAAGTTAATTAGTAGTTAAGTTTAGAGTTTTAAAAAGTATTTAGAATGTTTAAGTATTAGTATTAAGTTAAGCGTTAAAGAATCGAGGCGAAATAGAAATTTAGTTGTTCGAGAGATAGCGTTTCACTTCGTTCTGTCGTTTGTTTCTCACTCTAATTGGGTTGGTAAACCATAATTTCAAATGAAGCGTAATGAGCGGGAGCCAGTAAAGTTAAGAAATCGGAAATGAGAAAAGTAAGATAAAGCGGCTAAATCATTGGATGGGCTTTCTAAACAAAGTTGAATGATTGAATGCTATATATATATGATTATATATATGTGATGTTTCTTAAATTGATTAACTTGCCAAATGTTTTAAGTTTTTGTATGATACCATTCTGCGAAGAAGTGATCGAATTCTGCCCCGCGCAAGGCATGGGATTTGTGTACACATTAGTAATCGTGAGTCTTTTCTTGATGTGGCCGGTTACATATTGGTAATTGTGAGCCTTTTCTCTCGATAGACCGGTTATAAGCGATTGATTTGAAAAGTTAGGCCTCTTTCTCATCACTACTATTTATGTAGTAGATATGGTTCATACTTAATGAGTATTTTGATCGCAAATACTTATTTTCCAGTTAAGTTGTAAAATTTTCGCTTGAGCAAGCACAAGTTTGTTTTAAAAAAAAAGTTACTTGTGCAAAAGGTTGTTTTATGGCAAGTTTAATCAATAGCTCTAAGAAGCAAGCTTTTCAAATGTTAAGATTGGCATGTGTGTCCACCGAGTACGAAATGGTACTCACTCGCATGTTATTTCTAAAATTGTTGGTGTTAGCTCGGATGAAGATGGGAGTGTGCTTGGACGGATCTCTTTGTTGGCTTCGAGTCTTTTGAAAGTTGTTTAAACTAGAAGTTGAGTCATATGTCTTTCATACATATGATTCTCTATGTTTTCCGCCGCAACACTTTGAAATATATGTTGAAGTATGTGAAGCATGTTCTCGATTTTGAAGTCGTTAATGTTATTTCTCTAAGGTTTCGCCAATGGCAAACTTGTTTTTAACTTGAAAATAAGTTGTCAATCCTTTGTTGAGATCTTTTAAATCATACGACCCTTTTTTATCGTGCTTTCTTGATCTAATGAACTTCTTGTCGATATTGATCTCTTGGCATCGTTGGTCGTACGATACTAATTATTGGTTGGAATTGTCGAGCGTGTTATTGATTTCTTGTTAAGCATGTTCATTGAAATGTTGTTCAAAAATAAGTTAAACTCCCGGTATCGTCGTTTGTTAAGAATGGTTTATCAAATGTTTGGTTTTGTTGGATAACTGGGTCGTTATCTATTCCTTGGTTAATCATAAATTGTGTACGTCGTGGGACCCACCGGCTTGGTCATCTTTATTCTGAGTCGGGCTGCGACAAAATTAAATTCTTCATTTAGTCAATTAATGACTAAACATTTATCATCTATTGATAAATGTAATAACTTCTTCATTTTGGATTAACCGAGACGATAAAAATTAATTAAAACTCATTTTTCCGGTAGAATATATCTGTCGGGTAAAATTTTCTAAAGAAAATTTTTTTATTTTGCTAAAATTCTTATCTTTCTCATGAGATTAATTATTTTAATTACTCAAGAAAAAAGGGATACTACATCATCCCAATAAAGCTGGGACCTACATTTTCTTCCATAAAGAGTTTCATAGGACGCCATGCCAATCGTCATATGATAACTATTGTTGTATGCAAACTCAACGAGAGGTAAAACTTGCTCTCATTGGTTACCTCAATCTAATACAACAGTTCTGAGCATATCTTCTCAGATTTGAATTGTCCTTTTTGGACTGGCCATCCGTCTGAGGACAAAATGCACTACTGAAAGTTAAATTAATACCCATCTCACTTTGTAAACTTCTCCAAAAATGGGAGATACATTTGAATCTCGATCTGACGTGATCGAATTGGGTACTTAAACGACCCGGCTTCCGGACTGACGGCTAGCCCCACAAACCATCACAAGTCCTTTCTAGCGTGTTTTGTCCTCACTCACACGCTTCATGAGAAAACTTCCCAGGAGATCACCTATCATAGAATTTCTCTAGGTCAAGCACTCTTAACCTTGGGGTTCTTCCACAATGAGCCCCAGAAAAGAAGATGCATCTTGATGGTATAAGTAGCCATATCAATTCCTTTAAGCTCTCCTCGAATATGTCGTCCCATTCCGACATATTCTTGGAATCCCTCTCATTCTGGTATTTTGGTTTATTCCTGTGTCGCAGCCCGAACCTCAATATTAGATGTCAAGGCCGGTAGGTCCCACGACTTACACAATTTATGATTAACAAAGGAAATTAAGATAGCGACCCGGCTATCGTTCAAAAGAATAACCATATTTAACATGTCGCAGCCCGAAACTATTATCCAAATTGGCTCACTGAATTACCCAAATTAAATTACCTACCAATTATTTCATTGATTTACTAAATTGATTTACCTAAATTGACCTGGGCATTTTATTGAATTACTTCAAATTGGAATATTTACTGCCAATTGATTTACTCATTGACTGGCCAAATTGAATTACTCAAATTGACCTACCAAATTGGATTTACTCCAAATTGACCCAATAATTGAATTACCTAAATTGACCTAAATAAATTGATTTACTCAAATTGATTGGATTTACTCAACTGACTCAAATTGAATTACCACTTTAGAATAATGTGACATATATGACTCGAGACGATCAACTGAATCAATATGACATAACTCAAATCACTTGGAATCAAAAGACTCGATCAACCAAATAACCGACAATTGATCAAGAAGATGACGAATTTATTCGAGGATCAAGAAAACAAGATAAAGAAAACTGCTTCGAAAAACTTAGCAATAGAGTTCGACTTTAGAATTTAAACGTTAAAACAACATTAAACTTCATTTTCTTGCAAATAGGAAAACATGAGAATATATGTATGAAGACATATATTCTAGGTCAACTTCTCAAAACGACTTTCTTTACATAACAACATTTAACAACAACAATGGTCCATCCAAAGACTCATCATCTTCATCCTTACTAACCCGCACGTTTTAAAAATAACATCGAGTACTACGTACTCAGTGAACACATGCCAAAAACATTTGAAAACTTTGCTGAATACAGCTATATATGAAAACTTGCCAGAAAACATAATACGAGGATTTTCTGAAAACAACTCGTAAAATGCTAAAAATACTTTCTTTTCAAAACTCATTTGTCTCGTACATTTATAATAGTATGCACCATATCTACAAATAAATAATGGTGATGAGAAAGAGGCCTCTTCTCAATCACTTGTAATCGGCATATCAAGGAAAGGCTCACGATTATGAATAATCGGCCTATCAAAGAAATGCGCACGATTACTAATGTGTACACAGATTTCACCTTGCGTGAAACCGAATTCGTCTTTCTGAAGTAGATGGTAACATACTTAAATATTTTTAAAATCATTTGGCAAGTATCAAAACTTTGTAAAACATACGATATCATACTTTTCACATATTTTAGTTTAGAAAGCCCACCTGATAAACTTAAGCTTTACTTTAACTTTATCGCTTGTAATCCTTTTACTTCACGTCTCCGCTTCTACTTCCGCTTGCTCCTTTAATCGAAAGCGATTAACGAATTTAGAACGAGAGCTTTTATCGACTAACGACTTCGATATCTTTAACGAAATTCTAATCGAATTTCTACATCGCAACTTGATGAAATTCGAGAATTCCTATCTTAACTTTTCAAACGTTCTTAATCTATCTTAATCTATCTAAATTTTTCATTACATCAATTTCCATAAAATTATAACACTTAATTTTTATTAAGAAGTTCATAAATGCAATTAATTTCTTAATTAAAATTTTATTAATATTTTATTTATTTATTTTAAATTCTCGTTTATTTCAAAATTAATATTTCTTTAATTATTTTCTCTTCTTTTTAATTTCTAATATACTTAACTAAACTCATTTATATCATTAAATCAATCATATAATTCATGTATTCATTATTTCCCATTTTCTTCTCATTTTCGAAAATTGCCAATTGATAGCTAGGGTCTTCCATGCTTAAATCTAATTACATATTTGATCTTATAATCATATTCTAAGCATAATTCATGAAGAACAAATCATCATTCAATGCATGAATTAATATTTAGCATTTTCTTCTAAATTTCGATTTTCATGCAACTTAGGGTTAGGGTTTTGATTTTTCTAATTAAATCACACAATTCATCATATAATCATGATATAAGCATCATACTATAAGATCAATATCATCTAAACACTCCTCCATTTCTCCCCAAAAATGTCGAATTATATATACATGATTAGAGTTATTCATGCACCATCTTAAGCTAATAATTGATCATCTAACATCTTAAAATCATCATATAAATAACATATGAAGGCATGAACCACATCTACCAATTTCTACAAAGTCTCCCCAAAATTTCGACACATATATATATATATATAATCTTCCACCATGAACATGAATTAGGAGCTTGGAATAGAAGAATCTAAGCTTACTTGACTACTTGAAAGGATTGCTAGAAGTTGAAATCTTTGAGCTTGAAGATCAAGATGGTGTTCTTAAGTGTGTGTGAGTGTATTGAGAGAGAAGAGAGATCGAGAGGGAGAGAGAGAAGGCTGTCCGCTTGTGTTGTGCGCGTGTGGCGAGATAGAGAGAGCGAGAGAGTTAGATATATAATCTAACAACCTAGGTTTAGAACTATAGGGTAGCTTATTATTTTATTAAAACTTAATAGCTAAGTTTTGGTTAATTCATTTAATTAGTTATTAATTCAATTAATTAATAACTAATTAATCTTCTAATAATTCTCTAATTTCTCAACACAGTAATTAAGATTAAGGTTTCACGAACCTTAGATAAAAATCTCACAGAAAGAATCGGAGATTTGAAGCATTTTCAAATCGACCGAAACTAAATTTTTAAGCGATTAATTACGTAAAATTTTACGTAATTAAATTAAATTCTTCTTCTTGTCAATTAATGACTAAACATTTATCATCTATTGATAAATGTAAAAACTTCTTCGTTTCGGATTAACCGAGACAATAAAAATTAATTAAAAACTCATTTTTCCGTAGAATATATCTCGCCGGATAAAATTTTCGGAAAGAAAATCTTTATTTTACTAAAATTCTTGTCTTTCTCGAAGATTAATTATTTTAATTACTTAAGAAAGACGGGATACTACATTCTCTCCCTCTAAAATAAATTTCGCCCCGAAATTTGCTTACCTCTCGAAGAGTTCGGGATACTTTTCTCTCATTTTGCTTTCTAACTCCCATGTTGCTTCTTCTAGTCCATGATGCCTCCATTTGATTTTTTACCGACGCGATCGACTTATTTCTAAGCCGTTGGACCTTCCGATCCAAAATCGCTTTCAAAGTTTCTCTTCATAATCGAGATCCGGTTCAAGGACTACTTCTTCTTGACGAATGACGTGCTTAGGATCAAACATATATCTCCGCAACCGAGATACATGAAACACGTTATGTGAATTTCCAAAACTTGGCTAAAGCTAGCTTATATGCTACTTGACCTATTCTTTCCGTAATTTCATACGGTCCTATGTAGCGAGGCTTAAGCTTTCCTTTAACACCAAATCGTTGAATTCCTCTTGAAGGCGAAACTTTCAAGAAAACTTTATCACCCACATTGAATTCTAATGCCGATCTTCTCGATGTCGCATAAGACTTCGACGGCCTTGCGCTTCTTTAATTCTTTGCTTGATTTGACGCACAATCTTTATCATTTCTTCTACCGAATCGTGCCCTAATATTTTTCTCTCGCCCACATCATCCCAATGGAGCGGAGATCTACACTTCTTTCCATAAAGGGCTTCGTAGGCGCCATGCCAATCGTCATTTGATAACCGTTGTTGTAAGCAAATTCAACAAGAGGTAAAATTTGCTCCCATTGACTTCCTCGATCTAAAACAACAAGCTTCTCAACATATCCTCCAAGATCCGAATGGTTCTTTCGATTGACCATCCGTTTGAGGATGAAAAGCCGTACCGAAGTTCAATTTGGTACCTAATTTTTCTTGCATACTTCTCCAAAAATGAGAAGTAAATTTTGAGTCTCGATCCGAAGTGATCGACTTAGGTACTCCGTGCAATCGCACAATTTCTCGCACGTACAAACCGAGCTAACTTATCCGCGCCATAAGTTATGGGAATAGGTATAAAGTGTGCAGATTTTGTCAATCTATCCACTATTACCCATATCGCCGTATTTCCTCGTTTGGATCTAGGTAACCCAGCTTACAAAATCCATGGTAATTTTATCCCATTTCCACTCGAATATCTAAAGGTTGTAGCTTCCCATAGGTCTCGATGCAATGCCTTTACTTGCCGACAAAGCAAACATCTTTCCACAAAAGAAGCTATGTCTCTTTTCATTCCTTCCCACCAAAATGTTTGTTTCAAATCTTGATACATTTTGGTGCCTCCTGTGGCGAGCCGAATAAGGAGTTTCATGAGCTTCGCTCATGATTTCATTCCTTAATTCTTCATCATCTCGGCACACAAATTCTTCCTCGATACAGAGAACATTATCTCCTTCCTCCTTAAAATTTTCATTTTTCTCTCGACGAATTTTCATTCGTAACTTTTCCAATTTCTCGTCTTTTCTTTGAGCATTGGAAATTCTCAATCTTAAATCTCGAATTATTTCCATAGCCGCAACCATTTGCTCACCGTATTGCGGAGGTAGAATTACTTCTAACCTTAGTTCTTCGAAACTCTTAATGAGTTCTTTCTCTTGAGTTAAGAAATCCAAATTCCGATTTTCCTTTTCTCGCTTAACGCATCGCAACTACATTTGCTTTTCCCGGATGATAGGAAATTTTACAATCGTAGTCTTTAACTAACTCGAGCCATCTTCTTTGTCTCATATTTAATTCTTTCGCTCAAAGAAATATTTGAGACTCTTGTGATCTGTGAAGATTTCACATTTCGTTCCATAAAGATGGTGTCTCCGCAGTTTTAAAGCATGTACTACCGTCGCTAGTTCCAAATCATGAGTCGGATAGTTTATTTCATGAGGTCTAAGCCGTCTAGAAGCATATGCAATAACTCTTCCTTCTTGCATCGACACAACCTAGTCCGTTCTTTGATGCATCCGTGTAAACAAGATAATCTTTATCCGAATCCGGAACCGATAGCACCTGGCGTTGGTCAATCTCTTTTTAAGTTCTTGGAAACTTTCCTCACATTCTTCTGACCACTTGAATTTTGATTCTTTCTTTAGGAGATGGGTCATTGGCTTAGCTATTTTGGAGAATCCCTCGATAAATCTCCGATAGTAGCCTGCTAGACCTAAGAAACTCCTAATTTCATGTGGTGTGGTTGGAACTTTCCATTCCTGAACTGCTTGTACTTTTGAAGGATCAACTTTGATTCCTTCAGAAGATACAACATGTCCAAGGAAATGTACTTCTCTTAGCCAAAATTCACATTTACTAAATTTGGCATACAATCTTTCGGTTCTCAACCTTTTGCATCAGTTCGTAGATGTTCCTCGTGTTCTAATTCATTCTTTGAATACACGAGAATATCGTCAATAAAAACTACGACAAACTTGTCCAAGAATTCATGGAATACTCGGTTCATGAGATCCATAAATACTGCTGGAGCATTCGTCACACCAAATGGCATTACTACAAACTCGTAGTGGCCATATCTTGTTCTGAAAGCTGTCTTGGAAATATCTTCTTGCTTGACCTTCAATTGATGATAACCAGATTTCGATCAATCTTCGAGAATACACTTGCTCCTTCCGAGCCGATCAAATAGATCATCTATTCTCGCAAAGGATATTTGTTTTTCAAGGTTAACTTGTTTAATTCTCGGTAGTCGATACACATCCTCAAACTACCATCCTTCTTTTAACAAACGTAATTGGTGCTCCCCACTGAGAAACACTAGGTCTAATGAAACCTAGGTCAAGTAACTCTTGTAGTTGAATTTTCAATTCTTGCAACTCCTTTGGGGCCATTCTCGTATGGTGACTTGGAAACAGTGAGCCGATCCCGGTTCAAGATCTATTGTGAACTCCACTTGCCTATCCGGTGGCAATCCCGGCAAAACTTGTGGAAATACGTCTCGAAATTCTTCGACCACAAACTTCACATCTTCAACGTCGCTCTCCTTATCTTCCTTCTTGTTGAGATAGATAAGATATGCTTTCACATCTTTCTTTTTCAACACTCTCCTTGCTTGAACTGCCGAAATAATCGGCGATTTCTTACAACTTCTTTCTATCCCGAAAAATAGAGTTGGTTTCTGACCAGGCATATGAAATGAAATTTGCCTTTGCTTGCATTGAATGCTTGCAAAATTCTCGGTCAACCAATCCATTCCCAAGATAATATCTATATCCCACATTTTAATTAAATTTAGGGTTTTCGCTAACATCTTAAGAGATCCTAATTCAATCTCTATATTAGGACAGATGCGAGTAACTGAGGTAGATTTACCTAACGGTGTTGTTACTCTCAAGTCTTGACTAGCACGTTCTACTTTAAGACCAAGATTATCTACGCATGCATCTGATATGAATGCGATGCACCAAAAGATCAAATAAAATTATAATGTGTATGTCATTTAATTGACCCATACCTGTCAAATTTCCTTGATCTTTGTCGAACGGCTTCTGATCAAGAGCAAAAACCCTTTGATATTGCTGCTGGGGTTCCATTCTCAAATGCTGGGGTTGCTTTTGCTTTTGCTGGAATCGCGGCCCTTGGCGATTCCGTTGCTGCTGCCGTTGCTGAGGAACAACTTCTATTGCCTTCAATCTCTGAGGCGGGTTCTGAGTTGGTCTACTTCCTCCTGCTCCTTGCAGTTTAGTTGGGCACTGATACGAATAATGACCAACTTGACCACAAGTATAGCAAGCCTATTACTTCCACTTGCATATCCCTTGATGCATCTTGCCACACTTGGAACATGGAGACATTCCTTGATAAGTTTGAGATGAACTGCCTTGATTGACGAAAGGTTGTTTGAATCGTCCTTGATTAAATTGCTGCTGTTGATGACGTTGTTGTCCTTGCTGTCCTTGCCAGGGCTTCTTACTAGGTTGACTTCCAAAATTCCATTTTCGTTTCTGACTTTGGTTGAACGGCTGCGGATTTGCCACTGTCACTGGGGTTTGAACTTGTGTGGCTGCTGAAGTCTGAGAAGACTTATCTGGCTGCATGGCCAATTCCATATCCAAAGCTCTGTTTAAAGTCTCGGCATACGACAATGCACTTTGACTAGCGTAACGATTCTTATTTCCCGCCGAAGACCTCGTTCGGAAGAGTTCAACCCATTTTCTCGTCCGTGTCCACCTTATCTTGAGCAAAACGTGCCAAATCACAAAATTCGCGATCATAGTCGGCCACTCGACTTCTTACCTTGCTTCGAGATTAGCAAACTCATTCTCCCTCTCGTTTTCGATAACTTCGAGGAACGAATTTTTCGAACAAAGCATCCTTAAATTGTTCCCACGACAGGTTCTCTAGTTGTTCAGGGGTATATGCCCTTTGACGAGCTTCCCACCAGTAATCCGCAGATCCCTTGAGCTGATAAGACATGCATGTTAGACGTTCTTGATCCGTACATCGAAGAAAACGGAAAATTCTTTCCAAATAAGCACGAATCCACTCTTCGGCTTCGAAGGACTTCCTCTTCCATCGAGAGTTGGAGGATTTTGCCGCAAAATAATTCTTCTATTCTCCTTTCAGGTTGAGGAGGAGGTGGGGTAGGTTCTCTTTCGGGTTCATTTTCAACCCTTCCTCGACCTCGGCCTCTTGGTCTTCCTCTTGGCGGCATTTTCTAATTAACCAGGATTTTCATTCGAATTATTCTTTCTTTCTAACAAAGTCTTATTCTTTAATAAAAATTCTTCTTTCTTTAAAAGTATTTTAAGGGAAATAAATTTTTCTAAGTTTTAGAATTTAGAAAAATTTTCTTATAACCTCTTTAATGCATAATATACTCATCGTACTTTTAATGAATCACACCATTCACAAACATCATCATACATTGTAATCCCATAATTTAACTTCTTATTATCATCATGAACAATTTAAACAATTCACTATTGTCATAGATAATGAATCAACAATTCATTCATCACTATAATCACAAAAATATTTCAAGAACACATATTTTTCATACTTATCTTTGCTAAGTAAAATTTAGTTAATATGCATTCCTAATATTTCAAGGAAATAATAATAATAGCATCATCTTGACATATAAACTTCATCATAACTTTAATGAATCAAAAGATTCACGCTTATCATCACATAATCACTAAAAATAAATTTTCCAAATAGTAATTATTATATATATATTTATTTGCTAAATTTAATTAGCTCTTCATTCTTTATATTCAAGAGATGCATAATATCATCTTGATGTATAAACTTCCTCATAAATCTCTTTTGAGATGATCTACTTCATCTTAACATTTTTCCTAACTAATGATTACGAACTAAGCTAACGATAACGAATAATTAATGAAACGAATAAAATGAACGACGCACTAAACTAATAATAGTCGAATAATGAACGAAACGATTAACGGACAAAATTAACGAAGAATGAAACGAACTACAACGAAACGAACTACGAACAAAATAAACGAAGAATGAACAACTACGAACGACAACGGAATGGACGAATAAACCCCGGCACTGGATCGGACTATCCCGCGCCAAGATCGCCGTCCCGTACGCAGACGTCGCGCGGTCAAGAAAAGATTTCCTTCATGCGCGTGACTTAACCTCCGGCGGATTGTCCCGCGCCACACCAACCCGCGCCCTCGATGCCGAAATTGTCGTGGGCCGGGCGCGCCACGCGCTGTGTTCGCGTCTGTTTCCGTACTCACTCGGGCCCGGCTACTGGATCACCCACCACTTAGCTACCGGGAATTACCCACGGACTCAAGCTAATGGATTTATCACTGACTCACTACCGGAATTACTCATCATTGACCTGGGCCACTTGATTTATCACTGACTTAACAACTGGATTTCAACTCGATGCCGGTTCGACGCTTTGTCTTGTTTTCTTCGTCCGTGCTTTAAATCGTCTTTTTCCATTCCTTAAACCTCACTTCTTTACTTTAACTTCTATTATCTAAACTTCGGTCAGCTGGATTCACTCACTGAATTGATCACCACTGGATTTCCAACTAATAATAGATTTACGCAAATTGATTTGGATTTTACTCATTAGACTACAAATTGGATTTATTTGGCTCAATGGATCTTTACTCAAATTGATTTTCACCAAATTTCGCTTTTTCCAAGCTAGTTTTGATTTTCCAAATTGATCTTTGCTCAACTTACTTCTTTATTTAGTAGGAAAAAATTTGCCTCTTTGAGGACTTTTTACAAAAGGTAGGGAATTATTTACACCCAAAAATTCCCTACATGAACCGTGATTTTCTAACATCACGCATAATGTTCTTATCGGAGCGGAATTCTACGTCGCTTCCGATTCGCTATTCTATCATATTATGCTTCTATATATAAGAACTTATTTACAACACAATTGTTAAAAGTTGTTCACTTACTAGTCTATTACATATATTTACATCATTATCTTCCCGACACTTTCCCTCACTGCTCATCCTCTGACGGATCCTCTTCTTCTTCCTCCTCTTCGTCGCCTCTCGGATCCTCCTCACTTGGATCTTCTTTCTCCGTTTCCGTGCTCTCCTCAGCCCTCTCCACTCCGTCCAAAGTCACACGAGGGGCATAAGTAATATCCTCACCCGGCGACGGCCTAAAGCTAGGCTGAAAACTCAAATGAGTAAATGGTATTCTTCGGAGGTGGAAATATCCTTCGGTTGGTCCAACTTCTGGATCAACGTTATCCTCGTCACTATCATAGTGACGTGGTCCAGAGGTGCTAGCCACATTAGGGTCAAAAAGAACAGGCTGGGCTTCAACTATGGCATCAAGCTCTGAAGAATTCAAAGCTTGCAATGTTTCAACAGAAGGATCATTTGGAATTTCCTCAACAAAAGAAGCTGAGGCTACGCCGTTAGGCAAAACAGAAGGCTCAGGAACAAAAGTTTGAGTCTCAATTTGGGAGGGAGACGAAACATAGCCATTTGCCAATGGCTCAACAAGAAAAGAGTTAACATCAAATCCATTATCTCCATGGATGGGAGAAGCAATTGGTTCAGGATTTTCTGGGGGATTCTGATCCAGAATAGGGTAATCTTGAGGCAGGAGATTTTGTAAACCAAACTCACCAACAGGAATCAATGGCTGAAATGGTCCAGGAGGTGGGTACGAAAAACACATATATTGAGTACTAATTGCAGCTATGAACGCTCTGCAATCTCCAAACAAGACACCATCCCAAAATTGGGGAGTAACGTACCTTGCAAAGAATCGATGCCGCCCACTCCCGCCAATCCTCGCAAGGTGAGGAACTAGCCTAACTATACCAATAACTCCCGAGATATTTGATTCATGAATGTCCATCCAAACCCTATGGTACCGAGCTAAAAACTCGCTAGGTTTCGTGTAGCTCATGTGTATGTGGTGAAATTCAATCATCGTCGCTACGCTTCTAGAATCGGACATCCTATAAAAGAAAATTTAAATAATCAACTAAACCGAAATTACGAATAGTCTTGAGAATCCACCGTCTCAACATACTCAATGTCGCTTCCAAAAGGGTGTTCTGGGCTCATGTTACATTCCACAGATAAATACTCAACTTGCTTGCACAACTGATCCATTATCTCGCTTATGATCGATCACTAACAACCAATCACATTAGAGGCACAACAATTATATATATACTTCATCTTCCAAACTTTATAACTAGAAACGGTTGAAATTCGTACCTGGATAGCTGGATGAGATGAGAGATGCTGGACTTCAGTTGTTGTTAAAAACTAACTAGTCTAGGAATTCAAACCAGACTAGACTTTCAGAAATAACAACTTGGAACTGAAGACATTGCTCTAACTAGTCTAGGATTTCAAAATAGACTAGATTTTTTTAAAAAATTATTCAAAGAGTAGCAAATGTACTCGCTGCCGATACCACTGTCGCAACTCGAACCTCAATATTAGATGTCAAGGCCGGTAGGTCCCACGACTTACACAATTTATGATTAACAAAAGAAATTAAGATAGCGACCCGGCTATCGTTCAAAAGAATAACCATATTTAACACGTTCGCACTGAAACTATTATCCAAATTGGCTCACTGAATTACCCAAATTGAAATTACCTACCAATTGAATTATCAAATGGATTGCACAAATTGGATTTATTCTAGTCAATTGACCAAATTGAATAGTGAATTACTCACTGATCAACAATTGGATTTACTCCAATTGACTCAATTGAATTACCTCCATTGAAAATGGATTTACCCAAATTGACCTGGCCACTGAATTACCAATTGATTTTAAATTATTGATTTACCCAATGGACTCAAATTGGATTTACTCGAATGGACTCAATTCCAAATTGAATTACCACTTTAGAATAATGCGACAAATATGACTCGAGACGATCAACTGAATCAATATGACATAACTCAAATCACTTGGAATCAAAAGACCTGATCAACCAAATAACCGACAATTGATCAAGAAGATGACGAATTTATTTGAGGATCAAGAAAACAAGATAAAGAAAACTCGTTTTAAAAACTTAGCAATAGAGTTCGACTTTAGAATTTAAACGTTAAAACAACATTAAACTTCATTTTCTTGCAGCGGAAAACATGAGAATATATGTATGAAGACATATATTCTAGGTCAACTTCTCAAAACGACTTTCTTGACATAACAACATTTAACAACAACAATGGTCCATCCAGTACTCATCATCTTCATCCTTACTAACCTGCACGTTTTAAAAATAACATGTGGCCGAGTACTACGTACTCGTGAACACATGCCAAAAACATTTGAAAACTTTGCCGAATACAAACCTATATATGAAAACTTGCCAGAAAACATAATACGAGGATTTTCTGAAAACAACTCGTAAAATGCTAAAAATACTTTCTTTTCAAAACTCATTTGTCTGCAGACATTTATAATAGTATGCACCATATCTACAAATAAATAATGGTGATGAGAAAGAGGCCTCTTTCTCAATCACTTGTAATCGGCATATCAAGGAAAGGCTCACGATTATGAATAATCGGCCTATCAAAGAAATGCGCACGATTACTAATGTGTACACAGATTTCACCTTGCGTGAAACCGAATTCGTCTTTCTGAAGTAGATGGTAACATACTTAAATATTTTTAAAATCATTTGGCAAGTATCAAAACTTTGTAAAACATACGATATCATACTTTTCACATATTTTAGTTTAGAAAGCCCACCTGATAAACTTAAGCTTTACTTTAACTTTATCGCTTGTAATCCTTTTACTTCACGTCTCCGCTTCTACTTCCGCTTGCTCCTTTAATCGAAAGCGATTAACGAATTTAGAACGAGAGCTTTTATCGACTAACGACTTCGATATCTTTAACGAAATTCTAATCGAATTTCTACATCGCAACTTGATGAAATTCGAGAATTCCTATCTTAACTTTTCAAACGTTCTTAATCTATCTTAATCTATCTAAATTTTTCATTAAGCATCAATTTCCATAAAATTATAACACTTAATTTTTATTAAGAAGTTCATAAATGCAATTAATTTCTTAATTAAAATTTTATTAATATTTTATTTATTTATTTTAAATTCTCGGTTATTTCAAAATTAATATTTCTTTAATTATTTTCTCTTCTTTTTAATTTCTAATATACTTAACTAAACTCATTTATATCATTAAATCAATCATATAATTCATGTATTCATTATTTCCCATTTTCTTCTCATTTTCGAAAATTGCCAATTGATAGCTAGGGTCTTCCATGCTTAAATCTAATTACATATTTGATCTTATAATCATATTCTAAGCATAATTCATGAAGAACAAATCATCATTCAATGCATGAATTAATATTTAGCATTTTCTTCTAAATTTCGATTTTCATGCAACTTAGGGTTAGGTTTTGATTTTTCTAATTAAATCACACAATTCATCATATAATCATGATATAAGCATCATACTATAAGATCAATATCATCTAAACACTCCTCCATTTCTCCCCAAAAATGTCGAATTATATATACATGATTAGAGTTATTCATGCACCATCTTAAGCTAATAATTGATCATCTAACATCTTAAAATCATCATATAAATAACATATGAAGGCATGAACCACATCTACCAATTTCTACAAAGTTCTCCCCAAAATTTCGACACATATATATATATATATATGATCTTCCTACCATGAACATGAATTAGGAGCTTGGAATAGAAGAATCTAAGCTTACTTGACTACTTGAAAGTAGATTGCCATAGAAGTTGAAATCTTTGAGCTTGAAGATCAAGATGGTGTTCTTAAGTGTGTGTGAGTGTGTGTATTGAGAGTAAAAGGAGAGAGATCGAGAGGTTTGAGAGAGAAGTATAGGCCGCCGCCGTTTGTGTTGTGTGCGTGTGGTGAGATAGAGAGAGTTGAGAGAGTTAGATATATAATCTAACAACCTAGGTTTAGAACTATAGGGTAGCTTATTATTTTATTAAAACTTAATAGCTAAGTTTTGGTTAATTCATTTAATTAGTTATTGGGAATTCAATTAATTAATAACTAATTAATCTTCTAATAATTCTCTAATTTCTCAACACAAGAATTAAGATTAAGGTGCTTCACGAACCTTAGATAAAAATCTCACGTAAAAGAATCGGAGATTTGAAGCATTTTCAAATCGAACCGAAACTAAATTTTGTTTAAGCGATTAATTACGTAAAATTTTACGTAATTAAATTAAATTCTTCTTCTTGTTCAATTAATGACTTTAAAACATTTATCATCTATTGATAAATGTAAAAACTTCTTCGTTTTTCGGATTAACCGAGACAACATAAAAATTAATTAAAACTCAGTTTTTTCCGGTAGAAATATATTCTCACGATAAAATTTTCTAAAGAAAATCTTTATTTTACTAAAATTTCTGTCTTTCTCTCAGAAGATTAATTATTTTAATTACTTAAGAAAGACGGGATACTAACATCCCCGACCCCCTCTCGTTTTGGAAATGTCTTATCGGAGTCATTTCATCCGTGCCTTCGCACGTGATCACTCGCGTGCTTCGCCCCCGGCGTCACGGTTACACCATGCACAATTTACTGAACATACGTGAGTGTTGTGTTGCGGTTTGAGTGTGTGTGTGTAAGTGTGTGTGCTGCGTACGTGGGTGTGTGTGTGTATTGCGTGAGTGTTGAGAGTAGAGGATGAGAGGGAAGTAGAGTAATGAGAGATGCATGAATTAATACTAACTTATTCCTGATCCATATGTTTCGCTGAATTGGTGCCGAAAATGAGCAAACATTTCGCCAATTCCATCCACTATCACCCATATTAAGCCGTATTTTCTTTCTTAGACTTAGGTAACCTAGTTACAAAGTCTATCGTGATACCATTCCATTTCCATTCTCCCCGGAATTTCCAACGGCAAAGTAATTTTTCATATGGCCGTTGATGTAAAGCCTTCCAACTTGCCGATGTGCTAAACATCGCTCTACAAACGAAGCTATATCTCACTTCATTCCTTTCCACCAAAATTTCTGTTTCTAAAGTCTTGATACATTTTGGTGTTTATGATGAGCCGTATAGCAGGCGTTTTCAATGAGCTTCTCTCATGATCTCAAATTTCTCTTAAATCTTCTTTTATTCGGAACACAAATCCCTTCCGCTCGAAGGCCTGGGATTTTTGAGGAATTTCCTCTTCCGTCGAAGGTCAGATTTTGTCGAAGAAATAATTCTTCGGATCTCCTCTCAGCCGAGGGATTACGGTAAGATCTCGCTCGCTCTTCTTCTACTTCTTCCTCTACCTTATTTCTTCTTTTTACGAGGCATTCTAATTTTTAAGAAAATATAAACTATCACGAAATAACTTTATTCTTATCGAGCTTTGCATTTAAGCAACCTTTTCATCTTATTCTTTATTGCATAAGCAAATACTTCACAAGCGAATCCTTAAAAGCTTAACATTCAAGAATTCACATCACATCATAATATAATTACTTGCATAACTTCACTTAGTAATCACATAATAACTTAACTTCATAACTTTTCTTAATCATTATTAAATTGCACTCGCCTTTATATCTTTTCTTAATTAGGCAATCATTAATAAAGCACTCCGGCTTTTATAAACTCGTCTTAAATGGGGCAAGAACGTTGAGAATCAACTTGACTTTATAAATTGACAATAAATTATCTCTGTCTTTAATAACTTGACCGTAACTTCTAAAGAAATCTTATTTTCTTTCATTCTTAATTTATTTTCACAACATTCTTTACTTTTTTCCATCATCTTCTATTACTTATCTTTCCTCACGCTTCTCTTTTCTCTAGGGAGTATCATAATTCCACATCTTACACTTTAAGGGAAGCATCAACTTAATTTAAATAACATACTTTAATCCTTTTTCTTCATATAGTAACTTCTTTTCTTACTTATGCGTTTCATTTTCTCTCATACTTCATCATATCTTTTCATTTCATATTACTTAAAATACTTTTAGGAAAACATCAACTTAACTTAAATAATCGCTTTTGAAGATAAGTTTTCTTTATATACTTGTAAAAATTGCCTTTTCAGAGTGTCTTTTTCAAAAGAAGGGATTTATAGCATACAAAGAAAGCCTATCCCTTTAAAGGTCATCTCATGCGTGATGTTAAGACATCACACAAAAATATCATTAGCGGTAATGGACTACTACTCCGTTACTGTATCTAACTACGTCACATTATGCATCAAATATTCACACACACACATTTACATCATCATTACTTTCATAACTTTAACTTAATAATCACGCAATAGCGAAGTAACTTAATTTCTATACACTTTTCTCGAGCTTGGCAATCAATATTAAAGCTAACTTAGCTTCATGGACTTTTCTTAATTATTCAAGTAAAGCGCCAGCTAACTTGACTTATAACCTTAAACAATTGGTAACAATCAATGCCTGTCGTGAATAATTTAACTTTCTTTACTTAACTATAAACATTTTAAACACATCAATCATAACTTATTTCCATAAAATTCTCCTTCTTTACTTTCTCACTTCTATTTCATTAATTAACTTCGTTATGGAGTGGCGTAAGACCCATATTACCACTGAAGTTTCTAGCCATGCTGGGTTGATCGTGTCCACAGGATGTAACAGTCCGTCACTACATGGAAACTTCGGGGTCTCTGTTCAACAATCTTGAGCCATCATACGGGATTACAAACTCTTCAAGAAAATTTCAAGGCGTTCTTTTAGAGGTTTTGCGTAAAATTGCATACTCCCGTCTTAATTCTCCAATTCCTAATCTCCAAAGACTTTCGCAAATCGAGTCTTAACTTAAAATAACGCCTTTCTCAACAAAAATGGTAAATAAAATGTCTATACTTTACTCTTCCTATAGACATCAAAATCTTTACAATATTTACATTCGTAAAACAAATCTCCAACTAAATTCAAACTTTTAAACTTTTCCAACTCTTTAGAAAACTTTTAATACATACCCGACTTTGCCGTATGAGACGAGGTACCGGACTTTTGTCGTTTAGAAGACTTAACTAGTCTAGGGACTCAAAGTCTCGACTCAGACTCAAGAGAAAAATTTTAGACTTAAAGGCGTACAAGCTCCTCGCTCGATACCACCTCGTCGCAAACATACCGTACTTAGAATGAAGATAATGTCGCAACTCGGCTTAGAAATTAGGATGACAAAGCCGTGGGTCCCACGGTGACTTATACAATTTAATGATTAACAAAGGAATTTAATAGCGACCCGGCTATTTATCAATAATCACAAAGCGGACAAATCAACTCAACCAAACAATCAACTTTGGACATTTCCAAAACAAGTATAACTTGAGATTTAAATGAGAC
Source organism: Agastache rugosa (assembly GCA_031470985.1). Classification (NCBI taxonomy): domain Eukaryota; kingdom Viridiplantae; phylum Streptophyta; class Magnoliopsida; order Lamiales; family Lamiaceae; genus Agastache; species Agastache rugosa. The sequence continues at coordinate 11,523,290 of CM062604.1, forward strand.
GATCAACCAAATAAGCATTTATGGAATAATCAAATCAGCCCAAGATCAATAATTCCCATCAAATGAATCCAACAACTTAATGACATGAAAACAACGAGCCGACTTATAGATCAAGAACGCAAGATATATATATATATATATATATATATCACAGTAGGCTTGATCTCAAAAGGAGTTAACGAACATATTTTGAACAAACTTTCGTAATTCAAACGTACTTAAAACTTAGTTTGACTTTTAGAATCCAACCATCATCAACAAAATTTATACATCATCAAAACTTCATAAATTTGGCAGCGGATAAAATCGAGAGAATATATGTATGAAGACATATAGTTCTAGGTTCTAAGCTCATCAAAACGACTCTTATCATATAAACCAATAACAACAACAACAAGTCCGCCAAAGCACACGATCATCTTCATCCCAAAACCTAACCCGCGTGACATTTTAGAATAATAGGCGGGCCGAGTACTGTATCGTACCCAAGGCACATGCCAAGATAATTTGAAAACTTTACCGAATATAACTATAGATTGGACTTGCCGAAAGACATAGCACACAATCTCAAACTTGTGCATGTTCAAAAGAATATACTTAAATATATATACTCGGGTATGTACTCCGTGTCTACACAAAATAAAATAATGCCGAGAAGCAGGCCTCCTTCTCAAACACTTCTGTAATTCGTCCACTCCTTTCTAAGGCTCCCGATTACAAAATAGTGTACACAAATCCTACCTTGCGTAGGACCGAATTCCGTCTTTCTTTGCGTAGACGGTATCATACAAACTTTAAACATTTGGCAAGCCAATTATTTTGAAAACATCAGCACATATATATAATCATATTTATATATATAGCATTCATCATTTCTTGGTTCTAGAAAGCCCACCTCGATAACCGCCTAAGCTTTGGACTTAACCTTTATCGATTCTCGAATCCCTCTGATTCACTTCCACTCGATCCTTCATTCGAACTAGAATTCACGAATCTCGTAACGAGAATTAACTACTATCGAATAAACGAATTCGATCCTCTTAACTTCTAATTTACTTCGAAATTTACGTCGAAAACTCGACGAAACTCGAGAATTTCCTAACTTAACTTCTTAAACTCTTTTATTCTATCTTAACTCATACTCTAATCATCAATCATCAATCAGTCAATCATCAATCACACTTATCATAACCATATACTTTAATTAATATTCATCATAATCGACATAAGTGCGATTTTAATCCGTATAACGGATTCGAAAATTCTTAAATTAAATCCCACTCACATTTTCCTAACATTATGAATATAACTACACCTTCACTTCACACATTCGACTCGATTAAACATATAGACTCCCGACTCGGGAAATTCTAATCAAAAAATAGAAAATCTTTATTACTTTGGAATTAAATTCTCGTAAAAATCACCTAATACTTTATTTTTAATGAGAAGTTCATAAATGCAATTAGTTTCCTTAAATAAAATTTAATTAATAATTTATTTTATTTTATTAATTTTCGTTATTTTTATTTTAGGGTTTCTAAAATTCTTTTCTCTTTTTTTTAATTTCTAACATACTTGATTAAGCATTATAAGCTTAATTCTTCAATTAATTTCAATCAATTAATCAATAAACTAAAAACCCTAATTTAAGGAACCCGATTTTCGAATTAAACTAGAATTTAGGGTTCATCAAGCTTTCTTTTGATTAATTCTTGATTAATCAAACATCATTAACATCATATAACATCAAATCATCCATCAATTACATCATACTTCATCAACTTCACTAAACCTAATTTTTTTAAACATTTAAATTCGACATTTTCCATAAAATAAAAATGGTTGGGAATTTATACTCACTTCCAACATGAAACATGCTTAAAAAGAATAATTAACTAAACTCTCATTTATAACACTCAAATTCAAGTATACAATTCATGGATCATAAGTTGACCATTTTCTTAAATTTTCGAAAATTGCAAAAAGTAGGGCTAGGGTTTTTGATTCTCATGCTTTAATCACATAAATTCGTCATCTTCAAACATCAAATAAACATCATACTAAGAAATCAAAATCATCCAATCACTTTTCTCTCAATTCTCCTACCCAAATTTTCGAAATTTATATATATATACATGAAAGAGGATATTTAAACCATGAAAATTGAGCTAAAAGCTTGGAAAAAACAAGGATATACACTTACTTAATGGATTGGAATTGATTTGCTAACTTGAATCTTGTTCTTGAAGCTTGAGAATGAGCTTCATATCAATGGAGTTTTATCAAATATGTATGAGTGTGTGTATATTGCCGAGAAAGGTTTGAGAGAGATGGAATGAAAGGAATGGCTCTCTATATATACATATATATAGATATTAAAAAAATCCTAGGTATTTAATGAATAGTGTTAGTTAGTTAATTAATTAATTATCATTTAATTAATTCAATCAATTAACTACTAACAACCCCTTCAATCAAACTTCAAATTTCTCAACATAGGAATTTAATTTAAGGGTTTCCACGATCCCTAGATAAAAATCTCAACGTAAAGAGTCGGAGATTCGAAACATTTTCAAATCGACCGAAACTAAAATTTTAAAGAATAAATCCCGCAGAATTTCACTTAAATAAATTAAATTCTTTCTTCTCAAACATTAATTTATGACCAAACATTTATCACTTTATTGATAAATGTAAAAACTTCTTCATTTCGGATTAACCGAGACGTATAAAAATTAATTAAAAACTCATTTTTATGGCAAAATATATTCTGTTTGGATAAAATTTTCGGAAACGAAAATTTTTCTTTCACTGAAATCTTATCTTTCTTACTGAATTAATAATTTTTAATACGCAAGAAAGACGGGATACTACATCCTCTCCCCCTAAAAATAAATTTCGTCCCGAAATTTACTTACTTCTTGGAATTACTCGGGATACTTCGTCTTTCATCTTACTTCCTAACATTCAAATGGCTTCTTCTAAACCATTATGATTTTACTTAATCTTTACTAACACGATTGACTTCATTTCTAATCTGCTGGATCTTTCGATCCAGGGATGGCTTCGCTTTTTTTTTTTCATAATTAAGATTTGGATTAAAGATCATTTCTTTTTTATGGATAACGTGCTTAGGGTCAAACATGTATCATTGCAACTGAGATACATGGAACACGTTTTGCGAACTTCTAAAACTTGACGATAAAGCTAACTTATACGCTACTTGACCTATTCTTTTTAGAATTTCATATGGTACTATGTAGCAAGACTTAAACTTTCCTATAACACCAAAATGAAGAATTCCTCTTCGAAGATTTCTCTTTCGTGGATCGTAACGCTGATTTTCGCGTATCTGCATAATATTGCTGATGATCTTGTGCTTCTTTGATTTATTGTTGAGCTTGGCGCAAAGTCTCAATCTATTTCTTTAATTACTTCGGCCCTAACATTTTACTCTCTCGCCCATACTATCCCAATGGAACGAAGTTAAGATCGACACCTTCCCATCTATGAAGTGGCTTCATAGGATACCATGCTTATCGACATTTGGTAACCGTTGTTATAAGTAAAATCAAGAGGTAAATTTTTTTTTTTCTTTTTTTTCCAATGATCTCTTTGATCAAGAACAACAAGCTTCTTAACATATCTTCTAGGATTCGAATGGTTCTTTCTAATTAACCATCCTTTCGAGGATAAAAGGCTATACTAAAGTTCTAAAATCTTTTCTAACTTTTCATCTTTTCTTCCGATCATTATAAATCTTTACTCTTAAATTTGGATCTATTTCCAAGAGGTTGCAATTATTGTTTCGGCAGATGCGGCAAAGAAACATTTCTAACCTTTAACTCTCCAAAAATTCTTAAAGAATTTTTTTTTTTTTTTCTCGAGTCGAAGAAATTCTAGCTTAGATTTACTCTTTCTACTCAAAGCGTCGCCTACTACGTTTGCTTTTCCGTTGATGACAGAAATTTTACAACCGTAGTCTTTGACTAACCTCGAGCTATCTTTGCCGTCTTATTTTTAACTCATTTCTTCTCAAGGAAGTATTGAGATTCTTATGATCCGTCACAAGAATCTCACATTTTACTTCGTAAAAATGATGTCTCTAATTCCTTTAGAGCATATACTACCGCCGTTAATTCCGATTCATGAGTTGAATAGTTTCCACCTCATAAGGTCTAAGTCAGTCTAGAAACATAAAGCTAATGACTTTTCCTTCTTGTATCGTTGATACAACTCTAGTCCATTCTTTGATGCATCCGTGAAAACGCGTATAATCCTTATCCGATTTCTAGAACCGCTAGCATTAAAGCAAAGTGGTTAGCCTTTTTCGCAGCTCCTAAAAATATTCTTCACACTGCGCTAGACTATTCAAACTTAGACTTTTCTTTCTTTATGAGTCTTGGGTCATCGGGGCTTTGCTATCTTTGAAATCATCTTTCGATAAATCTTTGATAAAAGTAGCTCGCTAGATCCTTATGAAACTCCTAATTTCATGTGGCGTAGTTGTAAAACTTCCATTTATGGATCGGCTTGCACTTTTATCGAATCGACTTTCGATTCCTTGTATATAAACAAAATGTCCAATGCGGAAATGTACTTCTTCTTAGTCACAATTCGCATTTGTTGAAGTTGACATACAATCTCTCCGGTTCTCAACTTATCCAAAACAATTTCGAGATGTTTCTCGTTATCAAAATCACTCTTTGAATAAACGAGAATATCATCAATAAAGACTACGACAAATTTGTCTAAAAATTCATGATATACTCAATTAATGAGATTCATAAATATTGATCGGAACATTTGTCAATCCAAACGGCATTACTACAAACTCAGTAGTGGCCGTATCTCACTCGAAATCCATTTTCTTTCTCGAATATCCTCTTGCTTAATCTTTAACCGATAATAACCAAGATTTCAGATTTAATCTTCGAGAATACTCTTAGCCCTTCGAGCCGATCAAAAAGATCATCTATTCTCGGCAAAGGATATTTGTTCTTCATGTTTAAGCCTTTGTTCAGCCTCTCGTAGTTGACACACATTTTTCAAATACCGTCCTTTCTCTTTGACAACCAAGATTGGTGCTTTCCTAAGGGAAGAATACTCAGGTCGGATAAAACCTAGATTAATCGATTCTTGCAATCGATCTTTTAACTCCCCGTAACTCTTTCGAGTCAATCCTAGCGCTAGCGCCTTTGAAACCGGAACTAATCCTTCGCTCAAGATCTTATGTGGATCGCACTTCGCTCGTCTCGGCATAATCCTCGACAAAACTTTAGGAAATACATCTTTGAATTCTTGGATCACAGCTACATCATCGATATTCTTCTATTGGATTTTCATCTTTGTTGAAAATTTAGAAACGCTTGTACATCTTTTCTTCCTCAATAACCTTCTTAGCTTGAATTGCCGATATAATCTGCCCTTTCTCTCTCTTTTCTTCTCTCTCTATTCGAAGAATAGGATTGGCTCTTTTCCAAGGTGGTTGGAAACATATTTCCTCCGTCTTTGCTTCTGCATCAAATGGTGGCAAAATTCCCTTTGTTAACCAATCCATTTCAAAAATGATGTCTACGTCCCACATTTGGATTAGGATTTAGTGGTTTGACTGACATCTTAAGGGAACCATTCTCGAATTCTAGATCGAGGCAAACATGCATGACCGAGGTAGGCTTACCTATTGGCTTGACAAACATGGATTATTCACGTTGATTGTAGGTACATTTGATTCCATTTATTCAAAGAAAACCATGCTTGATTTGAGCTTTATTGCAAAAAGTGTTGTTTTGCGAAGATTTCACACTTGTTTGGTAGTTTTCATTAGATATGAAAAAAATAAAGATCAAATTAGAATGAAAGGATCTTTGAATATCGTATAGGAGTTCGATACGAGAACGTGGGAAAAAAAAATCCAGGTCAATTCGGAGTTCTGGACGTAGGAGAACGGACCGAAACAAAAAACTCAAGGCAGCCGGTAATGACCTTGGCAAGTGCGTGTCATGCCGGCTTACACATGAAAATCAAAATCTGGAGCGGTTTGGTGCGCGCGGGACAAACCGCCAGGGTACAAACCGCGCGAGGAAGAAGAAAATTCCTTCTTGGACGAGTGACCTCGGGCGCGACTACGTGTGACATGTCTTCTACCGCCCAAAACACGTTTTTGACCCATTTTTCTCCCATTTTCTGATTTTGACCTTCATACGAAGATCGCGAGTTGGCGGTTGTTGGAGCTTTGAATTTAAAATGGAGGAAAAAAAAAAAAATTGCTAGGGGTTTTGGATTGGCTTTTCCGATTGCATGGCCAACTCCATATCCAAAGCCCAAGCCCGATTTAAAGCTTCTCCATAGGTTAATGCATCAACTCGCACAACCCTTATCTCTTGACGGAGTCCGCCTCAAAAGAGCTCGACATCTTCTCATCCGTGTCTACTTTATCTTGGGCGAAACGAGCTAAAACGCAAAACTCTCGATCGTACTTGATACCGACTTCTTTCCTTGCTTAAGATTGGCAAACTTACTCTCCTTTTGTTTTCGATAATTTCTTGGAACATAATTCTCGAAAAGAGCATTCTTAAGTCGCTCTTACTGCCAAATTCCTGTAAGCTACTCGTGTATATGTCCCCCGACGAGCTTCCTACCAATAATCCGCAAATCCTTTAAGCCTAGAGGTCATACATGCGTGACGTTAATGCTCGCTACTACAAAGAAACCTAAATAAATAATAATTTTTTTTTTAACGATCGAAACAACTCTTCACTTTCCGACGAATTTTCTCTTACGTCTAGAGTTGGGAATTTTAATGAAGAAAAGAAATTCTTCTATCCTCTTTTTGACCGAGGAAACGGTTAGGTTCTTGCCGCTCTTATTTTCTATCTTATTTCTTTTTGTAGAAGGCATTCTAATTAACCAACTCAGTATTTTCCTCAAGAATTTTATTTCCTTTAACCGGAATAAAACTTTCTTTGGTTTTTAAAACTTAATAAAATTCTTATTCACATCTTTAGCACATAACATGCTCATTATAAATAATGAATCAAACGATTCACTCTCATCATCATATAATCACATCATCAAGAATTTAACTTGAAAGTTTAAGCACTTTCACATTTTAAGCTTTAATATAAAAGCATTTATTTCTCAAAATACTAGTTTAAAAACATGTTAACATTCAAGTAAATTAAATCTTGTCATAGCATAATCACTTTCATAACTTAACTCAATACTTAAGCAATAGCACAACAAAGCCTAGCTTCATAAACTTTTCTCATCTTGGCTATCAACAAAGCACTCAGCCTTTATAAACCTTTCTTATTCAATCAAACAATTCACAGAAAACTAACTTATAAACTTTTGACAAAGCAACTTACATCTTTTATACTTAGCTTGTAATCATACAATTCTCATTCTTCAAACTTTAGCTTCATCTTGACAATTTCATCGTCAACTTACTTTATGCTTAACAAAGCATCATAATTTCTCACTTTTCCGAAGCATATAAGTAACTCATCAACCGAACTAATGACCACTTTAGTCATTCTTTTCATGTACCGGAAAATTTTCCTCTTGAAGATCTTTCAAGATGAGAAATCTATCAATAGAAAAATTATTCTTATCTTAATCGTGATGTCTTAGCATCACACAACATTAAAGCGACGGTACGTACTACCAATCTGCTACCGAAAAATTTAAGGTCAACCTATATGCATTTATTTATCGCTCATCTTTCAGCATTTATACTACTTCTTTCTTTTATGCTTTCAAAATTAGCAATAATTAAAAAGGTCGACTCTCTACTGATCGTCCTTGGAAAGCTTTTCTTCTTTATTAAATGCATTCTCGAAATCTACACTATCGATCTCTCTGATCATCTTCTTCTCACTATTTCTTCTTTGACGATCACATCTCAGCCCTCAAGGTATACTTAACTTTATTTTTAGTGTCCTTAACCTCGATGTCGACGAAAAACTAGCCTTGAACTTAATTTCGGGGATTTTAACACATCGAAGTTGGGCACAAACAGCACCATCCTCTTAGTAGCTAAATTGTCGTCGAGATCGTCATATTATTATTATCTTTGTGATATAGTTAGAAAAATCCCGCTTCAAGCTCCTTTGCTAAATCGGAGAAATGGAAGCGAAAGAAAACTTAATATTCGTAGGGTTGAGAATATTAAGGACCCCTCTAAAGAGAAATTAAATCACCTCTGCGAAAAAGGCTAAAATTAAATTAAATCCTTAAAATAAAATTTATGAGATTAAAATTGACATGTTTAACTCTGATAAGGAAATGACAAAATGGTCTAACAATCCTGAAGTAGGTTTGGTAATAAAAGAATCTCAAACGTTAATTAAATCGGATAACCCGAGCCTAAATAACATTAGCTCGGCATACTTAACAAAACAAAAAGGAATAACATTATCCCGAGACATTAACTTCATCGATTAATTCTTTTGAGATATTACTTTATCTCAATCTCGTTCTAAAAACATAACAAGAATGTGATTAACGAAAGAGAAGAATAACTTAACGACAAACGAAACAAATAAAGAACGAAACCGATGACGAATGATGAACGAACAACGGAATATTTTTTTTTATATATTAAGCTATGTTTTCATTCTTCATTACTTATTTTAAATCTCTCTTTTTTTTCATACCCATTTTTCTTCTTTTTCTTCAGTCGATTTCATCTCGTTGTCGCTTCCCAACGATATCTCGCATTCACTTTACTATCCAAAAACAAACAATCGCCATGCTTGCACTTCAATTCATCATCTCGCTTACTAAAGTTCCTCACATAAAGGATCTCAAGCTTACATCGATGAGCAAGAATTTGATTTAGAAAGTTCAAAGAAATCAAAATAAATTGATTAAACTTGAAAGAAATAACTTATAGAAAAATCTGCACAACTGCAGCATATGGAAATCCGAATTTCAGAACAGAATGTTTAGAACCAAGGGGCGTGCAGGGTAGCATTAGAAAGCCACGGATATCTAGTTTTCAACCCAATTTACGGATCCGAACTTCGTTAAACGAGCAGGAAGTTATGACCTCCGGAGTAAAAGGTGGCAGAATGTACTGCCGCCCAGTTTTCCAAACCTGCCGCTGCCGTCGGATTCACTATTCCAGCGACCGCTGGAGCCCCGGCGACCGCTGGGGTGGTCTTCGGCATTTTCGTCCCGAGCGAGCGCTGCTTTCCACCAAGCGCTGCTTTCCACCAAGCGCTGCTTTCCAGCCGGCGCCGGGAAAGTCGAGCTCGAACGCGCTTCTTATTTCCATGCATTTGACAAGATTTCTTCCTACATCTCTTGCTTTTCATCGTTCTTCTTCTTCGATTACTCTTTATCTTACTTCGTTTTAACTCTCCTCGACTATATTTAATCTTTACTTCACTTCATTTTCTTTCTTTCTTCTTGAGACAATTAATCCGAAATTTAAACGACGAAATTTATCGATAACTCTAAAAATTATCAATTGACACTCAACATGGTCATACTTCTTCATTTTACTGGTACTATTGCCTCTTCGATGACTTTTTACAAAAGATAGGGAATTATTTACATTAACAATTCCCTTAACTTACCGTGATACTCTAACATCACACAAAACATTTTCTCGGTGCCGAATTCTTACATCGCTACCGAATCTTTATAAACTTAACATTTTATGCATCTTTTCACGAAAGCTTACTAAACAAGCGTAAAACTTAAAAACGACAAAGCGTAAAATATGTTCGATTATTAATCTATTAAATTAACGTCACTCTCGAACTCTCTCCGCTCATCCTCCAAAGGATCTTCTTCTTCTTTTTCATCCTCACTTTCGTACTCCTGCATCACCTCGGAAATTTCCACTTTTCTAACGTCAAATAGACAACACTCACGTCGATCACACCCGCAAAAGGTCTATAACTAGGCTGAAACTCTAGATGGCTAAACGGCATACAACGAAGATGAAAATATCTTTCAGCTTGCTCCGACCAGAGTCACGAGAAATCCTCGTCACCGATACGACGACGCGTTCCGTACGTACTTTTCTTGTAGAAACGAAAGAAACAAGTCGAGTTCCAAAGAAATAATCATGCTTTGAAGAAGTTCAAAGTTTTAGAAGAGGATTCAAAGAAGGATTTAATGGAACTACATCAATGGGAGTGAGTTGAATCAAATTGTTCACCGGCGTAAGGCTCGAGAACAAAAACAAAACATTTGATAGAAGTGGAGATGGAACATAGTTTCATTCGACAACTAGCTAAGAAAGAAATGAGTTTACATTAAACCCATAATCATTAGTATCATGAGTAACAACGAGCTCGTGGTTCTCTTGAGAAATGAGAAAAGCGAATTTGATTGTTCCCTGAGACATCGAATCTTGAAATTTCGCTCCATGCTCCATCCACTCTGATCGGTGATCGATACTTGGTCCTGCATTGGTGCAGTAGTACATAAGGCGAGAACTCGATCTAGGTTATAATTCCACAAAGAATCTTCGAAGTGCATACGATCCCAATCTTGCTCTATGATGAACTAAGATGCACGGAAAACTCGCCCATTTCCTACCACTCGTCTAGAAGAAAAGAATTTAATCTTTTCTATTCTAAGAATTCTTGAAATATTACTTTCCTTTTGCTATCCATCGAACATGATGAAAACACGTGAAAATTCTACTAACATTTCCGTGTAATACTCATGCACATATGCTAGAACTTTCTCTCACGGCCTCATCACTTTGCAGTTTATATCTTTGCTTCCAAACGATGGTACCAAACTCATGGTACATTCCAAAGTTAAACAACCAACTTACTTGAACAATTATTCGTCAATTTACTTTAAGCACACCAACATAAAACAATCTCATTAAAATCTCAAAACCACAACACAATTGTATATATTCCCAAACTTTCTAACTTCATCTCATTAATTAACTCCATTATGGAGATGGAAGACCATATTACATCAGTTTCTAGTTACGCTGGTTGATCAGTCCACATAATGTATCCGTCACATGGAACTTCAACTTTTTAAACTTTTAAACATAAGAACTTTTAAATGCGTACCCTATTTACTAATGGCATTTATGCTATTGACATTTGTTGTTGTTAAAACCTGACTAGTCTAGAATTCAAACCAGACTAGACTTTGAAATATTAACTTAGAATAAACAGAACTTAGAGCAATTAGATCTTGCTCTCAACTAGTCTAGGGATTCAAACTAGACTAGACTTTCAAGAAATAACTCGTAGCGTACAAACCCTCGCTTCCGATACCACTGTCGTTGTTCTCGGCTTAGAAATTAGACGACAAAGCCGGTGGGTCCCACGACTTATACAATTTATGATTAACAAAGGAATTTAATAGCGACCCGGCTATTTATCAATAATCACAAAGGACAAATCAACTCAACCAACAATCAACTTTGACATTTCCAAAACAAGTATAACTTGAGATTTATGAGTACCATCAACCAAATAAGCATTTATGGAATAATCAAATCAGATCAAGATCAATAATTCCCATCAAATGAATCCAACAACTTAATGACATGAAAACAACGAGCTGACTTATAGATCAAGAACGCAAGATATATATATATATATATATATATATATATATATCAAGTAGGTCGATCTCAAAAGGAGTTAACGAACATATTTTGAACAAACTTTCAGAATTCAAACGACTTAAACTTAGTTTGACTTTAGAATCCAACCATCATCAACAAAATTTATACATCATCAAACTTCATAAATTTGCAGCGGAAAAACGAGAGAATAAGTATGTATGAAGACATATATTCTAGGTTCTAAGCTCATCAAAACGACTCTTATCATATAAACCAATAACAACAACAACAACAGTCCTACAAAGACACGATCATCTTCATCCTGCACGAACCTCGCACATTTTAGAATAATAGGCGGGGCCGAGTACTTCGTACTCGTTGGGCACATGCCAAGATAATTTGAAAACTTACCGAATATAACTATAGATTGGACTTGCCGAAAGACATAGCACAATTCAAAATTGTGCATGTTCAAAAGTTAATATACTTAAATATATATACGAAAGTATGTACCGTGTCTACAATAAAAATAGTGTCGAGAAGTAGGCCTCCTTCTCAAACACTTGTAATCGTCCACTTCTTTCGGAAGGCTCCCGATTACAAAATAGTGTACACAAATCCTACCTTGCGTAGGACCGAATTCGTCTTTTCTTTGGTAGACGGTATCATACAAAACTTTAAACATTTGGCAAGCCAATTATTTTGAAAACATCACACATATATATAATCATATTTATATATATAGCATTCATCATTTCTTGGTTTACAGTGCCCCACCCGATAACCGAAGCTTTGGACTTCAACTCTTTATCGATTCCGAATCCTCGGATTCACTTCCACTCGATCCTTCATTCGAACTAGAATTCACGAACACCAGAACGAGAATTAACTACTATCGAACAAACGAACCCGATCCTTCTTAACTTCTAATTTACGCCAAATTCTACGTCGAAACTCGACGAAACTCGAGAATTTCTAACTTAACTTCTTAAACTCTTTTTATTCTATCTTAACTCATACTTAATCATCAATCATCAATCATCAATCATCAATCACACTTATCATAACCATACTTTAATTAATATTTCATCATAATCGACAAAGTCGATTTTAATCCGTATAACGGATCTTGTGAAAATTTTTTAAATTAAATCCACTCACATTTTCCAACATTATGAATATAACTACACCTCTTCACTTCACACATTCGACTCGATTAAACATATAGACTCCCGACTCGGGAAATCTAATCAAAAATAGAAAATCTTTATTACTTTGAATTAAATTCTCAGAAAATCACCTAATACTTTATTTTTAATGAGAAGTTCATAAATGTAATTAGTTTCTTAAATAAAATTTAATTAATAATTTATTTTATTTTATTAATTTTCGGTTATTTTTATTTTAGAGCTTTCTAAAATTCTTTTCTCTTTTTTTAATTTCTAACATACTTGATTAAGCATTATAAGCTTAATTCTTCAATTAATTTCAATCAATTAATCAATAAACTAAAAACCCTAATTTAAGAACCCGAATTTTCGAATTAAACTAGAATTTAGGGGTTCATCAAGCTTTCTTTTGATTAATTTTTGATTAATCAAACATCATTAACATCATATAACATCAAATCATCCATCAATTACATCATACTTCATCAACTTCACTAAACCTTAATTTTTAAACATTTAAATTCGACATTTTCCATAAAATAAAAATGGTTGGGAATTTATACTCACTTCCAACATGAAACATGCTTAAAATAATTAACTAAACTCATTTATAACATCAAATTAAGTATACAATTCATGGATCATAAGTTGACCATTTTCTTAAATTTTCGAAAATTGCAAAAGTAGGGCTAAGGTTTTGATTCTCATGCTTTAATCACATAATCTATCATCTAAACATCAAATAAACATCATACTAAGAAACTAAAATCATCCAATCACTTCTCAATTTCCTCCCAAATTTTCGAAATTTATATATATATACATGAAAGAGGATATTTAAACCATGAAAATTGAGCTAAAAGCTTGGAAAAACAAGGATATACACTTACTTAATGGATTGGAATTGATTTTGTTAACTTGAATCTTGTTCTTGGAGCTTGGAATGAGCTCATCAATGGAGTTTTACTCAAAATATGTATGAGTGTGTGTATATTGCCGAGAGTTTGAGAGAGATGAAATGAAAGGCTAATGGCTCTCATATATACATATATATAGATATAAAAAAATCTTAGGTATTTAATGAATAGTGTTAGTTAGTTAATTAATTAATTACTTAATTAATCTCAATCAATTAACTACTAACAACCCCTCAATCAAACTTCAAATTTCTCAACATAGGAATTTAATTTAGGGTTTCATCGATCCCTAGATACTGTAATCTCATTGCAAAGAGTCGGAGATTCGAAATATTTTCAAATCGACCGAAACTAAAATTTTAAGCACAATCTCGCTAGAATTTGATTTAAATAAATTAAATTCTTCTTTCAAATTAATTTATGACCAAACATTTATCACTTATTGATAAATGTAAAAACTTCTTCATTTCGGATTAACCGAGATCGATAAAAATTAATTAAAACTCATTTTTATGGCAAAATATATTCAAGTTTTGATAAAATTTTCGGAAACGAAAATTTTTCTTTCACTGGAATCTTATCTTTCTTAATCGAATTAATAATTTTTAATACGCAAGAAGTATCAGATACTACGTATAACTGTCGTGCGGGTCCCACGACGTACCCAATTTATGATTAACCAAGGAACAAGATAACGACCCAGTTTATCCAACAAAAACCCATCATACAATAAATCATACTTTCAAGTCAAACCAAAATAGCCGAGAATGGTCAAAAGACAACACCATCTCGTATCGAGTTTAGCAACTGAAATAAGGTTTATCAAGTCATAGCTTCAACATCACACTAAGACATCAATTACCGAATAAATCTCGTAGTGTTGCAATGAAAACCAACATGACATATCTTTGATTATATCTATGAAGACATATAACTTCGCTCAACATCAACAAAGTCTCAAGAGGTCAACGACAAAAGTTCGCCCAAAGACACTCCATCTTCATTCGAGCTAGCCCGCACATTTTAGAAATAACATGCAATGGCCGAGTATGTAGTATCCCGTCTTTCTTAAGTAATTAAAAATAATTAATCTTCCGAGAAAGACAAGAACTTTAGTAAAATAAAGTATTTTCTTTCCGAAAATTTTATCCCGGCGAGGCATATATATTCTACCGGAAAAATGAGTTTTAATTAATTTTTATTGTCTCGGTTAATCCGAAACGAAGAAGTTTTTACATTTATCAATAGATGATAAATGTTTAGTCATTAATTGACAAGAAGAAGAATTTAATTTAATTACGTAAAATTTTACGTAATTAATCGCTTAAAAATTTAGTTTCGGGTCGATTTGAAAATGCTCCAAATCTCCGATTCTTCTTACGTGAGATTTTTATCTAAGGTTCGTGAAACCTTAATCTTAATGCTACCGTGTTGAGGAAATTAGAGAA
Organism: Agastache rugosa; assembly: GCA_031470985.1. NCBI lineage: Eukaryota > Viridiplantae > Streptophyta > Magnoliopsida > Lamiales > Lamiaceae > Agastache > Agastache rugosa. The sequence continues at coordinate 11,538,390 of CM062604.1, forward strand.
TTATTAGAAGATTAATTAATTATTAATTAATTGAATTAATAACTAATTAAATGAATTAAACCAAATCTTAGCCATTAAGTTTTAATTTAATAATAACCTAACCTATAGTTCTAAACCTAGGATTGTTAGATTATATGAGGATCTATTACTCTCTATCTCTCTATCTCTTGCCATTCACGCACACACACAACACAACATCTCTCTCATTTCGATCATCTCTTCTCTCTCGATACACACACACACACACACACAACTCCATTGTTGATCATCATCCAAGCTTCCAAGACCAAGTTTAAAGTTCATCTTCTCAAAGTAGCTAAGTAAGATTAATTCCATCTACACTTCCAAGCTCTTGATTCATTTTCATGGTGGAAGATCATATATCTTTCTATATACGTAGATTTTTATATTTCGACATTTTTGGAGAATGATTTGAGAAATGTTTGGATGATATTGATTTAATAGTATGATGTTTATATCATGATTATATGATGAATTGTGTGATTAAATCAAGCATGAAGAACCCTAACCCTAGTTTTATTATTTTCGAAATTTTTGGGAAGAAATGCTCAAGTTTTAATTCATGCATTGTTTGATGTTATGATCTTCATGAATTATGCTTAGAATATGATTATAAGATCAAATATGTAATTAGATTTAAGCATGGAAAACCCTAGCTATCAATTGGCAATTTTCGAAAATGAGAAGAAAATGGGAAATAATGGATGCATGAATTGTATGATTGATTTTAATGATATAAATGAGTTTAGTTAAGTATTTTAAGAATGTTTCATGTTGGAAGTAATTAAAAATTTCCAACCAATTTCATTTTTGTCAAAATAATCGATTAAAATAAGAATATAAATTAGGGTTTTAATGTAATGTTATATGATGAGTTTGATGGATTCAATGTGATGTTATATGATGTTAATGAGTATAAGTTTAGATCAATAGATAATCAAGTGTAAGCATAATTAACCCTAGAAACCCTAGAAAATCGAATTAGGGTTCTTAAATTAGGGTTGAAAGATTAATACTTAATTGAATGAAATTAAATGAAGAAATGAGCTTATAAGATGATAATTAAGTATATTAGAAATTAAAAAGAAGAGAAAATAATTAAAGAAATATTAATTTTAATATAACCGAAAATTTAAAATAAATAAATAAAATATTAATAAAATTTTAATTAATAAATTAATTGCATTTATGAACTTCTTAATAAAAATATAATATTGTGTAATTTTATGGAAATTTAATTCGGAATATTAAAGATTTTCTATTTTTGGATGATTTTCCCGATTTAGAATGTATATGCTAATCGAGTTGAATATGTGTAATGAATGTATAAATATGTTTGATATGATGGAATAAGTGCGTGGAATTAATTTGAAGAATTTTTCTCGAAACCGTTAGACGGATTAAGATCGACTTAGTCGATTATGATGAATAGTAATTAATAAATGTTTATGAATGAATTTAAAATGTTGATGTTTAATTGATGATTAATGATTAGTGATGAGTTAAGATAGATTAAGAACGTTTAAGAAGTTAAGATAGAAATTTTTGCGTTTCGTCAAGTTCCGACGTAGAAATCCGAATCGAATTACGTTAAGATTTGTCGAAGTCGTTATTCGATAAAAGCTCTCGTTCTAAATTCGTTATTCCGTTTCGATTTAAAGGAGCAAGCGGAAGCGGGAGCGTAAACGTGAAGTAAAAGGATTACCAAGCGATTAAAGTTTAAAGTTAAAGCTTAAGTTTATCGGTGTGGCTTTCTAAACTAAAATATGTGAAAAGCATGATATCGTATGATTTTACAAAGTTTTGATACTTGCCAAATGATTTTAAAAATGTTTAAGTATGTTACCATCTACTTCGTAAAGACGAATTCGGTTTCACGCAAGGTGAAATTCGTGTACACATTCGTAATCGTGCGCTTTTCTTTGATAGGCCGATTATTCATAATCGTGAGCCTTTCCTTGATATGCCGGTTACAAGTGATTGAGAAAGAGGCCTCTTTCTCATCACCATTATTTATTTGTAGATATGGTTCATATCGTTATAAATGTCCCGTACAAATGAGTTTTGAGAAAAGAAAATATTTTTATCATTTTACGAGTTGTTTTCGTAAAATCCTCGTATTATGTTTTCTGGCAAGTTTTTCATATATAGCTGTAGTCAGCAAAGTTTTCAATTGTTTTCGGCATGTGTTCACTGAGTACGAAGTACTCAGCCTGCATGTTATTTCTAAAATGTGCAAAGTTAATGGATGAAGATGACGAGTGCCGGATGGATGTTGGTTGTTGTTGTTAATATTTTGATAAATATAGAGCCTAGATTATATGTCGTCATACATATAATCTCTCGTATTCCGCTGCCATGTTAAGATGAATTTTGATATTTTAAATTATGTTGAAGTCGTTTAAACCCTAGAGTCGAACTATGTTTTGATAGTCGAATTCTTTTGTCAAGTTTTCGTGAAACTTAGTCTTGATATGTATATAAGTAAATCTTTATTTTCATGAAGCTTTGTCGAACTTGAAACAGTTTCCTTTATCGTACTTTCTTGATCCTCAATCCAGCTTGTCACTCCCGTGATAAATGTCAATTATTTGGTTGATCAGGTCTATTTATTTTCAACATGATATATACTTAGACATTAATGATTAATTGGTTGATGATTTCGAGCTGATTTGAGTTATATTTATCGATATGTAAGTCATTATTGAAATCAGTTGATTGTCTTGTTGATCTCAGGTCATACATGTCGTATTTATTCTAAAATCGATGAATGGTTGAGTATGAACGTCCTTTGTTATTTCCAACAATAGCCGGGTCGCTATTAAATTTCCTTTGTTAATCATAAATTGTGTAAGTCGTGGGACCCACCGGCCTTGACATCTAATATCGGGGTTGGGCTGCGACAATTTCATTCAATTAACTATTAAACTAATAAACCCTAATTTAAGAACCCTAATTTCACTTCCTAGGGTTTCTAGGGTTAATTATGCTTTTAATTCACTAACTCTTGATTCAACAATTACCATTAACATCATATAACATCAAATTATCCATCAATTACATCTTTCCTCATTAAATCTTCAAGACCCTAATTAAAACTCTAATTTTCAACATTAAATAATAAAATGAGATAGGTTGGGAATTCATGCTTACTTTCAGCATGAAACATTCTTAGAATAATTATCTAAACTCATTTATAATATCAAAACAAGCATTTAAATCATAGATCAACATTTCACCATTTTCTAAAAAAAATTCGAAATTAACAAATTATAGCTAGGGTTTTCTTATTTTTAATCTAATTACATAATTGATCTTTTAAACATATTATAAGCATAATTCATAAAGATCAAAACATCATACAATGCATGAATCAAAACTTGACCATTTCTTAAGAATTTCGAAAATCATGCAACTTAGGGTTAGGGTTTTGATTCTCATACTTTAATCACATAAATCATCATATAATCATGATATAAGCATCATACTAATATATGAACATCATCCAATGACTTCTTATTTTTCTCCCAAAAATTTTGATCATCATACATATATATAAAAAGAAAATGATCTTTAATTAAGAGGAAAAAACCTAGGTTAATATATACCTAACCCTTCTTGATTACTTTGGAGATGAGCAATTAATTTGAACTTGACCTTGAAAGCTTGAGCTTGGACACAACAATGGAGGAAACTCTTCAAGTGTGTGTGATATGTGTGTAGCTGTCGAGAGAGAGAGTGTGCATGCTGTGTGTGTGCGTGAGTTTGAGAGAGTGAGAAGAGAGAATGGTGCTCTCATATATATTGATAGAGATAGGATAGGTGTATTAAAATATTGTAACTTAATAACTAAGTTAAGTTAATTAATTAATTAATTTCTTAATTAATTCAATCAATTAATAACAACCTAATCCTCCATTAAACCCTTAATTTCTCAACATAGAAATTTAATTTAGGATTTGACGATCTCTAGATAAAAATCTCACAGAAAGAATCGGAGATTCGAAACATTTTCAAATCGACCGAAACTAAATTTTTAAGCGATAAATTACGTAAAATTTCATGTAATTAAATTAAATTCTTCCTTCAGTCAATTTATGACTGAACATTTATCATTTACTGATAAGTGTAAATACTTCTTCGTTTCGGATTAACCGAGACGATAAAAATTATTTAAAACTCATTTTTCCAGTAGAATATATCTGCCGGGTAAAATTTTCAGAACTTAAATATTTATTTCGCTGAAATTCTTAAATCGATCAGGTGGAATTATTTTTATGGTTAAATGATAAAGTGATTATTTGATGATGAGAATGAATCGTTTGATTCATTGATGATGATGAGTGTGAACCATTTAATTCATTAAAATTATGATGAAGTTATATGTCAAGATGATGCTATTCTTTTCTTGAAGTGTTAGGAATATATGAGCTAAATTTTATTTAGCATAGATGAGTATGGAAAATATTTGTTCTTGAATTATTTTTATGCTTAATGATTGTAGTAATTATATGATAAGAATGAATTGTTTGATTCATTATTTATGATGATGAAAGAAAATCGTTTTGATTTTTTATGTGTGACGATGAAAGTGAATCGTTGATTCATTAATTATGATAAGCATGTTATGTGCTAATGATGTGATTGAGAATTTTTCTAAGTTTTTAAAACCTAGAAAAATTTTATTTATTTAAATAAGTTTAAGGAAAGAAAGAATTCTTCTGATTAACCAACTCAGAAAATAAAATTCGTTTTAAAGAAAGTAGAATTCTTTTGAAAAACCCTTTGTTGTTTAATCAGAATGCCGCCAAGAGGTAGAGGAAGAGGAAGAATTGATGATGAACCCGAAAGAGAACCTACTCCATCTCCTCCTCAACCAGAAAGAAGAATAGAAGAATTGTTTTTACGTCAAAATCCTCCAACTCTTAATCAACGCAGTTCGTCTCAAACTTATCAAGGAATGTCTCCATGTCCTAACTGTCTATCGTGCAGTTCGCTGAAATTCTTATCTTTCTCATTAGATTAATTATTTTAATTACTTAAAAAAGACGGGATACTACATTCTCTCCCCCTAAAACTAAATTTCATCCCGAAATTTGCTTACCTCTTGGAAGAGTTCGGGATACGCTTCTCTCATCTTGCTTTCTAACTCCCATGTCGCTTCTTCTATTCCATGATGTCTCCATTTGACTTTTACCGATGCGATCCACTTATTTCTAAGCTGTTGGACCTTTCGATCCAAAATCGCTTCAGGTTTTTCTTCATAACTGAAATCTGGTTCAAGGACTACTTCTTCTTGATGAATAACGTGACTCTTTCCCACTTCCGCACATAGACATGCTGGTGGACGCTACTGCCAGACACGAGCTACTCAGCTTCATGGATGTCTATTCCGGATACCACCAGATATTGATGCACCCGAATGACCAAGAGAAGACAGCTTTCATGTCCAACATAGGCATCTACTGTTACAAGTATATGCCCTTCGGGTTGAAGAATGCAGGGGCAACCTACCAACGTTTGGTCAACAGGATGTTTCAAGAATTATTAGGAAACACAATGGAGGTCTACATAGATGACATGCTTGTCAAATCTCTACGAGAAGAAGACCATATCAACCACCTCAAACAGTCTTTCAGCATCCTCCGTGAGTATAACATGAAGCTTAACCCTATGTTCATTTGGTGTAACTGCAGGTAAATTTCTGGGCTACATGGTGACACAAAGGAGAATAGAAGCCAACCCGGCTCAGATTGACTCTATGCAAAGAATTATATCCCCAATCATGTGTCAAGAATGTACAGAAGCTCATAGAAAGGATGGCGGCCCTTATCCGGTTCATCTCGAGATCATCGGAGTGATGCCACCCCTTCTTCAACACATTAAGAAAGTCAAAAACATTTGAGTGGACACCGAAATGTGAGGAAGCACTCAACCAACTGAAGCAATACCTGACAAGCCCACCGCTTTTATCCAAGCCTAAAGACGGGGAATCATTATACATCTACCTGGCCGTGTCATAAATGGCAGTCAGTGCATTCCTAGTTCGGGAGGATGAGGGCAAACAATCACCAATCTACTACGTCAGCAAGTCATTATTGGATGCTTATTGGATGCAGAGACAAGATACAGCCTGCTTGAGAAGCTAGCCCTTGCTCTTGTACACACTGCAAGAAAGCTTCGGGTTTACTTCCAATGTCACCCAATAGTGGTCCTCACCACATATCCTCTAAAGGCCATCCTTCACAAGCCGGAGCTCTCTGGCAGACTCGTCAAGTGGGCGATCGAACTAAGCGAACACGACATATCCTACAAACCCCAGACTTCGCTAAACTCGTAGGTACTAGCTGATTTCGTAAATGATTTTACGCCTAACCTTTCAATGCAGGCAAAGAAAGACTTATGTTGTCTCACCGAAGATGAATCGGCTGATGTAATACCCCGCTCTTTCATAATCGAACCTAAGGTTAATTAGAAAGACCCTAAGATAATTAAGCCGTGAGAATTTAGAAAGAAATTAAGTTCCGGCAATAAAAATATTTCGGCAGCCCTAATTTGCCAAAAGTAAAGAAATTAAGTAATTTAAGAATTTATCTCATCCCGGTTAATCGGAGATAAGTTGTCGAATGTGGTTATGATTCTGTGCTTATATATTTAAATTTTATCTGAAATGTGTGTGATTATTTGAAGATTTGATTTCTCCAGAGATCGTGGAATTTCTCTGGCAATGTTATTTTTAGTCCGGATTTTATTTCCGGAAATTTTCTCGAGAAAGCTTAGATTAGGGTTAAGGAAAACCCTAATGAACTGTATAGAGCTCGAGAATTTAATATTTATAGCCGACATAATTTGATTAATGTTGGATGAAAGTTTAATTAATTAATTAGAAAATTTATTAATTGATTAAACTAAGTATTATGTTAGATATTTAAATAAAGCTTATCTTATAAGCTTTTATTTCATTTAGCATTTAATTTAATACATTAATATCCAAATGGAATATTATGTCATCATTATTAGTAATAAAATTAATTCATAAAATCCTAATTTAGATATTGAAGTATCTAACATAATCTAACCTAGGATCCTAATAGATTTTAGCTAAGATTGTAAATAGTAACCTATGTCTAATATATCATTAACGTGTTAGATATCTAACACACATTTATCACACTCATCTCTCACTCTCTCTTGACACTTCACACACACACACGCATACTCATACACAAACAAACACACAACCTCCATTAAAGATCAAGGATTCAAGCTCAAGAACGTAAAAGATCAAGCATCCATTTCATTCAAATGGTTAGATCTATACTTGATCAAGAGCTTAGCCAAAGATTATCAAGAAAAATCCATCTTTCTTCCTTCCAAAACTTTCGAAATTTTCATGAAGTAGTATAGATGTTTTTGATCTTTGAATATTATGTTAGATCTATGATCTAAATCCCATTTTTAGAATCAATTTAAGAAGAATCAAACCTAAACCTAATTTTCTATTTTTTTTCGAAATTTTCAATAAAATTAGGGGTTTTTGATTCTTTGATCCTATGATCAATATGATAATTTATATGAGCTCTTAGGATGTATATAAGCATGCTTGATGATTTAATTTAGCAAGAATTGATCAATTGTCATTTTATTTTCAATTTGGCCGAAATTTAGCTTAAAATTAGGGGTTTTTTATTCTTTGATTCTATGATCAAATTGATGATTTTTATGAGCTCCTATGATGTTTATAAGCATGTTAGATGGTTTGATTTATCAAGATTTGATCAATTGCTAATTTATTTTTATTAAGGCCGAAATTTTAGGTCAAAATTAGGAATTTTTAAATTTGACCTTCTATGATTAAATTGATGGTTTAATAGAGCTTATATGATGTTATTAAGCATGTTGATGTATGGATTGAATGAATTGAATCATCCTTACTATAATTTCTATTTAATTCAAAAATTTTAGGGTTCTTGATTTGGGAATTTTTGAGGATGAATTTTTATGGTAAAATTGATGATGGATTCTTGCTTAGGATGATGAAATAAGCCTAGGATGAATTATTGAAAATTTTTAGAGCCCAATTAAAGAATTTTGAAAATTAAAGTTTATTAAAATTTAGGGCTTTTTAATCTAAAGCATAAATTGGTTAACTAATGATTCAATTAGCCTTTATAATTATTTCTAAGCATGTTAGAAGTGGAATTGGAGAAAAAGAAATTTTCTAAACCCTAGAAGTGAAAAAGTCGTAGGTTTTAAGTGAAGGGTTTTGATTTTTCTTCAAGCTATTTAAGTAATTATGTTATAATTGAGGTTTATAAATTAAATTAACATATTTAGAAGTGATTAGAATAAAATTGGCATTTTAATCCTCAATTTCTCAAAAGGGCCGAAATATATATGTATGTTTTAGCCATGTATTTGATTTTTAATTAAGAAAATAATGATAGAAATGAAATCTACGTTAAAAATTAAGTGACGTAGAATTTTTCGGAATTTTAATACGAAGTTTTGAAATTTTTCTATTTTCCGATTATTTTTTAAAGTCGAAGGTTTATACGTATAGATTACTTTGTTTAATGATGCGATTGTATAATTATGATTATTATGGTATAATAAGCTTATGGAATTAATTCGAGAATTTTCAGAGCTCGTTTGTCGAGTCAAAAATGTACTAAGTTTGATGACATGAATAGTGAATGATGAGATTAATTGTTAATTACAATCTAAAGATGAGATTGATTGTTAACTAAGTGTTAATGATGAGATAAATTATTAATTTGTTAATAATATACTAATGATAAGTTTAATTGTTAATCATATGTTAATGATGCTTAAATAGTAAGTTTAATTATCGATGATTTTAAATGTTAATGTGATACTTGAATGTAAATAAGATGTAAATGAGATGTTGAGGATATGTTGATTATTTATGATGATTATATGTTAATGAAATATCATGTGCTTATGTTATGATGGTGTGATTAATGTTGAAAGTAGTATAAGTTTATAAGTTAATAAATGTTAGTAGTAAGATGGAAGGATTAGAAATAAAGTATATGTTACTTATATTTTAGAAGTTATATTTGAATTAGTAAATGATTAAGAGTTAAGATTTAAGATAGAAAAATTTAAGTAGTAGTTGTCGAGCGAAAACCCTAGAAAGCCGAGAAAGATCGTAGTATCGAAGCAGCATCCCTCATTCCTCGATTTTACTTTTCTCGCTCTTATGTAAAACCTAATTTTAAATTGAAGGACCGAGCGGGACCAATAAGTGAAGGGGAATCGAGAAGTAAAGTTTAGTCCAGCGACATCGAAACAGGTGGGCTTTCTAAACTAAAGAAATGTCGAATGTGACTATACGATTATGATTATGTGATGTTTTAAATTGATTGACTTGCCAATGTTTACAGTGTTTTAGTATGTTACCATCTGTCAAGAAAAGATGATGGTCCCTGAGCTAGGTATTTGGTGTAGAGGGGGGGTGAATACACCAAATAGATTTCTAAGAAACTTTTTCAAGTTAAATCACAGAGTTGGTGAGCTCAGTTATTGATCCAGCTGGGGAGGGTCAGCTGGGTAAATAACTCAGCTGGCGGTGCGGAATGTGGTGGTTTGAAAACTTAGCTCGGTTACTTAGAAAAACTCAGTTTGAAAAGATTAACTTTATGTTTTCAGCTTAGTCAAGTTGTGCAGCTTTCAGAGAGACACAGCTGTCTTTGGAGAGCAGCTGCGTATGCAGTTTTGATCAAATATGCAATGATATGAAAGAGTTAGTACAAAACTGAATTTAAGAGGAAAGAAAAGAGCACACGAGTTTTTACGTAGTTCAAAGTAACACCTCCTACGTCCACGACCAGGTTCACTGGTAATCCACTACCACTTGGTTTACAAGTACCAAGCAACTTCACAACTCTAACCCGAGCTGTGTTCCAACAGTTTGCGAGCACTGTCAAGCCTAACCTTTCAGTTTACGGGTACTAAAAAAACCTTACACACTTGAATTTCCCGCTTCAAGCAAGCGTAACCTTGACCTAACCTTTCTGGGTAAAGAGGGGTTTGGTTTGGAGTTCCAACTGTGAACGAGTTCTTACAATTAAGAACTTGGAGTATGATGAACTCGTTCAAAATCTAGGCTTAAGATATACAAAGATTTTGGCATAGGGATCAGACGAAACACTAAGCAGTTTCTGAACTATAAACACTTTAAGATAAAGTGTTCTTTGAACTATGTAGAACTTCTTGGGAGCTTTTGAAAGATAGATGTTTTCAGAGAATGAAAGCTTGTAGCGAGTTTTTCGTCTTTGATCCTGAGGTTGAAGACGGGTTTATATAGGTAGAGATTCAAGACTAGCCGTTGGAGGAGTCGTTTGAATCTTACCTACTCTTCTTAAATTCGAGATCTGTCGTTGGGCGAATCTGCATCTGTCTTCATTTGTGTCACATCCTAGGTCCTGAAGTCTAGGATGCTGATTTGGCAATCCCTCATTGGTCGAGGCATGTTGACTTCCTCCGACGCCGGGATCTTCTGCCTTTGGAGCTGGCTTTTGAATTCAGAGCTGGACTGACTTGAAGTGATGTATTCAGAGTTAGTTCCCTTTGTTCTGTACAGCTGGACCGGCTGTGTTTTGAACTCAGCTCAAATTCTCTTCAGCTTGATCATGCTCTGCTGGAGGACTCAGCTGAAGGTTGGCTCCTGTTATCATCTGCTAGCTGACTCCTGCTGTAGACACAACTGGAACTTCTGTTGTCTTCCGCTAGCTGACTCCTGCTGTAGACACAGCTGGGTCGACTGCTGTCTTCCGCTTCCTTAACCTGTAAACCTAGAAAATCTAAAGCTCAAACAGGCGAGCTGGAAAACTCTATTTAGGTTGACGCGATCATCTATTCGGTTGGAGAATCAGTTGGGTTTTGGTATCAAATCGAAACCTTATAATTTTCCCAACAATTTCCCCCTTTTTGATGATGCCAAAACCTAACTGAGACAACCTATGACGCAGAAAAACTTGTGTTTTATTAATGCAAGAAAATACATTATAACACAGGAAAAAGAAAGAGAAAAAAAATCTTCAATTCTTCAGTCTTCAATCCCAGTAGGCTGGGTCTTCTCTTCTGCATCCGTTGCTTCTTTCTTTTGACTCGTCTCTTCTTCAGCTGATTCTGATTCAGCTAGTTCCTCTAGCTCAACAGTTTGCCTCTTCTTTGACTTGTCTCTTCTCCCTTACTTCCCCCTTTTTTGGCATGATCAAACAGGGTGGGAGAGATACACCATCGGTTGTTGCGATGTTTTAGTTTGGCGAAACTGTGGTTTTCAGCTCTGAGCAGCGAGGTCTGGAGTCTAGGTGGCTCAGCTGTTGTATTAGTTGGCTCTTCTTCAGTAGCATTAGCCTCAGCTCTGATTGCAGACACAACGTCCTTGGCCTGATTCAGCTGGCGGTCCAGCTGAGTGCTTGGAGGGATGAGTTGGCACTGGAGATAGCATCTTCTGAGTCGGGCACAACTTCATTCCTTGCAATTTTGCTTCTTCAGACTTCTTAGATTGAATGAGAAAGTCTGATTCAACACTTGAGGGACTCGAGGATTCCCCTTCCACTTCGAAGTGGTGGGTTCAGCTCATATCATCATCATCCAGCTGCAAGTGATCATTGGCTGGGTGATGTTTCTCATTTGAGCTTGGTGCAGGGGCTTGAGCATCTTTCATCAGAAGATCTCGAAACTGGTGTCCCTGATGAGCTGAAGGAAACTGAGGAGAAGGCGGATGAAGTATTCCATCTGTCTTGGGGTTTAAGCTTGGTTGATCAGCTGGAATACGTCGTTGCAGCATTGATGACGATGATGTTCACGCAGGCGCATGAACTTCTTCTCCACCGTAAGAACCGACCGCTTGTGGGCCTTCTGCTCCTCGGAGAGTAATTACGAATTCTCTCATAATGTCAGCTGGCTTCTCGGCTGACTGACTGAGCACCTTTGACTTGAGTCTTCTATTTGAAGACGGTGCTTCGGCATGTTTTGTCTCCTCAAGTTGTCTCCGATTCCCAGCTGGGACGGATATAGATGCATGCTGCTTTGTCTCCTGCATCTTTTTTTGTACCTCCTGTGGTGGAGCAAGATCTTTGATACGACTGCTCTTGAAGACTCCGGTTTTATCAACATCTTGTCCAGGTCTGTTGACGTTGATTTTTGCATCCCAGGGAGTTGTATGTCCCGTTCTCTCTTTAATGTTGAGAGAAACAGTGGGGCGGAGGAGGTCTTTTTCCTTTGACATTCCCAGGAAGATTTCTGCACCTTCCTGATGAACGACGTTCTTGAGCTTTACAGTCTCCCACTGTGTTGGACCGGATCTGTCGATGGGCTTCATCTTCTCCTGGAACTCCATCTTCTTGAGGTTCTTGAGAGTTAAGCAACTCTTATCTTGAAGCTTTGACAGTTTCTTCAAGTTTGATTGGCTTCGGGAGATATCTTTCTGGATTCCATGTTCTTCTTCTGCAACTTTTGTTAATAGAAACAAATAATACCAATTGATGGAAATAATAAAGAATGCCAGAAAAACTTTTTAGGGTTGATGCAATGCTTTACGTATATCTTCTAGCATATTTATATAACTTTCTTGATGAATGGACGATCAAGATTTGTCGATTGATAAGAAGATCTACGACTGGGAGTCATTCTTGCGTCATGTCAGTTTCTTGATTAGAAGATGCGAGTTAATGTGCGTGAGAGGACGGTTGAGCTGTTTTAACTTTTGCCTCGAAACTCCCATGATTCATTTCTTTGCAGACTTTTAATTAAATTTGATTAGATATGACAAGATATGAGTTGACTGAAAACAGATTAAGTAGGTGTATTTAATGTTGTTGCAAACCTCTCAGCTGATCATTGTAGTCAGCTGATACCTCGGTTGAGTGGGTGTGCTGGGTGATCGTGGTTCCAGCTGGTTCCCCTCAGCTGATACCAGTGACGTTGATTCTGAATTCCAGCTGATTGCTTCCATTCAGCTGGGTCTACTTCCATTCAGCTGGGTCTGCTTCCATTCAGCTGGGTGAAGCATCGTCTGGGTTGAGTAGTCCAAGTAATCCGCACAGCATTTTGAATCTTGCTTCTATCAGCGGCTTTGTGAGTATATCAGCCTGCTGTATGCCTGTGTGAATTTTCTCAACAATCACATCCCTCTTTTCCACGTGATCTCTGATGAAATGATGGCGTACGTCTACATGCTTGCATCTTGTGTGAAGTACTGGATTCTCTGAAATGGCAATCGTACTTGAGCTATCACAGAAAATTTGAACCTGTCCAGTTTTCACTTCATAGTCATCCAGCTGATATTTCAGCCAGAGAATTTGTGAGCAGCTTCCAGCGGCCATATATTGCACATTTGTGGAAGTTGCGACGCACGTTTGCTTTTTGAAAACCATGAAATCAACTTACTTCCTAGAGCGACAAGTTCTGAAGTTGATTTTACGTCCAACCGATCTCCGAAGTCGAGTCCGAATATCCAGTCAATTGTAGATTGTTTTCGAGTGAGTACCACATTGACATTCGAGTTCCTTTGAGATATTTGAGAATGTTCTTGTTTGCTGCATGTGTGCTTCCTTTGGATCAACTTGAAATGCGGCACACACTCCATTGCGAAAGAGATGTACGGATGACTTTACGGTAGATACGACGGGGATCCTATTATCCCTCATTTCTTTGGAATCAACTGACTTCCCTTTAGTTCCTAGTTCAATCTTCCAGTTGGTGTTCATTGGAATCTGGATTGAACTCCATACTTGGAGATCAAGTCTTTCACGTATTTGGATTGATTTATGAAAATCCCTTCTGATGATTGCTTGACTTGAAGTCCTAGGAAGAAACTCATTTCTCCCATCATGGACATTTGGAACTTCTCTGACATCATCTCTCCAAATCTTTGGCATAAGAAGTTTGATCTTGATCCAAAGATGATGTCGTCTACATAGATTTGAACAACCAGGATGTCTTCTCCTGACTTGATGGTGAATAGAGTTCTGTCTACTGAGCCCTTCTTGAATCCTTTGGATACAAGGAAATTTGACAGAGTGTCATACCAAGCTCGAGGTGCTTGCTTCAATCCATAAAGCGCATTCTTTAGCTTGTAGACTTTATTTCCTTCTACTTCAAATCCTGGAGGTTGTTCAACGTAGACATCTTCTTTGATTTCTCCATTTAAGAATGCACACTTCACATCCATTTGATAGACCTTGAATTTGTGATGTGCTGCATAAGCGAGAAAGAGTCTGATTGTTTCCAATCGCGCTACTGGAGCAAATGATTCTTCGAAGTCAATTCCTTCCTGCTGAGTGTAGCCCTTGGCAACCAGTCGAGCTTTGTTTCTGATGACGACTCCCAGGGTATCCAATTTGTTCTTGAATATCCATTTTAGTCCTATGACTTTGACTTCTTGAGGTCTGTCGACCAATTCCCAGACATAATTTCTGAGGAATTCGTTCAGCTCTTCTTGCATGGCGTTAGTCCAAGGCACGCTCTTCAAAGCTTTAAGAATTGATTCAGGCTCTGGCACTTGAGCTACGTAACACGCCATTGGAGCTGTATCTTCATCATAGACCGTCAGTTCTAGCTCTACTGAAAGTTGAGCTGTGTCAGCTGCTTCTTGATGATCCGAAGAAGCTTGAGCAGCTGAGCTTCTGGTTTTGACTTGGTCAGATGGTTCTCCAATGATTGCTGATGATGGATGATCTTCAATCCATCTTCTCCTTTTACGAATTTCTTCTTCCAATTGATTGATGCTTGAAGTGGCTAAATTTCGTCTGTCTTGGAGTTGCTCAGGAGTTAAGTATTGAGAGATTGGTTCTCTTTGATTTAGATTTTGAGGAGTCTTCTATAGAGGCTCAGCTGGAGATGGAGCTTGGGATTCAGCTGGATTTCCAGCTGATGACGTTCCCCCTTGATTTGGCGTTGAAGGTTCTTCTCGATTTCCAGCTGGTGGAGCTTCCCGGTTGATATGAAGTTCCTCATCTGGCTCATCGTCCCAAATTAATGGTTCGGCCAGATTCCTGATTCGATTTTCTTGAGCTCTTGTCTGAATCAGTCTTGAAGATTCTCCTTCGTTTCTTCGTTTGATAGAATCTCTATATTCGAAGGAGGATTCGTCAAAGGTAACATGTGGAGTTACTTCGACTGTTTGAGTTCTTCTGTTGATGACTCTGTATGCTTTACTCAGAGCAGAATAACCAATGAATACTCCTCGGTCTGTCTTCTCGTCGAACGTCTTGAGCTGCGTCTTTCCATTGTTTAGGATATGACATTTGGAACCGAATACCTTGAAATATCCAATGTATGGTATTCTGTTGTTCCATAGCTCATATGGTGTCTTTTCTTGCCTTGATGTGAGTAGGGAGCGATTTTGAGTGCAGCATGTTGTGTTGATTGCTTCGGCCCAGAACTTCTTTGGAATGGCAGAGCTGGCTAGCATTGAGGTAGCTGCTTCTTTGAGTGTTCTGTTTCTTCTCTCTGCTACACCATTCTGCTGAGGTGTGCGTGCTGCAGATGCTTGATGATGAACTCCTTTCTTCTCGCAGTAATCATAAGTAGTTTCATTCAGAAACTCCGTTCCTCGATCTGATCTTATTGACAATATCTTGCACTCCTTCTGGTACAAGAATGATACCCATGTGAATCTTGAGAAATCATCCACTACGACCAGAGTATATTTTCTGCCATTGAAGCTTGCTAGAGTAATTGCACCAAAAAGATCCATGTGAAGGAGTTGAAGTACTCGATCAGTTGACTGAACTGGCTTGAGAGAGAATGAAATTCTTGTCTGCTTTCCTTGTTGACACGCGCTGCACATATGACTTTTGTCATATATTTGATCTGGAATTCCATTAGCGAGCTGGTTCTTAGCCAGTTTGTTGATTGTCTTGAAGTTGAGATGATTCAGCCGTCTGTGCCACAGCCAGCTGACTTCATTGCTGCTTTTCGATACAAGACAAGTCTCCGGACTCTTTGTTCCAGTCAGCAAAATACATATTTCCTTCTCTTTTCCCTCTTAGGAGTATCTGCTTGGTTTCCCTGTTCTTCACTGTGCATCCATGTGCATCAAACTTGACAGAAAAACCGTTGTCGCAGAATTGGCTAATGGAAAGTAAGTTGTGTTGCAGTCCTTATACATAAGAAACATTTGGGATTATGACATTCTTAGTTTTAAATGTACCATAACCTTTGGTTAAGCCTTTGGAGTTGTCACCAAATGTTACTTGTGGGCCTGGACACTCGATATACTCCTGGAGTAGATGCTTTAGGTGCATCATGTGCTTGGAGCATCCACTGTCCAAGTACCATAGCGTTCTTATCGACTCCTCAGTGATGCGTTGATTCCTTGCAACCTATACAAAAGATCAAGATTTAGGTACCCAGTTTTAATTGGGTCCTTGTGGGTTAGACATAGATCCTTTGACGACCCAGATCTGCTTGATGACTTGAATTGAGTCATTTGATCTGATAATTCTCCCAGCTGAGTCGATGTACACATTCTTTGTGTTCTTCGGTTGTTGCTGGCGGGGTCTTGATCTCAGTGTCTTCTTGTCTTGATGTCTTGATTTCTTTCGGTTTCCAGCTGTTTACCTAGCTGAGACGTTCCTTTGTCTCTGCTGTCTTGTGTAATGTTGTGGCTGGAAATGATTATCCAGCTGGTACTCATGTGAGTGATATCCAGCTGGGATCTCTGATATCTTAGTTGATATCGTTCAACGTCTTTATTCTTTATTCTTTATTCTTTAGTCTTTGGATGCTTGATATCACAGTAAAATCCATTTCTTGTCTTTGTTGAGGTTGAGCACGTTGCTGTCTGAGTTGGGCTTGAGGTTGTCGCACAGCTGGCCTTCTTGATGCCTGCTGTGTCCTTGACGGAGCTTGAGGATGTTTCACAGCTGGTCTTCCCGACGCCTGCTGTGTCCTCAACTGTTGATGCTGAGTTGCTGGGATTGGATGTTCTTTTGCTCGTACAAACATTACCTTAGTTCCACTTGTGGAGGCAATGTTTGAGGCATCCTTTGATTCATTGTATCCCAGTCCTGCTTTGAGTGCTGCTGGACGTTGAGCACTAATGATCTCGTCCATTGTTGACGTGGCTTTGATGAGAGCTACTATCTTCTTAGATAGTACCTCTTCGGTGCTTTTCAGCTCAATGATCTCAGCTGACTTCTTTTCCGATTCAGCTGTGACCTTTTCCACATCTTCCATCAGCTGTTTCTTCTCATAGTAGAATTCCTTCATCAGCTGATCTTGTTTCACTATTTTGTCTTTTAGTGAAACAACTTCCTGTTGGAGCTGTGTTGTATCAGCTGCGTCTGATACCTTTGTCTTTTCCAGTTCCGCTTTCAGCTCGGTATTCTCATACATAATGACGTCAAGGATCTCTTGAAGCTCCTTGGAATCGTTCATTACTTTCTCTACTAGACTCCAATCAGGTAGCCCTGATTCTGAAACCTGTGTAGAGTGTTCGTGTGATGGTGAGAGGTTAGATAGATTTTGAGTTCGAGACATTACCTCATCTTCATCGATGCCGTCTGTTTGTCCCATGAAGCATGTATCCCAATCAGGTTCATCATGGGCCATCAGGGCTTCTTCTTTCGAGTCTGAAAATGGCATGTTGTTATCCATTTTGTTGCACTCTGATTCCTCATCGACGATGTAAGCTCTCCTTCTGTCAGATGCCTTAGCTTTCAGTTGGTCTCTGTCTTTCTTGGACAGCTTTGGACAATCTAGCCGGTAGTGTCCTGGTTCCTTGCAGTTGAAGCAACCTTCTTTTGTTCGTTTGTCAGCTGACTTCTCATCAGCTGCTGCGTACTTGTCTCTGTAAGTTCTTGCGAACTTCTTGTATTTGCCCTTGCTGGTGTTGAGTCTGTTGTAGCTTTTGACCAGCATGGCTATTTCTTCAAGTAGCTCTTCCTTGCTCATGTCCTTCTAATCCTTCTTCGATGACTCAGCTGACTGTATGTATGCAGATTTTTCAGAGTTGGCTCTGAACGCAATCTCCTTTGTTGCAGGTGTCAACTCTCCATCATTCTGATTGCTTGAAGATTCTTTCATTGTAATCTTCAAGTTGTATTCATTGGCTTTGAGCAGGGAGTATAATTTTTCAGTTGAAAGATCACCAAAGTCACTTCGACTTTGGTGTACCACCTTATAGATGTTCCATTCAGCTGTGAGCGCTGAAAGAACTTTTAGATTCTTTTCTCGCTGGGTGTATTTCCCAGTCCTGATGGTTTCTATTTCCACCACTATATTGGAGAATCTGAGTTTCATCCCTTCGATGGACTCGTTGACCAGCTGCTTGAAGTTATCAAACTTCTGGCATGCAATCGTGAATTTATTCTTCTTTATCTCCTCCGACCCTTCGCATAGCTTTGCTAGGGTTTCCCACATCTCCTTTGCTGTTTCGCAGTTGATGATTTTGCTGAGGTAGGCATTGGAGACCGTTGAGGATATGGTGTTCCTCGCGAAGCTGTCTAGTCCAGCCTGTTTTCTTTCTTCTAAGGTGTGCTCACTCTTGGGCTTGGGAATGAGCTGATATCTTGGTTGTTCGCCATCTTGAGTTGGAACAAGCTCGTTCCCTTATTTGTAGATGATGATGGGTCCGTCTGTGATGACGTCCCACATCATATCGTGATGCGCACAGAGAAAGCTCTTCAGCCTGAACTTCCATATTGCATAATCATCTACCGAGAAGGTAGGAAGATTCCTATTAAGATAAGAATCCATGGAAAATATGCAGTATGTAAAATTATGAGTTTTTCACAAATAGGATCTGTTCAGATGACCACTGACAGATTGTCAAGAGAGATCTCTTGATACAGAAACGGTGGTCTGTTGAACCACTGCTCTGATACCAATTGATGGTCCCTGAGCTAGGTATTTGGTGTAGAGGGGGGTGAATACACCAAATAGATTTCTAAGAAACTCTTTCAAGTTAAATCACAGAGTTGGTGAGCTCAGTTATTGATCCAGCTGGGGAGGGTCAGCTGGGTAAATAACTCAGCAGGCGGTGCGGAATGTGGTTGATGGTCCCAAGACGGATACCTTGGTGTAGAGAGGGGGGTGAATACACCAAGGTTAAAAAAACTTTTCCAATTAAAACTCTTTTGAGTGAGCTGGCTGTGTTCGATCCAGCTGGAAGGCAGCTTGATCAACACAGCTGGCTGGGTGCGGAATGTGATGGGATTTTGGAAAGTCCGTCTGTTTTTTCAAATATATTGCAAAGCTTTGTTTCTCTTTTCAGTTAGTCAGTTTATGCAACTTGAAATAATGCTTATGATGGGTTAGCTGAATGCATAAATAAACAGGAAAGAACAAAGCAACTTAACTTGGTTCAGAGAAACTACTCCTACGTCCACGACCAGAAACCTCTGGTAATCCACTAAGGATACCACTGACTTTTCGCGCAGTCAGCAAGCGTTGCAGCTTAGTTCCTCAAGCTGGATACAAGTTTTCGCGTACTGTATCAAAACGTAACCAGTCTGTTTACGGGCACAGCTGAAGCCTACATTCAGTTTATGGGTACTGAAGAACCTAACCTGTAGTTTACGGGTACTACAGAACCATAACGTTAACTTAATCTTTTTCTGGGTTTGAGTTTGGGGTTTCCAACTATGATCGAGTTCTTACAATGAAGAACTTTGAGTATGATGAACTCGTTCAAACTAGGCTTAAGATGGAAAGGATTATATGCCTAGATACTAGTGGGAGAGAGCTTCAGCAGCCTGAGAATGAATAATATCTCATAAGAATAAAGGCTGCTGGATCTTGAAGCTTTTCTGAGAGATCTCTTGATCTTTGGTTAGACTCCTTTTAATGAAGTATGTTGATCTCTCTTGTGTATCTTTTCTCTCGTCGCTTCTCTCAATATGATGATGAAGAAGACTTCTATTTATAGGGAGAGCTTAGAACTAGCCGTTGGAAAGAGCCGTTCTGAATCTCCACCTAACTTCTGACAGGATTGACTTGTCTTCTTCCTTGATTTCCTCATAAAGCAATCCTAGGTCTGACTTCTAGGTGCTGAGGTGTCGAGTTCCTGGTGGTCTAGATCAGATCAGACTTTATCTCAAGTTGACTTCGACTCTGCTGTGCTGGTGACTCTGAGCTGTCTTGAACTCTGCTGGATCTTTGACGCTGAGCTGAGTCTTGAATTCTGCTGGGTCTTGACGTAGAACTGAGTTGTCACACGAGCTGGGTCTTTCCTACAGCTGTGTCTGGAAGAACTTGATCGTCTTGAATCTGGATAACATTGCTGATCACTCGACTTGGCTTACCCTGCTGTGTACTCAGCTGGGTCTTCTGCTGTCTTCAGCGACCACCTGTAAACTTAGAAACTCTATAAGCTTAAACAGGCGAGCTGGAAAAACACTTGGGCTTGTGCAACCATCTACTCGGTTGAGGTCAGCTGGGTTTTGGTATCACTTCAAAACTCTATTAATTTTCCCATCAATTTCCCCCTTTTTGATGATGCCAAAACCCCAAGTTGGAAAAACAAAATTGCTTCCCCCTTAACAGGAAACGGGGTTTCAAAGGATTAAACAATCACAGCAGGTAAACATAATCAGTGCCTGGACAAAGAGAGATTGTCTTCAGGTTGATTTTGATAAAACGAACTTTTTCATTAATACGAAGAAATTTTACAGCTTTCTAATTACAAAAAGTTCAAAGGAAAATTCCCAGTTGGCTGGGTCTTCAGCTTTGCTGCTTCCTTTGTTCATCAATCTGATGGTCAGTCTTGAGACCATATCTATTGAAGATGAACTCTTCCAGCTCCTTCCATTCAGCTTGATTCTTCGATTTTGAAATTCCTCTTTCTCCAGCCCAGTGATTAATTTCTTTGATAATTTGGGCTTTGTCAGGAAGGTTCGTTCCAGCTAGAGATGGAGGCTTTAACTGTTTGACTTTTGGAGCCTTCAGCTGGATGTTGTTACTCTTGGCATATAGGGCAATTGATCTTGCCATCATTGGATCTGTCTCATGAAGTTCGAGGAAATAATCCTGGAAAGCAGTTTCTGGATCCATGCCTTTGAATTGATTGAAGTAGTAGAATTCTTTGATGAATTCTGATTTGCAACTTTCCCAGTTTTCATTGAAATCGTCTGGGTTCTTCTTGTCGGCTGAGGCTGGTTGGATTTGTTTCTTTTTAGCTTTCCTGTAGCTCTGCCTTTTCTTCTTCTGCTTTTTCTCAGCATGCATGAGCGATTCAGCTTTCTTCTTAATAATCTTATCCAGCTCTTGCATTTCTTTTCTTTGCTCGTTGTGGAAGTTACACAGCCAGTGATAGTCTTTGTATTCTTCAGGCTTGTGTCCACAGGCTTTGGCAAGAGCAACCATCTTTTCTCTCCATGTCTCTTTGACTGCTTTGGCTGGTGCAGATGGCTCTGTCTCTTCTTCATCCAGCTCTTTGGCAAAATCGTCGATTTCCCTCTGAATTTGCTGCACAGGTTCCTCTTTAGCTGCAGTTTCCCTCTCACTTGTTTTTCCAGCTTCATTCTGATCTTCCCCCTTTTTGGCATTATCAACAAGGGAGGCAGAGAGGTTGGCAACAGTTGCGCTGAGCTTGGAAAGGATACCTTCAACATCAGCGATCTTGGCTGAGTTGTCAGTTGTGACGAGGTTCAGCTAGGCATTGCTGCTGCTTCCAGCTCTGAACTGAGCATCCAGATCTTTATACGAGTTGAAGAGTTGGCGGATGTCAACGCTGTTGGAGAGAGTGGTCTTTTTGAGAGCTTCCAGCTGGCTTGTGATATTTGCTATGTTGTCAACCAGTGGAGCTTGAAGTCTTGTCACTATCTCAGGAGCTCTCTTCTCTAGATGGTTTGATTGATCAATTCGTTGAGAAACGAGAGACTGTCTGAGATCTTGACTGGTGCTTTCTTGTAGATTCTGAGCAAAATTATGGATTTCATCGATTGTCCGCTGTTGTTCTCGAACTTGACAGTCGAGAGCTGAGAATCGCATGACGACGTCGACTTGAGACTTCAGTCTGTCCTGAAAGAGAATTTCTTCAACCTCTTTGGATATTGCTTCTTTCATTACGGTTGAGAGCTTGACAGCTGAGTCAGTTTGAGTTCCAGATTCAACATGACTAGGTTTGTCTGCCTCGATCTCGACCAGTGTGCGAGTATCATCGGCAATTGAACTTTGTGGGGCAGCTTCGGTAGGCTCAACTGTTGCATTAGTTGGCTCTTCTTCAATTATTATTGCCTCAGCTGTGTCGGCAGGGACAGCTTCCTTGGCAAGTTCAGCTGCGACTTCTTTGGATTTGACAGCTCCAGAAGATGTCTCTCATCCTGCTGCTGTAAGGAGCTTGTTGGCAGATTCCCAGATTTCAGCTGGGTGCGGCTTGGGGTACTGTTGAGACACTTCTATAATTCCTCTGATGAGATCATTCTGGTGTAAGTATGCATCCTCCAGGCTTCCAAAGCCAAATGTGTGCTGGAGGCGTGCTTCATCCGTCTTCAGCTTCTCATAAGAGAAGGTCTCTATCAGCTGCTCATTCTGGTACCAAGTTGCCATCTTGGTAGCCAGATAAAACTTGAGTTCTCCAACTTTGACGAGGGCGATGGGCAGGTGCGCCAGAATCGAATACTGAGTCAGAACACTCTTGATCCCTGCAATGCGCAAGTCCTCGTACATGGCTTCCATAAAGGCTGAGCCAGTGGAGTTGAGAGATAGAGAGGCAGTAGAATCACTCTCTTCTGATTCTGAGGTGATTTGAGGAATACGTTCAAATGGGTTCACAGTAGGCTGTGAAGAAGTATCAGCCAACTGCGTGGGCGATTGAACTTTGGGTGAAAGTTGTTTTGGGGGTGAGCTGGGATTAGTAGAAGAGGGTTCAGCTTGGGTGTCAGCTGGCTGTGAAGAAGCTTCAACCAGTTGAGTATCTGCCTGCTCTTTTACAGGAGATGGCTCTTTGGATGGAGAGCTGGATGGAGGGGAAGGCTGTTTCGGCGGAGAGCTGTGAGGTGGTGAAGGCTGGGGTGAGCTCCTTAGATTATCCTGCTCGTCCTCTGAGCTGGATGACAATCCATCATTCAATCTCATCTCGGCCAGGATGTTTGATCCGTATTGATCGAAGGCCGACACTGGCTGTGGGGAGAGAATCACCATTACTTGACTTGGAATGACAGCTGTTTTCTTTTTCTTCTCAGCTGGACCTCCAGCTGGTTTGGGGTCAGCTGTCTTCCTCTTTCTTTGTTTCTTCTCAGCTGGAACTTCTGCCTCTGTTCCTTCCAGCTGCTTCTTGCCTTTGCTCACAGCAGGCTGTTTCTTCAGAAGATCATTGACTTGACTGATTCTCTGGAAAAGAATCTTCGTTTCTGGAAACGGTTCTGAATCAGCCCACTTTACTGTGTGCCCTTTCACAGCTTGCCCTATCAAGAAAGAAATCTTAGAGCATAGATACAGGGGTTCTGAGCTTGAAAACGTCGTCCTGGTGGAGTTGAACTTGATCTTCTCAGACTCCTTGACCAGACGGTTGAGCAAGAAATCAAACCAGTTGACTTTTACGCCTTTGATCATGGCAATCATTGGCTTGAGCTTTGGAATACTGATCTCTCCTTGAGATCCAGCTATCCCAAGAATACACTTCTGCGTGATATCCAACAGCAACCTGTACTTTGGCTTCAGAAGGAGTTTTGACATGCTCGCTCTGTATGGCTCTGGAGAGATAAGCATCTCTTGACTGAGAAATTCATCCACTTCCTCACGACTCAAATCGTCTGGAATGAATTCTCCTATGCTGGGCAGATTGAACACCTTTCGCAGCATTCTGTTGAGCTTGATGTTGACGGTTGCTGAATCAAACTTTCCGTCTGCGCCTTCGACGTCCATGTCGAATGAAGATGAGTAGAGGCCGTCTTCATCAATGATGTTGAGGTAGAAGAGGGCAGCATCTTTCTTCAGTAAAAGCTTGGGCATGGAGGTTGCCCACAGCAGGAGACCGGAGTTTTCAACTAGATCTACCATCTCTTTTAGTTCTGAAATATGGAGGTTGGAGGTGGACAGAACACTCTCAAATGACAGCTTTGTCATTAGAGCTTCAAGCTGGTTCATCCCTGCAGTTGATTTCTTGGGAGCCATTTCTGCAGTCTGTTGATTTAGATCGTGCGAGGAACTTGCAGAAAATAGATGGAGGTTTTGGAGATTTGAAATTTGCAGAGATAAAGATGAAGGATGAAAGGATCTGCGTATCTTTTCCATATATATCAACTGCCATAATGGATCAACGGTTAAGATTGAGATAGTTGATATTCTGATCAACGGCTGGGAGAGATTCACTCATCACGTTTTGCTGACCTGCTTTCGGCGAGTGCATTACAACCGCGCGTGAGGCAGTTCAAACGTTTGACGCTCTGCCTCGATTCTGCCGTGCTACAGTACTATGCAGACTTTATAATTAATGCGATGGGAAAGGAAACTTATCAAACAATTTAACTAAGGAATGTCTGTCCGCTTAACATAAGAATTCAAAATAATTGGACTTTTTATAGCATATTCCTCAGAGCAATAAATGCATGAGACGTAAACCGGTTAGCTTAGACACAGTATTCAGCTGATACCACGGCGGTCTTCTTCTTTTGCTTGACTGAATTTTCTCAGCTGAGAATCTGGAGATTAGCTTGATATTCCTTCAGCTGAGTTCCCTTGAGCTCTGCGACTGTTGTCCAGCTGAGCTCGATTCCTCTTCATCTGGGTAAACCTTCTGAACTGAGCTTTGAGATCCAGCTAAGTCTGTTCCCCCTCAGCTAGATGAACTTTTATCCGGATTGAGCAGTCCAAGTAATCCACACATCATCTTGACTTAGATTTCAGCATGTTGTAATTCTGTGCGAATTTTCCCAACAATGGTGTCCTTCAAATGTTGAGAAATCTTTTGGATGATGTTCAAGTTGTCAGCTGGGTTAGAGAATCATCTTGATTTTCCTGCTGGATCAGGTTTTCCTTCAGCTGGTGATTCCAGCTGAGCTTATTTTGGTGAGTGCATCCTGATGGGCATTCTACTTGAATTTGCGGAGACTTTCCAGCTATGTAGAGTTCCCCCTTGATTTGATAGTAGGTGGCTTTTTTTCTTCAGCTGCATCCTACTTCCTTTTTCACGACCGGATTTTCTCACCATCAGCTCATTTCTTTGATGAGGTCTCAGTTTGTATAGCAGGTAGATAGCTGTCCCAAATCCAGCTGATTCATATCCTGTTTCTCTAATCTTCTCTTGAGACCAATGTACTCAGCTGTATGACTGGCTGAATCTTCAGTTTTGTATCCAGCTGTCTAAATTTCACAGCTGGTCCTAGTCAGCTAGCTCGGTTTCTTTGTCGGTTGATTTCAATAAGATGTTTCAGACATCTTAATCAGAGCAATCATCCTCATCTGAGTCGGAGAAGGAGATTTGATCATCATCCATTTCGCTCGATTCAAACCTTTTATCCTTTCTCCGGGAGGATGACTCAGCTGGGTTTCTCTTTGGATAGAGTTGCTTGTCATGATGAACCTTCACGATATTCTTGTACCTTTCCTTGCTTTGTTCCAGCTGATTAATGCTCCGTACAAGCATGGCAACTTCTTCGTTCAATTCTTCTTTGCTCATATTTCTGTGCTCCTTGTTGGTCCTTCCAAGCTGAGCTGATTGAACTTCTTTTCTTGGCTTGATCCTCAGCTCTGCTTCATTCATTCGGCTGGATGAATCTCTTCTTGTGACCCCTAGATCAAATTCGTTGGCCTTCAAGATGGAGAACCATTTTTCCGTCTCCATGCTGCCAAGATCAGTTCTGCTTTGGTGAACCACTTTGTGTGTACACCATTCTGAGGAGAGAGCTGCAAGAACTTTCAAGTTCTTATCTCGAACTGTATATTTTCCAGTTCGGATCGTTTCGATCTCGATGACAAGGTTGGAGAATCTGAGCTCGATTTGATCAATGGACTCGTAGGGGAGTTGCTTGAAGTTGTCGAACTTCTTGCATGCAACTGAGAATTTGTTCTCTTGAATTTCCTCTGAGCCTTCACACAGCTTGGCTAGAGTGTTCCACATCCCCTTAGCTGTCTCGCAGTTGATGATCTTGCTGAGAAAAGCGTCCGTCACCGTTGAGGAGATGACGTTGCGAGCGTAGCTGTCCAACCCAGCTTGTCTTCTTTCTTCTGGAGAGTACTCCCTTTTGGGTTTTACAACTTGACGGAGTACTGGTTCAGCTCCAGGTGTGGTTTCTGCTTGTCTTTCTGACTTTATGATGATGATGGGTCCGTCAGTGATAACATCCCACATCATGTCGTGATGCGCACTCAGAAAGCTTTTGAGTCGGAACTTCCAGATCTGATAATCATCGACAGAGAATGTCGGAAGATTCCTGTACAGGGAAGATTCCATGACAGTATGCAATATAATGATTTAAAAAATTTTTTGAAACTTTGAAGGATCTGTTCAGGTGACCACTATCAGCAAAGAGGCTGACTTGACACAGAAAAAATGATCTTTTGAATCACTGCTCTGATACCAATTGATGGTCCCAAGACGGATACCTTGGTGTAGAGGGGGGGGTGAATACACCAAGGATTAAAAAACTTTTCCAATTAAAACTCTTTTGAGTGAGCTGGCTGTGTTCGATCCAGCTGGAAGGCAGCTTGATCAATACAGCTGGCTGGGTACGGAATGTGGTGGGATTTTGGAAAGTCCGTCTGTTGTTTCAAATATATTGCAAAGCTTTGTTTTTCTTTTCAGTTAGTCAGTTTATGCAACTTGAAATAATGCTTATGATGGGTTAGCTGGATGCATAAATAAACAGGAAAGAACAAAGCAACTTAACGTGGTTCGGAGAAACTACTTCTACGTCCACGACCAGAAACCTCTGGTAATCCACTAAGGATACCACTGACTTTTCGCGCAGTCAGCAAGCATTGCAGCTTAGTTCCTTAAGCTGGATACAACTTTTCGCGTACTGTATCGAAACGTAACCAGTCTATTTACGGGCACAGCTGAAGCCTACATTCAGTTTACGGGTACTGAAGAACCTAAACTATAGTTTACGGGTACTACAGAACCATAACCTTAACTTAACCTTTTTCTGGGTTTGAGTTTGGGGTTTCCAACTATGAACGAGTTCTTACAATGAAGAACTTTGAGTATGATGAACTCGTTCAAACTAGGCTTAAGATGGGAAGGATTATATGCCTAGATACTAGTGGGAGAGAGCTTCAGCAGCCTGAGAATGAATAATATCTCATAAGAATGAAGGCTGCTGGATCTTGAAACTTTTCTGAGAGATCTCTTGATCTTTGGTTAGACTCCTTTTAATGAAGTATGTTGATCTCTCTTGTGTATCTTTTCTCTCGTCGTTTCTCTCAATCTGATGATGAAGAAGACTTCTATTTATAGGGAGAGCTTAGAACTAGCCGTTGGAAAGAGCCGTTCTGAATCTCCACCTAACTTCTGACAGGATTGACTTGTCTTCTTCCTTGATTTCCTCGTAAAGCAATCCTAGGTCTGACTTCTAGGTGCTGAGGTGTCGAGTTCCTGGTGGTCCAGATCAGATCTGACTTTATCTCAAGTTGACTTCAACTCTGCTGTGCTGGTGACTCTGAGCTGTCTTGAACTCTGCTGGATCTTTGACGCTGAGCTGAGTCTTGAACTCTGCTGGGTCTTCACGTAGAGCTGAGTTGTCACACGAGCTGGGTCTTTCCTACAGCTGTGTCTGGAAGAACTTGATCGTCTTGAATCTGGATAACGTTGCTGATCACTCGACTTGGCTTACCCTGCTGTGTACTCAGCTGGGTCTTCTGCTGTCTTCAGCGACCACCTGTAAACTTAGAAACTCTATAAGCTCAAACAGGCGAGCTGGAAAAATACTTGGGCTTGTGCAAACATCTACTCGGTTGGGGTCAGCTGGGTTTTGGTATCACTTCAAAACTCTATTAATTTTCCCAACAGTGGTGGTTTGAAAACTTAGCTCGGTTACTTAGAAAAACTCAGTTTGAAGAGATTCACTTTATGTTTTCAGCTTAGTCAAGTTGTGCAGCTTTCAGAGAGACACAGCTGTCTTTGGAGAGCAGCTGCGTATGCAGTTTTGATCAAATATGCAATGATATGAAAGAGTTAGTACAAAACTGAATTTAAGAGGAAAGAAAATAGCACATGAATTTTTACGTGGTTCGGAGTAACACCTCCTACGTCCACGACCAAGTTCACTGGTAATCCACTACCACTTGGTTTACAAGTACCAAGCAACTTCACAACTCTAACCCAGGCTGTGTTCCAACAGTTTGCGGGCACTGTCAAGCCTAACCTTTCAGTTTACGGGTACTGAAAAAACCTTACACACTTGAATTTCCCGCTTTAAGCAAGCGTAAGCTTGACCTAACCTTTCTGGGTAAAGAGGGGTTGGGTTTGGGGTTCCAACTGTGAACGAGTTCTTACAATTAAGAACTTGGAGTATGATGAACTCGTTCAAAATCTAGGCTTAAGATATACAAAGATTTTGGGCTAGGCATCAGACGAAAAACTAAGCAGTTTCTAAACTAGAAACACTTTAAGATAAAGTGTTCTTTGAACTATGTAGAACTGCTTGGAAGCTTTTGAAAGATAGATGTTTTCAGAGAATGAAAGCTTGTAGAGAGTTTTTCGACTTTGATCCTGAGGTTGAAGATGGGTTTATATAGGTAGAGATTCAAGACTAGCCGTTGGAGGAGCCGTTTGAATCTTACCTACTCTTCTTAAATTCGAGATCTGCCGTTGGGCGAATCTGCACCTATCTTCATTTGTGTCACATCCTAGGTCCTGAAGTCTAGGATGCTGATTTGGCAATCCCTCATTGGTCGAGGCATGTTGACTTCCTCCGACGCCGGGATCTTCTGCCTTTAGAGCTGGCTTTTGAATTCAGAGCTGGACTAACTTGAAGTGATGTCTTCAGAGTTAGTTCCCTTTGTTCTGTACAGCTGGACCGGCTGTGTTTTGAACCCAGCTCAAATTCTCTTCAGCTTGATCATGCTCTGCTGGAGGACTCAGCTGAAGGTTGGCTCCTGTTATCATCTGCTAGCTGACTCCTGCTGTAGACACAGCTGAAACTTCTGCTGTCTTCCGCTAGCCGACTCCTGCTGTAGACACAGCTGGGTCGACTCCTGTCTTCCGCTTCCTTAACCTGTAAACCTAGAAAATCTAAAGCTCAAACAGGCGAGCTGAAAAACTCTATTTAGGTTGACGCGATCATCTATTCGGTTGGAGAATCAGTTGGGTTTTGGTATCAAATCGAAACCTTATAATTTTCCTAACAAAAGACGAATTCGGTCCTACGCAAGGTGGGATTTATGTGTACAGTTTGTAATCGTGAGCCTTCCTTTTTGGTAGGCCGGTTACAAGTGTTTGAGAAGGAGGCCTACTTCTCAGCACTATTATGTGATAGTAGATTTGGTAAATACATGATAAGTATTTTTGACTCGAGTCACTTATATCAAAAGAAAATGTTTGAGCATGTACAAGTTTGTTTTATAAAAGTTTACTTGTGCTATGCTTTATGGCAAGTATTCAATCTATAGCTCTAAGCAGCAAGTTTTATATTATTTTGGCATGTGTTCACTGAGTGCGAAAGTACTTAGCCCTACATGTTATTTCTAAAATGTGCAGGTTAGCTCGGATGGAGATGGAGTTTGCTGAGCAGGCTTTGTTGTTGTTTATCTCTTGAGATGTCAGTCTAAGTTAGAGCACGGTTATATGTCTTCATACATGTAACAAAAACTTTGTTTTCCGCTGCAACACCCTGAACTTGTTTCACTTCTGTTATATTGTTATGTTGCTTATGTTATGGATTCTCTAAACCATGGTTCAGTTTGTTAAATTCTAAATTTCAGTAAGCTTAACTCTGATACGAGATGGTGTAGCTTCTTGACCATACTCGTTGATCGTTGATCGAACTTGATATATGAATTGTCGTTCTTGAATAATGATGTCGTTGTTTAATATATGATTTGACTCCGGTTGTCTTGATAGCATGTTTTGTTGATTTGAAAGTATGATTTGGTGTATTTTGGTTCTTGTTCGATAACTTGGGTCGTTATCTTATCCTTTGGTTAATCATAAATTGTGTACGTCGCGGAACCCACCGGCTTAGTCATCTTCATTCTAAGTCGGGCTACGACAGGGTAGTATCAGAGCAGCTTGTCTGCTCTAAGTCTAAAATTTTCTCTTGAGTTTAGTCTAGACTTGAATCCCTAGACTAGTTAAGTCTTAAACAACAAAAGTCCAGCATCTCGTCTCATCCGGTTAGTCAGGTACGTATTTAAAAGTTTTCTAACGTTTAAAAGTTTTAAGTTTGAATTGAATCTTGAGATGTGTTTATGTTTATGTTTATGTTTATGTCTATGTTTATATAGGTTTATTTGTGGCTTGTGTGACGAACATGAGGTTCTGATAAGATTGTTTTGTGATGGCATTCGTAAGCGTGATGATGGATCAATTGTGCAAGCAAGTGAGTTGTTTCTCTTTGGTACCATCAATGAGAAGCGATATTGAGATGGCAGCGCCTCGTCGTGACGATGCGATGAGAGAGTTTCAGCATATCAGGATGAGTTACCGTGAGACCTTAGCCGAGTTTTTGGCACGTTTCCATTGCGTCTGTATGGATATCTGCGAGACAGATATCTCAGGTGTTTAGGGCATCATCCGTTTAGTTCCTCTCCTCCCAGAGGAATGGCAGGAGTGGGCAGCTTCGCTTGTGTCTCGTTTTATCGCCGAGATCAGCTCCCGATACATGTGTTACTCAGCACCGCCGCCAGGACCGTACCCTCCACCCACTCGCCACTCCGCAGAGGGTCAGCTGACTGAGTTCCTACCCCAGGATGACCCTATTCCGTTTATGATTCCACAGGCTGAACCCTAGTCGGTATACTTTGATCCCCAGTCGACCTATTTTGGTTTTGACCCGAGTACTTTTGCCACTCAGCCCACTGTACCGTCGGATGGTTTTGCTTCACCCCCACCACCGACAGATGCTTTAGCCCTAGTTCCAGTTCCTCCTGTCTCAGAGCCATACCCAGCACCTCCGCTGGAGGTAGCTCCTTTCTCTCCTCCCAGTGAGATCCCTCAAGTTTTCGACCCTTCTGACCACGAGGCTCTATACCGTTTTTACCACCCTGAGCCTCAGTGCTTAGATGAGGGCAGCTCGTTGAGGCCCCATCGAGACGACAGTGACGGAGACGACCCTGCAGCCGAGGTCACCGTTGGTTAGTCTGATCTCCGCCGAATTCCGTTCAGTCACCTAGGTTTTGAGCCTAGCTTTCCGCCGACGGCAGGCACTGATGTCAACAAGGAGATTCCGCTCACATTGAACGGAGACGTGAGGGCCGAAGGCGAGGTTGTTCCTGAGACTTCGAGTGAGGAGGACGAGTCAGAGAAGGAGTACCCGTCAGAGAACGACGAGTAGAGAGAGTCGTTCTTGTGTTGTTGTTACTTTATGTTTATATGTATATGATGTAAATCTGACTAAGAAATATGATGCATAATATGGTTAAGTAGCTCGGTAACGGATAGTAGACCGTACCGTAGTTATCTTTTGCGTGATGTTAGGACATCACGGATGACGTAGGGATATCTTTTGTTGTAGATAAGATCCCATATTTTGAAAAGACCTCTAAGAGGCAAATTTTCCAAATATATATATGAAAAAGAATGGCCAAAGCGGTTATTTAAATTAAGTTGATGCTTTCATAATATGCTTAAGTAAGATATAATGAGATAATGCCTTGAGGAGATTAAAGAATAGCGAAAGTGTATTAATGAGATGAAGTTAGAAAGTCAAGAATGAGAAATTCCAGAAATTAAGTTAAAGTGTGAAAGGTGAGTTGCTTTGCCAAGAGTTTTAAGGTTAAATTAAGGTAATGAAAGAAGTTAAGTTAATTCTGTAATTGCTAAAGAAATAAGCTATGAGATAAGAGATTTTATTGATTGCTTGAAGGACAAGATGAGCTTTTTAAGTTAAGTTGTTGCTATTGATTATTAAATGATGAAAAATTTATGAAGATGAATTTTGTTATTAATTGCTAAGATGAGAAAAATATATACATCTAAGATGATTCATTATTGCATAATTATTAAGTTAAATTGTAAAAGTGATGATGTTATGCTTTGAATGAAGTTGATTGAATGGTTGAGGCAAATTTGCAAAGTTAAGTTGTGCCGTTGTTGCGTGATTCTATGTTAAAGTTATGAAAATGATTATGGTATGATATGATTTGAACTGTTTGAACGATGAGTTCTATGATTTACGTGGTTGTTTGTGAATGTTTGCTTTAAAGAGAAAGAATAAATAAATTAAGAAGTGCTCAGAAAGAAATGTTCGATAAGAATAAAGTTATTTTTTGATGATTCCTTTAATTTTCTTAAATCAGAATGCCTCCTAGAAGAAGAAATAGGGTAGAAGAGGAAGAGCACCGAGAACCTACCCCACCTCCTCCGCCTGAGAGGAGAATCGAAGAACTTTTTCTTCGAAAAAATCCCCCGACCTTTGACGGAAGAGGAAATCCGTCAGAAGCTGAAGAGTGGATCCGTGCTCTCGAGCGAATCTTTAGGTTCCTTCGATGTGATGACCATGAGCGTCTCACATGTATGTCCTATCCGTTGAAATGATCTGCAGACTACTGGTGGGAAGCTCGCCAGAAGACGTATACCCCCGGTCAACTCGAAAATCTTACATGGGAACAGTTCAAGTATGCTCTTTTTTAGAAGTATGTACCAAGAAGTTACCGCAAGCAGAAAGAGAATGAGTTCGCCAACCTGAAGCAAGGAAAGAAAACGGTTGCCGAGTATGACCGTGAATTTTGTGATTTAGCTCGTT
The DNA here is from genome assembly GCA_031470985.1 of Agastache rugosa. NCBI lineage: Eukaryota > Viridiplantae > Streptophyta > Magnoliopsida > Lamiales > Lamiaceae > Agastache > Agastache rugosa. The sequence continues at coordinate 11,571,236 of CM062604.1, forward strand.
TTGCTCTCGATAAAGTTTATTCCGATGAGAAGATGTCTGAGCTTTTCCGTGCCGGACTTCGGCAGGATATAAGAGTGGTCTTAGCAAGTCAGAGTGCTTTGACCTATGCCGAAGCTTTAAATCGAGCCTTGGATATGGAGTTGGCTATGCAGCCAGAGAAGCCAGTTCAAACTCCAGCACCTCCCCAGTATCAGATTCAAGCCTCAGCGGCCGTCAGACCACAATCTTCGCACCATGGCCAGTAGCAGAAGGGGAAATGGAATGCTGGAAGCCAACCCAGCAAGAAGCCCTGGCAGGGGCAGAGTCAGCAGAAATCGACTCCAGGAAAAACCAGACCACCTTTTGTTGGTTAGAGTAGCTCGTCTCAGAGGCAGCAAGGAAATTCTGCATGCTTGAAGTGCGGCAAAATGCATCAGGAAATTTGCAGAGCAGGAAGTAACAGCTTCTATGCATGTGGGCAAGTTGGGCATTTCTCTTAACAGTGCCCAAACAAGCAGCAAGGGACTAGTGGTGGAAGACCTGGCCAGTATCAACCTCAGTAGTTGAAGGCTATTGAAGGAGTCCCGCAGTTGCATCCGCGCCAGTGCCAAGCGCCCCGCCCTCAGCAGCAGCAGCAGCCACCGCAGCAAGAGCAGCAACCGCAACAGCAGTTTCAGCGAGTTTTCGCTCTCGATCAGAAAGCATGCGTCAAGGATCACGGCAATCTAGCAGGTATGGGTCAGTTAAATGGTGTACCTGTGATAATTCTTTTTGATACTGGTGAATCGCATTCTTTCATATCAAGTGTATGCGTAGATACTCTTGGTCTTAAAGTAGAGCAATCTAGCCAGAACCTAAGAGTATCGACCCCGGTAGGTAAATCTACCACAGTTACGCATGTTTGCCCTAATTTGGAATTTGAGTTTGGATCCCTTAAGATGTCAGCCAACATCCTAAATCTAATTCGAATGTGGGACGTAGACATCATTTTGGGAATAGATTGGTTAACCGAGAACTTTGCCGCCATTCGGTGCAAGCAAAGACAGATCTCTTTCCAGCCACCTGGAAAAGAGCCAACCCTATTCTTCGGAATAGAGAGAAGCAGTAGAAGAACGCCGATTATTTCGGCAATTCAAGCAAGAAGGTAGTTGAGAAGAAAAGATGTGCAAGCATATCTGGTTTATCTTAACAAAGATGAAACTCAAGAAAAGAATATCGATGATGTAGCTGTAGTTCGAGATTTCAAGGATGTATTTCCTGAAGTTTTGCCAGGATTACCTCCAGACAGGAAATTGGAGTTCACCATCGACCTAGAGCCTGGTTCAGCTCCAACATCTAAAGCGCCGTATAGAATGGCCCCGAAGGAGTTGCAAGAACTGAAGATTCAGTTGCAAGAATTGCTCGACCTTGGTTTTATTCGACCCAGTGTTTCCCCGTGGGGAGCACCAATCCTATTCGTTAAAAAGAAAGACGGTAGTCTAAGAATGTGTATAGACTACCGAGAGCTAAACAAGCTGACGTTAAAGAACAAGTATCCTTTGCCAAGGATAGATGATCTGTTTGATCAGCTTAGAGGAGCCAGTGTTTTCTCAAAGATTGATCTAAAATCTGGCTATCATCAGCTGAAGATTCGGCAAGAAGATATTCTGAAAACTGCATTCCGAACAAGGTACGGCCAGTACGAGTTTGTAGTAATGCCATTTGGATTGACAAATGCTCCAGCAGTATTCATGGATCTCATGAATCGAGTTTTCCATGAATTTTTGGATAGATTTGTCATAGTCTTCATTGATGACATTCTTGTTTATTCAAAGAGCGAATCGGAGCATGAAGAACATCTCAGAATTATCCTAGAAAAGCTGAGATCTGAAAAGTTATATGCCAAATTCAGCAAGTGTGAATTCTGGCTAAAAGAAGTGATTTTCCTCGGACATGTTGTTTCTTTCGAAGGAATTAAAGTCGACGATTCAAAGGTGCAGGCAGTTCAAGAATGGAAATCGCCAGCGTCACCCCATGAGATTCGTAGTTTCTTGGGTCTAGCAGGTTACTATCGGAGATTCATAGAAGGATTCTCCAAGATAGCAAGGCCGATGACCCAACTTCTCAAGAAAGAATCGAAGTTCAAATGGTCTCCCGAATGCGAAGAAAGTTTTCAAGAGCTGAAGAGGAAGTTAACCACTGCTCCAGTCTTAGCAGTGCCAGAAGCAGGCAAAGAGTATGCCGTGTATACGGATGCATCGAAGAATGGACTAGGCTGTGTCCTGATGCAAGATGGAAGAGTCATAGCCTATGCGTCACGACAGCTCAGACCTCATGAGGAGAATTATCCAACTCATGATTTGGAGTTAGCAGCAGTCGTGCATGCTTTAAAGATTTGGAGACATCATCTTTTTGGAGCCAAGTGTGAGATCTTCACAGATCACAAGAGCCTCAAATATTTTTTTCGAACAGAAAGAGCTAAATATGAGGCAAAGAAGATGGCTCGAGCTAGTAAAGGACTACGATTGCAAGATTTCCTATCATCTAGGAAAAGCGAACGTAGTAGCCGATGCTTTAAGCAGGAAGAGCAGATCCGAGTTAGGATTTCTGCTTACTCAAGAGGTAGAGTTGATAAAGAGTCTTGGAGAGTTGAGAATAGAAGTTGTTTTACCACCACAATCTACAGAGCAACTAATGGCAGCTCTAGAAATAACTCCAGACTTGAGAACAAAAATTTCAGATGCACAGAGGAAAGACGAGAAGTTAGAAAAGTTGCAACTCAAGATCCGTGAAGGAAAAGTTGAAGATTTTAGTGAAGCTGAAAATAATGCTTTTTTGTTCAGAGAAAGACTTTGTGTTCCAGATGAAGAAGAATTGAGAGCTGAAGTCATGAGAGAAGCTCATGAAACGCCGTACACCGCTCACCCCGGAAGCACCAAGATGTATCAAGATTTAAAGCAGAAATTCTGGTGGGAATGAATGAAGCGAGATATAGCTTCATTTGTAGAGCGATGTTTAGCTTGTCAGCAAGTTAAAGCTTTACATCAGCGGCCTTATGGAAAGCTTCAGCCCTTAGATATCCCAGAGTGGAAATGGGATGATATCACAATGGATTTTGTAACCCAGTTACCTAAATCCAAGAGAGAAAATACAGCTATTTGGGTGATCGTGGACACATTGACAAAATCTGCTCACTTCATACCAATTCCGATAACGTATGGATCGGACAAATTAGCTCAACTGTATATTCGAGAGATCGTGCGTCTGCACGATGTGCCCAAATCGATCACGTCAGATCGAGATTCTAAGTTTACCTCCCGTTTCTGGAGAAGTCTGCAAAGTGAGCTGGGCACCAACCTAAACATCAGCACAGCCTTTCATCCTCAGACGGATGGTCAATCCGAGAGGACGATTCAAATTTTAGAAGATATGCTCAGAACTGTTGTTTTGGATCGAGGTTACCAATGGGATCAAGTTTTGCCTCTCATTGAGTTTGCATACAACAACAGTTACCAGATGACAATCGGCATGGCGCCCTACGAAGCTCATTATGGAAGAAAATGTCGTTCCCTGCTCTTTTGGAACGAAGTAGGTGAAAGAAAAGTATTAGGGCCCGATGCAGTTGGAGAGATGATTGAGATCGTTCGCCAGATCAAGCAACGGATTAAAGAAGCGCAAGACCGCCAAAAATCTTATGCGGATACTCGAAGATCAGAACATGAGTTCGAAGTCGGAGATAAAGTTTTCCTAAAGGTTTCGCCGTCAAGAGGAGTTCACAGATTTGGCGTGAAAGGAAAGCTAAAGCCCCGCTACATAGGACCGTATGAAGTTTTGGAGAGAATAGGTCAAGTTGCGTATAAGTTGGCTTTACCGCCAACCTTTGGGAACTCGCACAATGTTTTTCATGTATCCCAGTTGCGCCGATACATGTTTGATCCCAAGCATGTCATTCGTCAAGAAGAAGTGGCCCTAGAACCAGACCTCAGTTATGAGGAGAAACCGGAAGCGATTTTGGATCGAAAGGTCCAACAGCTAAGGAACAAATCGATCGCATCGGTCAAGATCAAATGGAGACATCACGTGCCAGAGGAAGCGACATGGGAACTCGAAGATAAGATGAGAGATAAGTATCCCGAGCTTTTTCTTCAAGGTAAGCAAATTTCGGGATGAAATTTATTTTTAGGGGGGAAGGATGTAATACCCCATTCTTTCATAATCGAACCTAAGGTTAATTAGAAAGACCCTAAGATAATTAAGCCATGAGAATTTAGAAAGAAATTAAGTTCCGGCAATAAAAATATTTCGGCAGCCCTAATTTGCCGAAAGTAAAGAAATTAAGTAATTTAAGAATTTGTCTCATCCCGGTTAATCCGAGATAAGTTGTCGAATGTGTTTATGATTCTGTGCTTATATGTTTAAATTTTATCTGAAATGTGTGTGATTATTTGAAGATTTGATTTCTCCGGAGATCGTGGAATTTCTCCGGCAATGTTATTTTTAGTCCAGATTTTATTTCCGGAAATTTTCTCGAGAAAGCTTAGATTAGGGTTAAGGAAAACCCTAATGAACTATATAGAGCTCGAGAATTTAATATTTATAGCCGACATAATTTGATTAATGTTGGATGAATGTTTAATTAATTAATTAGAAAAATTATTAATTGATTAAACTAAGTATTATGTTAGATATTTAAATAAAGCTTATCTTATAAGCTTTTATTTAATTTAGCATTTAATTTAATACATTAATATCCAAATGGAATATTATGTCATCATTATTAGTAATAAAATTAATTCATAAAATCCTAATTTAGATATTGAAGTATCTAACATAATCTAACCTAGGATCCTATAGATTTTAGCTAAGATTGTAAATAGTAACCTATGTCTAATATATCATTAATGTGTTAGATATCTCACACTCATCTCTCACTCTCTCTCGGCACTTCACAAACAAACACAGAATCTCCATTAAAGATCAAGGATTCAAGCTCAAGAACTTAAAAGATCAAGCATCCATTTCATTCAAAAGGTTAGATCTATACTTGATCAAGAGCTTAGCCAAAGATTATCAAGAAAAATCCATCTTTCTTCCTTCCAAAACTTTCAAAATTTTCATGAAGTAGGATAGATGTTTTTTATCTTTGAATATTATGTTAGATCTATGATCTAAATCCCATTTTTAGCATCAATTTAAGAAGAATCAAACCTAAACCTAATTTTCTATTTTTTTCGAAATTTTCAATAAAATTAGGGGTTTTTGATTCTTTGATCCTATGATCAATATGATAATTTATATGAGCTCTTAGGATGTATATAAGCATGCTTGATGATTTAATTTAGCAAGATTTGATCAATTGTCATTTTATTTTCAATTTGGCCGAAATTTAGTTTAAAATTAGGGGGTTTTGATTCTTTGATTCTATGATCAAATTGATGATTTTTATGAGCTCCTATGATGTTTATAAGCATGTTAGATGGTTTGATTTATCAAGATTTGATCAATTGCTAATTTATTTTTAATAAGGCCGAAAATTTAGGTCAAAATTAGGAATTTTTAAATTTGATCTTCTATGGTTAAATTGATGGTTTAATAGAGCTTATATGATGTTATTAAGCATGTTGATATATGGATTGAATGAATTGAATCATCCTTGCTATAATTTCTATTTAATTCAAAAATTTTAGGGTTGTTGATTTGGGAATTTTTGATGATGAATTTTTATGGTAAAATTGAGGATGGATTCTTGCTTAGGATGATGAAATAAGCCTAGGATGAATTATTGAGAATTTTTAGAGCCCAATTAAAGAATTTTGAAAATTAAAGTTTACTAAAATTTAGGGCTTTTTAATCTAAAGCATAAATTGGTTAACCAATGATTCAATTAGCCTTTATAATTATTTCTAAGCATGTTAGAAGTGGAATTGGAGAAAAAGAAATTTTCTAAACCCTAGAAGTGAAAAAGTCGAAGGTTTTAAGTGAAGGGTTTTGATTTTTCTTCAAGCTATTTAAGTAATTATGTTATAATTGAGGTTTATAAATTAAATTAACATGTTTAGAAGTGATTAGAATGAAATTGGCATTTTAATCCTCAATTTCTCAAAAGGGCCGAAATATATATGTATGTTTTAGCCATGTATTTGATTTTTAATTAAGAAAATAATGATAGAAATGAAATCTACGTTAAAAATTAAGTGACGTAGAATTTTTCAGAATTTTAATACAATGTTTTGAAATTTTTCTATTTTCCGATTATTTTTCAAAGTCGAAGGTTTATACGTATAGATTACTTTGTTTAATGATGTGATTGTATAATTATGATTATTATGTGATGGTTCCTGAGCTGGGTATTTGGTGTAGAGGGGGGGTGAATACACCAAATAGATTTTTCGAAACTTTTTCAAGTTAAATCACAGAGTTGGTGAGCTCAGTTATCGATCCAGCTGAGGAGGGTCAGCTGGGTAAATAACTCAGCTGGTGGTGCGGAAAGTGGTGGTTTGAAAACTTAGCTCGGTTACTTAGAAAAACTCAGTTTGAAAATATTAACTTAACGTTTTCAGCTTAGTCAAGTTGTGCAACTTTTAGAGAGACACAGCTGTCTTTGGAAAGCAGCTGTGTGTGCAGTTTTGAACAAATATGCAATGATATGAAGGAGTTAGTACACAGCTGAATATAAAGCGAAAGTAAAGAGAGAGAGTAAGAAACACGCGAGTTTTTACGTGGTTCGGAGTAACACCTCCTACGTCCACGACCGAGTTCACGGTAATCCACTACCACTTGGTTTCCAAGTACCAAGCAACTTCACAACTCTAACCCGAGCCGTGTTCCAACGGTTGCGGGCACCGTCAAGCCTACACCTTCGCTCGGGGTGCGAAGAACCTATCCACTCGAATTACGCGCTTCGAGCAAGCGTACCTTTACCTAACCTTTCTGGGTTTGGGTTTGGGTATGGGGTTCAAACTATGAACGAGTTCTTTCAATTAAGAACTTTAGAGTATGATGAACTCGTTCGAAATCTAGGCTAAAGATATACAATGAGTTTGGCCTAGGGAACAGACGAAAAACTAAGCAGTTTCTTAACTAGAAACACTTTAAGATAAAGTGTTCTTTGATCTATCTAGAACTGCTTGAGAGCTTTGGAAAGAATGAATATTTCAGATAATGAAAGCTTGTAGTGAGTTTTTCGTATCTGATCCTGAGGTTGAAGACGGGTTTATATAGGTAGAGATTCAAGACTAGCCGTTGGAGGAGGCGTTTGAATCTTACCTACTCTTCTTAAATACAAGATCTGCCGTTGGGCGTATCTGCACATGTCTTCATTTGTGTCACATCCTAGGTTCTGAAGTCTAGGATGCTGACTTGGCAATCCCTTATTGGTCGAGGTAGGTTGACTTCCTCTGATTCCGGGATCTTCTGCCTTTAGTGCTGGCTTTTGAATTCAGAGCTGGACTGTCTTGAAGTGGAGTCTTCAGAGATAGTTCCTTTGTTCTGTACAGCTGGACCAGCTGTGTTTTGAACTCAGCTCGAATTCTCTTCAGCTTGATCAGGCTCTGCTGGATCACTCAGCTGAAGGTTGACGCCTGCTGTCTTTTGCTAGCTGACTCCAGCTGTGAACATAGCTGGGTCGACTGCTGTCTTTTGCTAGCTGACTCCAGCTGTGAACACAGCTGGGTCGACTGCTGTCTTCTGCTTCCTTAACCTGTTAGCCTAGAAAATCTAAAGCTCAAACAAGCGAGCTGGAAAACACTATTTAGGTTGACGCAATCATCTATTCAGTTGGAGAATCAGTTGGGTTTTGGTATCAAATCGAAACCTTATAATTTTCCCAACAATTTCCCCCTTTTTGATGATGCCAAAACCTAACTGAGACAACTTATGACGCAGAAAAAAAACTTGTGTTTTATTAATGTAAGAAAATACATTATAACACAGGAAAAAGAAAGAAGGAGAAAATAAAAATCTTCAGTCTTCAATCCTTCAGTCTTCAATCCTTCAGTCTTCAATCCCAGTTGGCTGGGTCTTCTCTTCTGCATCTGTTGCCTCTTTCTTTTGACTCGTCTCTTCTTCAGCTGATTCTGATTCAGCTGGTTCCTCTAGCTCAACAGTTTGCCTCTTCATTGACTTGTCTCTCTTCTCCCTTACTTCCCCCTTTTTGGCATGATCAAAACAGGGTGGAAGAGATACACCATCGGCTGTTGCGATGTTTTAGTTTGGCGAAACTGTGGTTTTCAGCTCTGAGCAGCGAGGTTTGGAGTCTAACTGGCTCAGCTGTTGTATTAGCTGGCTCTTCTTCAGTTGCATTGGCCTCAGCTATGATTGCAGACACAGCGTCCTTGGCTCGATTTGGGCGATCCGGTGAGTGCTTGGAGGGATGAGTTGGCCTTTGGAGATAGCATCTTCTGAGTCGGGCACAACTTCATTCCTTGCAACTTTTGCTTCTTCAGACTTCTTAGATTGAATGAGAAAGTCTGATTCAGCACTTGAGGGACTTGTATTCAGCTCATATCATCATCATCCAGCTGCAGGTGATCGTTGGCTGGGTGATGTTTCTCATTAGAGCTTGGTGCAGGGACTTGAGCATCTTTCATCGGAAGATCTCGAAGAGGGTGTCCCTGTGGAGCTGAAGGAAACTGAGGAGAAGGCGGTTGAAGTATCCCATCTGTCTTGGGGTTTAAGCTTGGTTGATCAGCTGGAATACTCCGTTGCGGTGTTGGTGATGATTATGTTCATGCAGGGACGTGAACTTCTCTTCCACCGTAAGAAACGACCGCTTGTGGGCCTTCTGCTCCTCGGAGAGTGATTACGAATTCTCTCATAATGTCAGCTGGCTTCTCTGCTGACTGACTGAGCACCTTTGACTTGAGTCTTCGGTTTGAAGACAGTGCTTCAGTATATTTTGTCTCCTCAAGTTGTCTCCGATTCCCAGCTGGGATGGAGTTAGATGCATGCTGCTTTGTCTCCTGCATCTTTTTCTGTGCCTCATGTGGTGGAGCAAGAGCTTTGTCATGACTGCTCTTGAATACTCCGGTTTTATCAACATCTGGTCCAGGTCTGTTGACGTTGATTTTTGCATCCCAGGGAGTTGTATGTCCCGTTCTCTCTTTTATGTTGAGAGAAACAGTGGGGTTGAGGGGGTCTTTTTCCTTTGACATTCCCAGAAAATTTTCTGCACCTTCCTGGTGAATGACGTTCTTGAGCTTTGCAGTCTACTGCGCTGGCCTGGTTTTGTCGATGGGCTTCACCTTCTTCTGGACTTCCATCTTCTTTGAGAGTTAAGCAACTTTTATCTTGAAGCTTTGACAGATTCTTCAAGTTTGATCGGCTTCGGGAGATATCTTTCTGGATTCCATGTTCTTCTTCTCCATCTTTTGTTAGTAGAAACGAATAATACCAATTGATGGAAATAAGAAAGAATGCCGAAAAACTTTCTAGGGTTGATGCGTATGTCTTCTAGCATATTTAAAGAGTTTTCTTGATGAATGGAAGATCAAGATTTGTCTATACATAAGAAGATCTACGGCTAGGAGTGATTCTCTCTACATATTAATTTCTTGATTAGAATATGTGAGTTAATGCGCGAGAGAGAACGGTTGAGGCGTTTTGACTTTTGCCTCGAAACTCCCATTATTCAATTCTTTGCAGACTTTTAATTAAGATTGATTAGAAATGACAAGATGTGAGTTGACAGAAAACAGATTGAGTAGGTGTAATTAATGTTGTTGCAAACCTCTCAGCTGATCATTGTAGTCAGCTGATACCTCGGTTGAGTGGGTGTGCTGGGTCATCGTGGTTCCAGCTGGTTCCCCCTCAGCTGAATAATCCTTTCCTTTCAGCATCTGGTTTAGCTGAATTCTTTCTCAGCTGATATCAGTGACGTTGATTCTGAATTTCAGTTGTCTGCTTGCATTCAGCTGGGTCTGCTTCCATTCGATTTGGTCTGTTCGTTCATTGGTGGTCTGCTTCCAATCAGCTGGGTCTGCTTCCGTTCAGCTGGGTCTGCTTCCAATCAGCTGGGTCTGCTTCCGTTCAGCTGGGTCTGCTTCCAATCAGCTGGGTCTGCTTCCAATCAGCTGGGTGAAGCATCGTCTGGGTTGAGAAGTCCAAGTAATCCGCACAGCATTTTGAACCTTGCTTCTATCAGCGGTTTTGTGAGAATATCAGCCCGCTGTATGTCTGTGTGAATTTTCTCAACAATCACATCCTTCTTTTCTACGTGATCTCTGATGAAATGATGTCGTACGTCTACATGCTTGCATCTTGTGTGAAGTACTGGATTCTCTGAAATGGCAATCGCACTTGAGCTATCACAGAAAATTGGAACCTGTCCAGTTTTTACTTCATAGTCATCCAGCTGATGTTTCAGCCAGAGAATTTGCGAGCAGCAGCTTCCAGCGGCCATATATTCTGCTTCTGTCGTGGAAGTTGCGACGCACGTTTGTTTCTTTGAAAACCACGAAATCAACTTACTTCCTAAGAACTGACAAGTTCCTGAAGTTGATTTTCTGTCCAACCGATCTCCAGCGAAGTCTGAGTCTGAGTATCCAGTCAGCTGTAGATTGTCTTCAGCTGGGTACCACAGCCCAACATTCTGAGTTCCTTTGAGATATTTGAGAATGTTCTTGGCTGCTTGCATGTGTGCTTCCTTTGGATCAACTTGAAATCTGGCACACACTCCGACTGCGAAAGAGATGTCTGGACGACTTGCTGTTAGATACAACAGGGATCCTATTATCCCTCTGTATTTGCTGGAATCAACTGATTTCCCTTCAGTTCCTGGTTCAATCTTCCAGGTGGTGTTCATTGGAATTTTTACAGTTCTGCTGGATTGAACTCCATACTTGGCGATCAAGTCTTTCACATATTTGGATTGATTTATGAAAATCCCTTCTGATGATTGCTTGACTTGAAGTCCTAGGAAGAAACTCATTTCTCCCATCATGGACATTTGGAACTTCTCTGACATCATCTCTACGTAGATTTGAACAACCAGGATATCTTCTCCTGACTTGATGGTGAAGAGAGTTCTGTCTACTGAGCCCTTCTTGAATCCTTTGGATACGAGAAAATTTGACAAAGTGTCATACCAAGCTCGAGGTGCTTGCTTCAATCCATAAAGAGCCTTCTTTAGCTTGTAGACTTTATTTCCTTCTACTTCGAATCCTGGAGGTTGTTCAACGTAGACATCTTCTTTGATTTCTCCATTTAAGAATGCACACTTCACATCCATTTGATAGACCTTGAATTTGTGATGTGCTGCAAAGGCGAGAAATAGTCTGATTGCTTCCAATCGTGCTACTGGAGCAAAAGATTCTTCGAAGTCAATTCCTTCCTGCTGAGTGTAGCCCTTGGCAACGAGTCAAGCTTTGTTTCTGATGACGACTCCCAGGGTTTCCATTTTGTTCTTGAATATCCATTTGAGTCCTATGACTTTGACTCCTTCAGATCTGTCGACCAGTTCCCAGACACAATTTCTGAGGAATTCGTTCAGTTCTTCTTGCATGGCATTTGTCCAAGGCACGCTCTTCAAAGCTTCGAGAATTGATTGAGGCTCTGGCACTTGAGCTACGTAACACGCCATTAGAGCTGTGTCTTTATCATAGACCGTCAGTTCTAGCTCTACTGAGAGTTGAGCTATGTCAGCTGCTTCTTGATGATCCGATGAAGCTTGAGCAGGTGAGCTTCTGGTTTTGACTTGGTCAGATGGTTCTCCGATAATAGCTGATGATGGATGATCTTCAATCCATCTTCTCCTCTTGCGAATTTCTTCTTCCAATTGATTGATGCTTGACGTGGCTAAATTTCGTCTGACTTGGAGTTGCTCAGGAGTTAAATCTTGAGAGTTTGGCTCTCTTTGATTTATATTTTGAGGAGACTTCTGTAGAGGCTCGAGTTTGGAGATGGAGGCGGGGACTCACTTGTGTTTGGATTCAGTGATGATGTTCCCCCTTGATTTGGCGTTGAAGCTTCTTCTCGATTTCCAGCTGGTGGAGCTTCTTGATTGATTTGAATTTCCTCCTCTGGCTCATTGTCCCAAATTAATGGTTTGGCCAGATTCCTGATTCTATTCTCTTGAGCCCTTGTCTGAATCAATCTTGAAGATTCTCCTTCGCTTCTTCGTTTGATAGAATCTCTATATTCGAAGGAAGATTCGTCAAAGGTAACATGTGGAGTTACTTCGACTATTTGAGTTCTTCTGTTGAAGACTCTGTATGCTTTACTCACAGCGGAGTAACCAAGGAATACTCATCGGTCTGTCTTTTCGTCGAACGTCTTGAGCTGTGTCTTGCCATTGTTGAGGATGTGACATTTGGATCCGAATACCTTGAAATATCCAATGTATGGTATTCTATTGTTCCATAGCTCATACGGTGTCTTGCCTTGCCTTGATGTGAGTAGGGAGCGATTTTGAGTGAAGCAAGCTGTGTTGATTGCTTCAGCCCAGAACTTCTTTGGAATAGCAGAGCTAGCTAGCATTGAGGTAGCTGCTTCCTTGAGAGTTCTGTTTCTTCTTTCTGCTACACCATTCTGCTGAGGTGTGCGAGCTGCAGATGTTTGGTGTTGAACTCCGTTCTTCTCGCAAAAATCATAAATAGTTTCATTTAGAAACTCCGTTCCACGATATGATCTTATTGCCATTATCTTGCACTCATACTTCGTGTTGATAATCTTTCCGGCGGGATAGGCGGCTTAGTTACGCTTCGCTCTTCGGTATAAGAATGATACCCATGTGAATCTTGAGAAATCATCCACAACGACCGAGTATATTTTACGCCATTGAAGCTTCTTTGGAGTAACTTGGACCAAAAAGATCCATGTGAAGAACTTGAAGAACTCGATCGATTGGTAGTGGCTTGAGAGAGAATGAAATTCTTGTCTGCTTTCCTTGTTGACACGCGCTGCACATATGACTTTTGTCACATACTTGATCTGGAATTCCATTAGCGAGTTGGTTCCTAGCCAGTTTGTTGATTGTCTTGAAGTTGAGATGATTCAGCCGTCTGTGTCACAGCCAGCTGACTTCATTGCTGTTTTTCGATACAAGACAAATCTCAGGAGGGTTGCTGTTCCAGTCAGCAAAGTACATATTTCCTTCTCTTTTCCCTCTTAGGAGTATCTGCTTGGTTTCCCTGTGCTTCACTGTGCATCCCTGTGCATCAAACTTGACGGAAAAACCGTTGTCGCAGAATTGGCTAATGGAAAGCAAGTTATGTGGCAATCCTTGTACATAAGAAACATTTGGGATTATAACATTTCTAGTTTTAAATGTACCATAACCTTTGGTTAGGCCTTTGGAGTTGTCACCAAATGTTACTTGTGGACCTGTACGCTCAATATACTCCTGGAGTAGATGCTTTAGGTGCGTCATGTGCTTGGAACATCCACTGTCCAAGTACCATAGTGTTCTCATCGACTCCTCAGAGATGCGTCGATTCCTTGCAACCTAAACAAAAAAATAAAATTCAGGTACCCAGTTTTAATTGGGTTCTTGTGGGTTAGACAGAGATCCTTTGACGACCCAGATCTGCTTGATGACTCGAATTGGGTCATTTGATCTGATAATTCTCCCAGCTGAGTCGATATACACATTCTTTGTGTTCTTCTGTTGTTGCTGGCGGGGTCTTGATCTCCGTGTCTTCTTGTTTTGTTGTCTGGATTTCTTTTGGTTTCCAGCTGTATGCCTAGCTGAGACGTTCCTTTGTCTCTGCTGTCTCATGTGATGCTGTGGCTGGAAATGATTATCCAGCTGATACTCGTTTGAGTGGTATCCAGCTGGGTATCTCTGATATCTTGGTTGATATCGATCAACGTGCTGGTGATGTGGCTGGTATCTGTAAAATCCAGCCTGTGGTTTTCGTTGAGGTTGAGCACGTTGCGGTCTGAGTTGGGCTTGAGGTTGTCGCACAGCTGACCTTCTTGATGTCTGCTGTGTTCTCGATGGAGTTTGAGACTGTTTCACAGCTGTTCTTCTTGACATCTGCTGTGTTCTCGACGGAGCTTGAGAATGTTTCACAGCTGTTCTTCTTGACGTCTCACAGCTGGTCTTCCCGACGCCTGCTGTGTCCTCAACTGTTGATGCTGAGCTACTAGGATTGGAGGTTCGTTTGCACGTACAAACATTACTTTTGTTCCACTTGTGGAGGCAATGTTTGAGGCATCCTTTGATTCGTTGTATCCCAGTCCCGCTTTGAGTACTGCTGGACACTGAGCACTAATGATCTCGTCCATTGTTGACGTGGCTTTGATGAGAGCTACTATCTTCTTAGATAGTACCTCTTCGGTGCTTTTCAGCTCAATGATCTCAGCTGACTTCCTTTCCGATTCAGCTGTGACCTTTTCCACATCTTCTATCAGCTGTTTCTTCTCATTGTTGAATTCCTTCATCAGCTGATCTTGTTTCACTATTTTGTCTTTTAGTGAAACGACTTCCTGTTGGAACTGAGTTGTATCAGCTGCGTCTGATACTTTTGTCTTTTCCAGTTCCGCCTTCAGCTCGGCATTCTCACACATAATGACGTCAAGGATCTCTTCAAGCTCTTTGGAATCGTTCATTACTTTCTCTACTAGACTCCAATCAGGTAGACCAGATTCTGAGTCCTGTGTAGAGTGTTCGTGTGATGGTGAGATGTTAGACAGATTTAGAGTTCGAGACGTTACCTCATCTTCATCGATGCCGTCTGTTTGTCCCATGAAGCATGTATCCCAATCAGGTTCATCATGGGCCATCAGGGCTTCTTCTTCCGAGTCTAAAAATGGCATGTCATCCATTTTATTGCACTCTGATTCTTCATCAGCGATATAAGCTCTCCTTCTGTCAGCGGCCTTAGCTTTTAATTGGTCTTTGTCTTTCTTGGACAGCTTTGGACAATCTTGTCGGTAGTGTCCTGGTTCCTTGCAGTTGAAGCAACCTTGTTCTGTTCGTTTGTCAGCTGATTTCTCATCAGCTGCTGCGTACTTATCTCTGTAAGTCCTTGCGAACTTCTTGTATTTGCCCTTACTGGTGTTGAGTCTGTTATAATTTTTCACCATCATGGCAATTTCTTCGAGTAGCTCCTCTTTGCTCATTTCCTTTTTGTCCTTCTTCATCTTAGAGGACTCAGCTGACTTGACATGAGCTGACTTTTCAGAGTTGGCTCTGAAAGCAATTTCTTTTGGAGCTGGGGTGAGTTCTCCGTCATTCTGTCTGTTTGAAGATTCTTCTTGAGTGATATTCAAGTTGTATTCGTTGGCTTTTAAGAGTGAGAACAACCTTTCTGTAGATAGATCACCCAAGTCACTTCGACTTTGGTGAACTACCTTGTAAGTGTTCCACTCAGCTGAAAGAAATTTGAAAGAACCTTTAGATTCTTTTCCCGCTGGGTATACTTCCCTGTTCTGATTGTCTCTATCTCGATGACTATGTTTGAGAACCTTAGCTCCATCGCTTCGATGGACTCGTTGGCTAGCTGCTTGAAGTTGTCGAATTTTTGGCAAGCTATTATGAATTTGTTTTCTTTGATTTCTTCAGATCCTTCACATAGCTTGGCAAGTATTTCCCACATCTCTTTGGCTGTCTCGCACTTGATGATCTTACTCAGGTAGGCGTTTGAGACTGTTGATGAGATGGTGTTTCTTGCGAAGCTGTCCAGTCCAGCTTGCTTTCGTTCTTCTGACGAGTAATCCTTCTTTGGCTTGAGAATTGGCCGGTATTCTGATTGTCCTCCATCATGGGCAGGTACGAGTTCATTTCCTTGTTTATAAATAAGGATGGGTCCGTCTGTGATGACGTCCCACATCATGTCGTGATGTGCACAAAGGAAGCTTTTCAATCTGAATTTCCAGATTGTATAGTCGTCTACCGAGAAGGTGGAGAGATTCCTGTTAAGATAAGAATCCATAGACATGTGCAGTATGTAATAATATGAGTTTTTCTGAAAAACGGATCTGTTCAGTTGACCACTGACACAGAGTGTCAAGAGAGATCTCTTGATACAGAAACGGTGGTCTTTTTAACCACTGCTCTGATACCAATTGATGGTCCCTGAGCTGGGTATTTGGTGTAGAGGGGGGGTGAATACACCAAATAGATTTTTCGAAACTTTTTCAAGTTAAATCACAGAGTTGGTGAGCTCAGTTATCGATCCAGCTGAGGAGGGTCAGCTGGGTAAATAACTCAGCTGGTGGTGCGGAAAGTGGTGGTTTGAAAACTTAGCTCGGTTACTTAGAAAAACTCAGTTTGAAAATATTAACTTAACGTTTTCAGCTTAGTCAAGTTGTGCAACTTTTAGAGAGACACAACTGTCTTTGGAAAGCAGCTGTGTGTGCAGTTTTGAACAAATATGCAATGATATGAAGGAGTTAGTACACAGCTGAATATAAAGCGAAAGTAAAGAGAGAGAGTAAGAAACACGCGAGTTTTTACGTGGTTCGGAGTAACACCTCCTACGTCCACGACCAGGTTCACTGGTAATCCACTACCACTTGGTTTCCAAGTACCAAGCAACTTCACAACTCTAACCCGAGCTGTGTTCCAACAGTTTGCGGGCACTGTCAAGCCTACACCTTCAGTTTCCCGGTACTGAAGAACCTATCCACTCGAATTACGCACTTCGAGCAAGCGTACCTTTACCTAACCTTTCTGGGTTTGGGTTTGGGTATGGGGTTCCAACTATGAACGAGTTCTTTCAATTAAGAACTTTAGAGTATGATGAACTCGTTCGAAATCTAGGCTAAACATATACAATGAGTTTGGCCTACGGAACAGACAAAAAACTAAGCAGTTTCTTAACTAGAAATACTTTAAGATAAAGTGTTCTTTGATCTATCTAGAACTGCTTGAGAGCTTTGGAAAGAATGAATATTTCAGATAATGAAAGCTTGTAGTGAGTTTTTCGTATCTGATCCTGAGGTTGAAGACGGGTTTATATAGGTAGAGATTCAAGACTAGCCGTTGGAGGAGCCGTTTGAATCTTACCTACTCTTCTTAAATACAAGATCTGCCGTTGGGCGTATCTGCACATGTCTTCATTTGTGTCACATCCTAGGTTCTGAAGTCTAGGATGCTGACTTGGCAATCCCTTATTGGTCGAGGTAGGTTGACTTATACGATTCGGGATCTTCGCCTTTAGTGCGGCTTTTGAATTCAGCTGAATTTGTCTTGAAGTGGAGTCTTCAGAGATAGTTCCTTTGTTCTGTACAGCTGGACCAGCTGTGTTTTGAACTCCGCTCGAATTCTCTTCAGCTTGATCAGGCTCTGCTGGATCACTCAACTCAAGGTTGATGCCTGCTGTCTTTTGCTAGCTGACTCCAGCTGTGAACACAGCTGGGTCGACTGCTGTCTTTTGCTAGCTGACTCAGTGAACACGTGAACAGGTCGACCTTGTCTTCCGCTTCCTTAACCTGTAAGCCTAGAAAATCTAAAGCTCAAACAGGCGAGCTGGAAAACACTATTTAGGTTGACGCAATCATCTATTCAGTTGGAGAATCAGTTGGGTTTTGGTATCAAATCGAAACCTTATAATTTTCCCAACATTATGGTATAATAAGCTTATGTAATTAATTCGAGAATTTTCAGAGCTCGTTTGTCGAGTAAAAAACGTACTAAGTTTGATGACATGAATAGTGAATGATGAGATTAATTGTTAATTACAATCTAAAGATGAGATTGATTGTTAACTAAGTGTTAATGATGAGATAAATTATTAATTTGTTAATAATATACTAATGATAAGTTTAATTGTTAATCATATGTTAATGATGCTTAAATAGTAAGTTTAATTATCGATGATTTTAAATGTTAATGTGATACTTGAATGTAAATAAGATGTAAATGAGATGTTGATGATATGTTGATTATTTATGATGATTATATGTTAATGAAATATCACGTGCTTATGTTATGATGGTGTGATTAATGTTGAAAGTAGTATAAGTTTATAAGTTAATAAATGTTAGTAGTAAGATGGAAGGATTAGAAATAAAGTATATCTTACTTATATTTTAGAAGTTATATTTGAATTAGTAAATGATTAAGGGCTCGTTTGGTAGGTATGTTAGGATAAAAAAAGATAAATAATGTTGAGATAAATAATGTGAATAAGGGGTGATTATTAGTATAGTTTTTGTGTTTGGTAGATAAGATAATATCAAGATAAATAGCAGTGAATAATAAGTTGGTTGTTTGGTACTACAGTTTAAATTCAAGATTAAATGGGAAATGATAATTCTACCCCTAATTATATAACCCTCATCTCTCTCTCCTCTCTCCTCTCACCTCTCACATGTTCCACCTTCCTACCTTCCACCTTCCACCACCTGCTCTCTCTCCCCTTGTCTGCAACCACCACCACCGTCCCCACCCCATCCCTTCCACCACCATCCGCCACCACCACCACCATCCCATCCTCGACGCCGCCATCTCTCCCACCACCGTCACCCGCCACCACCACAAACAAGTTTATACAACCACAATCGACCATCACCGCCACAAAAATTCTTCCACCCTCGACGCCGCCGCTGCTGCCGCCTTCATCTCTCATCCACCACCTGCAAATTTTGGACGGGAGAGAGAGAAAGAGAGGGGGAGATTTGCACCACTCTTCTCTCTCTTCCCTCGTCTTTCACCTTCCAGTCGCGTCGCCGCCGTCTGCTTCCCGACCTGTCGCCGCCGCCTGCTTCCCGACCCGCCACCATGTCCCTCTCGCTCTCTCCTCTCTCACTCTCTCTTCTCTCACCCCAGTTCTTCTTCCGTCAATCAAGATCTTTTCTGGGGCTTCAAGTGCTTTCTCTCAGCTGGCCTATCTCTTTAATTTATGCTCTCTCTCTCTCTCTCTCTCTCTAGTTACTGATTCATCAGATTTTCCCCTAAATCGAGCAATATTTCTTTTTTATCTTTACTTTGTTTTTCTCGCGTGTGTTTAGGGATGGGAGGACTTTGCAATTTTACGGTTGAGGGGTTGATCGTGTGAGTTTTGATTGAGGATTAAGATTAAGCCAGACGATCATTTCTCTCTTTTGTATTTATTATATCTGCCCATAATATGCTGTCGGAATATTTTGCCCATATCAGAAGTTGAAAGTAGTTTCATGTAGAATTTCTTCAGTTGTATTTCTACATATCAATCTCTCTCTCCTCTGTTCCACCACCATCCGCCGCCGTCGCAACCACCACCGCCACCATGTCCCTCTCGCTCTCTCTTCTCTCACTCCTCTCTCTCACTCTCTCACCCCTCAATCTCTCTCTCCTCTGTTCCACCACACAACCACCACCACCATCCGCCGCTGTCGCAACCACCACCGCCACCCGCCGCCGCATACTCTGTCACTCTCTCTTCTCTCATGTAGCCTGGGGGCAATTTTGTCAATAAAAATTTAGTATGGGTTACACCCTCAATCCAGATAAATAATACCACCAATTTGGGCAGATTAATCATCTGGGTGAAACAGTAAAATAAGCTCGGGCCCTTCATTTATGCCGGGCTCCCAGTACAAAAAATTTTAGCTACCAAACACTTAATAAACCCATATAAATAATATAGTAGGGGTTTATAACCCCTACCAAACACCCCCTAAGAGTTAAGATTTAAGATAGAAAAGTTTAAGTAGTAGTTGTCGAGCGAAAACCCTAGAAAGCCGAGAAAGATCGTAGTATCGAAGTAGCATCCCTCATTCCTCAATTTTACTTTTCTCGCTCATATGTAAAACCTAATTTTAAATTGAAGGACCGAGCGGGACCAATAAGTGAAGGGAAATCGAGAAGTAAAGTTTAGTCCAGCGACATCGAAACAGGTGGGCTTTCTAAACTAAAGAAATGTCGAATGTGACTATACGATTATGATTATGTGATGTTTTAAATTGATTGACTTGCCAATGTTTAAAGTGTTTTAGTATGTTACCATCTGTCAAGGAAAGACGAATTCGGTCCTACGCAAGGTGGGATTTGTGTGCACAGTTTGTAATCGTGAGCCTTCCTTTTTGGTAGGCCGGTTACAAGTGTTTGAGGAGGCCTACTTCTCAGCACTATTATGTGATAGTAGATTTGGTAAATACATGATAAGTATTTTTGACTCGAGTCACTTATATCAAAAGAAAATGTTTGAGCATGCACAGGTTTGTTTTATAAAAGTTTACTTGTGCTATGCTTTATGGCAAGTATTCAATCTATAGCTCTAAGCAGCAAGTTTTATATTATTTTGGCATGTGTTCACTGAGTACGAAAGTACTCAGCCCTACATGTTATTTCTAAAATGTGCAGGTTAGCTCGGATGGAGATGGAGTGTGCTGAACAGGCTTTGTTGTTGATTATCTCTTGAGATGTCAGTCTAAGTTAGAGCACGGTTATATGTCTTCATACATGTAACAAAAACTTTGTTTTCCGCTGCAACACCCTGAACTTGTTTCACTTCTGTTATTTTGTTATGTTGCTTATGTTATGGATTCTCTAAACCATGGTTCAGTTTGTTAAATTCTAAATTTCAGTATGCTTAACTCTGATACGAGATGGTGTAGCTTCTTGACCATACTCGTTGATCGTTGATCGAACTTGATATATGAATTGTCGTTCTTGAATAATGATGTCGTTGTTTAATATGTGATTTGACTCCGTTTGTCTTGATAGCATGTTTTGTTGATTTGAAAGTATGATTTGGTGTATTTTGGTTCCTGTTCGATAACTTGGGTCGTTATCTTATCATTTGATTAATCATAAATTGTGTACGTCACGGGATCTACCGGCTTAGTCATCTTCATTCTAAGTCGGGCTGCGATAGCTGTGATGTGGAACCTCTTCGTGGATGGTTCAAGTAATAAGCACGAAAACAGACTTGGACTTGTTCTTTCATC
This sequence comes from Agastache rugosa, assembly GCA_031470985.1. Classification (NCBI taxonomy): domain Eukaryota; kingdom Viridiplantae; phylum Streptophyta; class Magnoliopsida; order Lamiales; family Lamiaceae; genus Agastache; species Agastache rugosa. The sequence continues at coordinate 11,592,011 of CM062604.1, forward strand.
ACCCCAAGACGATGAAATAGAACGAGCAGTAAGATGCAGGTTCAAAGCAACCATAATTGAAGCCGAGTATGAAGCAATGTTAGCCGAGTTAGCTAAAGAAATGGGAACTAATTAAAAGAACAATGTTTTTAGCGACTCACAACTAGTGGTGAATCAGATGCAAGGAACTTACCAAGCGCAGGACAACAAGATGACAGCTTACCTAAACAAAGTGAAAGAGTTGCAGTCAAGCTTCAAAAAATTCACAATCGAACAGGTGCCCAGAGAAGAGAATAATCAGGCGAACACCTTAGCCAACCTTGGCTCTTCCATCCAAACCACCGGTCCGAAAAATATTCTAATCGTCTATCTTCAGTAGCCGGCGGTCTGGAAGATGGAAGAAGAGAAAGTGTCTGACATATCAGACAGATGGACCTAGATGACCCCAATACTAGAGTACTTGGAATAGGACATACTCCCGGAGGATAAGAATAAAGCCCGTCGAATAAGAGCTCAATCAGCCCGATTCTCCATCATCATAGGTAAGTTATACAAACGATCATATTCTGGTCCATACTTGAAATGTATTAACCCTGCAGAGGCAAAGTACGTCTTGGCTGAGCTGCATGATGGAGAATGCGGGAACCATTCTGGTGGTAGGAGCTTAGTCCACAGAGCGTTAACAAGCGGATACTACTAGCCTACCATGAAGTCAGAGTCAGTTGATTATGTTAGACGATGTGACAAATGCCAAATATTTGCCCAAGTGTCCCACCTTCCACCTGAACCATTGATTTCCATCACATCACCTTGGCCGTTTATGAAGTGGAGGATGGACATCATGGGGAAACTGCCTACGGCACTTGGATGAAAGGTGTATATGCTGGCCGTAACAGACTACTTTAGCAAATGGATAGAGGCAGAGGCATTCCAAAAAGTTCAAGACATAGAGGTGAAAGGATTCATTTGGAAGAATATGATATGCCGATATGGAGTACCAAAGGAAATAGTGACCGACAACGGCTCTCAATTCATCAGCAACGACTTCCAAGACTTCTATAGGTTTTGGAACATTAAACTCAGCTTCTCCACTCCAAGATACCCGCAGGCAAACGGCCAACCAAATCATCCAACAAGACAATAATCAACACCTTGAAGAAGAGGCTTGAAAAAGCCAAGGGAAGATGGGCTGACGAACTCCCCGAAGTACTCTGGTCATACCGGACAACCACTAAAACCTCGACTGGAGAAAGTCCATTCTCCTTAGCTTATAGGATGGAGGCAGTCATTCCACCCAAAAGCGAAGTACCCACCGCCAGATACGAGCTTACCTCAGATAACCAGAACAATCAAGGAATATGCCATGAGCTTGACACTCTTGACGAAAAAAGAGATAAAGCAAGGATAAGGCTCATCTCCTACCAACAAAGTGCCGCCAGACACTACAACAAACATGTCCGCACCCGAACATTCAAGCAAGGTGACTGGGTACTCCGACGTGTCTTCCAGAATACCAAGGAAATTTGTCCGTCGAATTTAGTAAAATATCTAAACTCAAGCTCGTTTCAATTATCTTGGTCTCACAAAACCAAATCATTTTCCACACTAGTTCTGACGGTCCATGCAGAAAACTGTCATAACTACATACGGGATTGATACCCGAAAGGGGTATGTAAGCAGCTTTAAGAAGCACAACCCACACTTATCAACAGGTAGCAACGGACGAGACATGATCATCCGCCCGACTGTCCTAAGGTAGCTGGACCAATAAACAAGTAACATTCTTGACATCGAGTTTATTTTTTCAATTGATTTTGGTCCTATGAGACCAACCCCTGATTCCCTACTAGTTCTGACAAGTTAATGCAGGCAATGTCAGGACTACATATGGGCTTGATCTCCGAAAGGAGTATGTAGGCAACTTTCCTGAGCACAGCCCGCCTAAAACAACAATATCAACAAAAAATAAGGGACAAGACTATTAAACAAAAGGTTGAACCAACACGGAATGGACTCAAGTCCTACAAGACCATACAACCCAAATATTACAAGAATATAACAAGCAGAAAAATGAACAACACACAAGACATAATAATAAGGGGTCACCCCAGACGGTCGACCCGCCATAATTATACCAACAAGTTAAGACTTGAATTGGGGGAAAAATTTGGTGTAAATAACCCCTACAAGTTCCAACGTCAATAATACATGCAAAAGAGAAAGGCACATATTCACCGACAAATATAATAAGTCTGAAAGTCATACATAGATAAATAAAACTATCTAAGCACCATGACACTAGGGAATGCCCATGTTACGGAAAGCATGCTGAAGCACATCAGGTGGAGGAGTCGGGTCCGAAACCTTCATCTTCTCCAACTCCACCTCATCAGCATAGATCTTCGCGAGATCCCAAGTCTTAACCAAGTTTTTCTCCCAATCCCTCGCCATCTTGGCCTTCATCTTAATCTCACCCCCTAGCTCATGCATCAACATATTATTCTTCAAAGTAGCATTCTCGGACTTAAGGGAGTCCACCTCAAAAAGCAAGGACCGCACCTGTTCAAAGTCCACTTATCGTAGAGCCAGTTGCTCTTTCAGTTCAGCCTTGAGTTTATTGGCCTCTATCTTGATCGCCAAAAGAGCCTTGGCCTCGGCGTGCCACTTAGCCTTACTCGCATTCACCGTCTTCAGCTTTACCTCCAACTCTTCCATTTTCTCAGTCATACATATGAGAGTCTGCATACTCTGCAAATAAATTATAAAACAACAAAGTATTACAAACACATAGTCAACATTAAAAGAGGTATTGTTTTAACATTAAAAACAAACAATACCTGGAAGGCTTGCTGGAGGCCCGACCGACCCGTAGTAGCAATACCCAAGTCATCAAACCTCATCCTATCTTCAGGGAACATCACTTTAGTGACCTCTCCAGCCAAAGGACCAAACTCAGAATAAGCAGAGGTGGACTCATCAAATGAAAGATTGATCATTCCACTTTTACAACTAGATGCATCTGACACGACGGCTTTTTTCTTCGATGAGGCAGTAGGAGCAGACGGGAGAGAAAGCAAGCTAACCGAACCCTTCTCCTTACCCTTAGCAACATTTTTAGCCAGCCTAGCCGTCTTAGCTGCCTGTATCTAACGATAAGCTTCAATAGGATTCCGTTCACCGGAAGTGGTACTTGATGGCTTCGACATTGCAAAGTCTGCAAAAGCTATCTCAGGCGGAGTCAAGTTAGAAAACAATGGAGGTCCAGGAAATAATATCTTAATACTCCTTTGCAAAGCTGCCCACTTAGGGAAGGTAGAAGTTTCTGGATAAGTAATACCTTCAGGGAACAGGCGGCACCGACTTCCACAAAGAGCTACCTCTAAGGTTGGATGGGGTCAAGATGACGTCCCACCTGAGTGACTCTTTCAGATAACTAAGGAACTTTGCAATCCTTTCCTTAACCCCCTTCGGATGTTGAGACACGAACTTGTTGCCGCTTCCAGCTACAAAAGAAACATGAAGGGACAAGTTAGTAACTTCAACCAAATATAAAATGTACACATTCCAAACAATAAAACAAGAAACTCACTCGGACTATCCCATGTACGCCTAACTTGGCAACTAGGAGGCAACCCTAATGAATCAAAATGGACAAAGAAATAGCATTCTTTCCAATTCTTATCAGGGTCGGCCAGCTTTGGTATCAAAGACAGCCTCATCCTACTACTCAATCGGAACCGAAAACTATTCTTGTACAATTCTACCAATGCATATGCAGTAAGAACTTTATCAATGGAGAAATCAATGTCATGCATCTCATAAAAATGCTCTATAGCCATTAAGACCCGACAAGAAGTCGGTGTCAATTGACCGGGCGATATAACATGACGACTACACAACTCCGTCTCTAACCTAGGGAGAGAAAATCTGAACCCCGATCTAAAAAGAACTTCGTACAAGCAGACCATACCGGGCAGATCCCAATCAGCCCGCACTTCCGGGGCCGGAGCATACATACTAAAGTAATCTGGAATGTTACAATCATCACGAAGTTCTCTCAAATATTTTTGCTTAAGTATAGAGGCTGGATTACAACTTTCATCACCCTGAATCATGTTGGTGGCATGAGAATCATAAATCCAACCCTCTAAGCAAACACCGTTACCAACCTCTTCAATCGGAATAGACCCCGAGTCATCCTGACCCTCTGTAACAGCTTTAGGGATATCATTCTCATTATTACCATCACTATCTCCGCCACAACAAGATCCGACCTCCCTACTAGACGACCAAGCCGAACCACCCAGACAACAAGAAGACATAGCAACAAGAGCACCTAGAAAATTAATATTATCTAAGTAAAGCAGACAAAGTTAAATAGAGACATCCTAATATCATGCATATTTTAAGAAATACTAGTAGAGTGGTACGTGCGATGCACGTAATATTGATAGATTTTAATAATATATATATATATATATATATATATCAAACATAAAATAATCATATGATAATAGATACTAATAATAAAATACTATAATAAGGATATAATAGGCAAATCAAATTTTGTAAACAAGATACTTTTATAATAGGTATAGATAAGCCAGACCGATTAGCCGAGAAATAAGTGAAACATCATCAAACCTGTCATCCCGTCATACACAACCCTACATGTCTAACATGATGAAATAATCAACCAAGAAAGCAGGACACCAAATATCATCTCATTTTAAGAACCCGACACCTCATCGACCCGACGGACCTATCAATCCGATGAACCCGACTCATTCAACACATCAAGATAGCAAGATGATAACAAAAAGCTCAAAAACAACAATAGATATCCAAATTTTACTATCAACAAAGATCTACTACAAACACGTGGCAATACGAATAAAAAATTAATACAACTTATTCCATCCATATTTCACACGAAGAAAACGAAGACCGATAAAAGGACAAGGGAAGAGAGATGAAAACTAACCTGTGAAGACCAAATGCTCACAGAGTTTTCTTCTTCACTCCACCCTTCCAAAGCTTTGCTCTTTTCCACCTCAAAATTCTCTCACTACGAATTTACTGAGATAAGAATTGAGATAGAAGTAAAACCACTTCACTATTCTTATTAATAGAGGTAAAAGCCAAACATCTAGTACTAGAATCATGCAAACCTTTGCAACCTCGTCAAACTCAAAATAGAAGCAAAATCTCTCTTAATGATGTTGTGGGGCCAGGCCAAAGCCACTGTTAAAATGTCCCACATTGGTTGGATATCTTGGCATGAATCAATTTATAATGGTGAGGTATCCCTCCCCTTAATAAGGCCCTTTTAAGGGGAATTGGGCCCAATATCCAATTCTATTATGGTATCAGAGCCAGCCCAATCCAATGATGGGCGCCACCCAATATCGTTGTCAACAGATGACGTTGGTATTGTCCACGCTGCGCGTGAGGGGGCGTGTTAAAATGTCTCACATTGGTTGGAGATCTTGGCATGAATCAATTTATAATGGTGAGGTATCCCTCCCCTTAATAAGGCCTTTTTAAGGGAAATTGGGCCCAATATCCAACCCGTCAACCTGTAATCAGAATGCGAGCTTCATTTTTATCAGCAAATACTTATGACGGCCAGCACCACGATTAATGTAGCAGAAGATAGAGTTGGAGCCTTTTTAACTTATTTATGTGCCTTCTCCATGTGCTAGCCCGTAAACAAACATAAAAAGCTACTGACAAACAAACCTATATATATATATATATATATATATAGCATCGAATTGAAGACTACAACAGATCTACCAAGAATGGAGGGTTCATCAGAATCATTACCTCTACAGCTTTGCTCGGTGAAAACTTAGTACATAGAGTCGTCGTCGACATCATTTTCGATTTCACAGCACATGACCATATCTAGACCGCTTCTGTTTTCACGACGAGGAAGCTTCATCTTCACCTTCCACCTCACATCGTCGTCGACCAGATGGAATGAACCAGACTACTAAAGCCAACACCACTTCGTTCTCTGAATGCTTTCCTTACCACAAGTTATCTAAGAATCTACTAAGGTAAAATAAAAAGTGGAATGGAGATATGGCGGAGCGTGCTACTGCCACTTTTAATAATAGAAGGTGTTAGAAAATGGAGGTGATTATATGGTGGTTTGAATATGGTGGGTAATTTTGGTAAAGTGGTGAAGATGAATATAGTAAGTGTAGTGTATGTAGAATATAGAGATGAATTTTAGAGAGGAGCTCTTGTCTCCAAGAAGGCTATAGTGAGTATGAACTTGTTAAAAAACTTAGTTTTATTGCTTTGCTTGATTGATTACATATGGTGCAAAACTCATATTTATACTTGTGGAGAGAATTCTCTAGATTCTCATAGGAATCTAGAATTCTCTACTACTAATGCTAATCTAGATTCTATTTAGCAATTTCTAATCTAGAATATTCTTGACTATTTCTATATTCTACATAAATACCATATTGTATGAATTTTCTAGAATATTTCTAGATTCTACAACTCATATAATCTTGAGTACTGATCTAGAATCTACTTTATATTATTTATATAATTCTAGATAAATGCATCACTTTTCAATACTCCTCCTTGATGCATTTGTCGATAACTCCAAGCATCCTTCGTAGGAACTGGAATCTATCTCTTGGTAGCGCCTTGGTGAACTAATTGTTCCTCCGTTGGACAGTACTTCATCTCGATGTACCCTTTTGCTTGGACATCTCTTAAGAAGTGATACTTGATACCTATGTGCTTTGTGCGATTATGCTGAACTGGATTCTTGGCCATTGCGATAGCTGACTTGTTATCGCAGTAAATCTCTGTTGCCGAGTTTTGTAGTTCTCCCATGTCTTCCAATATTCTTTTAAGCCATATAGCTTGGTATGCGGCCCGTCCGCAACATACTCAGCTTCTGCAGATGATAGAGCAACTGAGTCTTGCTTTTTCGATCCCCATGAGAAAACTCCTGATCCGAGCTTAAATACGTAACCAGAGGTGCTCTTCATATCATCTTGTGATCCAGCCCAATCACTGTCACAATATCCAACGAGTTATGAGTCGGAACTTGACTTATACCAAATACCGTGGTTAAGTGTTCCTTGCAGATATCTGAGGAGTCTTTTTGCTGCTCCGTAGTGCGTCTCCATCGGATTTTCCATGAATCTGGATAGAAGACTTGTGGCGTACATGATGTCTGGCCTTGTCGTTGTTAAGTAAAGTAGACTCCCAATTAAGCTCCGATAATTGGTAGCATCGGTAGGCCTTGTTCCGTCTTCTTTCTTTAGCTTCTCATTTGGGATTAGAGGGGTGACGACGTGCTTGCAGTCTTGCACCTTGAATTTCTTGAGTATATCCTCGATATATTTCTTCTGTGATAGGAAAATGCCATCTTCTTCTTGGCTTATCTCCATTCCGAGGAAATAGTGCATCAAACCCAAGTCACTCATCTCAAAAGTATCCATCATGTCTCTCTTAAATTCCTCAATCATTATGGTATTGTTTCCCGTGATGATTAAGTCATCAACATAAACAGAGACAATCAAGATGTCCGTACCTTGGGTTTTGATGTATAGAGTGGCCTCGTTCTTGCTCTTTCTGAATTCTTGACGTGTGAAATATCCTTCTATCTTATTGTACCAAGCTCGTGGTACTTGTTTGAGCCCGTATAGTGCTTTCTTTAAGCGAAGAACTTTGCCTTCTTCTTTTATGAATCCTTCTGGTTGCTCCACGTATACTTCTTCTTTCAGATCTCCATTGAGAAAGGCCGACTTGACATCAAGTTGAAAAATATGCCATTTCTTCTCAGCTGCAAGAGCTATGAGTGCTCGAATTGTGTCCATCCGAGCGACTGGAGCAAATGTCTCTGTCTAGTCGACTCCTGGTATTTAAGCATATCCCTTTGCGACAAGCCTTGCCTTATGCTTTTGGATTGAGCCATCAGGATTCATCTTCATCTTGAATACCCATTTGACTCCAATAACTTCCTTGTTACTTGGAAGATCCGCTAGCTCCCAAGTATCATTTTTTTCGACCATTTGTATCTCCTCCTCCATTGCTTTAATCCAAACTTTTTCCTTTGAAGCTTCTGCATAGTTATTTGGCTCCAAAGAATAGAAGTTGCATGTTTCATAAGTAGTAGTAGATTCATATAAATCTGCTAAAGTTCTTACTCGGCGAGGTGCAGATTCTGGCGAGGAGTCTACACTTGATGTAGATTTTGGTGAGGAGTCTTCTTCACTTGATGTTTTGGCTTCTGAGGAGGATCTTGGTGTAGATATGAGGCTTTCTTGAATTCGTTCTTTTGTTTCTGGAATTTCTTCTAGTTGTGTAGTTGTTGTTATTCTCTCGATATTTTCTAAGTCCCAATTCCAAGAGGCTTGCTCGTCAAATTCCACGTCTCGACTTGTCACCAGCTTCTTGGTCTCGAGATTGTAGATTCTGTATCCTTTGCACTTGGAGCTGTAGCCGAGGAAGATGCCTTGCTCCGTCTTATTCTCCAATTTATGCCTTTTGACGGAGGGGATGTGGATGTAGCAAATGCTTCCAAAGACCTTCAAGTGTTTGGCTGAAGGTTTCTGTCCCGACCATGCCTCGATTGGAATCTTGTTGAGAACCGCCTTTGTTGGACAACGATTTAGTAAGTAGACTGATGTACAGACTGCTTCAGCCCAGAACATTGTTGGCATTCCTTTCTCCGCGAGCATGGACCTTGCCATCTCCATGACTGTTCTGTTCTTCCTCTCCGATACTCCATTCTGTTATGGGCAGTAGGCCACTGATAGTTGATGCTCCACGCCTTCGTCTTCACAAAACTTGTCAAATTATTTAAAATTATATTCGGTACCTCGATCACTTCTTAGCTTCTTGATTTTGCGACCACTTTGTTTCTCCACAAAGTTCTTGAATCTCTTGAAGATTCTAAAGACTTCCGACTTTTCTTGGAAGAAATATACCCACGTCATTCTAGAAAAGTCATCAATAAAGAGAATGAAGTACCTATTTTGATTTATTGAAGGCGTTCGCATTGGCCCACAAACGTCGGTATGGACTAGCTCCAATATTTCCTTCGCTCGCCATGTTTTCTCAGTTGGAAATGGTTGTCGATGCTGCTTCCCCAACATGCATCCTTCATAGACGTGATCTCTTTTGTTTAGAAGAGGCAAGGTCTCTCATCATATTTTTATGATGAATTTGTCTCAAGGCATTAAGATTGAAATGCCCAAATCTTCGATGCCAGAGACTTGTATCGTCGAGTTGAGCCACCATAACATTTTGCGGATATTGCCAGAAGATGGGAAAATTTCTATTTTTTCCCATTTTTACTTCTGCAATTTCTTGGTTATTTTTTATGTCGTAAATTCGACAATAATCTCTTTCAAAGTGAAGGGCATATCCATTTTCCATCATTTGGCCAACACTTAGTAGATTTTGTGCAAGACGTGGTACTAAAAGAACATCTTTTATAATTCGCGTACCTTTCTTAGTTTCTATTGCAATGGTACCTTTTCCTTTTGTCTCCACCAGCTCTCCGTTTCCCATCTTGACCTTTGTTGTGATGGAATCATCGAGCTCGTGAAAGATGTTCTCGTTGAATGTCATGTGGTTGCTGCATCCACTATCGATGTACCACTTGTTGTCTTTCACTTCTGTTGCAGAGTGACATGCGTAGAATAGATGTTCTTTCTCCTTTTGATCTTCGGAGTAGTTGGCCTGATGGTTTTTTCTATCTCTGCAATCTTTTTCTGCATGCCCGAATCTCTTGCAATTTTTGCATTGTGGCTTTTCTCGATGATAGCAGTCCTTCTCCATATGATTTGTCTTCTTGCAAATCCCGAATGGTGGAAAGTTACGTTTATTCTCCTTATTGTTGGAGCTTCCTTCCTTGACACGATTCTTGTAGTTTCCACCATTTCTTTTGATGTTGAGCTTGGATTGAAAGGCGCTTTCAAGTGATTTTTCATGTCGCCTACCCAATCTTTGCTTTTGTGCTTCTAGAGAACCCCATAAGCTCTGCGACAGACATTGTTGACAAATCTTTCGATTCTTCAATGGCCGCTACTATTGGGTCGTACTTCTCGGTGAGGCTAATCAAGACCTTTTGTATGATTCTTTCATCAGAGATTTTTTCTCCGTAAGATCTCATTTGATTTACTATTTCCATTATTCTTGAGAAATAGTCCTTTGCCGCCTCAGAATCTTTCATTTTTAGATTCTCAAGTTCGCGCCTTAAACTTTGTAGTTTAATGGATCGAACTTTAGTATTTCCTTGGAACTCCTCCTTAAGGATATTCCAAGCTTCATTTGCCGTAGTAGCTTGAATAATTCTTGCCATGATGGAATCACTGACTGATTGTTGAAGGAGATAAAGAGCTTTAGCATTTTGTTGCTTTAATTTCTTGCGTACCTCGGACGATGATGCATCGCTGCTTTCTCCTTTAGGCATAGTTTCTCCTTCTTCAGGCATAGTGATTCCTTCTTCAACAACTTCCCAAAGATCATGAGATTCAAGGCAAGTCTTCATACGGACACTCCAATAGTCGTAGTTCTGTCCATTGAATATTGGAGTCGATATTGAGAAACTTGATGTTGCCATAATGCCCGCTTATGATCGAACAGGCTCTGATGCCACTTGTTAGAAAATGGAGGTGATTATATGGTGGTTTGAATATGGTGGGTAATTTTGGTAAAGTGGTGAAGATGAATTGTCGCAGCCCGAACCCCGATATCAGATGTCACGGCCGGTAGGTCCCACGACTTACACAATTTATGATTAACAAAGGAATTTAATAGCGACCCGGCTATTGATTATTTAATCAAAGGACATTCATACTCAATAAAGTTCAAGAATTCTGAATAATCACGACATGCATGACTCGAGATAATTGAGACGATCAACGATTTCAATAACAACATGCAAATCAACAATATAATTCCAGTCAGCTCGAAAATAAAGACCTGATCGACCAAATAATCGACAATGATTGAAGAAATTACAAGCTGACTCGATGATCAAGAAAACACGATAAAGAAAACTGTTTCAAGTTTGACAAAGCTTCTCAACACAACTAACAACTTATGTACATATGATTCACTGGTTGAGTTTCAAAAGAACTTGACAAAAGAGTTCGACTTTAGAATTCAAAAGTTATAACAACATCAATTTCATTTTCTTGCAACGGAAAACATGAGAATATATGTATGAAGACATATATTCTAGGTCAACATCTCAAAAACGACTTTCTTTACATAAACCACGTTTAACAACAACAATAGTTCATCCATTACTCATCATCTTCATCCCTGCTAACCTGCACGTTTTAGAAATAACATGCAGGGCTGAGTACTACGTACTCAGTGAACACATGCCGAAAACATTTGAAAACTTTGCTGAATACAGCTACATATGAAAACTTGCCAGAAAACATAATACGAGGATTTTCTGAAAACAACTCGTAAAATGTTAAAAATACTTTCCTTTCAAAACTCATTTGTCTGCAGACAATTATAACAGTATGAACCATATCTACAAATAAATAATGGTGATGAGAAAGAGGCCTCTTTCTCAATCACTTGTAACCGGCATATCGAGGAAAGGCTCACGATTATGAATAATCGGCCTATCAAAGAAATGCGCACGATTACCAATGTGTACACAGATTCCACCTTGCGTGGAACCGAATTCGTCTTTCTGAAGTAGATGGTAACATACTTAAACATTTTTAAAATCATTTGGCAAGTATCAAAACTTTGTAAAACATACGATATCATGCTTTTCACAAATTTCTATCTTAACTTCTTAACTCTCTTAATCTATCTTAATCTATCTTAATTCCTCATTAAACATCAAACATCAATCAAATCTCATATAACATTAATATTTATAAATTACTATTCATCATAGTCGACTAAATCAATTTCAATCCGTCTTACGGATTCAGAAAATTCTCAAATTAATTCCACACATTTATTTTGTCACAACAAACATAATTATACTTTAAATACACACATTAACTCAATTAAACATATAACTCCCAAATCGGGAAAATCAACCAAAAATAGAAAATCTTTATTACTTTGAATTAAATTTCCAGAAAATCATATAACACTTAATTTTTATTAAGAAGTTCATAAATACAATTAATTTCTTAATTAAAATTTAATTAATATCTTATTTATTTATTTTATATTTTTCGATTATATTAAAATTAATATTTCTTTAATTATCTTCTCTTCTTTTTAATTTCTAATATACTTAATTATTATCTTAAGCTCATTTCTTCATTTAATTTCATTTAATTAAGTATTAATCTTTCAATCCTAATTTAAGAACCCTAATTCGATTTTTCTAGGGTTTCTAGGGTTAATCATGCTCAAATTTGTTTATCTATTGATTAAACTTATCTCATTAACATCATATAACATCACATTACCCATCAAAATCATTATATCTTATAATCACATCAAGCCCTAATTTTTATATCTCATTTTAATCGATAGTTTGACAAAATGAATTTGGTTGGAAATTTATACTTGCTTCCAACATGAAACATTCTTAAAACAACCATCTAAACTCATTTATATCATCAATTTATTCATATAATTCATGCATCAATTATTTCATCATTTTCCATTTTTTCAAAAATTACCAATTATGAACTAGGGTTTCTCATGCTTAAATCTAATTACATATTTGATCTTCTAAGCATATTTTAAGCATAATTCATGTAGATTAAAACATCATTCAACCACTTCTTCATTTCTTCTTCAAAAATTTCGATATATATATATATATATATATATATCTAGGGTTTCTCATGCATTTTCTTAAGCTATTAATTGATCATCTAACATCATAATATCATCATATAAACAACATATAAACATCATACCAAGAGATTAAAATCAACCATCACTTTCTCTAATTTCTTCCAAAATTTCGAAAATAATAGAACTAGGGTTAGGGTTTTTCATGCTTGGTTTAATCACACAATTCATCATCTAATCATGATATAAACATCATACTATTAAATCAAGATCATCCAACCATTTCTCAAATCATTCCCAAATTTTCGATCATATATATATATATATATGGATGTTTTTAGCTTGAATCAAGAGAGAAGAATTTGGGTTAACATATTTACATAGCTTTCTTGATTAATGGAAGATGAAACTAAGATTGATCTTGATCTTGAAGACTTAGAAGAAGAACCAAAGATGGAATGTGTGTGAGTGTGTGTGTTTGATCGAGAGAGAGAGAAGAGATCGAGAGAGAGGTTGTTGTTTGTGTTGTTGTGTGCGTGTGTGAGTGAGTGAGAGTGAGAGAGATATCTAAATATAAATTATAACCCTAGGTTTAGGTGTATAGGTAGGGTTAATATTATATTAAAACTTAATGGTTAAGTTTTAGATTAATTATTTAATTAGTTATTAATTCATTTAATTAATAACTAATTAATCTTCTAATAACTCTCTAATTTCTCAACATAGTAATTAAGATTAAGGTTTCACGAACCTTAGATAAAAATCTCACAGAAAGAATCGGAGATTCGAAGCATTTTCAAATCGACCGAAACTAAAATTTTAAAAGATAATTTACGTAAAATTTCACGTAATTAAATTAAATTCTTCTTTTAGTCAATTAATGACTACACATTTATCATCTATTGATAAATGTAAAAACTTCTTCATTTCGGATTAACCGAGACGATAAAAATTAATTAAAACTCATTTTTCCGGTAGAATATATCTGCCGGGTAAAATTTTCGGAAAGAAAATTTTTATTTCACTAAAATTCTTGTCTTTCTTATTAAGTTAATTATTTTAATTACATAAGAAAGACGGGATACTACATGAATATAATAAGTGTAGTGTATGTAGAATATAGAGATGAATTTTAGAGATGAGCTCTTGTCTCCAAGAAGGCTTATAGTGAGTATGAACTTGTTAAAAAACTTAGCTTTATTGCTTTGCTTGATTGATTACATATGGTGCAAAACTCATATTTATACTTGTGGAGAGAATTCTCTAGATTCTCATAGGAATCTAAAATTCTCTACTACTAATGCTAATCTAGATTCTACTTAGCAATTTCTAATCTAGAATATTCTTGACTATTTCTATATTCTACATAAATATCATATTGTATGAATTTTCTAGAATATTTCTAGATTCTACAACTCATATAATTTTGAGTACTCTAAAATCTACTTTATATTATTTAGATAATTCTAGATAAATGCATCACTTTTCAATAGAAGGAATAACATTAAATTTAATTCTTTTCAACCATCCATCTGTAGAGAGGCTACTAGCATTAAGGGAGCCCGTACTACCGAATTAAAAAATAGAAGGAGATTCTTTCTCTTTACGTGCAGTCGGCACCAAAACATCAAGAAAGAAGACATGCTAGTCTCATATTACTACGACTTGGACAACCTATATCACCAGACAAGACTTGACGGAAACAAAGTTACACAAATCAATCTACAAATCTTTTTTCCAAAATTCATACTTTTCAGATAGCATTTGCTATTAATAGCCATATAATGGGCCCACCTCCAAAAGCTTAATAAAAGCCTTTTGTATTTACATAATATATATACATTGATAGATATATACATATGCTAAAGAAATTACCCTTTTCACCGTCACAATCTTGCCCCACTTCATACCACATCTCGACAAAGGGCGCCACAGCCCAGCCTATGAAGGAGCCGATCAGGCCGACCAATCTTGTCAGCCATACTATGGATGCGCCCGCTTTGCTATTGGTTAAAATCAAAATCTAGCTGATGTCATCATCCCACTCAGTGACATCAGCCAGAGAAATATACAACCCGTCTCCAGTATTTAGAATGTAAAATTTGGATCACATCAGCCAGCCATTTGATGACATCAGCAGAAACTATCCAACCAGCATACATTGTCTTCCTCTCATATGAATTGGAGTTAAAAAGAAGGATGGCCGTTAACACATGCAAGCATAAACTGTGACTCGTGGGCCGAAAGTTATTTTCTCTATCCCTTGTGAATTATTAATAAGCTTTGGGAGATTAGTCCCAATGATTATTTCAAGTTAAATCAATTTTAGATTTTTCACATTTGTACGTTTTTCTCTACCTGGCATTAATTAATATGAACTCATCAACTCTCTACTTAGAATACTTCTAAATAGAGAGTGAGGGACAAACTGTAGTGGGTAAAATTCGTATTTATATTTTAGGCCCAATTGACGTGTTTTGCCAGCCTGATGAGCAGGACGAAACGGATTAACCGGCCCAATAAATAATATAATAGGCCCAAAAACTTCAGGCCATAAACAATAAAGCCTAAAAGGGTTCTTCAAGTCAGCCCGACTGACGCAGTCAAGGTATATCTTGACGTCTCCATGAAAATAGGAACAGGCGAGAAAGGCATGGCGCATGGATAAAGCCGACGTACTAAACCCTAAGGGGTTGGCGGCCTACATATACAGCCCGCCTAGGTCACAGACAGACACATTCATTCATACTCTCAACTGTCACACGATTTCTCTCCATCTTCTCTACTTCCGCCGCCTCCTTCTGGCTCTCATCAGCCTGACATAGTCTGCCAGTCAGGCTTCCACCATCACTTATCCATTGTCACCATCTCCACCCTCCGCACACTTTCGGTCTCCCGGAACATTCATTGTTCCCAACCATCTCTCTTTACTTATTTTATATAGCATTTACTTTGTCATTCCGTCACTAACTTGAGCGTCGGAGGTTCTACGGTTGATACCCCCCACCGGTGCTTACCTATGGCTCTTACGTGTTCTTGTGTTGACAGGTTGCTAGTGCCCGATCGATCCGGACGTACCTGATGTCATCATCAATTATAGATTTAGCCTCTACAATATACATATATATTTTAACTAAAAAAAACTTTTTACATGAAATATATCTAATTATGCATAAGAAAAACTCGGGGTGTTATGGATACTTTTCACTCAATATCAAGCATGAAATCGACAAATACTTTTTTGCAAGAAATGATTTGAAAAATCAATAAATACCAACATAAGACAATGATCTTAATTCTCTAGATCTAAAATGCTTTAAATCATAAAAGAGGTTCCTTACTAAGATCAAGGGATAAAAAATAAATAATTCATCTTGTGCGTGTGTTGGCCTAGAGATAGTGTGCATGGTTAATGTTTGAGACCAAAAGGTCTCAGGTTCAAGTCTACTGTGAAATGGTCTTTAAATTTAATATTACAATTAACAAATATATATATATATATATATATATAATTTATCGATATTCTAAAAAAACTTTTTTCTTGGTTCCATAACTAAAATTCTACATCAAAACCCTTTCCTGGAACGACTCAAATCAAACATAAAGCAGATACGACGTTCATAGAATTCAACCCTAAATATAAAAAAGGGAAAAGGTGCAAATACCCCCCTCATGTTGGCAGTGCCGGGCAAATACTCTCCTGAACTTTGTTTAGGTGCAAATTCACACTTCCCTAAAGTTTTCGGGTGCAATTACCCCCTCGCCGTGACGGAAACTACACTTTCGTTGGCAAAAAAAATATTTTTGATTCATTTTTATTCTCGTGGACCCTTACAATTCCCAACGGTTATATACTACATAATTGGTGTTAAAAGCTCAAATTAGGAAAAAAATTATTTTCAACCCTAGCTCACAACTATCAAAATTCAGGTGAGGTTCTCCAATAATTTGCACGAAAAAGGATGACGGACCACTTGAAGAATATGAGATCATCAATGTCAACAACAAATAGTTGGCTTGGATTGTAAATTATTAGAGAGCTTCGTCTGAGTTTCGATAGTTGTGAGCTAGGGTTCGAAACAAATTTTATCCTAATTTGAGTTTTTAGCACCAATTAATTCTCGGAAATTATAAGGGTCCATAAGAATAAAAATGAATCAAAAATATTTTTTTTGCCAACGAAAGTGTAGTTTCCGTCACGGCGAGGGGGTAATTGCACCCGAAAACTTTAGGGAATGGTGAATTTGCACCTAAACAAAGTTCAGGTGGGTATTTGCCCGGCGCTGCCAACATGAGGGGGTATTTGCACCTTTTCCCTATAAAAATAGATTGGATCAATATGTTAATGGGCCGTGTGATGTTCTTTTGGGCCTCAAATGGTCTCTTCGGGCCTTGGACAAGATTACGAATCAATTTATGGTGTGCTTCCGTAGAACGTTTCGGCTGATTGTATAACATGTGGTTGGACTGAAATAATTGGATAAAATATTTCAATATCTTGTATTTTAGTTTTATATTAAATTCTTAGTTACGATTCATAATTATTATTTTACATTGAATTTGTAATCTTTGTAGTAAATAATGACACGGCGCTTTCATGAAAAATTTGTCCCAAGTGAAATGACACGCGCTTTAATAAAAGCTCTAAGAAATTGTTTGAGTGGAAGAAAAATCCCAAAGTTAATTTGTTTGAATGATTCCATCATTTTCCTTACTGTTGGTAAAATTAATAGAGTTTTGATTTGATTCCAAAATCCAGCTGACCCCAACCGAGTAGATGATTGCACAAGCCTAAGTGTTTTTCAGCTCACCTGTTTGAGCTTATAAAGTTTCTAAGTTTACAGGTAGAGTCGCTGAAGACAACAGAGACATAGCAGAAGACACAGCTAAGCGGACACAGCTGAGGAAGTCAATAGAGCAGACTCAGCAGAGCAGACCAAGCAGAGTCAAAGACCCAGCAGTATCAAGACCCAGCTCAGTGACGGAAACCCAGCTCAGTGTCGAGGACCCAGCTCACTGTAAAAGACCCAGCTTAGTGTCGATGACACAGCTCAGGTCTAAGACACATCTCAGGCTAATGACACAACTCAGGTTGAAGACACAGCTCAGGTTAATGATACAGCACAGGTCTAAGACACAGCTCAGAGTTGAGACGCAGCAGAGTCCAAGACGATGAAGACACAGCAGAGACGCTTAGCAGCTCAAAGACGAAGACCTTCTCCAAGACAAGATCCCGATGTCAGAAGATCTTATCTGACGCGGTCAAATCAGAGAAGAAATAGCTTCTGCAGATGCAGACCTACTTCGTAGGTTAAAGTCCAAAAGTCAATGAGAGTAGGTAAGATTCAAACGGCTCTCTTCCAAAGGCTAGTTTGAATCTCCACCTATATATATATCTCCTCACCATTGAAGGCTGGTCAGGCTGGCGAAACGACTGAAGAAATAAAAGAGCAAACAGAAAAATGAACAACGATCTTCAAAGCCAAATCTTTCAAGATCACCCAGCCAGTCAGCTGTGTTCTTAGTTGTTCACATATTCAGTCATAGGCAGAATAGATTAGAACAGAAATATCTTAAGCCTAGTTTGAACGAGTTCATCATACTCCTTGTTCTTCATTGTAAGAACTCGTTCATAGTTGGAAAACCCATACCCAAACCCAAACCGAAACCCAGAAAGGTTAGGTCAAGGTACGCCTGCTCGAAGCGTGTAATTTGAGTGGTCAAGTTTTACAGTACCCGGAAACTGTAAGTCAGGTTTTTTCAGTACCCGCAAACTGAAAGGTGTAGGCTTGACAGTGACTGTTGGAACACAACCCAGGTTCGAGTTGTGAAGTTGCTTGGTACTTGGAAACCAAGTGGTAGTGAATTACCAGTGAATCTGGTCGTGGACGTAGGAGGTGTTACTCCGAACCACGTTAAAATTGCTTTGTTCTTTACTGCTTTGTTTATGCATTTTGCTAACCCCTCATGCATACATTTCAAGCTGCATAAACTGACTAACTGAAAAGTGAAATAGAGCTCTGTAATATAATTTGAAGCAACAGACGGACTTTCTAAATCCACCACATTCCGCACACAGCCAGCTATGTCGATCAAGCTGCCTTCCAGCTGGATCGAACACAGTCAGCTCACTCAAACGAGTTTTTAATTGGAAAAGTTTTTAAACCTTGGTGTATTCACCCCCCCCCCCTCTACACCAAGGTATCCGTCTTGGGACCAACAATTGGTATCAGAGCAGTGGTTCCAAAGATCACTGTATCTGTGTCAAGTCAGCTTCTTTGCTGATAGTGGTCACCTGAACAGATCCTTCAAAGTTTCAAAATCTTTTTAAAATCATTATATTGCATACTGTCATGGAATCTTCCTTGTGCAGGAATCTTCCGACATTCTCTGTCGATGATTATCATATCGGGAAGCTCCGACTCAAAAGCTTTCTGTGCGCACAACACGACACGATGTAGGATGTTATCACTGATGGATCCATCATCATAATAAAATCAAAAAGACAAGCAGAATAATGAATGATCAGGAGCTTGAAGATGAGAAAACACAGCTGATCAAGAAGCTGAAGATGGCCAAAGTTGAATCAGATCTAAGAATGGCTCCAGCCAATGCAAACACAGCTGGAACCAAGCCAAGGATGTACCAAAGAGGTCGTACATAATCAAGCCAGCTCTCCAAGCTCAGTCCTATCAAAGAAGAAAACTGCTCGGCAATTCCAAGCCCAAGAAAAGCAGCAACTCCCAGCTGATCACAGAGCTCAAAGGCAGCAGATAAATCCAGCTGACTGGAATCAAAATCAAAGATAGAATGTCATCCAGCACAGACATCAAGGTCAACTAAAAAGACAGCTAAGAAGGATCTCAGCTGGTTATAAAAGCTGAAAATCAACCGAGCTTCACATCAAAATTCCAGCAGACGGGATATCAAGCTAGATATCAAGCTGACAGACTCCGGCTATGAAATGGACCTCATCAAAATAGAGTCAACAAGGTCCATAGAAGAAAGGACCCTTTCAAGGACCAACCAGAAGTATCACTCACAAAATATAAGGACAAATCTGGGTTATCAATGGAACCCTCAACAACAAAGTCGGACCCAATCACAACTGGGTGCCGAAAGAGTGATAACATGTCAAGAAGGGACATGCATTTTTGAGGAGTCATCAAGCATACTGCGAAAGAAAGTCAACTGGTGATCAAAGCTCATGACTCACCTCAAAGCTCTTCAAAGAATATGTCAAGCGTACTAGTCCCAGGAATGCATTGCAAAGAACAGGAAATCAAAGATTCTACCCCGCAAAGCAGCAGTGAACTCAACTGATCATGGAACAGCTGACTGTCTTCTCAAGATCAGAGATCAAGTTGATAGATGAACGTAATTGTTGAGAAAATCACTGGCTCAAGTACGAAGCAGCTGAGAAAAGACAGCCACCTACAATCAAATTCAGGGGGAACTCCACCAAGCTGGAAATCGTTACAACTGTGATATCAGCTGAGGGCAAATTCAATCCAGTAGAATATTCAAGTGGAGAATCAAGAGAGAAATCCAGCTGAACTATCAAAGGTCATTCTCTGGATATCAAACTCAGTTGGATCCCAAAGCAGAAGGATTACCCTGCTGAAGAGGAATCAAGCTCATCTAGACAGTCACAGAACTCAAGGGAACTCAGCTGAAGGAAAATCAAATTAATCTCCAAATACTCAGCTGAGGGGAAAACTCAGTCAAGCAAAGGAAAAAGACCACCATGGTATCAGCTGACTTCTTTGTCCAAGCTGACCACTTTGGGTCTCATGCATCTATTGCTCTAAGGAATATGCTATTTAACTCCAATTATTTTGAATTCTTATTTTAAGCGGACATATATTCCTTAGTTAAATTACTTGATAAGTTTCCTTTCCCATCGCATAAATTATTTTGAACTGCCTCACGCGCGGTTGTAATACACTCGCCGTAAACACGTCAGCAAAACGTGATGAGTGAATCTTTCCCAGTCGTTGATCAGAATATCAGCTGCTTCAATCTCAACCGTTGATCATTTATGGCAGTTGATATATATGGAAAAGATACGCAAATTCTTTCGTCTTTCATCTTTATCTCTGCGAAATTCAAAACCTCTATCTATTTTCTGCAAGTTCTTCGCACGATCAAAATCACCAGATTGCAGAAATGGCACCCAAGAAATCAACTGCAGGGATGAACCAGTTTGAAGCTCTTATGACAAAGCTGTCATTTGAAAGCTATCTTTCCACCTCTAACCTTCACATCTCATAACTCAACGAGATGGTGGATCTCGTCGCAGATTTCGGTCTCATGTTGTGGGCAACCTCCATGCCCGAACTTATGCTGAAGAGAGATGCTGCCCTCTTCTACCTCAACATTATCGACGAAGACGGCTTCTACTCATCTTCATTTGATGTGATTATCAAGGGCGATGATGGAAAATTTGACTCAGCAACCGTCAACATCAAGCTCAACAGAATGCTGTGAAAAGTATTCAATCTGCCCAGCAAAGGAGAATTCATTCCAGACGACTACACCAGTGAGGAAGTAGATGAATTCCTCAGTCAAGAGATGCTTATCTTCCCAGAGCCGTACAGAGCGAGCATGTCAAAGCTCCTTCTCAAGCCAAAGTACAGGCTGCTTCTGGATATTACGCAGAAGTGTATTCTTGGGATAGCTGGATCTCAAGGAGAGATCAGTATTCCAAAGCTCAAACCAATGATTGCCATGATCAAAGGCGCAAATGTCAACTGGTTTGATTTCTTACTCAACCGACTGGTCAAGGAGTCAAAGAAGATCAAGTTCGACTCCACCAGAGCGACGTATTAAAGCTCAGAGCCCCTGTATCTATGCTATAAGAATTCATTCTTGATAGAGCAAGCTGTGAAAGGGAACACAGTAAGTGGGCTGATTCAGAACCATTTCCAGAAATGAAGATTCTCTTCCAGAGAATAAGTCAAATCAATGATCTCCTGAGGAAACAGCCTGCTGTGAGCAAAGGCAAGAAGCAGCTGGAAGAAATTGAGGCAGAAGTTCCAGCTGAGAAGAAACAGAGAAAAAGAAAGACAGCTGACCTCAAACCAGCTGGAGGCCCAGCTGAAAGAAGAAGAAAACAACTGTCGTTCCACAGACTCAGGAATCTTCAGAGGCTACTCCAACAATATCGCCAAGCAAGCTTAGTCAAGCAATGGTGATTCTCTCACCACAGCCAGTTCAGTCTTCAATCAATTCGGATCAAACATCCTGGCTGATATGGATTGAATGATGGATCGTCATCCAGCTCAGAGGACGAGCTGGATAATCCAAGGAGTCAGACACTTCTTCCACCTTCCCCGACCCAGGTTATAGCCCAAGTACTTGGCGATATTCCTGTTCATCCCAGCTCACCCCAGCCATCACCGCCCCACATCTCACCGACCAAACAACCTTCTCCTCCACCCAGCTCTCCAATCAATGAGACATCTCCTGTAAGAGAGCAGGCAGATATTCAACTGGCTGAAGCTCCTTCACAGCCAGCTGACACCCAAGCTGAACCCTCTTCCACTAATTTCAGCTCACCCCCAAAACAGCCATCACCCAAAGTTCAAACTTCCACGCAGTTGGCTGATGCTTCTTCACAGCCTACTGTGAACCCATTTGAACCAGTTCCTTAAATCTCCACAGAATCAGAGGAGAGTAATTCTACTGCTTCTCCATCACTCAACTCCTCTGGCTCAGCCTTCATGGAAGCCATGTACGAGGACTTGCTCATTGCAGGGATCAAGAGTGTTCTAACTCAGTATCCAATTCTGGCCCATCTGCCCATCGCTCTCGTCAAAGTTGGAGATCTCAAGTTCTATCTGGCCACCAAGATGACAACTTGGTACCAAAATGAGCAGCTGATAGAGACCTTCTCCTACGAGAAGTTGAAGACAGATGAAGCGAGCCTCCAGCACACTTTTGGCTTTGGAAGTCTGGAGGATGCATACTTGCATCAAGATGATCTCATTAGAGGTATCATCGAAGTCTCTCAGCAGTATCCCAAGCCGCACCCAGCAGACGTCTGGGAGTCAGCCAACAAACTTCTTACAGCAGCGGGATGAGAAACACCTACTGGAGCTGACAACTCCAAAGAAGTCTCAGCTGAGATTACCAAGGAAGCTGTACCAGATAACACAGCTGAGGTAATGATCATTGAAGAAACAACTGATGCAACAGCTGAACCAGATGCAACAGCTCCACTAAGTCCAATTACCGATGACACTCGCGCACTAGTCGAGTTCGAGGCAGACAAACCCAGTCTTGTTGAATTTGAAACCCAAACGGACTCAGCTGCCGAGCTATCAACCGCTATGAAAGAAGCAATCTCTAAAGAGGTTGAGAAAATTCTCTTTCAGGACAGACTGAAGTCTCAAGTTGATGTCATGTTGCGATTAACAGCTCTAGACTGTCAAGTTAGAGATCAACAGCGGGCAATTGATGAAGTTCATAAATTCGCCCAAAATGAACAAGAAAGTACAAGTCTAGATCTCAAGCAGTCTCTTGTTTCTCAAGATCTCGAACTCAGAAATCATTTAGATAAGAGAGTTCCTGAGATTGTAACAAGACTTCAAGATCCACTGGTCGACGACATAGCAAATCTTTCAAGCCAGCTAAAAGACATCAAGAAGTCCACTCTCTCCAACTGCTCTGACATCCGCCAACACTTCAACCTATATAATGATCTGGATGCTCAGTTCAGAGCTGGAAGCAGCATCAATGCTCAGCTGAACATCGCCACAGCTGACAACTCAACGCAACAGTCGCTCACCTCTCTGCCTCTCTTATTGATAAAGCCAACTGCTCCAGTCAAAGAGACATGGAGAGAGAAGATGGTCGCTCTCGCCAAAGCTTGCGGACATAAGCCAGAAGAATACAAGGACTATCACTGGCTGTATAACTTCCACAACGAGCAAAGAAGGGAAATGCAGGAGCTGGACAAAATTATCAAGAAGAAAGCCGAATCGCTCAAGCCTGCTGAGAAAAAGCAAAAGAAGAAAAGGCAGAGCTACAGGCAAGCTAAGAAGAAACAAGTCCAAGAAGCCTCAACTGACAAGAAGAACCCAAATGATTTCAATGAAAACTGGGAACGATGCAAATCAGAATTCATCAAAGAATTCTACTACTTGAATCAGTACAAAAGCATGGATTCAGAAATTGCTTTTCAGGATTATCTTCTCGAACTCCATGAGACGGATCCAATGATGGCAAGATCAATTGCCCTTTATGCCAAGAGAAATAACATCCAGCTAAAAGCTCCAAAAGTCAAGCAATTGAAGCCTCCCACTCTAGCTGGAACGAACCTTCCCGACAAAGCCCAGATTATCAAAGAAGTTCATCACTGGGCTGGCGAAAGAAGAATCTCAAAAACGAAGAATCAAGTCGAATGGAAAGAGTTGGAAGATTTCATCTTCAACAGATATGGTCTCAAGACTGACCATCAAATGGACGAACAGAGGAAGTAGCACAATTGAAGACCCAGCCAACTGGGAATCTTTTCTTTTGAACTTTTGTAATTTTAAAGTTGTAAAATTTTTTATTAATGAAAAGTTCGTTTTATCAAAATCAACCTGAAGACAATCTCTCTTTGTCCAGGCTCTGAATTGATTATCTGCTATGAATGTTTATTTCTTTTCGAAACACCGTTTCCTGTTAAGGGGGAAGTAAATTATTTTTCTCAGTTAGGTTTTGGCATCATCAAAAAGGGGAAAATTGTTGGGAAAATTAATAGAGTTTTGATTTGATTCCAAAACCCAGCTGACCCCAACCGAGTAGATGATTGCACAAACCTAAGCATTTTTCAGCTCACCTGTTTGAGCTTATAGAGTTTCTAAGTTTACAGGTAGAGTCGCTGAAGACAACAGAAGACATAGCAGAAGACACATCTAAGCGGACACAGCTGAGGAAGTCAACAGAGCAGACCAAGCAGAGTCAAAGACCCAGCAGTATCAAGACCCAGCTCAGTGACGGAAACCCAGCTCAGTGTCGAAGACCCAGCTCAGTGTAAAAAACACAGCTTAGTGTCGATGACACAACTCAGGTCTAAGACACAGCTCAGGCTAATGACACAACTCAGGTTGAAGACACAACTCAGGTTAATGATACAGCACAGGTCTAAGACAAAGCTCAGAGTCGAGACGCAGCAGAGTCCAAGACGATGAAGACACAGCAGAGACGCTTAGCAGCTCAAAGACGAAGACCTTCTCCAAGACAAGATCCCGATGTCAGAAGATCTTATCTGACGCGGTCAAATCAGAGAAGAAATAGCTTCTGCAGATGCAGACCTACTTGGTATGTTAAAGTCCAGAAGTCAATGAGAGTAGGTAAGATTCAAACGGCTCTCTTCCAACGGCTAGTTTGAATCTCCACCTATATATATATCTCCTCACCATTGAAGGCTGGTGAGGCTGGCGAAACGACTGAAGAAATAAAAGAGCAAACAGAAAAATGAACAACGATCTTCAAAGCCAAATCTTTCATGAACACCCAGCCAGTCAGCTGTGTTCTTAGTT
The DNA here is from genome assembly GCA_031470985.1 of Agastache rugosa. Lineage (NCBI taxonomy): Eukaryota > Viridiplantae > Streptophyta > Magnoliopsida > Lamiales > Lamiaceae > Agastache > Agastache rugosa. The sequence goes on from CM062604.1 coordinate 11,617,306, forward strand.
GTTCACATATTCAGTCATAGGCAGAATAGATTAGAACAGAAATATCTTAAGCCTAGTTTGAACGAGTTCATCATACTCCTTGTTCTTCATTGTAAGAACTCGTTCATAGTTGGAAAACCATACCCAAACCCAAACCCAGAAAGGTTAGGTCAAGGTACGCCTGTTCGAAGCGTGTAATTCGAGTGGTCAGGTTTTATAGTACCCGGAAACTGTAAGTCAGGTTTTTTCAGTACCCGCAAAGTGAAAGGTGTAGGCTTGACAGTGACTGTTGGAACACAACCCAGGTTCGAGTTGTGAAGTTGCTTGGTACTTGGAAACCAAGTGGTAGTGAATTACCAGTGAATCTGGTCGTGGACGTAGGAGGTGTTACTCCGAACCACGTTAAAATTGCTTTGTTCTTTACTGCTTTGTTTATGCATTCTACTAACCCCTCATGCATACATTTCAAGCTGCATAAACTGACTAACTGAATAGTGAAACAGAGCTCTGCAATATAATTTGAAGCAACAGACGGACTTTCCAAATCCACCACATTCCGCACACAGCCAGCTGTGTCGATCAAGCTGCCTTCCAGCTGGATCGAACACAGCCAGCTCACTCAAACGAGTTTTTAATTGGAAAAGTTTTTAAACTTTGGTGTATTCACCCCCCCTCTACACCAAGGTATCCGTCTTGGGACCAACACTTACGTTTACAACCCTTCTACCAAAAAATGATCGTTCCATGTACAATAAATAGAAAGTAGAAGATTGTGGCAAACTTTTCGTGGACGGAGAGAATTAAGTTTCATGAAAAATATTAATTAAGATTCAATATATGATAATTAATATTTATTTTTACAGTAAATAATATTAAAATAAAAAAATTAATAATGAGACGCATAAATTGTGGACCTGCATATGTTAAATTTGAAAACAAAATGGATTTAATAGGTTATGATTTGTCGATACAAAGTGGTGAGATTTAAAAAAAAAAATCATTAGTACTTCTGTGGGGGTGAAGACTGAAGAGGAGTTTGAGATGAGGGCTTTATGATCTACTTACGAAAAATTAATTTTTAGGACACATTGGTTGGCCAGAGGAATATTGGATGGGTAAGGATCACTTGATGTGTCATTCATATTCCAATAGTCAAGGAACCGCCACTATGGACACTTAGAGGGTGTTTGGCTAAGCTTATTTTAAAGAGCTTATAAGCTCTTGAAGCTTATAAGCTCTTCAAGGAGCTTATAAGATGTTTTGCCTTAAGAGCTTATAAGCTATTAAAGTGTTTGGATAATTGTACTAATAAGCTCCACTCCATCTCTCTCACTTTCATACCTCTCTCTCTCCAGTTTTAATCATAATAAAATTTTATTCCAAACTATTCTTTTTACACAATTGTGCAAAATTGACAAACCTCAATAGCATAAACATATTAGATAATTTACATATCACCTGTGTTGTTGCAACTTAAGGGACGGTAGAGAGAGAAAGAGAAGAGAGATAAATGTATTAGTAAGAAATAGAGAGAAGAAGAAAAGGAAGAGAGAGAACAAAATTAGAGAGGAGAGAAAGAGAGAAGACGAATAAAGAAAAAGATAGAAAGGAGACAGAGAAGACGAAGAGAGAGAGAGAGAGAGAGAGAGAGAGAGTTAGAGAGGGGAGAGATAAGACAAAGAGAGAGAGAGAGAGAGACAGAAAAAAAATTAGAGAGCAGAAAAAATAGAGGACAGAAGAGAAAAAAATTACAAAAAGAGTGAGGAGAGAGAAAAAATTATAGGTATAATTTAGAAAAAAAAAGTTGATTTTTTTTATTTATTTTAGATTATAAATTTAAAAAATAAAATAATATGAAAAGTTGTGAAAATAGGAAAATTGAGTGTTGTTCATAACATCTTTACAAAAAAAAAGTTGGAGTAGATGTACTTTTTTTTAAGGAGCTTATAAGCTCTTGAAGAGTTTCTTTTGCCAAACACTTTGCAAGAGCTTATAAGCTCTTAAACAGCTTATAAGTTGTTTTAAGGGGTTTATAAGCTCAGCCAAATACCCTCTTAATATGATAAAAATAAGGCCTAACTGCACATTTTTTGGAGCTTATTAGCTCTTGAAGAGTTTCTTTTGCCAAACACTTTGCAAGAGCTTATAAGCTCTTAAACAGCTTATAAGTTGTTTTAAGGGGTTTATAAGCTCAACCAAATACCCTCTTAATATGATAAAAATAAGGCCTAACTGCACATTTTCTCTTTTTTAATTTAGACACAATCTTTCAAAAGTTGCAAATAGATACTCAATTTATACAATTTTTTGTAATTTTTACCTACCTTATTTTTTTCCAACATCCGACGAGCATGTTCATTAATAACATGGAGGATTCCATTTTGTATGTACCATGTTGTCATAAATGTTTCAAAAGGATGTTGTTGTGGGGAAAGTGGTCGACATATTAAAATTCTTCAAACTTTGAAAAATTTATATTTAGACACAAAATGGTGTTTATACAAATGAAACATGCCGCATCATCATGTTGGAGGCCGGAGAAAATGGAATAGATCTAATTAATTGTTACAATTGAGTATTTATTTGCAACATTTTAAAATCTGGTTATAAATTACAAAAGAAGTTAAAGAAATTGGCCGGCATTCATTAATTTGTAATTAACCCAAACATGCAATCAGATTAGAACCGACAATAAATAAACATATGCAACATTTTTTTTAGAATACACATACAACATACTCACCCGTCCCATTATAAGTGACATATTTTCTTTTTTTGATTGTCCCACTATAAAGTGCACATTCCCAAAAAAAAAAAAGCAAAAATTAATATTTTTCTATCTTTTAGACTTTCTTCTTAATAGCTGTATCCATAAAATTTGTGCCACTTATAATGGAATGGAGGAGTATTAATCACCAACTCAAATATTGGTGGAAACTACATTAGTACCCATGCGTTGCATGGAAGAATGTTTAGTAAAAAAATTAAATAAAGAAATTATTAGATAATACAATTAAGTGAAAAAACAAATTAATCGCATTACCTTAATATATTTCTTTTACAAAAATAATATTAATATATATAAAACATTTTATTTGTACATTACGAAATACTTCTTTATACAGAACATTTTCATTAATTATCAAAGACTTTTCTTCATTACTGCACACTAATATCTTCAATCATTTACAACTTATAATATCACAACCCCAAATCCCGAAGGACGGCTAAGCCGTGGTGCGACTAGGGGTTGGAACTAAGAATCGGGAAAGAAGGGGGATTACTGAATAAATGACGAATAGATCTTGATCAATAAAAGATATAAACTGAAAAGTACTTTGATCATTTAAGAGAAAGACAATCTCGAAAGGTTGTTCGACATAGAAGCTTAGTACTATTTAGGGTTTTAAGTATAGAATACTTAACCCGGTTATAACATAAAGAGTGTCTTGCAGCAGAAAAAGACGTAGATTGATTCCACATATAAAGATGTGAAATCAAGGCTTGACTAGCTTTATTTGGTTATTTACAACCACTCAAACTTCCGTCGTCGCCGTCACTCAACTTGCATATTTATAAATATATACAGGGCTAAGTACAACGTACTTAGTGAACACATGCCAAAACTTATCATAATTTTAATAGATTAATCATGCATCTCCAAAGTAACATACATGGGTTTTTCAATAAAAACCTGTGCTTACTAAACCATTTTCTTTTCCGTACTTGTACAAGATTTTCATATCAATTCATCAAAACCATATCTGAAATAACGGAAGGGAAGAATGCAATCTTCCGCGCACGCTCCTCACCGAAGCTGGTCGCTCCTCAACATAGTCCATACTCACGGCTATCCTGTACACTAATTCTGGAAAACACCCTTTTGGCTAACTCAGAATCCGATCGATTATATTAGTTGGCGAACCAACACACATAGGCATAAGAGAATCCATAAAACAATTCTTTTATGCATGATAATCACTTTAGAACATACTTTAAAACATTTCGAAAACAGAGCAAAGCTCGAGTTGTTTAATATATAGAAAAGCCCACCTTATTGAAAAATACAGAACTTAATGATAAAGCTTCTTTCTTCCGTCATTTCTTCTATTCGCGAAATTCACCTTTAATCGCAAACAATTAAGTTTAGCGAAATGATTAAGTCGATAATAAAACGACTAACGGACTTTATTATAAATCAAGTTTTAGGGCTTTGCATTTAACTAAGTCTTAGTTAAGAAGGGTTTAGAGATTCCTTCTAGATCTCTATCTCAATTTTATACGATGCTAAACTTAATTAAAAATATTTACCGAAAACTAAGTTCGTTTTAGCCGTTCCAATTTTATCGGATGTCGAGACTATTTAACGGGTTAAATTATCGTCATTAAACTCAAATATCAGCAATTCTTTAATTAATCTAACAACAACCCATTTTAATTAATTAACTCGGACCCAAAATTTCGGCCCAATTAATTTAATTAATAGCTTTGGCCCAGCTATAACATAAATAGGCTCAATTACTTACAAAGGGTCCAGCCCAATGAATTAATTCACAACTCAAATTTAAGCCCATTTCTCAATTTAAATAAATCAAACATTTAGCTCATTACTCAAATTATTTTAACCCAACCCAATTTTATTAAATCCATTAATAATATATTAAATTCCCAATATTTATTCTTTCCTCTTTTCTGTTTTTTTTAACAAGAGATGCATCTCTCTCTCATAACCTCTCTCTCTCTCTCTCTCATCGACTTCACAGCAGCAGCAGTAGGCCTGACAAATCATGCGTGTCGACTTGTTAACGACCCGACATGTTAAGGTCAAATCTGAACACGACCTGTTAAGGATTTGCTGGACACGATACGAATCCGATCCGTAATGTTCAAATTCGAACACGACACGAACACGATACAAACACAAAAATTATATGATTTCTATCGTGTTGACACGATACGATAACGACACGATACGACACGACACGACACGATTAAAACATAAATTTATACAACACTATAAGCTATATAAACAATAAAAACATTAAAAATTAAACTTACAACCCTAAGAAAAATAATAAATTAATAATTAATGATGAAAATAAAAAAATAATAAATAATAAATAAATCTTATCGGGTTACACGAATCCGACACGAACCCGACCTGATAATTTCGTGTCCATATCGGATTACACGATAACGACCCGAATATGATAAGGCTCGACACTAACCCATTAATTTCGTGCGTGTTCGTGTCGGATTATCGTGTCGTGTAAAAATTGCCAGCCATAAGCACCAGTAGCAAAACAACATCGCCGTTGTCCTCCTCCTCCTTTTTCCGGCTAGTCGCGCCGGTCGCCGCCTTCTCACCTTCTCACCACTGCAGCCGCCTCCTCTCTCCATCCCACTCGCTCATCTTTCTTTCTTTTTGTTTCGTTTCTCTCAATCCGACGGCAGCAGCAGTAGGACGACCGCTGCATTATCTCCGGCGAACCTCACCATTCGCCGACTCCGATTTCGTCCTTTGCTCAAACCCCCAGTAAAAAGCCCCAAATTTCTAAACCTAGATCCCCAAAATCTAGAACCCTAGATCTCTAATTTCTCTTCTCTTATATATCTCCAAAGTCCAGCGAGGGAAACACCAGATTTCGGCGAATCCACCATCCGTCTATCGCCGGTGTTCGGACAGAAGCAGCAGCAGCAAGGTCGCTGCCATCAGCAGTGCGACCTCGCCACTCTATCTTGACTGAACCCTTCGGGTTCCTGGACCGCCTTCATCGTCACCGGTGCCGTTGACTGGAACGTCGCCGTCTTCTCTTTGGCCAAACGGCAGTAGCCCGGTAAAGCCACCGCCGTCGTCGTCGCGGCTCACCACCACCATGGTAAGCTCTCTATTGTTCATCCTTTTATTTCTTATTTAATCGCTAATTTCAGATTTTAAGATTTTAGTTTTAGTTTTAAATTTAAATTCTCTATTTTTCCTCTTTTCAGAAACCGGCAGTGGTTGCCGTCTTCCCATCGTCATCAATACCAGCGCCGCCATCGACCCGTCTCCTGCCACATTCGGTCGACAGAGCAGCCGTGAAACCGCCGCCTCTGCGGCTTCTTCTATTTTCTCCAAAAACAACCGATGAAAACAGCAGCATGACTCGTTTCTCAACGGTCAAGACTCGACAAATCGAGTTGATTGAAGAAAGTAATTATGTAAAAACAGAGCAGGTTCTACCAATTTGTGTTTTATTTCCTACTTGACAGATTAGTGTTATAGGATTAAGATTGGTATAAACTAGATTGTTGTTGCTTTATTGAACATCACTTGGTTCATAGATGGATAATTCTTGAGTTGTGATCATGCTTGTGTGATTATTGTTTTGGTGGGAAGAATAGAATGGGTTATACTCTTGAAGTTTCTGAGATAGATAAACAGGTTTTTATTACACAGAAATTGGATTTTGAGCTGTATACACTTACTTGTTAGTAATAATAGGTGGATAGATGGTTTGTGCAAAGAACTTCTGATTAATTTGCTGTGATCTTGTGACTGCAAAATCCTAGCAGAGCTTCTTCTTCCTTTCTTTTTTCTTGGTTGTAATTTGTATTTTCGGATATGAGAAGGACTCAGGAGTCATGTATTTAACTTCTATTATTACTCTGTAATTTCTTCTTTGAAATAATAAATTTTGTCTGACAAGGTTGAAAATAAGAGATTTATCTAGATTCACTCATATTAGATGTATTTCAATTCACAGTTGTGAAAGAGATATTTACTTCAGTGATATTTTCATTTCCTGGTCTTTCATTTTAATGGGCTTGAAATAAAATTGGGCCGTCAAGAATATTATTAAAGGTTGTATTCATATAATGGGCTTTGAATTAATTAAGCTTATTGGGCTACAATTAATTATACAAAAGAATTGGGCTTCTCTCATTTTTAACAAGATGGACTCAAATTTATATTTAAGCTTAATGGGCTAATAAATTAAAGAAACGATTCTGGCCCAAGTCCCAAAGATATAACTCGGCCCATTAAAACATATAACGATTATTAAGTCTTCATTTACGAAAGACTTGATCGATGATAAATAATTATAAATATAATCGAGTCAAACTCATGATATTAATTTCTTAATTTCATAATACTTAAAGACGTTTCAAAACTAAACATATAGTAAGGCTTTATCAAAATACGAAATTGGAAACGTAATTCGTTTTGATACTCATCTCCGGAGATTTGAGAATACTCGATTGTGACAACTTAAAAATGTAAAAGTTATAATTAATTATATAAAATTAATTAAACGCGAGATTAGAAAGATCAGGGTATTACATATAACTCTTGAAACAACAACATAATGTTGTCTGCGACTAAACACGGGTTTTTTAAATAACAATCCAACATGAGGAAGAGACTGTCCTTTGACTTATTAATAGTTATTGCATAAGATACAATGTCGCAGCCCGACTTAGAGTGAAGATGACTAAGCCGGTGGGTCCCGCGACGTACACAATTTATGATTAACCAAAGGATAAGATAACGACCCAAGTTATCGAATAGGAACCAAAATACACCAAATCATACTTTCAAATCAATAAAACATGCTATCAAGACAATCTGAATCAAATCACATATTAACAACGACATCAATATTTAAGAACGACAATTCATATATCAAGTTCGATCAAAGATCAACGAGTATGGTCAAGAAGCTACACCATCTCGTATCAGAGTTAAGCATACTGAAATTTAGAATTTAACAAACTGAACCATGGTTTAGAGAATCCATAACATAAGCAACATAACAAAATAACAGAAGTGAAACAAGTTCAGGGTGTTGCAGCGGAAAACATAGTTTTGGTTACATGTATGAAGACATATAACCGTGCTCTAACTTAGACTAACATCTCAAGAGATAAACAACAACAAAGCCTGCTCAGTACACTCCATCTCCATCCGAGCTAACCTGCACATTTTAGAAAAAACATGCAGGGCTGAGTACTTTCGCACTCAGTGAACACATGCCAAAAAATAATATAAAACTTGCTGCTTAGAGCTATAGATTGAATACTTGCCATAGAGCATAGCACAAGTAAACTTTTATAAAACAAACCTGTGCATGCTCAAATAATTTCTTTCTATATAAAAGCATAGTTGTTTGCAGACATATATTTCATACATATGAACCATATCCACTATAACTTCATAGTGTTGAGAAGTAGGCCTCCTTCTCAAACACTTGTAACCGGCCCACCTAAAGGAAGGCACACGATTACAAAACTGTGTACACAAATCCTACCTTGAGTAGGACCGAATTCGTCTTTCCTTAGTAGATGGTATCATACAAAACTTCAAACATTTGGCAAGTCAATCAATTTATAACATCACACGTATAATCATATAATCACATTCATCATTTCTTTGGTTTAGAAAGCCCACCTGTATCGATGTCACTGAACTAAGCTTTACTTCTTGATTCCCCTTTCACTTACCAGTCCCGCTCGATCCTTCAATTTAAAATTAGGTTTTACATAAGAGCGAGAAAAGTAAATCGAGGAATGAGGGATGCTGCTTCGATACTACGATCTTTCTCGGCTTTCTAAGGTTTTCGCTCGACAACTACTACTTAAACTTTTCTATCTTAAATCTTAACTCTCAATTATTCACTATTAAAAATATAACTTCTAAAATATAAGTAAACATATACTTTATATCAAATCCTTTCATCTTATCACCAACATTTATTAACTTAAAAACTTATACTACTTTCAACGATAACTATCTAAGTTCATCATCAATCACACCATCATAACATAAGCACACGATATTTCATTAACATATAACGTACATAAATAATCATAATTTCAAATCATCAACATCTCATTTACATTTAAACATCATATTAACATTTAAATTCCTCAATAATATATCATTGACAATTAAACTTATTATTAAAGCATCATTAGTAATCAATCTCATCTTAAATATATAATTAACAATCAATCTCATCATTAGTACATCATTGATAATTAAATTCATCATTAACATATTATTAACAAATTAACAATTTATCTCATCATGAACACTTGATTAACAATCATTCTTATCATTAAATTATAATTAACACTTAATCTCATCATGAACACTTGATTAACAATCATTCTTATCATTCACTATTTATATCATTAAACTTAATACGTTTTCGACTCGACAAACGAGCTCCGAAAATTATTGAATTAATTCCATAAACTTATTATACTATATTAATCATAATTACACAATCACATCATCAAACAAAGAAATGTATACGTATAAACCTTCAACTTCGAAAAATAGTCGGAAAATAGAAAAATTTCAAAACTTCGTATTAAAATTCCGAAAAATTCTATGTCACTTAATTTTTAACGTAGATTCCATTTCTATCATTATTTTCTTCATTAAAAATCAAATGCATGGCTTTATTGTACATATATATTTTGGTCCTTTTGAAAAATTGAGGATTAAATTCCCAATTTCATTCTAATCACTCCCAATCATGTTAATTTAATTTATAAACCTCAATTATAACATAATTACTTAAATAGCTTGAAGAAAAATCAAAACCCTACACTTAAAAGTTTCGACTTTTTCATCTTTAGGGTTTAGAAAATTTTATTTTTCTCCAATTCCACTTCTAACATGCTTAGAAATAATTTAGAGGCTAATTGTATCATTAATTAATCGATTTATGCTTTAGATTAAAAAGCCCTAAATTTTACTAAACTTTAATTTTAGAAATTCTTTAATTAAGCTCTAAAAATTCCCAAAAATTCACCATAAGCTTATTTCAACTTCATCAACATTAATCCATCATCAATTTCATCATAAAAAATCATCATCCAAAAATCCCCAAATTATGAACCCTAAATTTCGAATTTAATTAAAAATTAGAGCAATAAGGATTCAATTCATTCAATCTATACATCAACATGTTTAATAACATCATATAAGCTCAATTAAACCATCAATTTAATCATAGAAGATTAAAATCAAAATTTCATAATTTTAGCCCAAATTTTCGGCTATTTCAAAATAAAAAAAAATTGATCAACTCTTGATAAATCAAACCATCTAACATATTTATTAGCATCATAGGAGTTCATAAAAATCATCAATTTGATCATAGAATCAAAGGATCAAAAATCCCTAATTTTAAGCTAAATTTCGGCCAAATTAAAAAATAAAATGACAATTGATCAAATCTTGCTAAATTAAATCATCAAGCATGCTTATATACATCCTAAGAGCTCATATAAATTATCATATTGATCATAGGATCAAAGAATCAAAAACCCCTAATTTTATTGAAAATTTCGAAAAAATATAAAATTAGGTTTAGGTTTGATTCTTCTTAAATTGATGCTAAAAATGGGATTTAGATCATAGATCTAACATAATATTCAAAGATAAAAAACATCTATCCTACTTCATGAAAATTTCGAAAGTTTTGGAAGGAAGAAAGATGGATTTTTTTCTTGCTAATCTTTGACTAAGCTCTTGATCAAGTATAGATCTAACCTTTTGAATGAAATGGATGCTTGATCTTTTAAGTTCTTGAGCTTGAATCCTTGATCTTTAATGGTGGTTGTGTGTTTGTTTGTGTATGAGTAGGGCTGGGGAAATTTACCGACGGTTTACCATTTACCGTCGGTTTCGGTTAACCGTTTACCGTATTCTGCGGTTTCGGTATGGTATTCGGTTAGTAGGTTTTCAAAATATTCGGTAAATGGTTAACCGACTATTTTTATATAAATTATTAATAATATATATTATATATTATATATTATATATTATATAATATTAATTATTAATTTAAATTTAACTAAAAAAGTAAAAAGGAAAGTCTGAATCTGAAAGATTGAATCCCTCCCGTCTGAGGCTCTGAGGTCTGAGACTCTCCACACTCTCCAGTCTCCACCCAAACCCAACCCTAATTCTTCACCCCCAAATCACCACTCCGCCGTCTCCGCCACAGACCTCCTCGCCCGCCGTGCCTCCGTCCGCCGTCCGCCTCTGCCCTGCCGTCGGGCCATCTCTGTCTCCGTCTCAGTCTCTACCATTGCGAGCTCCAGCTCGAACGCCTCTGCTGCAGAGGCTCCATTGCAGCTTCAGCTCGACGCCGATGACTCGACGCTGCACCGGCCGCCGCAGTCGACTCGTGCTGCAGCTGCTACTGATGAAGATGAACCCTCTCATCGTTTTCCTCCCTACGCCGATTGGGGACAGGTAATTCTATAGTAGAAACCTGGTGTGGTATACTTGGGATTCAGATATGATGCAGAAAGTGTATCGAGATATCAAGCTTGTTAACAAACCAAAAATATTTAGAGATGAAATAAATTTGGTCTAAATTAATATGATTATTAAATTAATAGTTATTAGATATTCACACACTGATATCTTTTTATGATAGTATATTGGTGCCAAATCTTCAATGGAAAAGGATGTGGAATCCACACCACATCACATCAACATGTTCCAAAGAAAATATTTAGTATCTAATCTGACAAAAATATTCAGAAACGCCGCATTTGTAGTGTAAGCAAGTAATGTTATAGTCATAACCTTGTATACAAATCTTCTGTTGATTTTGTTGAAAGTTGAATCATTCATATTAGTATATAGGACACTTGAATTTAAAAAACTAGGAAACTCACAGGTTAGATCGAAAAGTATCTGCCCCATGAGATGCTTTATGTATGCTATTACAGCACCAAATTTAAAAGGAAATGATAGCAGATCCTAAGTGCCTCATGCAATATGGATTTCAACATCTGAGAAAAATTCACTACAACATCCATGCGCAAATGCATTATGTGCTCTATACTAATAGCATAAAGTCCAAGGTAATAGTACTGGAGCATGGGGCAATGTACTTGGCAATGTACTTGAATCCCAAGTATACCGCACCAGATTTCTAATATAAATTTGTTTGGTAGTTTATAGTTATATTATTTGTTTTGTTGGTATGTTTTGGGTAGAAATTGATTGTTTGTCATTATTCTTTTTAGATGGACACAGATGGCGAAGAAGATAGAGATGAGGATGCTCAAACGGGGGCGGGGGCATCTACAAGAAAGCCACCCTTACATCCAAAGAAAAAAAGAGCGAAAACAGCCCCAAAAGAGCACTGAAGAAGGGCACCAAAAGAAAGAACATCAGAATGGTGGAAATACTATGATGAGATCACTGTTTTGGTTGGGGAACCTTCAGTACTAAAGACAAAAGGACAATGCAAAGTATGTGGTCAGCACATTGCAGCTGGTACGGCTAAAAATGGCACTTCGGGCTTGAAGAGCCATCATAGAGTGTGTTCTAAAAGACAAGAAGAAAAGAAGAAGAACAACCAAAGTCAAACAGTACTTAGCTTTCAAGAAAGTACCGATGGAGAAGTACGAGGGGTCTTGACAACTTGGAGATTCAACCAGACTGCTTGTAGGATGGCATTGGTAGAGATAATCATACTTGACGAGCTTCCTTTCCGGTTTGTCGAACAAGAAGGATTCAAGAAATTCTGTGAACGAATGCAACCTCAGTTCAAGATCCCTAGCAGATACACCATCCGAGCGGACTGTGTGAACTTGTTCATGGAGCATAAGATGACTTTGAAGTCTTTCTTTCAGCGAAAAGGCATGGGAAGGGTGTCGATCACCACAGATTGTTGGACCGCTATAAATAACACAAGTTTCATTTGTGTTACAGCGCATTTCATCGACAAAGATTGGACATTGCACAAGAAGATCATAAATTTTCGCAAGATTTGCAGCCACAAGGGTGACGATCTAGGTGCTTCGATCATCTCTTCGTTGGAGAATTGGGGGTTGCAAAAAGTGTTGTGTTGCACGATAGATAATGCATCGGCAAATGACGGGTGCATTAAGTACGTGAAGCCTATCTTAGAGCAGTGGAATACAGGCATAGCTGGTGGCAAGTTTCTTCATGTGCGTTGGGTTGCACATATTTTGAATCTGGTGGTGAATGACGGCTTAAAGGAGATAGGCATATCTGTTAGACGAGTTAGAGAAGCTGTGAAGTGGATAAGGGGCTCACCAGCTAGAGAAGAAGCATTCATGAACACTGTGAATTTTCTCAACATTGATTCCTCCAAATCTTTGGTTCAGGATGTCCCGACAAGGTGGAATTCGACATATCTGATGTTAGAGACAGCCATACCCTATGAGAATGCCTTCAAGTTCTTCGGTGGGGTGAAGGCTGACTTTGTTTCAGATATGAATCATAAGAACTACAAAGACCAGCCTCTTGGGATTCCTGAAGAGCGAGATTGGGTTCACGTGAAGAGAATGATGGAGTGCCTAGAGAAGTTTTATGATCTAACTCTTCTCATCTCCGGCACTACTTATGTGACCTCGCACCAATTCTTCATGCAAATGTGTGACATCTTTCAGCTTATTTCTCACTTGGAGCTGGAAAAAGATGATGAGGTTAGTGCAATGGCAAAGAAGATGAAGATCAAGCTTGGGAAGTACTGGTTGGAGACAAATGAATTGAATCCGAGGATGAACAAAATTCTATACATTGCTTCAATGTTGGATCCAAGGCAGAAGTTGAAGCATGTTGAGAAGTGTTTGAAGGCTGTGTACGGGGAAAAAAGAGAAGCCGAATTGGTAGAGGAGGTGAAGAACTCAGTGCATGAGTTGTTTGAGATTTACAAGAAAGAAAGGGCTCCTATTCCGGCACCAAGAGCCAATGCAACCCGTACTGTGGAGCGACGAGATCGTCATGGAAGTAAAGGTTTTAGTTCGTTAAGCTTAAGTACTTTGTTGGTTGCTAATGAACATGAACCTGAAGCTTCTGATAACTCAGACCTCACTCTTTATTTTACTGAAAACCAATATGTGATGACACAAGACGAAGTTAACAATTGGGATATCCTTGACTGGTGGTGGATGAAGAATGGACCACGCTTCCCCGTGCTATCTGAGATGGCCAGAGATATCTTGGCAATTCCCATTTCCAGCGTTGCTTCAGAGTTGGCCTTTAGCACTGGAGGTCGCGTTTTATCCCAGTTTAGAAGCTCTTTGACTCCCAATATGGTTGAGGCTCTTATATGCGCCAAAGATTGGCTGAGATCCACTTCAGTTAGCCCCTTGCTTAAGGATGAAGAAGATGTCCACGAAACCGAATTGGAAAAAGAATTTGAAGCAGGTACGTGAAATAAATATTCTATTTTAAATATTAAATATCAAGTATATAAATTGTTATTTGTTACTGACCTTTACTACTTTACTTGTTGATTATTTGTATAGTGTTGGTCGGTCTTGGAATTGGAGCTTACTCGAAGACGACGACAGAGGAGAGTCAGGAGACTACTCAGACGAGTCAGAGTGTTGTTTGATATTTGTGTTTGTATTTGAATATTTGTTGTTGTGTTGGACTCTTGTTGACTTGTTGTTTTCTATTTGCTTTAGACTTGTTTGTTTGAGTTTGAGACTTGAGAATTGAGATTGATGAATGTTGTTGTTTTTTCAAATTTATTGTCAGTTTTTGAGAGTTTGAAACTTGTATTAATCGTATGATAATTTATTATTTGTTGTTATATGTAAATAAGGTAGGCAGAAGCAAAAAAATAGAAAATTAGAAACTGATTTTTTTTTAAATTTGTCGGTTTTTTGCGGTTTTCCGATTTACCGCTACCGAAACCGGTCAGTTTTTGATTTACCGAATACCGACTCGGTACGGTTTCGGTAAATGGATTTCTTGATTTTCGGTATCGGTTAACCGAAAATTCGGTAACGGTTTACCGCGGTTAACCGAATCCCCACCCCTATGTATGAGTATGCGTGTGTGTGTGAAGTGCCGAGAGGGAGTGAGAGAGATGAGTGAATGATGTTAGATAATTACTAACTTCATTAATGCATTAGACATAGGTTACTATTTGACATCTTAGCTAAAATCTATTAGGATCCTAGGTTAGATTATGTTAGATACTTCAATATCTAAATTAGGATTTTATGAATTAATTTTATTACTAATAATGATGACATAATATTCCATTTGGATATTAATGTATTAAATTAAATGTTAAATTAAATAAAAGCTTATAAGATAAGCTTTATTTAAATATCTAACATAATACTTAGTTTAATCAATTAATGAATTTTCTAATTAATTAATTAAACATTCATCCAACATTAATCAAATTATGTCGGCTATAAATATTAAATTCTCGAGCTCTATATAGTTCATTAGGGTTTTCCTTAACCCTAATCTAAGCTTTCTCGAGAAAATTTCCGGAAATAAAATCCAGACTAAAAATAACATTGCCGGAGAAATTCTACGATCTCCGGAGAAATCAAATCTTCAAATAATCACACACACATTTCATATAAAATTTAAACATATAAGCACAGAATCATAAACACATTCGACAACTTATCTCGGATTAACCGAGATGAGATAAATTCTTAAATTACTTAATTTCTTTACTTTCGGCAAATTAGGGCTGCCGAAATATTTTTATTGCCGGAACTTAATTTCTTTCTAAATTCTCACGGCTTA
This sequence comes from Agastache rugosa, assembly GCA_031470985.1. Lineage (NCBI taxonomy): Eukaryota > Viridiplantae > Streptophyta > Magnoliopsida > Lamiales > Lamiaceae > Agastache > Agastache rugosa. The sequence goes on from CM062604.1 coordinate 11,632,835, forward strand.
ATTATCTCAGCGACTTTCTAATTAACCTTAGGTCCGATTATGAAAGAGCGGGGTATTACATACAATCCATGGGAACTGTCTGCTAACGAACTTGAACGACAACCTTGAATCTGATGAAGTCAACGACAATCTAGAAAACAAAGACATTTGTTCAAGTTTACGAAAAATAGGTCGACCATTTCCATTGTTCAAACTATTATCTATTTTCAATACAAAATCGATTTAATATTTAATTAATATAATTTATATTAATAAAATATTATAATGCGAGATGTGGGTATACTACATATACACCCACAATTAATTAAATTTCTCCAATTATAAATTTAATTTGATCAAGATACAAAATGAGCGGATAAATATATATATTTATGGCTAAATCTAGAGTTCAAATGTAATACCCCAGGTTTTATTATCTCGTCATAATTAAAATTTTATTAATTATTAAAGTTTTGCATGTCTTAATTGTTAATTTTCAATTATAAGATTTATGGCGCGATTTGTTTCTGAAAATTAATTTCAGAAATCGAGTAACCGGATACAGGATTATGGTTTTGGCGCCCGATTAATTTTTCGTTCGAGACTTCGAAATTGAGCAGCGTCTGCATTTCCATTCACTTATTTCTCGATACGAATCTTTTTCCAAAAAGTCAGTTTTTGTCATTTCCGGATATTTTTATCAACCCGTCGCGTCTCGACTTTTTCTTATTTTCGAAAAACGAACCGGCATTCCCGACTAATTAAAATATTTCGGATTCAATGGTCTCGACCATTTTCGTCAAAAATATTATCGTCTAAGAATCTCGTTGCTCGTTTAAATTTACGGTTTAAAAATTTAATATCTAGATAAAGTCTATCCTAAATATTAACTTTAATTACCCCTCTCTCTCTCTCTCATTCATCCCCCCCCCCCTTTACTGCCGTCTCTCTCTCCCTCTCAAGAACACCATTGTTGTTGCAATTCTTCAAGCTTCAAGTCTCGATTACTCTTTCGTCTACCTTCCGATTTTCGATCTGAGTTCGATTTTGACAAAGTAGGAGCTTCTTCTTCATTCCCAACCAAACAAAATTTCATTTCTTTCATCTTGAAATTTTCGAAAATTTTGGAGCATGGTTGGATTGTTGTTTTAGCTTTTGATTAATGTTTATATGATGCTTGGTAATGTTTTTAATAAAGGAATCAAGTTTGAAATCAAGTTTGAAATCAAGTTTTATTCAAAAACTTATGAGGGCCGAAAATTCTAGAAATATTAGGCTTTTGATTTTAGCTTTGATTCTTGATAAATTGTTTATAGATTATGCTTCTATGTGATGATATAAGCATATGTTAATTATTTGAGTTTTTTCTAAAAATATTTTATTTATTGAATGAGATGAAGAATGTGATGTAGATTGAAGTATGATGATAATATGATAAATATGATTATGGTTATGAGCATTAGGAAGCATGTAGTTGAACATATATTTAATTCGGATTTTTCTAAAAATAAAATAAAAACCGTTGGAGACGAACATTCGATATAAATCGAATGAATAAAAATAGTTTGGAAGTTGTGTTTGCATAATTGGTCACTAGTAAGCATGATGATTATTGAGTAAATTAATTAGAATTTTCTAAGAATGTTTTATTTTTCGTTGGAGACGAAAAATCGAGAATAAATTAAAAGTTGTTTATGATATGATCGTACGGATTTCATATTAGTTAATCTAGTAGCTTGATGATCATAATGTATAAGTTTGAGAATTTTCTAAGAATATTTCTCGTTTGATAAGAGACGGATAATTGAGCAAAATTATCGACTAAGTTTTTGTTTGAGAAAAGTAATTGGATATTAGTAGTTATCTATGTTAAGAGCTCGTTGTGTATTTGTTTGAGATTTAACGGACCAACTTTATTTAAAAGTATATTAAAGATTGAAATTGTTGAGTAATAGATTAAGTGTTTGATTTGGTGAGTTAAGCATGTTAATATGTTTATGTTAATGTTATAAGATAATGGAAATTGAAAGAAAATGAAAAGGAATTATAGAACTTGGTTTTATAATAAAAGTAAGTAGACGAATTGTTGGATAAGCGAAGAATCGAGCCGTAAAACGAATAATTGGATAAAATGGTTTGTATATAAATAATAAGCATTATATATGGTTATAATGATTTTATTAGAATTAATAAAAATGTTTTGGAAAATCGACTACGCTCGTCGCTGCTTGATAAAAGTTGTATACTTGGTTTGTTTAGAACTTTGATTATAGATTTAAGTATGTTGTTAGTTGTTGATCAAATGATTAGTTGGAGATTATGTCATTAGAGGTTTTATTAAGAAATTAATTGTGTAATTAAGTATATTGTGTTTTGTTTGCAAAATGTGCTAAGTATAGAATGCCGAACTTGGAAATCGAGAAGCATGTTGTTTTGTATGATGGGAAATTAGGGTTTGCATGGCTAGGGTTTGTGTGAAATTAGGTTTTGCATGACAATTCCTGAGCCTTGGGAAACGTGCACCGAGAATTAGGGTTCTTGGATTTTCGGCAGTTCTGCTACCTTTTACTCCGGAGGCCATAACTCGCTTCTCGTTTAACGAAATTCATATCCGTAAATTGGGTTAGAAACTAGACATCCGTGGCTTTCTAATGGTACCCTGCCCATTCCCTGTTTCAAAATATTCTGTTCTGAAATACAGTTTCAATCTGCAGCTGTGCAGATTGTTTTTCTAAAAAGCTTGTTTCTTTCAAGTTAATCAATTTATTTTGATTTCTTGGAACCTTCTAAGTCAATTCTTATCATTGACTTCCGATGTAATCTATCCAAGCCTCGAGTAAGAGTCAAGTTGGAAACCAACTTGAAATCTCTTAAGATCCGTTTTATTAATAATCTATTAATTTAACGCCAAAGCCTTAAAAGATTAATCAAGTTATCAAGTCTGTTATCGTATTGTTTCCCTTTCGATCTTTTTCTAAGATTTGATTATTTACGATTAAAGGAGGACATCGTACATAGAAGAAAGGACGGAAGACTGAAGCTTGGTTTCCGTTCTGTAAACCGTTAAGGTGGGCTTTTCTATTATACAAATAAAATGTGGCTATTCTATTTACTGAATAACTCGAGCTTTGCTCTGTTTTTCTTACCGCTTTAAAAAGCATGTTTTAAAGTGATTATCTTTCCATAAAAAGAATTTGTTTTGTGAGTTCTATTATACCTATCTGAGTTGGTTCGCCAACTAGTAATCGATCGGATTCTGAGTTAGCCAAGACGGTGCTTTCCAGAATTTGTGTACACGGTAGCCGGTGTGTGTGGTACTCTGTTGAGGGGTAGCCAGCCACAGTGAGGAGCGACCACGGAAGAGTGCATTCCTCCCCGACGTTATTCAGATTTGGTCATATTGAATTAAAAGTAAGAAAATGCTTGCAAGCGATTATGAAAAGAAATTTTAGTAAGCACGGGCCTTTAATGAAAAACTCCCGTTGTGTTACTGTTGACATGCCTGATAAATCCATTAAATTTATTATATGTTTTTGGCATGTGTTCACTAAGTACTTTGTACTTAGCCCTGTATATGTTTTTAAATATGCAGGTTGAGTGACGGGTGACGGCGGGAGTTGAGTACATGGTTGTAAATCCTTAATAAAGCTAGTCGAGCCTCGACTTCACATCTTCATATGTGGAGTCAATCTACGTCTTTTTCCGCTGCAAACACACTAATATGTTATAACACTTTTTGTTTAAGTACCTTTGCAGTTATAAGTTAAGTTCAGTTGAGCAGCTTTGGAAAAATAATGCAGTTGGATGGGTCACTCAGCCAGAGAAATTTGAGCTTGAAAACTTGTGCTGTATTAATGCAGTTAATTCTTTAAGGAGAAAAAATGCAGAGGATAAAGAAAGCAATAAAGAACTCGAAATTTAATGTGGTTCGGAGAAACAACTCCTACGTCCACGATCAGATTTAACTGGTAAATCTACTAAGGATTTCCACTTGGTTTACGAGTACCAAGCAACTTCACAGCTCGAACTTGAGCTGTGTTCTAACAGTTTACGGGCACTGTAGAAACCTGTATCCTTTCAGTTTTCAGAAACTGAAAAACCTTAAACACTCGAATTTCGCGCTTCGAGACGGCGTAACCATAACCTAACCTTTTTTGGGTAAAGAAGGGTTTGGGTTTGGGTTTCCAACTTTGAACGAGTTCTTACAATGATGAACTTTGGGAGATGAACTCGTTCAGAACTAGGCTTTGGATTTAATATGATTTCTGCCTAGGAATCAGACGAAAAACTAAAGCAGTTTCTGGAAAGGAAACACTTGAAGATTAAGTGTTCTTCAAAGAATTTGTGAACTGCTTGAGAGCTTTTTAATGCTTGAGAGATTCAAAGATGTTGAAAGCTTGTAGAGAGTTTTTCGTATCTGATTATGAGGTTGAAGACTGGTATTTATAGGTAGAGATTCAAAACTAACCGTTGGAAGAGCCGTTTGAATCTCACCTACTTTTTGATCTGCCGATCTTCCATTGAGCATATCTTCACCTGTCTTCATCATTGTGTCAGATCCTAGGTTCACCTTTCTAGGATGCTGAGATGTCGATCCCTCATTGGTCGACGTATATTGACTTCCTCTGACACCGGGATCTCTGCCTTTGGAGCTGGTTTCGAATTTAGAGCTGGATTGGATAATCTGACTTGAAGTGATATCTTCTGAGTTAATTCCCTTTTGTCTGCTCAGCTGAATCTTTTAGCCGAATCTCTTAGACTTGAGTCAGCTCGATTTATTCTGCTCCGTTGAATCTCCTTGGCTGGATCCAATCTTCTTTGCTTAATAGAGTCAGCTTGATTGATATTTAGTCTGACTCAGCTCAGTCTTAAACTCTGTTTAGCTGGAAAATCTTTCAGCTGACTTTGGGTCCAGCTGGGTCTTCTGCTGTCTTCAGCTTCCTTATCTGTAAAGTTAGAAAATCTAAAGCTCAAACAGGCGAACTGAAAAACATAACTTAGGTTTGCGCATTTATCTACTAGGTTGGAAATCAGTTGGGTTTTGGTATCAAATCAAAACTTAGAATTTTCCCAACAGATATCTAAATATTTTTATCTCAATTACTTGTGGTTACTTGAGAAACGGTATTCCCGTTTTCTCTTGGTATTGATGTGCCAAATTATTGAACGACGATCGGCCTTGAGCTTCGTACAAGCCAACGTAGTGTACACGGTAAACTAGATATGAGAGGGACTGAAAGACGTTGCTCCCTTGTCTCAGTAGAGGACGGTTCAATTGAGTGGGAGTGGCTCCCCACTAATTGTTCCGGGCTTGGTAACACAAGAATGAGAGTTATGAATTGATGCACCTATATTTTGAGCTTAGGCTCAGGTTAAATGTTTTTAATTATATAAAGGGGGAAATATTTTCTAACTAGTAATACCCTTTATATAAAAATGAGCATGTTATATCTTAATGTTTTCATAAATGTTTTTAATGAGGGGCATGGAACCACTGAGTGCTTTGTACTTAGTACCCTGCATTGTTTTTCCTAAAGCAGGATGAGCGACGAGACGAAGGCGGGCGTGATGGTTTCCAAAGTTTATTTGGATGTCGGTCCCTTTGGTTCGTCATCTTTCTTTTGATGTTCCCTATGGTGATCCCATAGTTTGTTTGTAAATTATTACTTTGACAAACTTGGACTTATTTCATTCTGCATCGATCACTCGATCGTCGTGGGTGATCGATGAAAATTTTTCTTTGCTTCCGCATTGCGAGGTCGAAGTCCTCATACTTCGGACCTAACCAACGTTTTGACTTGATGATTCCTATCGAACATTCTTACTAATCATTAATTATTGACTTAGCAAAATAAACCTTATTTTCAAATATTTCTACTGCAAATCCTCAAAGTATGTTGCCAGCGTCGTGGCCTGGCACTCTGCATAGGCCCGGGTATCGGGGCGCGACATCTACAGCCAACTATCAATAAAGTACGTACGTATGAATTGGGGTATGTCTGTTGCATTTATGGTACCCTATAACCGGTTGGTCCATAGGAATTAATTTATCTTTGCGTCGATGATCAGAGCCCTGGACTAGTGTGGATTTATTCAAAGCCATATTATTTTTTCTTGATTAATATTTCTTTTGCTATTTAGTTAATTTCTTGTTTTCTTTGTTAATAATCAAAAATCCAATATTAAGGCGTGGTGGCTACACCAAAACCGATTTATAGGAAAAATAAGTGATTCTCCCATTCTATGTGGTTCGACCTTGGTTGTTGCTATAATAATTTGATTCTGAGCAAGTTGCAAGAATTCTTTGGTGGAAACAACGTCCACCAAATTGGCGCCGTTGCCGGGGAATGGTGTTTGTTAATTTATTTTTCCTATTGATCTTTTGTTGCATTTATGTTGTTTATGAGCAGGTCTTGTAGCTCGACTCTTCTAAACGATTTTGAAATTGATAAGACAGCGAAACGTTGAGAAAAGAGGTCAAGCAAAAGAAGCAGCAGAATCTGTCATAATCGGAACCTCCGTTTGCACGGACATAAACTATTTTTACGAGTCTGACAGTAGTATCCCAGAAACTGAAGGTGTCCCGTTTGCTCAAACAGATGATATTTCTGTAGCAGAAACAAACATCATTGAAGAAGTTGAGTCTACTTTCGTCGCGATCACTGAAGGTGACATGGTAGATGAATATCCGAGATTGAATGAACTTTCCAGCCATCTGGAAGATGATCCTCCAACACCGATACAGATACCAGATTTGGAAGCATCGATCGAGATCAAGTTGGGGTTGTTGAATGTTTTACCTAAGTTTTATGGTAAAAAGGAGATGATCCATACAATTTTCTAAGTGAGTTTGTCAAGATATGCAAGGTACAGAAGCAGCCAGCTGGAGTTAGCGAGGAACAATTCAAGTTAGCTACGTTTCCTTTCACTCAGACGGCAGAGGCGAATGCCTGGTTCACAAGTCTACCGCCAAACACCATATCTACATGGACTGAACTGAAGAAATTGTTTCTAGAGCTTTTCTTTCCTTCGACTAAGACTAATACATTGAAGAAGGAGATTAGCAGAGTGAAACAGGAATATGATTATCGTTGAGCACTTACTGGACGAGATTTAAGAAGTTGCTGGATAGTTGCCCAAATCATAAGTATTCTGAGGGTGACTTGTTACAGTATTTCTACCAAGGAATGACCATTGACACAAAGAATCTTATCAACTCATCAAGTGGAGGAGGATTTTCGTATTGCAGAGTGAGTGAAGCTAAGAAGTTGATTCAATACTTGGTAGAAGCGACAAGAGAATACGAGGATCCTAGCCCTCGTTTGCTTAAGAGAGCTGCACAAACAAGTTCCTCCAATTTTGAAGAGAAGTTCGAAGAGATAATGGAAAGGATGGAAAGAATATTGAATATTGTGGTTGAGAAAGTGCTGGACCAACAGAGAAACCATGTGGTATGTGTGGTAATTTGGGCCACTTAACGGTGCAATGCAAATTGAACGAAGAGAATCACATAGCTTAAGCAAATTCATTTGAAAATTGGTACGATCATCCACCATCAAAGAGAGATCATTTCTCGAACACTTATAATCCAGATTAGAGAGATCATTCTAATTTTCGTTGGAGCGATCAAAGCAATCAAGTGCATCAACAACCTCAACAAGCACAATAGTAACAGAATTACTGACCACCTCATCAAGAGGATTTCAGCAACCACCACCTCTTTCGCAAGAAAATAAAGGAAAGTCCCTTGAAGAGATGATGGCTGATTTGATTGCCTCGCAGGAATTTTTGCAAAATAATGTGCAAAAACTTCAGCAATCTCATGAAGAGCAAAAGGTGTTTATGGATGGATTAGCTCGTCAAATTTCCCAACTCTCAGCTTCCATGAATGAACTCAAAGGGAACTAAGGCCGATTACCATCACAAGTTCAAGTGAATCCTAGAGTACATGTGAACTTTATCACATTGAGAAGTGGCAAGGAGTTGGGTGAGCTACTAATCGAGAAGTCGGAAAAGAGCCCGAGAAACGGATCTGAAGAGAGAACCAGTTTGGCAAACAGGATGATTCTGAGGTTCCAGTAGAAGTTGAAGCTGAAAATACGTTTTGTTTGCCTTAACAGAACACTGCTCCGACAGTTGTGCTGAGGGGAAAGGAAGCTGAAAAGGAAACCGAATTTGATGAGCCAATTAAGGTACATAAACCTTTGAGTTTATATGATCCTAACATTGTGATTCCAACACCTTTTCCTCGAAGATTAGCGAGGAAGAACCCGGAGGTAGATCCTATAGACTTTATGTCAATACTTGAAAAGTTAGAAATTAACCTTCCATTTCTACAAACGATCAAGCTTCCTCCGTTGAGCAAATTCATAATGGATTTTATTGCTAGAAAGTCAAAGAATGCTAGCAAGATTTTGATGAGTGGGAACGTATCAGCTGTAATGCAAAAGAAATTGTCACCCAAATGCAAGGATCCAGGTATATTCTCTTTGCCTTGCTACATTGGAGGTACAAAGCTTAAGCGTGCTATGTGTGATTAAGGAGCATCTGTTAACATCATGCCATTATCTATTATAATAGTTTAGCTAGTGTAGAGTTGGTAGATACTAAAGTTGTGATGAAGTTGGCTAACGGATCGTGTGTTTATCCTGAGGGTCTGTTAGAGAATGTTCTCGTGAAAGTTCATGACTTTGTCTATCCTGCCGATTTCTATGTGGTTAAAATGAGTGATATGCAGTCAAAAGATGTTTCTGGTATTTTGTTAGGTCATCCTTTCTTAAGGACTGCTAAGTCGGTCACTGATGTCTTTAATGGTACTATTTACTTGGATTATCATGGGGAGAAATTCACTTTTAATATTGATGATACCATGAATAATCATCTTGATGTTAAAAATACATATGTCATTGATGTGATTGACCCTGCATGTCCAAGAATACCTTGAGACTGAATTAATGCAGGAGAAACTAGATCTAACTTCGATGGAATGGGCGGTTGATTTTGATGCTCAAGATTCTGGAAATATGTGCAGTTTCGCCAAACAGGATCCCTGCGACAGATCACTGCCCAATGTGAAGTTACCCAAATTGGAGCTTAAGCCACCTAAACTCAGAAGAAGACAGTCTAGGTGATTTCTTTCCCTTTCTTTATTTTTATTTTTATTTTTTTATTTTTGTTTTTTTCTTTGTTTTTATTTTATTTTATCTTTCTTTTATTTTTGTGATTGCGTCTATATATGTGTTTGTTCTCCTTGTTTATGTTTTTTCTTTGTTTGCTTGAGGGCAAGCAAAGCTTAAGTATGAGGATGTTGTCTTTGTGTGTTTACGTTACTTCGTTTGTTATATTTTTTTTATTTAGTCAAGTTTTTGTATCAAGTAAAGCCAAGTATTGCCGAATTTATTGATGTTTGTGGATATACTCTGCTCGTTGGAGTTTTGTGATTAACTTGGTGATTCAATATGCTCTTAAATGGCATGCGATTTAATTTTTTGATGAATTATTGAATGATACTTGGGATGACGAAAAAGGGCAACAATTGAATTTTTTAACCCACACTTATATAAAATTTGAGCCTGAAATAGTAGAGTACTCTCTACTTTGTTTCTTTCTGAGAGAATTTTTATTCACAAGGTTGCAATATCGAGTGTGCCATTTTGTAATGCTTGATAGAAGGCATTAGGGTGAACCAATTTTGGCTTGAGTTTCATTACCCAACTTTTACATTAACCCCTCTTTGAAGTCTTGACTATTTCTTTGATTTGAGCTACTAAATATTAAACCAAGGTCTGTTTTTTACTTTCTCTTGGCCCTATTCTGCATGTTTCAAATTCAAAAATTTATCCATGTATTTTTTTAGAGAAAAAGGCATTATTTATCGTTCAATTTCCCCAGACAGAACCCTGTGCTGAAGTTTATGTTCTAAAAAAAATGATATTTGGTTCTGTTTTGGCCAAACGAAGACAATTGCCGTAACTCATGTTTCGTGTTGTTTATCATTGGGATGTATTATGAAGTTGTGAATTGTATGTTAGTTCGAATTTGAGAAAGAAGGGTGTTGAAAAAAAAACAAAGAAAAAAAAACAGAAAAAAAATAAGAAAAAGAAAAAAGAAAAAAGAAAAAAAAAATTCCATCTAAGTTGAGTTGAGCATACAGTTTGATGGTTAGTTTGTTTGACTGAGATAAGTTAGTTTGTTCTTCTTGTGATGTCTATTATTCATGGATGATGGCTAGTTTGTTCTTCTTGTGATGCCTATTATTCATGGATGATGACTCTGTTTGGACATGCATGATATTTTGTTCTTATTTTTTGAAGCCTAGGAATCCTGTTACGCCAAATGAGAAAAGACCTTCTTGAGTTACATATTGGTCACTATATATTGTGATTGCATGAAATGAGTTTATGAGTGGCTGTCCTGGAGTAGTGTAGGGAGTGAATGAGTGAAATATGTGATCTATATTCAATATTTGCCCGATTTTGACCAAGTTGATGATAATGATGCATTATTTGAGATTTCATTTTGTCATTTAAAGATTGAAAATTGTTTTGTGAGTTGCTTGATTTCTACTTGGCGGTGAAAAGTTTACGGATACAAACGGGTTTTGTATTTACTTGGCTATTGTGTGTCGAGTCAATGCGTGTCTCATTTCTAATCTTCCATCTTCTTTTCCTTTTATTGAGTCGTCCTTGTCAAGTCTTGGGGAGAATTAATATATATATATATATATATGAACAATCACATTCGGTGATTGAGTTTTATCTTCACTTCATACTTGAGGGCAAGCATGATTCAAGTGTGAGGAGATTTGATGTGTGTATTTTGGTTGTTCATATTATTAATTTTTCTATGACTTTATTTGGGTATAATTTGTACTTTTTATATATTTTTGTGTACGAATCGAAGAGTTCGTGAGCATATGAATTTGGACGAGAGAAATCGAGAAGGAAGAATTTATGTGCAATTTTGGAAGATAATGAATGGGCCGAACTTATTTTTTAATACATAGACTATATTTTAGATAACTTTTATTTTAGGAGTTTATTTTTATTATTTTATTATTATTTTGCTAGGTTATTAAGGGAGAAATTGGCGGCTAATTAGGATTAGCATATATATATATATATATATATATATATATATATATATATATATATATATATATATTCCATATTTCTTTCTTTTTTATTAGCCGCTAGGACCAAGGAGAAGACACGCATAAGACTTGAGAGCAGAATATTTGGGAGACTTCTTGAGACTTATTAATTTCTTTACTTTTATAGATTCGATTTTTAGCATCTTGAACATGAGCGGATCGATTTTCTTAATTTTCTGGTAACGAGTTCTGATTTTCTTTCAATTCCTTAGATTATTTTTGTTATTTGATTGTGTTTATTTTTAAAAGCATGAGTAGTTAATTCTTTATTTTGGCGAGAATATTGAAGCGCTAGTCTAATAATTCCGTGAGACCTAATTGTTTGTATAATTAATTTTCTTAGGGTTTTTATTTATTCCTTGTGTTTAAAGTTAATTTTGATTTTGTTTAAGTCTGATCAACTTAGATTTAATTGGATTACAGTCAATTAGTTCTCTTAATGTAGTACCCCGCTTTTTCATAACCAATCTTAGTAATTAATTAAGAGCTCGTCTAAAAGAATTAAGTTGTGAGAACTTAGAAAGAAAATAAGTTTCGGCAATTTATTTTATTTTCGGATTTTATTTCCATAAAATTTTTTTTAGAGAAAGCTTATATTGGAGTTGGAGAAACTCTAATAATTTTTTATAGTTCAAGAGCTTTTTAATTAAAGCCGTTATGATTAACTGATTAACGTTTGATTGATCAATGAATTTAATAATCAATTTAAATTAATAATTATATGCATAATGTTTAATTCATTAATGTAGTATTTCGTCTTTCTTGAGTATTAAGATTTATTAAATTAGTAAGAAAGATAAGATTTCAGTAAAAGAAAAATTTTCGTTCAGAACATTTATCCGGCAGATATATTCTACCGGAAAAATGAGTTTTAATTAAGAATGATCGTCTCGGTTAATCCGAAACGAAGAAGTTTTTACATTTATCAATAAATGATAAATGTTTAGTCATAAATTGACTGAAAGAAGAATTTAATTTGATTACGTGAAATTTTACGTAATTTATCGCTTAAAAATTTAGTTTCGGTCGATTTGAAAATGCTTCAAATCTCCGATTCTTTCTGTGAAATTTTTATCTAAGGTTCGTGAAACCTTAAACTTAATTACCGTGTTGAGAAATTAGAGAATTATTAGAAGATTAATTAGTTATTAATTAATTGAATTAATAACTAATTAAATGAATTAACCAAAACTTAGCTATTAAGTTTTAATTTTATAATAAGCTATCCTATACATCTAAACCTAGGGTTATAACTAATATATGTATAGCTATTTCACTCATTTCTCTCACCTCTCACCACACGCACACACACAACAAACAACAAAGAAATGAGCCTCTCTCTCTCCCTCTCGATCATCTCTTCTCTCTCGATACATACACACACATGCACACACTCCATTGACGATCAATCTTTGAGCTCAAGAAGCAAGATCAATTCATCCTTAAATCTATAATCAAGGTTGGATCTATGTTCTTCCAAGTTCTTAGTTTTCTTTCCATGGTGGAAATCTTTTCTATATATATATATGTATATATTTTCGAAAATTAGGAAAAAGTGTGGAAGTAATTGGATGATGTTCATATCTTAGTATGATGTTTATAAAATGTTTATATCTTGATTATATGATCAATTATGAATTTAAATGATGCATGAGAAACCCTAGCTCATATATATATATATATACGATCGATCATTTTTGGAAGAAATTAAGAAATGGTTGAATGATCTTGATATGATAGTATGATGCTTATATGATGTCTAGATGATCATTGGTATGATTAAATTAAGCATGAAGAACCCTAAACCTAATTTTCTATTATTTTTTTCGAAATATAGCTTAAATTTAGGAGTTTTTGATCCTTTGATCCTATGATGAAATTGTTGATGGATTAATGTTTATGAAGTTGAAATAAGCCTAGAATGAATTTTTAAGTAATTATGTTATAATTGAGGTTTATAATTTAAATTAACATGATTGGAAGTGATTAGAATGAAATTTCGATTTTAAATTCTTAATTTATCAAAAGGACCGAAATATATATGTACAATAAAGCCATGTATTTGATTTTTAATGAAGAAAATAATGATAGAAATGGAATCTACGTTAAAAATTAAGTGACGTAGAATTTTTCGGAATTTTAATACAAAGTTTTGAAATTTAGAGTTTCTGGAGTTTAATTGCTAGCTTAAGTCATTGACCCGGCCCGGCTTGATTAACACGTTGATCCGGCCAAGCTTGATTAACACAGCTGGATCCAGCCAGCTTGATTAACTCAATTTGGACCCGATCATTGGAATTACCAGTGAACTCGATCATTGGATTCGATCATTGAATTACCAATTGAACTCGATCGATTCACAATTGGATTTACCTAAATTGAACTCGGTCAATTGGATTCTGTAGTGGACCCGTCAGTTGAATTATCAATTACCCTCGTCATTGGATTTACCGACTCATTGAATTATTACCGGATTTACCCTGACGTCAATTTGATTTAACCCGATCTGGATTAACTCAATTGGTCGGCCGGCTCGATTTCCGGCCGGCTCCGTTTTCCGGCCAATTTTTTTCCACTCGGTTTTCCACTCGGTTTTCCGGCCGGCTCGGTTTTCCGGCCCGGCTCGGTTTTCCGGCCTACTCGGTTTTCCGATAACTCAGTTTTTCCTAGCTCGGTTCTCGGATAACTCGGTTTTTCCATTAGCTCGGTTCTCAGATAACTCGGTTTTCCGGCTAGCTCAGTTCTCCAGATAACTCAGTTTTTCCAGCTAGCTCAGTTCTCCAGATAACTCAGTTTTTCCAGCTAGCTTGATTTTCCAGACAGCTTGATTTATCCAGCTGATCTTTGCTCAACTTGTTTTCAGTTGTTTCTTCCGTAATCTCAAAAGTTAAAATGATAGCTAATTTTTCCTAATGATACGTTAATGATGAGTTTAAGAATTAATGATACGTCATTAATGAGCTTACATGTCAAAGACATATATTGATAATATAATGATAAGCTTAAGTGTTTAATGATGTAAATAGTATGAGTTTAAATGTTAATAAAGTGTTTATATGCTTAAGTATGAGATTAAATGATGAAATATGTGATTTTATGTTTCTAAGTGTTTCCTGATGTTGTGATCGATTAGTTATCGATTAAAGAGTTAAGTAAAGTAGAAAAAGTAATTAGAAAAGTTAAGTTTTGCATTGCCGAGAGAAAACTTAGAAAGCCGAGTCGAAGTAGAGAATTCGTATTATGGCGAAGTCATCACTCATTTCTTTGTTTAATTCTTCTCGCTCTTATGTTAAAACCAAATTCTTAAATGAAGGCTCGAGCGGGACCGTAAATTGAGGGAAAAGCCGAGAAGCAAAAGTGTAGTTAAAGTAGCTTCAATTCAGGTGGGCTTTTCTAACTAAAGAAATGACAAATGATATACATATATATGATTATATATATATGTGATGTTTTTAAGTTGATTAACTTGCCTAATGTTTGTATGATACCATCTACTGTAGCAAGATGAATTCAGTCCTACGCAAGGTAGGATTTGTGTACACTTAGATGTAATCATGTGCCTTCATAAAGATGGGCCGATTACAAGTGTTTGAGAAGGAGGCCTCCTTCTCAACACTATCACTATGTGATTATAGATCTGGTACATACCTCATAAAGTATATGTCTGGCCAGACAAATATGATTTACAGAAAAGAAAATGTTGAGCATGCACAGGTTTGTTTTTGAGAAAAATTACTTGTGCTTATGCTCTATGGCAAGTTTAATCCCTAACTTCAAGAAGTAAATTTTTAAGTATTTTTGGCGTGTGCCCACTGAGTACGAAGTACTCAGCCCCGCATATATTTTTTTTAAAACATGCAGGTTAGCAAGGATGAAGATGACGAGTGCCGGACGTATTGTTGTTGTTGTTATTGTCGTCTTGGAAAGAAAAGTTGTTTTTGAAGTGTTTAGACCTAGAATATATGTCTTCATACATATATTCTCTCGTATTCCGCTGCAAGTTTATGAAGTTTGATATTGTATAATGATGTTGGATTTTAGAGTCGATGTTAAAGTCGAACTCTTTTTCTTTTTGTCAAGTTCTTTTGAAACTCAGCCACTTGATTATCTATATATATATGTTGTTTGTTGTTTGAGAAAGCTTTGTCGAACTTGAAACAGTTTTCTTTATCGTGCTTTCTTGATCCTAAAATCAGCTTGTCGTCTTCTTGTTTCTTGTTGATAATATGTTTGAACAGGTCTATTGAATTCCGAGCTGATTAAGTTATATTCGTTGAATTTTGAAACATGTATGTCATATTTATTCTAAGTTGAGAAATCATTGAGCATAAGTGTCCTTTGTTCTTATTAACTGATAGCCGGGTCGCTATCTTATCCTTTGGTTAATCATAAATTGTGTACGTCGTGGGACCCACCGGCTTTGTCATCTAAATTCTAGGCCGGGCTGCGACAGTGGTATCAGAGCAGTCCGTCTCGCTTCCGAGTTATTTCTTGAAAGTCTAGTCTAGTTTAATTCCTAGACTAGTCGAAAGCAAGGTCTGTTGCTCTAAGTTCATATTTCTTCAAGTCTAGTCTGGTTTGAATTCTAGACTAGTTAAGTTTCAACAACAACAAAAGTCCAGCATCTCATCTCATCCGGCAAACCAGGTACGCATTTAAAAGTTTTCTATGTTTAAAAAGTTTAAAATTTGAAGTTCCATGTGACTGACGGACTGTTATGTGGACTTGATCAACCCACATAACTAGAAACTCAGTAATATGGTTCTTCCGCTTTTATAATGAAAATAAATAATGAGATGAAGTTAGAAAGTTTGAGATATGAATTGTGTAGTGGAATTGAGACCTTAATGAGGTTGTAAGTTGGCGAATAATTGTGCAAGTAAGTTGGTTGTTTAACTTTGGAATGTACCATGAGTTTGGTACCATCGTTTGGAAGCGAAATTAGCTTCTCGAAGTGACGAGGCCATGAGAGAGTTTCAGTATACGCGTATGAGTACATAGAGACGTTAGCTTCAGCATGTTTTCATCGTGGTTGCATGGATATTAATAAGACTATTATTTCAGGAGTTCTCAAAATAGTAAGATTTATTTCCTCTTTTTCCCGACGAGTGAATGGAGCAGGACTTCAAGATTCGATGTCGCAAGACAACCCAATTCCTTTTCTTATTCCTTAAGGGAATTTCGAGTCATTATTTCTCCTCGTTCTAATGAATATAGTTTTGATGAAAACTTATTTATTTCTCAGCCGTTGTCGAATGGCTATGTTTCATCTCCACCTTTATTAAATATTTTTGTTTCTGTTTCCGAGCCTTTTGCTTCGGTGAACAGCTTGGTTCAAGCTCCCTCTATTGATATAGTTCCATTAAATCCTTCTTTGGATACTCTTCAAGTTTTGAATTCTTCAAAGCCTGATTAATTCTTTGGAACTCGACTTGTTTCTTTTGTTTCTACGAGAGGAGTACGTCTGGACCGCATCATCATTTCAATAACGAGGAAATCGTTGACCCCGAGGTCAAAGAAACCGAAGGATATTTTTATCTTCGTTGTATGCCGTTTAGCCATCAAGGATTTCAGCCTAGTTTTAGGCCTTTTTCGGGTATGGTCGACGTGAGTGTTGTCCGTTCGACGTTACATGAAGTGGAGAAAGCCGAGGAGAGTACCGAGTTTGAAAGTAAGGAAGAAAAAGAAGAAGAAGATCCATTAGAGGATAAGCAGAGAGAGAGGGTTCGAGAGTGGCGTTAATTTAATAGATTAATAATCGAACAAATTTTACGCTTGTTTAGTAGGTTTTCGTATAAAGATGCATAAAATGTTAAGTTTTCAAAGATTCGGTAGCGATGAAGAATTCCGCTCCGAGAAAGTAGTTTTGCGTGATGCCCTAAAATCACGGTTAATATGGGGAGTTTTTGTATAGAGAAAAAAATCCCTCGTTTTTGAAACAGTTCTCGAAGAGGTAAATTTTTCCGTTATAAGAAGAAGTATGGCCAAAGCAGTCATTTTAGAAAATTTCCGAGTTTTGTATTTATGTCGGATATTATATCTTAAAAATGAATTAATGAAACAAGAATTTTTTTTGAAGTAAAATAAAGTTTATTTTAGTAAATAAAGTGTTAAAACAAGAATTGAAAGATAGAAAGTTCGTTGAGAGCATAAAGAATCGAAGGATAAATTTTCAGTCATAAAAGTCAGAAACGGCTGCACTTCAGAGATTTTTCGAAATTAATACAGGGCGAGAAGTCAGCCATCTCCTAGACTCAGCACTCGCTGAAGGAAGCAGGACACCGGAACTCAGCGTCCGCTGAGTCCCAGCGGTCGCTGACCTGGGCGGCTGCTGTTCTACCACCTTTTACTCCGGAGACCATAACTTTCTGTTCGTTTAACAGAATTCAGATCCGTAAATTGGGTTATAAACTAGACATCCGTGGCTTTCTAATGGTACCCTGGACGCCCCCTGGTTCTAAATATTCTGTTCTAAAATTCAGTTTCAATCTGCTACAATTGTGCAGATTTTTCTATAAACTATTTCTTTCAAGTTTAATCAATTTATTTTGATTTCTTGGAACTTTCTAAATCAAATTCTTACTCATCGATGTAAGCTTGAGATCCTTTATGTGAGGAGCTTTCGTAAAGCGAGATGATGAATTAATTTCAAGCAAGACGATTATTTATTGTTGGGAAGTAAAGTGATCGGGAGACACCGTTGGAAAACGACAAGAAGATGAAAGCAATCGGAGAAAAAGAAGAAAAATAAGTATGAAGAAGAGAATTTAAATAAGTATTGAAGAGTGAAAACGTAGCTTAAAGTATGAAAGATCGAAAGAAGCAGTACAGTAACTCGACTCAGCGTCAGTTGGGCAGGAGCGACCACTGACCATGAAAGGTCAGCCATGGTCGAGCCCAGCAAACGCTGGACTTGGGCAGGTCAGCCCAGGTTTTCTTCGTCCATTCCATTCTTCATTCGTTCCATTCGTCATTGTTTCATTTGTCGTCCGTTATTCATTTCATTCATCGTTAGTTTAGTTCTTGGTTGTTTTGTTGTGTTCTTGTTTTATTTTCCGTTAGTTATATTCTAGTTATGATTTAGAAAAAGGTTTGAGATGAAGTTAATATCTCAAAAGAATTTATAATGAAGTTTATATGTCAAGATGATGTTATTCAGAATGCATGAGCTAATTATATTTAGCAATTTTGAGCATGAAAAATAATTGCTACTTGAATTATTTTTATGCTTAATTATTGAAGTGATTATATGAAGAAAATGAATCGTGTGATTCATTATTTATGATAATGAGAGTAAATCGGTTGATTCATTAATTATGATGAGCATGTTATGTATGATGTGATTAAGAATTTTTCTAAAGTTTTTAAAACCTAAAAAAAAAATTTATCTCTTAAATTTAAAGAAAGTAAGAATTTTACTAATTAACCAACTTAGAAAGTAAAATTCGTTTTAAAGAAAGTAGAATTCTTCAGCAAACCCTTAGTTGTTTAATCAGAATGCCACCAAGAAATATACCAAGAGGCAGAGGAAGAGAAAGGGTGGATGGCGAGCAAGAAAGAGAACCTACCCCACCTCCTCAGCCTGAAAGGAGGGTCGAAGAACTTTTTCTTCGACAAAATCCTCCGACCTTCGACGGAAAAGGAAATCCGTCAGTAGCAGAAGAGTGGATCCGCGCTTTAGAACGAATCTTTAGGTTTCTTCGATGTGATGACCATGAGCGTCTCACATGTATGACATATCAGCTAAAAGGATCTGCCGACTACTGGTGGGAAACCCGTCAGAGAATCTATACTCCCAAACAGTTTGAAAATCTCACTTGGGAGCAGTTCAAAGAAGCCCTCTTTGAGAAGTACGTTCCGAGAAGTTATCGCAAGCAAAAAGAAAACGAATTTGCAAGTCTCAAGCAAGGGAATAAGACGGTGTCAGAGTACGATCGTGAATTTTGTGAGTTAGCTCGTTTCGCCCCTGATAAAGTTGATTCAGATGAGAAGATGTCCGAGCTCTTCCGTGCCGGACTTAGACAAGATATAAAAGTAGTCTTAGCAAGTCAGAGTGCTATGACCTACGCTGAAGCGTTAAATCGAGCCTTAGATATGGAGTTGGCAATGCAGCCAGAAAAACCAGTTCAGACTCCAGCACCTTCCCCAAATCAACCCCCAATGGCCGATAAATCGCAAGCTTCGCACCAAACTCAGATTCAAAAGGGAAAGAGGAAGTGGAATGCTGAAAATCAACCTAGCAAGAAGTCATGGTATGAGCAGAGTCATCGACAATCGACTCAAGAAAAATATAGACCTCCTATTGTAGGTCAAGGTAGCTCGTCTCAGAGACAGCAAGGAATTTCTCCATGCTCTAAGTGCGGAAAAATGCACCAGGGAATTTGCAGAGCAGGAAGTAACAGCTGCTATGCATGTGGGCAACCCGGTCATTACTCTTATCAGTGCCCAAATAAGCAAGAAATGACTGGTGGAGGAAGACCAAATCAGTCTCAGCCTCAGCATCTAAAGGCCATGGAAGGAGTCCCTCAGCCAAATCAGCAGCAGTCACCACAGCAAGAGGAGCAGCAGCAACATCAGAGAGATTTTGATCTCAATCAGGAAACATGCATCAAGGATCAGGGCAATCTAACAGGTATGGGTTGGATGAGTGATGTACCTGTAATAATTCTTTTAGATACTGGTGCATCACATTCCTTTATATTGAGTTCATGCGTAGATACTCTTAGCCTTAAGTTAGAACTAGCTAGCCAGAACTTAAGAGTATCGACCCGATAGGTAAAGCTATCTCATCCACACATGTTGCCCTAATCTAGAATTTGAAATTGATTCCCTTAAGATGTCAGCAAATCTTCTTGTCATACCTCAGAAGAGTTTATGTTAAAGCCAATACCTCAGGGTAATGTGTATAGACTGCAGAGAGTTGAATAAGTTGATGTTGAGGAATTGATATCCTTTGCCATGGATAAATCGATCGCGTTAGTAAGGGTTAAATAGAGACACCACGGGCCAGAGGAAACAGCGTGGGAACTTGAAGATAAGATGAAGGAAAGTATTTCCGAGCTTTTCCCTCGAGATAAGTAAATTTCGGGACGAAATTTATTTTTAGGGGGAGAGAATGTAGTACCCCGCTTTTTCATAACCAATCTTAGTAATTAATTAAGAGCTCGTCTAAAAGAATTAAGTTGTGAGAACTTAGAAAGAAAATAAGTTTCGGCAATTTATTTTATTTTCGGATTTTATTTCCATAAAATTTTTTTTAGAGAAAGCTTATATTGGAGTTGGAGAAACTCTAATAATTTTTTATAGTTCAAGAGCTTTTTAATTAAAGCCGTTATGATTAACTGATTAACGTTTGATTGATCAATGAATTTAATAATCAATTTAAATTAATAATTATATGCATAATGTTTAATTCATTAATGTAGTATTTCGTCTTTCTTGAGTATTAAGATTTATTAAATTAGTAAGAAAGATAAGATTTCGAAAAGAAAAATTTTCGTTCGTAACATTTATCCGGCAGATATATTCTACCGGAAAAATGAGTTTTAATTAAGAATGATCGTCTCGGTTAATCCGAAACGAAGAAGTTTTTACATTTATCAATAAATGATAAATGTTTAGTCATAAATTGACTGAAAGAAGAATTTAATTTGATTACGTGAAATTTTACGTAATTTATCGCTTAAAAATTTAGTTTCGGTCGATTTGAAAATGCTTCAAATCTCCGATTCTTTCTGTGAAATTTTTATCTAAGGTTCGTGAAACCTTAAACTTAATTACTGTGTTGAGAAATTAGAGAATTATTAGAAGATTAATTAGTTATTAATTAATTGAATTAATAACTAATTAAATGAATTAACCAAAACTTAGCTATTAAGTTTTAATTTTATAATAAGCTATCCTATACATCTAAACCTAGGGTTATAACTAATATATGTATAGCTATTTCACTCATTTCTCTCACCTCTCACCACACGCACACACACAACAAACAACAGCAAACAGCAGTCTCTCTCTCTCCCTCTCGATCATCTCTTCTCTCTCGATACATACACACACATGCACACACTCCATTGACGATCAATCTTTGAGCTCAAGAAGCAAGATCAATTCATCCTTAAATCTATAATCAAGGTTGGATCTATGTTCTTCCAAGTTCTTAGTTTTCTTTCCATGGTGGAAATCTTTTCTATATATATATATGTATATATTTTCGAAAATTAGGAAAAAGTGTGGAAGTAATTGGATGATGTTCATATCTTAGTATGATGTTTATAAAATGTTTATATCTTGATTATATGATCAATTATGAATTTAAATGATGCATGAGAAACCCTAGCTCATATATATATATATATACGATCGATCATTTTTGGAAGAAATTAAGAAATGGTTGAATGATCTTGATATGATAGTATGATGCTTATATGATGTCTAGATGATCATTGGTATGATTAAATTAAGCATGAAGAACCCTAAACCTAATTTTCTATTATTTTTTTCGAAATATAGCTTAAATTTAGGAGTTTTTGATCCTTTGATCCTATGATGAAATTGTTGATGGATTAATGTTTATGAAGTTGAAATAAGCCTAGAATGAATTTTTAAGTAATTATGTTATAATTGAGGTTTATAATTTAAATTAACATGATTGGAAGTGATTAGAATGAAATTTCGATTTTAAATTCTTAATTTATCAAAAGGACCGAAATATATATGTACAATAAAGCCATGTATTTGATTTTTAATGAAGAAAATAATGATAGAAATGGAATCTACGTTAAAAATTAAGTGACGTAGAATTTTTCGAATTTTAATACAAAGTTTTGAAATTTAGAGTTTACGGAGTTTAATTGCTAGCTTAAGTCAAATTTGGACCCGGCCACTTGATTAACACTGGATCCGGCCATTGATTAACACATGTTGGATCCGGCCAATGATTAACTCAATTTGGACCCGATCAGTGGAATAACCCAGTGAACTCGATCGATTGGATTCGATCATTGGAATTACCGGTGAACTCGATCATTGGATTCGATCATTTGGAATTACCAGTGAACTCGATCATGGATTCGATCATTGGAATTACCTGAACTCGATCATTTGGATTTACTCAATTTGGACTCGATCCGGATTTCTGTAGTGGACCCGATCATTGGAATTATCCAATTGAACCCGATCATTGGATTTACCCAACTCGATCATTTGATTTGGACCCGATCAATTTGGATTAACTCAGCTGGGTCCAGCCAGCTCGGTTTTCCGGCCGGCTCGTTTTCCGGCCAATTCGGTTTTCCGGCCGGCTCGGTTTTCCGGCCGGCTCGGTTCCGGCCCGGCTCGGTTTTCCGGCCCGGCTCAGTTTTTCAGCCAGCTCAGTTTTCCAGCTAGCTCAGTTCTCCAGATAACTCAGTTTTTCCAGCTAGCTCAGTTCTCCAGATAACTCAGTTTTTCCAGCTAGCTCAGTTCTCCAGATAACTCAGTTTTTCCAGCTAGCTCAGTTCTCCAGATAACTCAGTTTTTCCAGCTAGCTTGATTTTCCAGACAGCTTGATTTATCCAGCTGATCTTTGCTCAACTTGTTTTCAGTTGTTTCTTCCGTAATCTCAAAAGTTAAAATGATAGCTAATTTTTCCTAATGATACGTTAATGATGAGTTTAAGAATTAATGATACGTCATTAATGAGCTTACATGTCAAAGACATATATTGATAATATAATGATAAGCTTAAGTGTTTAATGATGTAAATAGTATGAGTTTAAATGTTAATAAAGTGTTTATATGCTTAAGTATGAGATTAAATGATGAAATATGTGATTTTATGTTTCTAAGTGTTTCCTGATGTTGTGATCGATTAGTTATCGATTAAAGAGTTAAGTAAAGTAGAAAAAGTAATTAGAAAAGTTAAGTTTTGCATTGCCGAGAGAAAACTTAGAAAGCCGAGTCGAAGTAGAGAATTCGTATTATGGCAGCAGTGCATCACTCATTTCTTTGTTTAATTCTTCTCGCTCTTATGTTAAAACCAAATTCTTAAATGAAGGCTCGAGCGGGACCGTAAATTGAGGGAAAAGCCGAGAAGCAAAAGTGTAGTTAAAGTAGCTTCAATTCAGGTGGGCTTTTCTAACTAAAGAAATGACAAATGATATACATATATATGATTATATATATATGTGATGTTTTTAAGTTGATTAACTTGCCTAATGTTTGTATGATACCATCTACTGTAGCAAGATGAATTCAGTCCTACGCAAGGTAGGATTTGTGTACACTTAGATGTAATCATGTGCCTTCATAAAGATGGGCCGATTACAAGTGTTTGAGAAGGAGGCCTCCTTCTCAACACTATCACTATGTGATTATAGATCTGGTACATACCTCATAAAGTATATGTCTGGCCAGACAAATATGATTTACAGAAAAGAAAATGTTGAGCATGCACAGGTTTGTTTTTGAGAAAAATTACTTGTGCTTATGCTCTATGGCAAGTTTAATCCCTAACTTCAAGAAGTAAATTTTTAAGTATTTTTGGCGTGTGCCCACTGAGTACGAAGTACTCAGCCCCGCATATATTTTTTTTTAAAACATGCAGGTTAGCAAGGATGAAGATGACGAGTGCCGGACGTATTGTTGTTGTTGTTATTGTCGTCTTGGAAAGAAAAGTTGTTTTTGAAGTGTTTAGACCTAGAATATATGTCTTCATACATATATTCTCTCGTATTCCGCTGCAAGTTTATGAAGTTTGATATTGTATAATGATGTTGGATTTTAGAGTCGATGTTAAAGTCGAACTCTTTTTCTTTTTGTCAAGTTCTTTTGAAACTCAGCCACTTGATTATCTATATATATATGTTGTTTGTTGTTTGAGAAAGCTTTGTCGAACTTGAAACAGTTTTCTTTATCGTGCTTTCTTGATCCTAAAATCAGCTTGTCGTCTTCTTGTTTCTTGTTGATAATATGTTTGAACAGGTCTATTGAATTCCGAGCTGATTAAGTTATATTCGTTGAATTTTGAAACATGTATGTCATATTTATTCTAAGTTGAGAAATCATTGAGCATAAGTGTCCTTTGTTCTTATTAACTGATAGCCGGGTCGCTATCTTATCCTTTGGTTAATCATAAATTGTGTACGTCGTGGGACCCACCGGCTTTGTCATCTAAATTCTAGGCCGGGCTGCGACACTTAATCCGTAATTGTTGGAATAGGGCTAATTAGTGATAAAGCTACCATGTTTGTTGTAGGAATAAATTTGTAGTCGAGTTATTACTTGTGTTCTTGAGTAATTCGTCTAAATTGGATTCCTTCAAATCGAAAAGCTATTAGAGCATTAAATCTAGGTCTGGCGTCTCCAGCGAGGTTGTGTTTTAATAAGAGAAATAGTTAGGTCTGGTGTCTGCAGCTAACTATCAATAAAGTACGTAGGAATTGGAGTATGTCAGCTCGGTTGGTCCATAGGAACTAATTTATCTTTGCGTCGATGATCAGAGCCTGGACTAGTGCGGATTTATTCGAAGCCGGATTACTTTTTTCTTGATTAATATTTGTTTTGCTATTTAGTTAATTTCTTGTTTTCTTTGTTAATAATTAAAAATTCAATTTTAAGGCGTGGTGGCTATACCAAAACCGATTTATAGGAAGTGATTCTCCCGTTCTCTGTGGTTCGACCCTGCTTGTTGTTATACTAATTTGATTATAAGTAAGTTGCAGGAATTCTTTGGTGAAAACGACGTCCACCAATATCAAGTATATTGTATCTAATAATTTTATTAAATAATATTAAATTTCGTCAATTTTCGACGGTCTAGATACTAGTTCAATTAAAAAGCCATACCTACAACGAATGTTAAATATGCTATATACGTATATTTGGCCCACTGAGGGCAAGCTGTAAGTTTGGCAAGCTATAAAAGAATTAAACGGATCCTATTATTCCTACCGTCACTTCTCAAAGGCCTATATTTAATTTGGGAGAATTTGTTCTTTGATAAACAGACGCGCACACATACACATATATATAGGTCAAATTTATATTTATACTTTAGCATTTAATTGAAAAACTTATTCCCATATTCCCATCATGTTTTAGAAATGGGGAGCTCTCTGGCACGGTTAAACACATCAAACAGTAGGTGCAATCAATCCAGTTCTCTTTTATTTTTTATTTTTAATTGATTAATATGTAATTAATCCTAATTAAAACTTAATTAATAAAATTTAATTGAAGATTAATAAACCCGAAATTAATAAATTCTAATTGGATTAATAAATCTTAATTAAAAACAATCCTATGGTGATGCCTATAGAGCATGGTAATAGTGCAATATATCACATAAGACGATCGTGCACGATATGAATTTACTAGCTAGCGCGTGGTTGTTCGTTCAAAATTAATCTAACATAACCGCACCGTGCGCGCGGTCATCCTTAATCATGATTAATTAGGGATTATATGATAATTAAAGAATAATTATGAATTTAATAAGGGTTTATTAATCCATAATTAAGATTTAATATATATTTATTAATCCTAATGACCGGAACTCACCGTGCGATCGACAGCACGTGAGACTAGCCCTCAATTTAACAGCTTCATCCTCCACGAGAACTAAAAATATAAAGTAACTTCCGCCTATAAATATCTCAGATACAAGAGCAAATTAATAATTAATATAACACGATCGATGGAGCCGTTTAAAGCTACTGCAAATATGGAAGGGTTTGTGCAAGTAATCTCGAGGGAAATTATCAAGCCCTCTTCATCTCAAAATCCTCTTCACCGCAAAGAATTGAAACTTTCTTACCTAGATAAAATGATAAACCATTTGTATGTTCCTCTCATCTTCTTCTTCCAAGCTGACGAATTAAGAGGCTTGACTAGTTCTAACCATCTCCGAATAACGCAACGATTGAAACACTCCCTCTTGCATATCTTACCTTCATTCTACCCCTTAGCAGGCCGCCTCAAAAACAATAATCTCTCCGTAGACTGCAACGACGCTGGCGTCGAGTTTGTCGACGCCAGAGTCCGTGCTCCTCTCCGGGATTCAATATTCAGGGATGATCGGTTGAAGCAGTACCTTCCTTCGTACTGTACTGCATTCGACCGTGGGAATCAAGCACGGCCTATGCTCGTCGTACAGATCACTTTCTTCGACTGCGGAGGACTCGTCGTCGGTGCCGGTTTTTCACATGCGATCGTTGATATGGCGTCTACGATGGTGTTTCTCCATGCTTGGGCAGCTTCCTTCCGAGGGGAATTCAAAGTAGAAACTGCTCCGCACACCTTCGGCACCGCCAACTATTTCCCAACCCTCAGCTTCCTTCCGTCCTCCAGGTACTTTTTTTTATGTCGTGGAAACTGCCGCCTTTATTGGCGGAGCCACCAAACAATTTTTTTACTTTATAAAATCGTCGCCAATTCAACGTTTTGTATGGATCATTGGACAAATTAATTCCCTGCTACGAAATCAAATCGCATGAAAAATTCAACATTTAGAAAAATTAGCCACCGCCAAGGGTTTTTTTTTTTATGTTTAAGTTTTAATATTTCTTTTTGTTCGTGTGGTTTAGGTCTAGGGTTATTGATTAATAATCCCATTTGAAAAAGATTTTGTTCAAATATTTTATTTATTTATTTTGCGTTTAGCTAGAGGATTTGGTAATTGTGTTCAGTTATCAGATATTACTTGAGTTTAAATTATGTGAATTGTGGTTTAAAATATATATCGTGATAAGATTCTGTGAGAACGTAAAAACATAACTTAATTATATATACATATATAGTTATGCTTGTTTATATATATTGATGCTTTTTGCATGACTTAATATATAATCACTTTATGACAACGAAGCATTGTTCAGTTGATAAGACGCTTTTATGAGTCATGTGTGCCTGTGTTATGTGAAACTCAAAAAAAATATATAATGACATTCTCAAACTTGTGATGATCTCATAATTTTATTTCCATAGTCCCTGAACAAAAATGGTGGCTTGGTAACTCCTCCAGGTTCCATAGATTTTTCGCCTGCGATGAAAATTACATGACGAAACGATTCGTGTTCGATAAAGAAAAAATCGACATTCTGAGAGAAGCTGCAACCTCGCCATCTGAATCTGGTATCAAAGATCCGAGCCGCGTGGAGCTCATCTCAACTTTCATATGGAAGCATTTCATGGCTGCCAGATTACAAAACAAACGAAAGGCGGCTAAAAAGATGTACGCCGCGTTTCATGCAGTGAATCTGAGACCACGAATCACCCCTCCTGGGCTTCTTGAAAATGTCTTCGGCAACTGTGCCATGATAGCAATAGCTTATGCTGCTTCTCACTGTTCTGCCGATGAGCTCCATCTCCACGAGCTCATCGGCAGGCTAAGAAGCTCGATACGAAGAATTAGAGGCAGCTACATCACAAAGCTGATGAATAAGGAGAGTTTCATCAAGGATCTGATTAAGTTGGGTTTTCTGATCATGATAGGGAAATTGGAGTGGTGCCACTTCAGCAGTTGGCGTGGATTGCCGACCTACGAGCTTGATTTCGGGTGGGGAAAGCCGGTCTGGTTCTCCACGCCGTCGTTGCCGTCGAAGAATTTTATAATATTGGTGAATGGAAAGAGTGGTGATGATGTAGAAGCTATAGTTACCATGATGCCGGACGACCTGCAATTTCTTGATGCTCAAATCAACCTCATTTCCACTAATATTTGATAATTGGTGGATTAATAGCTTTGTGTGTGTGTGCTTATTGTCAATTCTAATCTGTTGTGCGTTTTTTATTTTTATTTTTTCATCTTTTTTTGGGTTACATGCATAAATAATAGAGTTAATGGTCCTAACACTTTTTGAAACTTAAAGATAAAATATAGCACCAGAAAATTAAAAAATAAATTTTGTCACTATTTTACTATCCTACCACTACCCCTTAATACCCTACTCTCTCTCTCTCTCCTCTCTAATATCTGCCGCCCCCGACAACTTCTATCTCTCTCTCTCAAACTTTTCTCTCTCTCTCTGTCTAATTTTTTTTTCTTCTCTGCAACTTTTCTCTCTCTCTCTCTAATATCTTTTCTTCTTCGCCGCCTTCTTCTTCCTCGCCGCCACCACCGCCGTCCACTCGATCGGCGTCAACTACGGCACCCTTGGCGACAACCTCCCTCCGCCGGCTCAAGTGGCGTAGTTCCTGAAAGACAAAACCACCATCGACCGCATCAAGATCTTCGACGCCAACCCGACATCCTCCGCGCCTTCGCCAACACCGGCATCCTCGTCGCCGTCACCGTCCCCAACGGCGACATCCCCTCCCTCACCGAACCCCACGCTGCCCGCCGCTGGATCGCCACCCACATCAAGCCCTTCTACCCCGACACCCAGATCAACTACATCCTACTGGCAACGAGATCCTCCACTGGGGCCCCCAGAACCTAATCGACAACCTCGTCTTCGCCATGAAGACCCTCGACAAAGCTCTCCACCAGGAAGGCATCAACGACGTCGCTGTCACCACCGCGCTCTCTACCCCATTGTAGTCATTTTTTTGTTTTATTTCATGTATGTATACATACATGAATGTGTTATTTCATGTATGCATACATATGAATTCTATAGATTTCCTGAATTTATGTATATACATAAAGAGTACATGTTCGTGTATGCATTTGTTTAGATCTACTACATGTTCGTTCCATATTTTCAGAACTGGTGTGTGTTTTTGTAATTTCATGTATATATACATACATGTATTGTGTACGTGTTATTTCAGATACGTATACATACATGAACGTGTTATTTCATGTATGTATACATACGAAGTAGACAAATTTCTTGTATTTTATGTATATACATGAAGCGTACGTGTTCGTGTATGTGTGCATGTTCTTCATGTATACTAGAAACTCGGCACATGCCAGAAATTTTCATGCATGAAAATTATTCTTCATGTATGAAAATTAGTCTTCGTCGTTGGAATTTTTCGCCGGAAATCGCTCCGCCGTGCCGGAAATCATCGCTGCCGCGCTGAAAATCTCCATAACTATTCTTGTATGTGTACATGTTCTTCGTGTATGTTGTTTTTCATTTATGTTGTGTATACAAGAAAATTCATACATGAAAGTTAGTCTTCATGTATACTACAATAAACTCAGTCGCCGGAAACCGCTCTACCACCGTGGCCGGAAATCCATGCCGCCGCCGGAAATCTCTACACCCCTCCTCAAACCCAGCAGCACAATTTATGAGAGAGAAAGTAGGTAGAAGAGAGAAACAAGAGAGGAGAGAGAAAATTCAAAATAAAGGGCTCATTAAGGGTAAATGAGTCTTTTTAACACCAAAAAGTGACAGCTTTTATCTTTTAAGTTTTGACGGGCCATTTTTTATCTTTGAGTTTGAGGAAGTGCTATTTTGAGTTTTGCCTCTAGATAATAACCCAGTACTTTAACATCTTTTGCAATTTAAAATTCGATCAACTTTTCCTTAAAAAAAAAAAAAATCATTTTGTACTGTTGCAATAAATACAGTACTCAATTTTTCTAATTTAGTTATCTGGACATGTTCCTATTTCTTTTACCATTATAGATGGTCTAAGGGATCAGAAATCAAATTCAGAAATTAAAAGTTCATAATTGCAAGCACTAGGCCCAAATACATCAATATGGGTCCCAGTAAACCCGGCTGAATTCGGCACATCTAGCCTACAAATTCTTGATGCCCAAACCAACCTCATCTACTATACTAAAAGGAAAGCTGTGGCTATATTTACCAATTAGGCCATGCATTTTGCCACCATAACAGCCTAGGTGTGTAATACAGCTGTCTTTAAATCATTTCTTGGGTAATGAGGGTGGGGTAGATTTTAACTGGAAACTGGGTTCCAACCGTCAAAGGCGGAAGGAAATTTCGAAACTGAAGAAGCGAAAGCCAGGTTCAAATGCAATGGTGGGCTAGATTTATTGTTATTGTTTTATTTTTCTTTCTTTTCTCTTTTATTTATTATTCTTCTTCTCCATATTCGTCCAATTTGGTTGATCTAAACATATTAAAAATGCATCTTATATTAAAGATCTTAATGAGATCTTTTATTTGACATAAAAATTATAAATTTCGATTTCAATCAAACAAGCTATGATAGTTTCAGTTTCAATATATATATATAGGGTGTAACACCCTATTTTTAAATTATCTAAACTGTTGCAAAATAACTTACATCACTAATCATAATGCGGAAAAATTAAGATGAGAAAGGCGACATATTTAAGAACATTAAATTTCCTATATCCTTACTTTTACTTATAAATAAAAGAAAAAAAATGCTATATAACTCAATAGGTGATAAAACTGACAACAAATAAAAACTTTAACTTTTCAATCCGATGCCTTAACTAAATAAAAGAAACTACCTAGCAAAATGTTAATAATCAACATATCCAAAACTTCAATTAATTATCAAAAGAAAAACTGATCGCTGACATTAAAAGGAGTACATAGGTTTTATCATACAAGTACCATACGTAAAAACATGAATAGACATACATACAATATATATAACTAATCCTTAAAATAAACTAGTAAGTTCTCAAGTACTATAATTGAATCAAAGATAAATTCCATAAATATGAAAGTATCAAAAAAAAAATAAATTAAGTTCTTAAATCTCGCTCTAGTCATTCTTGGCCTCTATGACTGCTTCGACTCCAAATCATGAAAACTGACAATCTAAAAGGGGTGAGCATATCGAAATATAATCAGTGAAAAAACATGCAATTATCTATATATATTTAACGTGTAAATAAATCATATTATCATAAATATATAAAACTTGATGCACGAGATTTGAATCTCAACTTGAACATGAAGGAGTTGTATCCCTTTCACTTGACATATAGGGCTGTATCCCTTTCACTTGAACATATAGGTTGTATCCCTTTAGTATCCCTTTAACTTGAATATGAGCATACATTAATCAAACATAAGATATAAACACATAAAAATATACATAGATAATTAATCAACGTGCATAAATTCTTTCACCTTAACCTTGACTTGAGAATACCGATGAATCTTAACTATATATCTCCTCTCTAAACTCTTTAAATTATTCGATTTTCATCTTGTGGGTTCCTCTCTAACGCTAACTTACCCCCTATTTATACATGTCTTCATACTAATAAAGATAACCATGTTTTAAATTAAACTTCTTTCCCAAGAAAATCCTATCATAATTCTTAATTCATACATGTGTTTTAAAATAATACACTTCATCTCAAACAAGGAGATATGCTTTTGATTTTATTAATATATATATATCTAATTATTTTAGTACATTAATAGGAATCCTAATGGTTATAGACAACGGATAAACCGCGTTGTCTTTAACAAACAAGCCCGTCGTCTACGCCTGTGTAGTCTATTAAGGTGCGGTTATAGACAACGGAGAATCCCCGTTGATAGTACCGGCCTCATCCTGGGCCTGACCTAAGGCTAATTTGGGCCTATATATTAAGGCTCGGTCCACAGAATTCGGCCCAAACAAAGTCAACATCTGCCTTGAAGACCAAGTAACGAAGTCCTACTTTGAAGGAAGATAGAATTCTACTATGAATGGGAATCGGATATGCATGTATTAAGAAACTAGATATGTAAAAGGAGTCCGAACCCTAGAAGGATTAGGGCTTAATTCAAGGCTTATAAATAGATGCAAGATTAGAGGTGTAAGGACATTCAATACTCATTGTACTCACAAGCATAATAAAGGCTCTCTATATTCTCTCCCGTGGACGTAGATCACATCGATCGAACCACGTATATCCTTGTGTCATCGTGTTATTATTTCTTTTAACTACTTTCGCAAACCCTAGATTTATCATTGGCGCCGTCTGTCGGAACGAAAATCGACGGTCCTGTGGTAGCTGATCAACGATGGTAACGCGATCACAAAGCATGTGGGAAGCCCAAAACCAACAGGGGAATACCAACGAAGCAGAAAGTCACCCCGTAAGGAGGGGTATTCGCCAGAAGCGCAAGTCGGTTCCAAAAGAGGGGCACAACAATGACCCAATAGAAGAAAATCCCTACGAAGGGATGCCCGAGCTAGAGGACATCTCTCAGAGAGACCCACCGCAAAACCGGCGTAGGAGGGTACATAACGGACAGTCCTTTGGAACGGGTGATACTCCAGAAGGGTACGTCGAAGAAATCATCAACGAGTCAGAACCGAAGGAATCCGAGCCGAAGGGTCATGATCTCCCCGGAGACTTCGGCCTTGCCACCACCTACGCCGCCACGGAATTCGCTAAAGCACATAAGGAGAAGTTCAAGCGCTTCCTTGCAGCAGCTCGGAAATCCTCAATACCCGAGGCTAGAGAGAGTTCAACACGGAATTCCCAACCTAAAGCTCCTCGCTACACCGAGAGGCAGGAACCGGAGCTAAGGGGAAAGCACGACCCCCGGCGGGGTTCAGTTCGACGTCAGAGTCCAAGCTCGCAGCGGAGTCCCAGGCGACATCATATCCAAAGGCGACCTCGGAGCCCCAGAAGGAGCCAAAGTCCGAGCTATAGCGAGAGTCGCAGTCCCCCGAGGAACCAACACCGACGTGAAAACGAACCAGCTCGACTTGTCAGCCCATTCACTGACGAGCTGCTTGACACCAAACTCCCCACGGTGTACAAATTGCCAAACATTCCGGCCTACAATGGGCTAGATGACCCCCTTAACTTCTTAACGCGTTTCAGGTACAGCATGCACAACCAGGGCCTTAGAGAGGAACACATGTGCAAGCTATTCCCCGAGATGCTAATCGATTATGCTCGAGCTTGGTTTGACAGCCTCCCAACTGCCAGCGTGGGGTCCTGGACCTATTTGGAAAAAATCTTTAAGCAAAGATTCCATACAAAGGTTCAGGCTCGCCGAGACACAGCCTATCTTTTATCGGTGAAGCAAAAGGACAAAGAATCTATAAGAGAGTACGCTTCCAGATTCATGCAGAAAAGCTTGAAAGTCGATAAAATCGACGATATCTTCCTCATGTCGGCCTTCCGAAACTGGGTTGCTCCTGGGTCCCTGAATCAGGAGCTCGCTAAACAGAAACCTGAGACAGCTCAGAAGATGTGGAGGATTGTATACCAGTTCGCTGATGGCCAAGATGCGGACCGATTGAAGCGGGAAGAGACCGAGAAGAAGAGAACTGAAGGGGATTGAGGTCGGAATGATCGTGATCGGAGAAGTGCTCACGAGCGCCTTCAACGAGGACCTATCCTGTCCCGGCTCGGATCAGGACCTATCCAGTCCCGACTTGGACCTCGGGTGGGACCAGAGCCATCTCAACGACCTCTTTTTCTGGAAACGAATGCCGAGATCTTCGCACTCTACGAGGATTGGTTCACTAAACCACGTCCTATGTCAGGGTCTAAACCTCGGGACAGAAACAAACACTGCTCCTTCCATGACGACCAGGGGCACCACACAGAGGACTGCCGCGACCTCGCAGAACAGATAGAAAGGTTAGCCCGGGAGGGAACTCTGAAGAAATATGAAGCCGGGGGGAAGAAAAACAGAAAAGGAAAACGGAAAGGAGGACAGGGTCGCTGTGCTCCAAACAATAAGCGAGCTAAGGTCGATCACGACGAGGAGGATGGCGACCCTCAGTACGACGCACTACAGTACGACGGAGTGGTCTTAACCATCACCGGACTACCCCCAGGCATGACAAAAGCTAAGTTGAAGGCAGAAGCTCGCAGACCACCAGTCCCGTCAGATGAGGAGCAAACGAAAAAGCGGTTCAAGAAGGGAGAAACAGTCACATTCTCTGAGGATGATCCTGTACCAACAGCTACACCACACAATGACGCCCTGGTGATACAGGTCGGAGTGGCCAACAAGATGGTCCATCGCGTATTCATTGATGGTGGGGCCAGCGTGAGCATCATCTTCCAACACTGTTTGGATAGGATGGGCCTCGACCCGGCTCGGGTGAACTCCACGCCCCTGCCCCTCAAGAGCTTTACACAGCACGAGACGCGACCTGAAGGGACCATCGCGCTTGATGTTGCCATCGGCAGCCCGTCGACCAGCGTCAATAAGCTGATTAAGTTCTACGTGGTTAAAGTGAACTCCCCCTACAACATCATACTAGGTCGGGATTGGCTAAATGCAGTCAGAGCCATCATTTCGCCCTACCACTTGCTGTTGAAGATCCCGACCACGGCTGGAATCCTTACTGTCCGAGGTGACCAGATAAAGGCCAAGGAGTGCATGCAGGTTGCTCTCCGAGGTCAACCACAAGCATAGCAATCAAAGTATCCCAAGGAGCTGGAAGAAACGACGTCGATCTCAGACACCTCGGCTGATCAGGTTCCCTTATCCGAAACAGATCCAGCAAAAGTCGTCAAGGTCGGTTTTGCAGGGGGGCCTCAAACTCGCATGCAGGTAATCCAGCTCCTTAGGGAATATCAAGACGTCTTCACCTGGTCTCCAACAGACATGACGGGGGTGTCATCGGAAATCATTACGCATAAGCTTAACATTAACCCGAACTCAACCCCGGTCAAGCAGAAACGACGATCATTTGCTGCCGAACGAAACCAAGTTATCTACCACGAGGTGCAGCAATGGTTGAAAGCTGGACTTTTGTTTGAAGTCAAGTACCCAATTTGGCTATCTAATCCAGTAGTGGTAAAGAAACCAGAAGGAGAATGGAGGATGTGTGTAGATTACACCGACCTCAATAAAGCTTGCCCAAAGGACTGCTATCCTCTCCCCAACATCGATGAAAAGATCGAATCCTTAGTGGGATACGAGGTATTCTGCTTTCTCGATCTCTACAAAGGGTATTATCAGGTTCTAATGGATGAAGGAGATACGATCATGACAGCTTTTGCAACGAGCTTCGGTGTCTTTGCATTCAAATATATGCCCTTCGGGTTAAAGAATACCGGAGCAACATACCAGCGAATGGTCGATTTCCTCTTCCGAGACCACATCGGCAAGATTGTCAAAGTATATGTAGACGACATTGTCGTCAAGAGTAGAGAAAAGGCTTCAGCAGTGAGCGACCTACGAACTACGCTCAACATACTAAGGCAGGCGAACCTCAAGCTGAACCCAAAGATGTGCACTTTCAACGTGCGATCTGGAAAATTCTTAGGGTGCTGGATCTCGCCAGAAGGTCTCAAAGCCAACCCGCTGAAGGTTAGAGCCCTGCAGGAGATGAAGGTACCCCGAACTATCCGCGACGTGCATAGGTTGACAGGATGTATAACCGCGCTAAGTCGTTTCCTCTCCAAGACTGCCGAGAAACAGCTCACATTCTTCAAAATTCTCAAGAAGGCACCTGAATTTGGATGGGGACGAGAGCATGAGCTAGCCTTTGAGGAGCTCAAGCGCCACCTCGGGGACTTACCAACCTTGTCAGTTTCCCAAAAGGAAGAACCTCTCTCTCTGTACCTCGCAGCATCGGAGGAAGCAATAAGTGCAGTGTTGGTCCAAGACGAATGAGATCGGCAGCTACCGGTGTACTACGTCAGCCGACTTCTAAAAGACCCAGAGACGAGGTATCAGCCTCTCGAGAAGGTCGCTCTAGCCCTGATAAATGCAGCTCGGCGCCTAAAACCCTACTTCCAAGCTCACCCAATACAAGTTTTGACCGATCTACCACTTCGGCAAGTTCTCACTAAGCCGGAAGCTTCAGGAAGGATCGCGAAATGGGCAGTCGAGCTTGGGGAGCATTCTATATCGTTCGGTCCCCGCCGAGCTATAAAAGGGCAACCTTTGGCAGACTTCCTCGTAGGAGCTCAATATAAGGACCTCGAGGAACCAAAAGAGATCAAAGCCAAAACCGAACTCCAAGAAGTCCCAGAGAAGACACCCCCGGACTGCTGGGAGATGTACGTAGATGGAGCTTCGGGAAAGAAAGGAAGTGGAGCTGGCATACTCCTCATCAGCCAGGAGAAGAAGGAATTAACATATTCGCTGCGATTCGAATTTCCCACTACAAATAACGAGGCAGAATATGAAGCTCTTATTGTCGGACTCCATCTCGCCCAAACCCTCCAGGTACGAGCTGTCCAAGTCCACTGTGACTCCCAAGTTGTAGTCAACCACGTGCTGGGAAAGTACGAGGTGAAAAGTGAGAAGCTGAAGAAGTACCTGGAAAAGGTAAAACTCCTAGAACAATCTTTCCAGTTCTTCAAAATAGTTCGCATTCCCCGAAGCCAAAATACCCGAGCTGATGAGCTAAGCAAACTAGCGCACTCCCCATCTAGCTCGACGGTAGTAGAACAAGTTCGGAATCGGAGTATAGAAGAAGCAGAAATTAATGCAATCGAAGAGGACGATCCGAACTGGATGACTCCCTTAATAAGATATTTGGAGAGAGGGGAAGTGCCCGAGGACAAAGCTGAAGCTCGAAAAATTCTAGCTAAATCAACGCAGTACGTCCTCGAAGGAGGAGTCCTTTATCGAAAATCATATCTACAGCCTCTCCTAAAGTGTGTTAGACCAAGGGAAGCAGACTACGTACTAAGAGAAGTACATGCGGGGACATGCGGGAGCCACATCGGAGCTCGGATGCTAGCTCAGAAGATCATGCGATGGGGATACTATTGGCCGACAATGGCAAGAGATGCAGAAGGATTCGTGAAAGAGTGTCTGAAATGCCAGCTACATGCCAGAGTGACGAGACTACCCCAGACCGACCTCTCTACTATGCAAAGCCCGTGGCTATTTATGGAGTGGGGCATTGACATCGTAGGACCTTTCTACCCGGCACCCAAGAAAAAATGATTTCTAATAGTTGCAGTCGACTACTTCACCAAGTGGATCGAAGCTGAACCTTCCACAAAAGTTACAAGTGAGAAAGCCGTTGACTTCGTCTGGAAAAACATCGTGTGCCGGTTCGGAGTACCGAGAGTCCTCATCTCGGATAATGAAACGCAATTTACAAGCAGAGATTCCAAGAATTTTGTGAAGGACTCAATATCCAGCAAAAGTTCACCTCGGTCAACCGACCTCAAACTAATGGCCAGACCGAGGTCACCAATAGGACAATAGTGAACGGACTCAAGGCCCGCCTAGAGAAGGATAAGACGGAGTGGATCTACAATCTCCAAAATGTCCTGTGGTCATACCGAACTACACCCCGAACTCCAACAGGAGAAACCCCGTACCGTTTAATATACGGGTCAGAAGCAGTCATACCTGTCGAGATCGGGGCACCCAGTCCCCGCACTATCAATTTCTCCGCCGAAGCTAACGAAGAACAACGCCGAACCGACCTGGATTTATTGGAGGAAAAGAGGGAACAAGCCAGCATAAAAGAAGCTCGGTACAAACAGCAGATGACTCGGTATTACAACCAAAGGGTTAAACCCTAGCAGTTCCATGTCGGTGATCTTGTGCTTAGAAACAACGAGATAAGCCATTCGGAGAAGCTCGGCAAGCTCGAAGCCACGTGGGAAGGGCCCTACAGAGTACACGAAGTCCTCGGCAAAGGAGCTTACAAAATCGCCTATCTTTCGGGCGAGCTAATACCCAGAACGTGGCACATCGCCCATCTAAAGAGATTCTTCGTATAAGCAACAAATTCTTGCATATAGGGTCTTAGGTTTTCTTTTTGTCCTTAATGTTTTGTCTTTTTTTACGAGCTAGTCAAAACTCTTTTTTTTTTGTTTTTGTTTTGGTCTTTTTTAAATAAAGTTTCTTTTTCGTCTTGCACATCTTGTGTCTTTTGATCTGCTTATACGAAGTATCCATAATATAAAAAATCCCCTCATAAGGTCGAACTACGGTTCCCTTGCGTGGTCAGTAATGACCCGACATGGGGTAATAATATCCTACAATGTGCAAAGAAAACCCTTTCCGAGGTCCGAGCTCGTCTCCCTCTAAAAAGGAAGATCCCATGAGGTCCGAATCAAACTCCCTCCTAAGGATAATTAGTTCTCAACTGGGGTCGGAACCCGGTTCCACCAGGAGAATAAGATACAAGGTCCGAACCATGGTTCCCTTGTCAACACAAAGAGGTCCGAGTTCAACTCCCTCAAAGATGCATCGTGCAAATAAACCAAGGAAGCAATCTTCACAAAGGACAGGAAGTTCAATGACCAAATATATATATATCTTTATTTCTAACTATTTAGAACAGTTTGTGTGTACATAAATTACAGGCAGAATCAAGCTAATCTATGGGGGAGGATGTTTCTTGCTAAAGGTAAGCCAATCTTCCTCAAATGAGGAAGGCCCCAAGAGATCATCAATCGAAATTCGACCCCGTCCCCGACCTCGACTTCTTCCAGCAGAAAAACTCCGACCTCGCGGGGTAGCCAACCTCGCCCAACAGCTCGTCTACCTTGGCTCGGGCCGACCTGATGTCCCCGCGAAGCCGTTTTCACCTCGCAGGCAAGCATCGTCCGAGAAGAAGACGGAATGGCCGCGCCCGCGCCATTGGCCAGGAGCGCACGTAACTTTGGTCGGCGGTCCAATATACACTTATACCTGCTCGCACTCTCTTTCAGCATGTCAAAAGCACCTTGAAGCCCAAAAGACTCGAGGCCGAGTGCTTCTTTCAGCTCGAGATACTGCTCCAAGTCTTTTTTCGTCTTTAATTCCGCCTCGGATATGGTGATACCACCGCCGCGACAGATAATATCTTCATACTTGGTATGCTCCTCGGCAATCTTCGCATGATCCTTAGGAACGCGGCCAGCTCGACCTCGGGCAACTTCCAACTCCTCCTCAGCCTGAAGAAGCTTAGCCTGAAGCAAGTCGGTACTTTCTTGAAAAGCGAGCCGCTTCACTTCAACCTCCTTGCAAAGCGCCTCGAACTTCACCTGCCATTCCTTCAGCTCGGCTTCTTGGGATTTCAGCAGAGTACACTTTTTGCCGAAAAGCTCCTCAGCTCGGCGGCATTTCTCCCTCCATTGCTGAGCAATGGACCGTTGGTCAAGCAGGTCTTGTGAAAAGAGAGCTATTTGAATGCGTAAAGTAGAAACATCGACAGAATCCAAGCTCTACACGCAAGAAAAGGAAAACAAATCCATTGATTCGAGGATGCTAAGTACAAAATACAATGTACGAAAAAAAAAACTAACTAAACATCGCCGACCTCCTTATTTTGAGAAGGTGGCTGCTCGGAGGGGTGATCCTCCACATCCTTGTCGGAGGTCAGATTTTCACCAGTCCTGGCCTCCCGTTCCCTTCTCCACTTTCTCTTTGTGGTCTTCGTCTTCTTCTTCTTCTTCGCCGCGAAGAGAATCAAAAGCCGCGTCCAGGTCGAGGTCCCGATCTACCGAGCAGTCAGCAATATGCTCGGCAGATAGCAGTGTGGACGAGCTGGCAAGATTTTCCAGGACAGGAAACTGACCGAGGTGATCTCGGACCACTCTGGCGTACCGGAAAGGGAGAGCTTCATCCCCTAGCCGCTCGAAGCCATAATTGGAGACATCCAGGTCGGAAAAGTCCTTGGCGGCCCTCTCCAAAGCAGCACGGCGAAGTTCCCATTGATAAGCGCGGCCAAATCATTGGGAAGCTCGGAGAAACTCTCCGACAACAGGAACCTCTTTGTATAGGCCCGGAGGAGCTCACCTTGACTAGCTGCAAGGTTGGCGTCCCGGTCCTTCGCCGCATTCAGCTCGGACTCAAACTTCCGAGCTTTCTCGGCCTCCGCCTCGGCCTTCGCGAGCTGAGCAATCAGCTCGAACTTGACGGCTTTCATGCCCTCTTCGGCCTTGATCAGCTCGGCCTCAGCCTTCTTCGCCCGGGCATTGGCCGACATCAGCTTTTCAGAGTACTGGATTTTCTCGTCCTCGTGTTTCGCGGACATCTCCCCGACGCTGTTCTTCAGCCATCCCACGAACATATCGATGCCCTGCAAGAAGGAATGCAGTTTGCTATACAGGCAAGAATTAAGGAAAATTGTGTAATGAAAGCAATAAGTCTTTACCTCGGGAAAAGGCATACCAGCCAGCTTGTTTGGAGGAGCTACCGGGCTCGCGTCACTGCCTGTGACGTCGATAATGTCCACTTCGACCTGGTCCCCAACCTTCGATCGTTTCTGAGGCGGTTTGGGAGAAGGAGAGCGAACAGTTATCGCAGCAGACCCCCCGAGCTGACCCTGATCAGAGGAGGAGGCAGATCATCCAGACAACCTCGCTCTCTTAGCCCCGCGAGCTGCGGCCTTGGCACCGACCTCTTTTAACTTCCCGAAGTTCTTCACTGTAAATCGAAAAAAAAAAAGTAAGGACAACGAATCAGCAAACAAAACAACCCTAACAGCACTAGCGGGGCCTCACCCGTCGCTGGATCCACCATACTTTGGGGCTCATACGGGCTCAACCCCGCTTCAGCTAGGGAGTCTTTGTTGTGGCTCCCCTCAAAAGGACCACGATCCCTCATCGCTTTTACAGCAGTCTCCAAATCCTTATCCACCTCATCTATTACCCACTCGAAAGGCTTTTCTAGCATCCAAACCAGGTCGACAAAACTATTGTGGCGGCAAGAAAAATTTCTTGTACTATTTGTCCACTTTATTTTGAGTTCGCCCCTTGAACTCAGTCCGGGCAGCAGCATAGTACCAGCCCCCCACCTTTTTGAAGACAAAGGGCTCGTGAATGAGCTCGGCGGATATTCGGTGACCCTTATCAATCGCTGCCACACCCAAATCGGTGAATTGCCTAAATGAATTCGGCATTATCTGCCCTAACGCTAAGCCGAGCTTCTTCTGGAGCTCGGAATAGGACTCAGGGAGGGGTAGTCGAAGACCAGCGTACAGGCTGTCCTCATAAATAGTAACAAATCCCATCGGGGGAGAGCATGCCCTATCCTCTGGGCGAGGTTCTATTAATTCAGCATCGATAGGGAAATTATACGTTTGGGCAAGAAACCTAATCCTAGCGTTGTTTAAGATTGAGGGGTAATAAGCCACTTTCCCCTTCACACACGGGGGCACTATTAAAGTTTCGACAAAGGGAATAGAAGATCCTAATACAAAAATGCTAAAATCAACGCTTCTACTCAAGCCGACTGCCAGGGGAGATTCCCTACCACCACTACTACTACACTGAGAATGGAAGGCCATACTTACTTGTAAAAGGAACGGAAATGCTCTGGCACGAACGGAAACCCCAACGGAGTGAACACCGACGGTATGGGAAGCCGAAAATTGAGGATTGCGGGGAAGAAGAAAAAAGATTTTTCTGATGATGGCGGATGTGAAATAATGGGATACGGGGAAACGTTTCAAATCCTGTGGATATACATTTGAATCCCGCCGTTACATATGACACACGTGTGAATATGGGCCCGCCTTTCTCGAAATATGAACCGTTCCTCAACAAATTAAAAACGCCCACTACTTTCCCCGCCCTCTACATCGGGTATGGGCAGCGTCTAATGACCGACCTAAACAACATAACAGAGCCGCTGCTACTCAGATTGATCATCTTGTTATACCTACTACTTCAGCTCGGAACATAAGCTCGAAATTCAGCTAGTATAGGTGATTTGCACGATCAATCACCTCGGCAATTAGACCTCGTAGTTTGCGTCTACATGTCTTCTTTCCTCTTTTTTTTGGGGGGGGATGTGATTGTACCGGCCTCATCCTGGGCCTGACCTAAGGCTAATTTGGGCCTATATATTAAGGCTCGGCCCACAGAATTCGGCCCAAACAAAGTCAACATCTGCCTTGAAGACCAAGTAACGAAGTCCTACTTTGAAAGAAGATAGAATTTTACTATGAATGGGAATCGGATATGCATGTATTAAGAAACTAGATATGTAAAAGGAGTCCGAACCCTAGAAGGATTAGGGCTTAATTCAAGGCTTATAAATAGATGCAAGATTAGAGGTGTAAGGACATTCAATACTCATTGTACTCACAAGCATAATAAAGGCTCTCTATATTCTCTCCCGTGGACGTAGATCACATCGATCGAACCACGTATATCCTTGTGTCATCGTGTTATTATTTCTTTTAGCTACTTTCGCAAACCCTAGATTTATTAATCGTAATAGACAATGCGGAATCCCTGCTGTCTATATCGTAATAGACAACGCGGAATTCCCGTTGTCTATATCATAATAGACAACGCGGAATCCCCGTTGTCAATCTCGCAATCCCCGTTGTCTATCTCGATTTAAAAAATTAAAAAAAAATAGTAGCCTACTTTACATAAAGTAGGCTAAACTCAATAATAATAATAATAATAATAGAATAAAAATATACTCAATCAGTGAAAATGCAAAACCAAAGATTACAAGAGAGTACTGCAACAAAATCAAATGAGAAAAGCTAATTCACATTACAAGAATAACATAATAACATTACGATTCCCTAGTGTATTCCTATCCAAATAAAATTGTATATAAGTTTCAATATACAAATTCCAGCAACTTATAACACCACTATCCTAAATCCAACAACTGCACTGCCACGAAACTCTAGCAACGAGACAGTAGAACGAACATTCAACCTTGCAAGCTCGTTGCCGATGATCCGACACTAGGAGTTGTAGCCAAAGATCACAAAAGAAGATGTTCGTTAGAAATACAAAAGGAAGAGCTTGAGAGAGTCCTTATAAATAATACAAGAATAGAATATGCTTCAACACTCATATATTGTGGCAGCAAATATAGAAAAAAAAATTGGTCATTCAAAAACCTAATAGCATTTCATGATATTCTATTTTCCAGAACAAGAAATTTTTTGCAT
This sequence comes from Agastache rugosa, assembly GCA_031470985.1. NCBI lineage: Eukaryota > Viridiplantae > Streptophyta > Magnoliopsida > Lamiales > Lamiaceae > Agastache > Agastache rugosa. The sequence goes on from CM062604.1 coordinate 11,675,655, forward strand.
CTTTTTCTCACTTAACTATAGAAACCCCAAAAGCAAGTGCAAAACCAAATGAGTAAGCATATCATTATTTCAAAAGCATCATGGAGCAGCAAACATAGATAATATCTAGAGATTTTTTGAACCATCACATCGGATTAAAGGGCATGATGAATTAATCCCAACAGGTTCACATTATAACCTTAGCAAATAACGAGTGTAAGAAGTAACAAGGTCAAGAATCAGATATTTTTTTGGTAAATGGTAACTTAGTCAAAATATTGGTAGAAACACCACATGGGAGAAATTTGCAGAGCAAAATCCAAACCAATCAATTCATTATCCCATAAATTAAGCACAAATTAAGCCATATAATATAAACCTAAAATCTACTGCGACTAGTCATTTCACCAATCAAAATCCTTATAAACTGAATATAGTTATAAAAGAAAGTATCACCTCAACTAGCCCCTTTTTTTGAGTTGATATTCGTTATCAACTAAATTCATAACTGCAACACTTAAATTTGGTGGCGTCCATGTACTGCAAGGGGACATTTAAATGCTATTAGAGAATGCATAACTGGAACCGTGAAACAGTAATAGAGATTTCCTAAGGCTAAGAGACTCATATGTAACAGTAGCAGGTTATATTTCTGTCAGCAGCAAAGAATCACTCACAATATATATCATACAAAAAGAAGTTGATCAATTCTCAATAGTAAAAATAACAAAGTAAAACGATCAAATTTTTTACCTGCTATCACGCTTCTTAGTTCAAGAATCACAACAAAAGAGTCGACAGATAGATCAACAAATAGAAATAGATATTTATAAATGAGGCTCGTAAGCTGAGGCATGCTACCTCACCTCGTATTTGGGTAAAGATTAGAACAAAAGCTGCACATGTTTGATGATAATAAAGTGTTAGACAACAACTTTATCAAACAAAATATTTCTTATGTTCTTACTGTTAGTCTAATCATCCAAAAAGGCTATCACTGCAAAATCTTCATCATCGAGCAACCACAATGTTGATTCAAAAGTTAATGAAAAGAGATGAACGAACATGAAACGTTCTCATGCTACTTCAAGTACCTACTAAAAACAAAGAGATTAAAGAAAATCCCCTGACCCAAAAGAATCATTATTGAATGATCGGTCCATCTAAAAATATATGCTCCCAAACTAAAACTACACTAACACCAACAATCAAAATACTGTTAATTAGTCACAGAATATATATAAAATACATAATTAAACAAGATTTAGCTGTATACCTTGAGAGAGACCCGTCACGCAAATGACATGGCCGGAGATAGAGCCGTGTATTTTCACAATTCTAACCACAGTTTCAGACATTGTAGTGGCAATTGGAAACGAGGGCTCCAAAGAAAATGTTGGGATTCAGAGATTTCATCGTTAAAGAGAGAGAAGACAGACAAAAATCATTGAATGCACAAATTCCATCTCAATCTCACCAACATATCTATACACAAGTATAATCATCCAATTCCAAAACATAAGTACACAAATTACAGTCACACACACAACACAGCCATCGTCGTTACCTCATCCACCATCAACTCACAACCCCAGGCCAAATTCAACAGCACAACCCTACTTAACTCATAATTCAGACCCCAATTCAATAAAAAATACAAACAAGGACTTATGACCTAAATCGAAATACAAGCTGATTTTCAAGAAAAAAATAATAATAACAAAAAACGATCTCAGAACTTACCTGAGGCTGACGTTTGTGGTAGAGACCGGAGAGGCTGAGGCTGGGGCTGGGGCTGGGGCTAGAGGCGACGTGCTACACTGGAGCAGCGGGAGTCGACCACCACGAACGGGGAGTGCCGCGCTGTTGCACGCCGATAACTATAATTCTGCGCGACGGAGAAGGCAGTGGGCGGGCGGGCGACGGCAGTAATACGGAGGCGAGAGTTAGGACACAAAGATTTGGGGAAGACACGAATTTATTTGGAGATTTTCTTCCTCAAACCAGCGGGTGGGCAGTGACAGCGGATGGGCGGACTACCGGTGGCAAACGGGCGGGCTGTCGGCGGCGACTGGTTGTGCGATTTGAAAGGAGAGTCGAGAGCTAGGGTAGAAAGATTTGGGAAAGAAGAGAACGATGGGATTACGGCTGGAATGACACAAAAAGAAAAAAAACCCATTTTTTAGACGACGGGAATTAAAGAAGTCGTGTAATAGCAGCAAAAAATTAGAGCTTATAGACGACAGGGGCTAATTAAGCACGTCGTCAATAGCAGCAATAACTTAGCGCTTATTGACGACGGGGAGAAAGTCGTTGTCTATCTGTCTAAAGACAACGGGTTTGGACGTGCGTCGTCTATAGCTATCATAGACGACGTGTTCTGCTGCCCATTATACACGACGGTCACCGTTCCTCCCGTTGTCTATATCATAAAAGACAACTCCTTCAATAAACCCGTTGTCTATATGCGATTTTCTTGTAGTGGTTTTAATATAGGGTTAATGGCCTGTAAATTCCTCAACTTTCAACAATTTCTGGTTTTGCTCGCCACCTAAAGATTCTGCCTGTAAATTCCTCAACTTTCAGCAATTTCTTGTTTTGCTCTCCACCTAAGGATTTTGCCTGTAAATTCCTCAACTTTCAATTGTTTCTGATTTTGCTTCCAGCGATGGGATCCGGCAAGAATAATTTTGAAAATTTATAGACGTGGTTTAAATTAATCTATGTGGCACTCTTGTGGCGTATATGTAAATTAAAAAAATAAAAAATATTCCATGTCATCATTCCCACCCCTCTCTCAGTCTCGTTCTCCACTGTTTTCTTTCATTCTCGCAGAGATAATTCAACCGAGAAAATACAGATCATGCTCAAGATTGTATGGGTGTGAGTAGGATTTAAAATTCTTGTGATTTTATGGGTGCCTTCTTGCGCATGATCTGTATTTTCTCGGTTGAATTATCTCTGTGAGAATGAAAGAAAGCATGGGAGAACGAGACTGAGAGAGGGGTGGGGATGATGACATGAAATATTTTTTATTTTTTTAATTTACATATATGCCACGAGAGTGCCACATAGATTAATTTAAGCCACATCTATAAATTTTCAAAATTATTCTTGCAGGATCCCATCGCTGGAAGCAAAATCAGAAACAATTGAAAGTTGAGGAATTAACAAGCAAAATCTTTAGTTGGAGAGCAAAACCAGAAATTATTGAAAGTTGAGGAATTTACAGGCAGAATCTTTAGGTGGAGAGCAAAACCAGAAATTGCTGAAAGTTGAGGAATTTACAGGCCATTACCCCTTTAATATATTTAACTTTATGAATCATAATTACTCTATAAGTTCAAATAGAGCTCTCCACATTTTAATCTATATCTTTTCATTGCATTTTAAGGACAAAAAAAATAAATAATTAAAACCCTTAGTGCTCTTAAAACACTAAAACTCTCGTAAATATATATAATTTTTGACTTAGTAGACTTTTCATAAAAAAAAAATAACTTGTTATTACCAACTTTAACCGGAAAAGTTTAGGTTTAAGGCCTACTATCGAAATATGCATAAGTAATATACTTAATTATAATAAAATAAAAACTAAACTGTTCATATAAAAAATCGGGATGTTACAATCTACCCCACTAAAAATAAATTTCGTCCTCAAAATTCTACTTCTTTTCTTATCATGTCAGAGCCTCAAACATTATAATATAACAACATAAATAAATAAAAAAAATTACGTATGAACTTCGTTGATAATAAATTATAATGGACTTCGAACTCCGTTGATAATAAATTATGCCGGTATATCCGTTGATAATAGATTATGCTGGAATATGAATTCCATTGATAATACATGATGCCGAAATACGTAGAATAAGAGTTAATCCGTTGATTCAAAGGTAAATACCGGAAGAACACAAGATAAAAGAAACAGACCCTAATGTCCGTCACATCTTAATTTAACTATCTTAATCAACAAGTCCTTAAAATCACAGAGGCAGTTGCATGATTAGGTAATACTTACCCATAAAAACATCATAATACATAAAATTTTTTTATAAATAATCATTATATACATGCCATGAGTTTTCATAGAGAAAATTTCTTAAACTTGTATAAATAGTTTTCTAATTAACAAGAATAAATGTGCATACGTACCTTAGAATCGAGGCAGCACAGGGGTCTCGAATGACTAGGCTCTTTATAATTTCATAAATTTTTTAATTTTCATAACGAGTTTACAGGAACAAAAACCTGGTTCTGATACCACTAAATGTAACACCCTATTTTATAATAACTTTGATGTTACATAAAACTTACAACATGAATAATAACGCGAAACTAAGAACTAAAATAATATTCAATCTATACTTAATCAACGTGCATAAATTCCCTCACCTTAACCTTGACTTGAGAAAACCTTGATGAATCCTAACTACATATCTCCTCTCTAAACTCTTTAAATTGTTCGATCTTCATTTTGTGGGTTCCTCTCTAACGCTAACTTACCCCCCTATTTATACATGTCTTCATACTAATAAAGATAACCATGTTTTAAATTAAAACTTCTTTCCCAAGAAAATCTTGAACGAGAAAGATAAAACTAAGTAAATCATATCCTATCATAATTCTTAATTCATACATGTGTTTTAAAATAATATACTTCATCTCAAACAAGGAGATATGTTTTTTATTTTATTAATATACAAGAAACGGAACTTTTACCCACACATATTTTGCCACACATTATTATGTGTGGTAGTTTAGCCACACATAATTAAAATATGTGTAAGTGACTTAAGTGGACAATTTTTATTAGTTATTGACATTTAATATGTGTGGCTAAATATATTTAGTCACAATTATATTTTAGCATGTATTTATTTCATTTTATTGACTAATCATTTTTATATATACTGACGTGGAAAATTAATACAAGTTATTAGCTACACATAGTTATAAAATATTTATGTGTGGTTAATGGTTCATATAGTTACTAAAATAGTGACGTTTACTATGTGTGACTAAACATTTTTAGTGACACTTATGTTTTAACAGTGGAAATTAAACTTAAAACAAGTTTATAACCACACTTAATTATAAATTATATGTGTGATTAATAGGATCTAATAATTTAAAATTTAAAACACGCACGGATGATAAATTAAAATAAGATTTAAAAGTTTTTACTTTCTCCCGCTTTACACCAAAAATAATCCCGCTTAAACCAAAAAATCCAAGACGGCTAAAAAAATCACTATTTGTGACAAACTTTTGCAACGAGAACACATTTCTTTACATTTGTACGTCTGATGCGAGGAAATTGAATCTACAAATCTGCAAATCTCCAGATCTCACAATTTCTCGTTTAGCTCGATCCCCAAATCTGTTTCCTTTGTCACGCTCACTCTTTACCCTCCACCGTTTCTCTTCGATTTTCCCCCTAAATCTTCATGATTTCTCAAAATAAAATTGTCGATTGTCTCAATAATCCGATTCCTACTAGTCAAATTCATAAACCAGCCGATCGAGAATCAGATTCAATCGATCAAATTCAATCGCCGCCAGAATTTGAGTTCTGCTGTCTGCACCTAGGGTTCGCGCGCCCTCCAGCGATTTGGAATTTTCGACGGTACCTTGGTGAGACCGTTGCAATCTATCCACACCTCACCTCTCTACATCGCTTTCTGTTTGCAGCAGTTTACACGGTGGATCCTCAATTATATTGTGTCATCTGACCTAGAGTATGTTGCATCCAAGTTTGAGGAACATAACTAAAGGTAAGCTTCCGATTTGCTTCAGCAATAATCTGTATGCGCATGTTTGGGGTTTGGTGTGGTTTGAACTGGTAAGTGAATGGCTGTGATTGTAACTTTGTGTTTTTATTTATTTATTTGTTTGTGTCTTAGATTATACCTCTATTGTGTTTACCCCCTTCTCGTTGTGTGCAAATGTTTGTGTGGGTGACTATAGCCTTTTCTTCGTATAATCGTCTCTGAACCTCAGAATGATCAACAGTAGATTTTGATTTTCTTTTTTAGTTTTTCATCATTTTTCTTTCTTAATAACGGAAGTTACGGAAGGGATTAATTATAATTTCTGTGATAAATCAGAATTTTTGTATGTGTATCTTTTTCCTTTTGATTAATGTAGAATTATCAGAAATCAGCAGAGCTAGCATATAATTTGCTGATTGTTATCTCATAGCTCTTCTTTCTGGTAAGCATCAATTTTGTAAATTAGTATATTGACCGTGACTTTTGATGTGATAACGCTTGTTGTTTGAATTATTTTTCTTAAAATAATGATAGGTAGCAGAGGGACATGTTAGTAGATTGTTGCTGGAGGCGCAGGAATGTCTAATTTAAATGAGGTCGTTGGATTTGGCTTCTTTGGTTCTTGCTTCTGCTGATGTCATTTTCTCCAAGGCTTCTGAGAAAGGTAAGAGTTGTGTTTAAATTATTGTGTTAAATCATTTCGATTTCTTAATCACATAACTTGGGTGCTTTAAATCGTGTAGTTTTGCAGTTGGAGTAGATGACACATAGTACATAGATTTTCTTTTCTATTTTTGGTTGAAGAACTTTCGATTGGCTTAGATATGTTTCACCAATTTGCTTTACTTTCTTTTGAAATCTTATATGGAATGCAGCCATTCCATATTATTCGATTCTATACGTTTCTAGAAGGTGCACTTGATGTATGAATTCTGCATTCTCTATCCAGAAAGTTGATGATGTTGGACGGACAAGTTTCTGATTCATGTGGTGTTTTGTTTTTCTGCCTCACAGACCTTGAATGTGTTTACACTGTTAACTGCCACATTGTAAAGAAGGTTATTACGGACTATTGTATGCCTGGAATCATAAGCTATGATTTGCTCAAGAAAATTAAGGTATATCAATATTTTGCTCTATTTTTTTTTGCTATCTCTCAATTTTTTGCAGCTTGTCTATTTTGGTGAAATTCTTGACTGTGCAGATCCATGCAAGACATAGGGATAAGGATTTACCAGCATTAAGGTAATTGTTACAGACTTCACACATATTCTGCTTCTTGCAAATTTCATATTTTTATATTTGTGATTTTATTAATATGGATTTGTATTGTGAAGCTGTTGGGGAGAGAGGTAGACATTGAAGAACTCAGTGTCAGAGTAGAGCTTCTACAAAGACAATGAGGAAGAGGAGGAGATGTCTGGAAAAATTGAAGATGATGAAGATATTCCGACCTTAGTTGTTAAGATAATTAGAGTAATTTTTTGTTGTCATTTAATTGTATACTCTAATTTTATTGAATAATGTTTAGTAGTAACATTTCTATATCAAAATCTTATTTTATCTTCATTTGTAATTCGCATTTATATTTAACTTTTTTGTGTTATATATATCGAATAACAATATGAAAAATAAAAAATTTGCAATCCACACAAAAATTTATTTATAAAATTTAAATACCAAAAAATTAATACCTACACATAAGTTATAGTATTTAACTACACATATAGATTGCTACGTGTCAAAATATTGATGCCATGTCATCATGCATGTCATTTCCACCCTGTCGTTACACTATAGCAGAATCATATTTATCCACACATCCGAGATACATTTAAGGACATATATATGTGTAGGTAATAATTGATGATTTATCCACACAAATATATATGTGTAGGTAAAACTCTTTTTCTACATAATTATAGCGACACATGTTGACATTTACATTATGTGTGGGTAAACATCTATACTCACACATAAGCATGTTTATAGCCACACATGCATGTGTGAGTAAATCCCTTATTTTTTGTAGTATATATCTAATTATTTTAGTACATTAATTGAATCCTAATTGTATAGGAATTCAACAAAACTTTGATAGATATTAAGAATTTGATTATTTTAATATATTTAACTTTATGAATCATAATTACTCTATAAGTTCAAATAGAGCTCTTCACATTTTAATCTATATATATCTTTTCATTGCATTTTAAGGACAAAAAAATAAATAATTAAAACCCTTAGTGCTCTTAAAACACTAAAACTCTCGTAAATATATATAATTTTTGACTTAGTAGACTTTTCATAAAAAAAAAAACTTGTTATTACCAACTTTTACTGGAAAAGTTTAGGTTTAAGGCCTACTATCGAAATATGCATAAGTAATATACTTAATAATAATAAAATAAAAACTAAATTGTCCATATATAAAATCGGGATGTTACATAGGGGATGGTTATAATAGAAAAATATCCCCATGTGTTAACTAGAAATGAATATAGATCATAGATTTGAAAGATTTGAAAGATTTGAAGGGTGATCCAATGAGCTAAATATCATTACTTTTTATGGAAATAAGCCTATATATTTGGGACATTCGAAAAAGGAAAACAAGCCTATATAAATGGGACGGGGAGTATATATTTACAAGATTTATGAGAAATATTAATAATTATCCTTACAAGATTTGAGGAGAAATATCATATCAATAATTAAATTGTTTAAATAAACGTTTGAACACGGATACATATTACTGATTTGGCACACATTTAATTAAATTTCACCGTGAGATTTTTTCAATAATTATTTATTTATATTATTGCGTTATAGTTAATGTAATAATGCATATAATTTATTGTTTTTAATGCTTATTATCTTATTGTTTTCTTTACTTAATTTTATTGTATTTTTTGGTATTAACTATTGCATTTTAATTGATATGTTGAATGCATATTACATGTATTATTTCAATAATTATTTATTTTTATATCATTGCTTTCTAGTTAATGCTTTAATGCATATTATTTATTACTTTTAATGCTTATTATCTTATTGTTTTCTTTACTTGATCTTATTGTTTTTTTTTTTGGTATTAACTATTGTATTTTAATTGATATGTTGATGCATATTACGTGTATTATTTCAATAATTATTTATTTAATTATATATAGTGATTGTTATTAACTTCTTTTTCCTGCTCTAGAAACGCAAAAAAAAAAAAAAAGAATCCATAGAGAATTGATGTAAGAAAAACTGAAAGGAATATGTCTTGAGGGTAGATTATAAAAAATCGTGTGAACATATATGTGTAAAACCGTCACTCCATATCCCACAAATTAAGGAACTAATTATTTACAGAATATGGGTACAACACATATTTAACATTGATATATTAATTTAAGTAAAAATAACTGTAATACCCCGCTTTTTCATAACTAATCTTAGTAAATAATTAAGATAATTATTTAGAATAATTAAAATGCGAGAACTTAGAAAGAAAATAAGTTCTAGAAATTAAAATTTTTCGGCAGCCTTAAATTGCCGAAAGTAAAGAAATTAAGTAAATTAAGTAATTTAAGATGTTAATCTCGTCTCGGATGATCCGAGAAAGATTACGAATGTGTTTAGGATTATGTGCTTATATGTTTAGATTTTATTTGAAAAGTGTGTGTTTAATTTGAAGATTTGATTTCTCCAGAGATCGTAAAATTTCTCCAGCAAATGATTTTAGTTACGGATTTTATTTCCCAAAATTTCTTGAGAAAGCTTATATTAGGGTTTGAGAAACCCTAATAATATTTATAAGTTTGAAAGCTTTTTAATTAAAGCTGTGATGATTGTTTATTGGATGTTTGATTAATTAATTAGAGAATTAATTAATCAATTAAAGTAAGATTTATATGCTTAATGTTTAATAAATTAATTAAGCTAATTTATGAAGCATAATTTTCCTAGGAAATAAAGCTTGTCTTATAAGCTTTATTATTAATTTCTAATTAATTTAATCGACAATATCTAAGAGAATAAATTATAAGATATTGTTAGTATTAAATTTAATTCATAATATCTTAATTTAGATATTATAACACTAAAGTCAAATTACTAACTAATAAGGAAGTGACACCTCACCTTATCCAAAATGCAATGATGATGAAGAGATTAGTCAAGATTAGCATGCTACATACGTGTGTTTAAGTTCAATGTATTTGGACTTAGCTATTAGATAAGTGTGTTAGCATCCATCTTCATCCTCATTTTCTCTTCCTCAAACTCTCGACACACACACGGCAACACACACAATCTTCATTGAAGAAGCTTCACCAAGCTCAAGAAATCAAAGAAAGTAGCATTCAAATTAATCAAGAAGGTTAGATCTTTCACTAATCAAGTTCTTAGCTCAAGATTTAGCATAAAAATCCATCTTCTTTTTCAAAATTTATGAAAAATATGGAAAAATAAGGGATTTTTAATTTTGATACTTGATGATTAAATTGATGGATTATTTGAGCTTAGAAAATTATTTTAAGCATGTTTAATGTTGGAATTAATCAAAGATTCAAGACCCTTTTATTTATTTTGGAATTACCGAAAATTAATGAATAAATTAGGGGTTTTTGATTGTTGAATTTCATCATCAAATTGATGATTTATATGAGTTCATGTGATGTATATAAACATGTTTAGTGATTGAATTTAGCTAGCTTGATCATTTGTTAATTAATTTAAAAAGGGCCGAAATTAAGGGCTAAAACTAAGAATATTTTATTTAATCTTACATGCTTGAATTGATGTTTAATTTGAGCTTATATGATGTTTTTGAACATGTTTATACATGAATTAAATGAGTTGAAACTCCCTGGCCTAATTTGTAAGAAATTCGAAATTAATGGTCTTGAAATTGAGAGTTTCTGGAGTTTAATTGCTAGCTTAAGTCAGCTGGACCCATTTTGATTAACTCGTTTGGATCCGGCTTGATTAACTCAGTTGGACCCGATCATTGAATCACCCGGAACCCAGTCAGTGGAATTACTGGTGACTCGGTCAATTGATTTACTCATTGGACCCACAATTGGAATTACCTAAATGGACCCGATCAATTTGGATTAACTCACTGGTCCGGCTCGGTTTTCGATCGGCTCGGTTTTCCAACCAGCTCAGTTTTCCAGCCAACTCAGTTTTCCATGACTTAGTTTTTCAAATTAGCTCAGTTTTCCAGCTAGCTCAGTTCTCCAGATAGCTCAGTTTTCCAGCTAGCTTTGATTTTCCAGTCAGCTTGATTTATCCAGCTGATCTTTGCTCAACTTGTTTTCAGTTGTTTCTTCCGTAAACTCAAAAGTTAAAATGTTAGCTAATTTTACCTAATGATACGTTAATGATGAGTTTAAGAATTAATGATACGTTATTAATGAGCTTACATGTCAGAGACATATATTGATAATATAATGTTAAGCTTAAATGTTATCAAAGAGCTTAAGCATTTTTTTTTATATGCTAAAATAAATAAAGAAAGAGCTTAATGATTAATGAGATGCTTATATGAAGAAATGAAATGTTTATTTTTTTATGATATGATGTTACGAATGATATGATAAGCTTAAGTGTTTAATGATGTAAATAGTATGAGTTTAAATGTTAATAAAGTGTTTATATGCTTAGGTATGAGATTAAATGATGAAATATGTGATTTATGTTTTAAAATATATCCTGAAGTTATAACCGATTAATTATCGATTAAGAAGTTAAGTAAGAAAGAGGAAGTAATTAGAAAAGTTTAGTTCCTAATTGCCGAGATAAAAACCCTAGAAAAAGCCGAGACAAATTAGAGAAATTTTAAGAATAACAGCGGCATCCCTCATTTGAATATTTAATTTTTCTCGCTCTTATGTTTAAATTTAATTATTAAATGAAGGAACGAGCGGGACTGAAAAGTGAGGGAAAAGCCGAGAAGTTAAAGTATATATAAAGTAGCTTCAGTCCAGGTGGGCTTTTCTATTATACAAATAAAATGTGGGCTTTTCTATATATCAAATAACTCGAGCTTTGCTCTGTTTTTGAAATGCTTTAAAAAGTATGTTTTAAAGTGATTATCATGCATAAAAGGATTGTTTTATGGATTCTCTTATGCCTATCTGTGTTGGTTCGCCAACTGTTATAATCGATCGGATTCTGAGTTAGCCAAAAGGGTGCTTTCCAGAATTAGTGTACATGGTAGCCATGAGTATGGACCCTGTTGAAGGGCGACCAGCCATGGTGAGTTGCGTTCGCGGAAGAAGGCCTTCTTCCCCGGCGTTGTTTCAGATATGGTTTTAATTGAATAAATAAAGTGGATAAGCAAGTACGAAAATGATTTAGTAAACACAGGCATTTATTGAAAAACCCCTGTGTGTTACTGTGGAGATGCATGATTAATCTATAAAATCTATTATATATTTTGGCATGTGTCCACTGAGTACAAAAGTACTCAGCCCTGCATGTTATTTCTAAAATGTGCAGGCTGGCTTGGATGAAGATGGAGTGTGCTGGGCGGATTTTTGTTGTTGACCTCTTGAGACATTGTTGATGTTGAGCAGTCTTCATACATATAATCAAAGATATGTCATGTTGTTTCCGCTGTAACACTCTGAATTTATTCAGTAATTGTTGTCTTAGTGTGATGTTGAAGCTATGACTTGATAAACCTTATTTCCGTTGTTAAACTCTGATACGAGATGGTGTTGTCTTTTGACCATTCTCGGCTATTTTGGTTTGACTTAAAAGAATGATTTATTGTACGATTGGTTTTTATTGGATAACTGGGTTGTTATCTTGTTCCTTGGTTAATCATAAATTGTGTATGTCGTGGGACCCACCGGCTTGGTTATCTTCATTCTAAGTCGGGCTGCGACAGAGTGGTATCAGAGCAGCTTGTCTGCTCTAAGTCTAAAATTTTTCTTTTGAGTCTAGTCTAGACTTGAACCGCTAGACTAGTTAAGTCTTAAACAACAAAAGTCCAGCACCTCATCTCATCCAGCAAAGTCAGGTATGTATTAAAAGTTTTCTAAAGATTAAAAGTTTAAAGTTTGAAGATATATTGTAAAGTTTTGATGCCTTATGAAGAGTAAAGCATAGACATTCCATTTACTCTTTTTGATGAGAAAGACGTTATTTTAAGTAAAGACTCGATTCGTGGAAGTCTTTGAAATTAGGAAATAATACGGGAGTAGCAATTTCACGTAAATCTCTAAAAGAACCTTGAATTTTCTTGAAGAGTTTGTAATCCCGTATGACAAGATCGTTGAACGTACGAGATAGAAGATCCATATGATTGACCGACTGTTATGTGGACCTGATCAACCCACATAGCTAGAAACTCAGTAATATGGGTCTTCCGCCTCCATAACGAAGTTAATTAATGAAATGAAGTGAGAAAGTAAAGAAGGAGAACTTTATGAAAATAAGTTAAAGTATGAAATAAGTTATGATTGATGTGTTAAATGTTGAAAGTTAAGTAAAGAAAGTTAAATTATTCCTGACAATTGTTTAATTGTTAAGGTTATAAGTCAAGTTAGATTGCTGCTACTTGAATAATTAAGAAAAGTCCATAAAGCTAAGTGCTTTACCAAGCTGAGAAAAGTGTATGAAATTAAGTTACTTCGCTATTGCATGATTATTAAGTTAAAGTTATGAAAGTGATGATGATGTAAATGTGTGTGTAAATATTTGATGCATAATATGACGTAGTTAGATCTGTAACGGAGTAGTAGTCCGTACCGCTAATGATATTTTGTGTGATGTATTAACATCACAGATGACCTAGGGATAGCTTTTACAGTATATAAATCCCTTCTTTTGAAAAGACCTCTAAAAGACAATTTTTTTCAAGTATATAGAGAAAAATGACCAAAGTAGTTATTTAAGTTAAGTTGATGTTTTTTTTAAAGTATTATGAAAAGATATGATGAAGAATGAAGAAAAGGAAAGCATAAGTAAGAAAAGAAGTTATATAAAGAAAAAGGATTAAAGATGTTATTTAAATTAAGTTGATGCTTCCTTAAAGTGTAAGATGTGAAATTATGATGCTCTAAGAGAAAAGAGAAGTATGAGGAAAGATAAGTAAGAAGATGAAGGAATGAAGTAAAGGATTTTATGAAAATGAAAGAAGAAAAGATTTCTTTAGAGGTTAAAAGTTGAGTTATTAAGAAAAGTTAAATAATGAGATGAAAGTATAAAGAATGTTGTGAAAATAAATTAAGAATGAAAGAAAATAAGATTACTTCAGAAGTTAAAGTCAAGTTATTAAAGACAGATAATTTATTCTGTCAATTTATAAGTCAAGTTATTCTGCTGCTATTTAAGACAAGTTTATAAAGCTGAGTGCTTTATTAATGATTGCCTAATTAAGAAAAGATATAAAGCTGAGTGCTTTAATAATGATTAAGAAAAGTTATGAAGTTAAGTTATGTTGCTATTACATGACTACTAAGTGAAGTTATGTAAGTGATTATATTATGATGTGATGTGAATTCTTGAATGTTAAGATCTACGATTTAAGAATTCGCTTGTGAAGTATTTGCTTATGCAATATAGAATAAGATAAAAAGGTGCTTAAATGCAAAGCTCGATAAGAATAAAGTTATTTTCGTGATAGTTTTATAGTTTCTTAAAAAAAAACTAGAATGCCAAAGAAGAAATAGAGTAGAGGATGAAGTAGAAGAAGAGCAGCGAGATCCTACCCTACCTCCTCAGCCTGAGAGGAGAATCGAAGAATTATTTCTTCGACAAAAAAAAAAACCCCCGACCTTCGACGGAAGAGGAAATCCGTCAGAAGTGGAAGAATGAATTCGTGCTTTAGAGCAAATCTTTAGATGTGATGATAGTGAGTGTCTCGCATGTATGTCGTATCAGCTGAAAGGATCTGCAGACTATTGGTGGGAAGCTCGTCAAAAGACTTATACCCCCGAGCAGCTTGAAAATCTCACTTGGGAGCAATTTAAGGAAGCTCTCTTTGAGAAGTACGTTCCAAGAAGTTATCGTAAAAAAAAAAGAAATAAAAAAGAAAATGAGTTTGTAAATCTCAAGCAAGGAAAGAAGACAGTGTCAGAGAACGACCGTGAATTTTGTGATTTAGCTTGTTACGCTCCGATAAAGTTGTTTCAGACGAGAAGATGTCCGAGCATTTTCATGCCGGACTTAGTCAAGAAATAAAAGTGGTCTTAGCAAGTCAGAGTGCTATGATCTACACTAAAGCTTTGAACAAAGCTTTGGATGTGGAATTGCTATGCAACTAGAATAATCAGTTTAGATTCCAGCACCTTCCCCGATTCAATTTTCATGCGGCTGTTAAACCGCAATCCTCTCTTCCAAGTCAAATTCAAAAATGAAAGAGGAAATGGAATGCTGATAATTAACCTAGCAAGAACCTATGTGTAGTATCCCGTCTTTCTTAAGTAATTAAAATAATTAATCTTCTGAGAAAGACAAGAATTTTAGTAAAATAAAGATTTTCTTTCCGAAAATTTTATCCGGCAGATATATTCTACCGGAAAAATGAGTTTTAATTAATTTTTATCGTCTCGGTTAATCCGAAATGAAGAAGTTTTTACATTTATCAATAAATGATAAATGTTTAGTCATTAATTGACAAGAAGAAGAATTTAATTTAATTACGTGAAATTTTACGTAATTAATCGCTTAAAAATTTAGTTTCGGTCGATTTGAAAATGCTTCAAATCTCCGATTCTTTCTGTGAGATTTTTATCTAAGGTTCGTGAAACCTTAATCTTAATTACTGTGTTGAGAAATTAGAGAGTTATTAGAAGATTAATTAATTATTAATTAATTGAATTAATAATTAATTAAATAAATTAACCAAACTTAGCCATTAAGTTATAATTTAATAATAACCCTAGTCTACCCTAACCTATATGTAACATGCATATAATCATCTCTCATCTCTCATCTCTCATCTCTCTCATTCCACACGCACACACACACATAGCAGTCATCTCTCTCAATCTCTCCATCTCTCTCTCGATTTTTCACTCTCAAACTCACACACAACTCCATTGTTGATCATCATCCAAGCTTCCAAGACCAAAGTCATCTTCTCAAAGTAGCTAAGTAAGATTTAATTTCATCTATTCCAAGCTCCTAATTCATGTTCATGGTGGAAGATCATATATATATATATATGTGTCGAAATTTTGGGGAGAATTTGTAGAAATTGGTAGATGTGGTTCATGCCTTCATATGTTATTTATATGATGATTTTAAGATGTTAGATGATCAATTATTAGCTTAAGATGGTACATGAATAACTCTAATTATGTATATATATTTCGACATTTTTGGGGAGAAATGGAGGAGTGTTTAGATGATATTGATCTTATGGTATGTTGCTTATATCATAATTATATGATGATTTGTGTGATTAAATTAGAAAAAATCAAAACCCTAACCCTAAGTTGCATGAAAATCGAAATTTAGAAGAAAATGCTAAATTTTAATTCATGCATTGAATGATGATTTGTTCTTCATGAATTATGCTTAGAATATGATTATAAGATCAAATATGTAATTAGATTTAAGCATGGAAAACCCTAGCTATCAATTGGCAATTTTCGAAAATGAGAAGAAAATGGGAAATAATGAATACATGAATAATATGATTGATTTAATGATATAAATGAGTTTAGTTAAGTATTTTAAGAATGTTTCATGTTGGAAGTAATTAAAAATTTCCAACCAATTTCATTTTGAGAAAATAACCGATTAAATAAGAATATAAATTAGGGTTTAATAATGTAATGTTATATGATGAGTTTGATGATTCAATTAAAGATATATGAGATTACTGAAGTATATTAGATCAAGAGATAATGAAACAAAAGCTTGATTAACCCTAGAAACCCTAGAAAATCGAATTAGGGTTCTTAAATTAGGTTGAAAGATTAATACTTAATTGAATGAAATTAAATGAAGAAATGAGCTTAAGATAATAATTAAGTATATTAGAAATTAAAAAGAAGAGAAAATAATTAAAGAAATATTAATTTTAATATAACCGAAAATTTAAAATAAATAAATAAAATATTAATAAAATTTTAATTAAGAAATTAATTGCATTTATGAACTTCTTAATAAAAATTAAGTGTTATATAATTTTATGGAAATTTAATTCAAAGAAATAAAGATTTTTCTATTTATGGTTGATTTTCCCGATTTGGGAATTTATATGTTTAATTGAGTTAATGTGTGTATTTAAAGTATAATTATGTTTGTTATAATTAAATAAAGGTATAGAATTAAATTGAAGATTTTCTGAATCCGTTAGACGGATTAAAATCGATTTAGTCAATTGTGATGAATAGTAGTTTATAAATATTAATGTTGTATGAGAATTGATTAATATTGATGCTTAATGAGGAATTTAGATAGATTAAGATAGATTAAGAACGTTTGAAAAGTTAAGATAGGAATTCTCGAATTTCATCAAGTTACGACGTAGAAATTCGAATAGAATTTTGTTAAGGATATCGAAGTCGTTAGTCGATAAAAGCTCTCGTTCTAAAATCGTTATTCCGTTTCGATTAAAGGAGCAAGCGGAAGCGGGAGCGTAAACGTGAAGTAAAAGGGCTACAAGCGTTAGAGCTTAAAGTTTAAAGCTTAAGTTTATCAGGTGGGCTTTCTAAACTAAAATATGTGAAAAGCATGATATCGTATGTTTTACAAAGTTTTGATACTTGCCAAATGATTTTAAAAATGTTTAAGTATGTTACCATCTACTTCGTAAAAGACGAATTCGGTTTCACGCAAGGTGAAATCTGTGTACACATTGGTAATCGTGCGCATTTCTTTGATAGGCCGATTATTCATAATTGTGAGCCTTTCCTTGATATGCCGATTACAAGTGATTGAGAAAGAGGCCTCTTTCTCATCACCATTATTTATTTGTAGATATGGTTCATATCGTTATAAATGTCTCAGACAAATGAGTTTTGAAAAGAAAATATTTTTTAGCATTTTACGAGTTGTTTTCGAAAATCCTCGTATTATGTTTTCCGGCAAGTTTTCATATATAGCCGTATTCAAGAAAGTTTTCAAATGTTTTCGGCATGTGTTCACCGAGTACGTAGTACTCACCGCATGTTATTTCTAAAACGTGCAAAGTTAGCAGATGCAGATGACGAGGCCGGATGGATGTTGGTTGTTGTTGTTAATATTTGAAAAATAAAGAGCCTAGATTATATGTCGTCATACATATGGTCTTTCGTATTCCGCTGCCATGTTAAGATGATTTTTTTTAAATTATGATGAAGTTGTTTAAACCCTATAGTCGATCTATGTTTTGATAGTCGAATTCTTTTGTCACAGTTTGCGTGAAACTTAGTCTTGATATGTATTTAATAAAATCTCTATTCCATGAAGCTTTGTCGAACTCGAAACATCTTTCTTTATATTGTTTTCTTGATCCTCAAGTCGTTATATCATCTTCTTGATCAATTGTCGATTATTTGGTTGATCAGGTCTTTTGATTCCGAGTGTTTCGAGTTGTGTTTATTGATATGTATGTCATATTGAATTCAGTTGATCGTCTCGAGTCATATATGTCGTATTATTCTATAATGATGAGTTGTTAAGTATGGTTATTCTTTTGAACGATAGCCGGGTCGCTATCTTAATTTCCTTTGTTAATCATAAATTGTGTAAGTCGTGGGACCTACCGGCCTTGACATCTAATATCGAGGTTCGGGCTGCGACAGAGTGGTATCAGAGCGGGTCCGATCGCTTCCGAATAATATTTTCTAAAATCTAGTCTATTTGAAACCCTAGATTAGTTTAGAGCAATGTCTTCTCGCTCCAAGTTGTTTTCTCGAAAGTCTAGTCTCGGTTTGAATTCCTAGACTAGTTAGTTTTTAACAACAACCGAAGTCCAAAGCATCTCTCATCTCATCCAAATTATCCGTGTACGAATTTCAAATGTTTCTAGTTATAAAGTTTGGAAGTTGAAGTATATATATAATTGTTGTGTTTTAGCCTCTAATGTGATTGGTTGTTGGTGATCGATCATAAGCGAGATAATGGATCAGTTGTGCAAGCAAGTTGAGTATTTATCTGTGGAATGTAACATGAGCCCGGAACACCCTTTTGGAAGCCGACATTGAGTATGTTGAGACAGTGGATTCTCAAAACTATTCGTAATTTCAGTTTAGTTAATTATTTAAATTTTCTTTTATAGGATGTCCAACTCTAGAAGCGTAGCGTGATGATTGAATTTCACCACATACATATGAGCTACACGTAAACCCTAGCGAGTTTTTAGCTCGGTACCATAGGGTTTGGATGGACATCCATGAATCAAATATCTCGGGGAGTTATTGGTATAGTTAGGCTAGTTCCTCTCGCTTCTCGAGGATTGGCGAGTGGGCGGCATCGATTGCCGCAAGGTACGTTACTCCCCAATATTGGGATGGTGTCTTGTTTGGAGATTGCGGAAGCGTTCATAGCCGCAATTAGTACTCAATATATGTGTTTCTCGTACCCACCTCCCGGACCATATCAGCCATTGATTCCCGTTGGTGAGTTTGGTTTACAACATCTCATGCCCCAAGATTACCCTATTCGGATCGAATCCTCCGTAAAAATCCCGAACCTATTGCTTCTCCCATCCATGGAAATAATGGATTTGATGCTAACTCTTTTCTTGTTGAGCCATTGGCAAATGGCTATGTTTCGTCTCCCTCCCAAATCGAGACTCAAACCTTTGTTCCTGAGCCTTCTGTTTTGCCTAACGGCGTAGCCTCAGCTTCTTTTATTGAGGAAGTTCCAAATGATCCTTCCGTTGAAACATTGCAAGCTTTGAATTCTTCAGAGCTTGATGTCATAGTTGGAGCCCAGCCTATTCTATTTGACCCTAATGTGGCTAGCACCTCTGGACCACGTCACTATGATAGTGACGAGGATAACGTTGATCCAGAAGTTGGACCAACCGAAGGATACTTCCACCTCCGTAGAATACCATTTACTCATTTAAGTTTTCAGCCTAGCTTTAGGCCGTCGCCGGGAGAGGATATTACTTATGCCCCTCGTGTGACTTTGGACGGAGTGGAGAGGGCAGAGGAGAGCACGGAAACGGAAGAAGAAGATCCAAGTGAGGAGGATCCGAGAGACGACGAAGAGGAGGAAGAAGAAGAGGATCCGTCAGAGGATGAGCAGTGAAGGGAAGTGTCGGGAAGTTGATGAAAAAAAAAAAAAGATAATGATGTAAATATATGTAATAGACTAGTAAGCGAACAACTTTTAACATTTATGTTGTAAATAAGTTCTTGTACATAGAAGCATAATATGATAGTATAGCGAATCGGAAGCGACGTAGAATTCCGCTCCGATAAAAACATTTTGCGTGATGTTAGAAAATCACGGTTCATATAGGGAATTTTTGGGTGTAAATAATTCCCTACCTTTTGTAAAAGTCCTCAAAGAGGCAAATTTTCCTACTAAATGAAGAAGTAAGTTGAGCAAAGATCAGCTGGAAAAACTGAGCTGGCTGGAAAAACTGAGCTGGCTGGAAAACTGAGCTGGCTGGAAAACTGAGCCGGAAAACCGAGCCGGCCGGAAAACCGAGCCGGGCCGGAAAACCGAGCCGGGCCGGAAAACCGAGCCGGTTGGAAAACCGAGCCGATCGGGTCCACAACAGAATCCAATTCGAGTCCAAATTGAGTAAATCCAAATTGACCGAGTTCAAAGTAATTCCAGAGTGAATCCAAATTGATCGAGGTTTAGATAATAGAAGTTAAAGTAAAGAAGTGAGGTTTAGGGAATGGAAAAAGATCGATTAAAAGCTCGGACGAAGAAAACAAGACAAAGCGTCGAACCGGCACCGGGCGCGACCACAGCGCGCGGCGCGCCAGCCCCACGACAATTTCAGCATCGGGCGCGGGTTGGTGTGGCGCGGAACAATCCGCCGGAGGTCAAGTCGCGCGCGCATGAAGGAAATCTCTTCTTGGCCGCGCGACGTCTGCGCGCGGGACGGCGATCTTGGCGCGGGATAGTTCGATCCAGCGCCGGGGTTTATTCGTCCATTCCGTTGTCGTTCGTAGTTGTTCATTCTTCGTTTATT
This sequence comes from Agastache rugosa, assembly GCA_031470985.1. Taxonomy (NCBI): domain Eukaryota; kingdom Viridiplantae; phylum Streptophyta; class Magnoliopsida; order Lamiales; family Lamiaceae; genus Agastache; species Agastache rugosa. The sequence continues at coordinate 11,696,511 of CM062604.1, forward strand.
TTGTTCGTAGTTCGTTCGTTGTAGTTCATTTCATTCTTCGTTAGTTTCGTCCGTTAATCGTTTCGTTCATTATTCGACTATCATTAGTTTAGTGCGTCGTTCGTTTTATTCGTTCCATTAGTTATTCGCTATCGTTAGCTTAGTTAGTAATTATTTAGTTAAAAAAAAAAAAAAATGTTGAGATAAAGTTAAAAATCTCAAAAGAGATTTATGAGGAAGTTTGTACATCAAGATGATATTATTCATCTCTTGATTATAAAGAATGAAGAGCTAATTAAATAAATAGGTATATATATAAAAAAATTACTACTGGAAATTTTTTTTTTAGTGATTATTTGATGATAAGCGTGAATCTTTTGATTCATTAAAGTTATGATAAAGTTTATATGCCAAGATGATGCAATTATTTCCTTGAAATATTAGGAATATATATTAGCTAAATTTTACTTAGCAAAGATAAGTATGAAAAATATGTGTTCTTGAAATATTTTTGTGATTATAGTAATGAATGAATTGTTGATTCATTATCTATGACAATAGTGAATTGTTTAAATTGTTCATGATGATAATAAGAAGTTAAATTATGGGATTACAATGTATGATGATGTTTGTGAATCTTTGATTCATTAAATAGTATGAGCCTGTTAGATGTAATTGAAAGTTTTGATAAGCATAAATGGTGATGAGTATGAATGGTGTGATTCATTAAAAGTACGATGAGTATATTATGCATTAAAGAGGTGATAAGAAAATTTTTCTAAATTCTAAAACCTAGAAAAATTTATTTCCCTTAAAATACTTTTAAAGAAAGAAGAATTTTTATTAAAGAATAAGACTTTGTTAGAAAGAAAGAATAATTCGAATGAAAATCCTGGTTAATTAGAAAATGCCGCCAAGAGGTAGACCAAGAGGCCGAGGTCGAGGAAGGGTTGAAGATGAAACCGAAAGAGAACCTACCCCACCTCCTCCTCAACCTGAAAGGAGAATAGAAGAATTATTTTTGCGGCAAAATCCTCCAACTCTCGATGGAAGAGGAAGTCCTTCAGAAGCCGAAGAGTGGATTCGTCTTATTTGGAAAGAATTTTCCGTTTTCTTCGATGTACGGATCAAGAACGTCTAACATGCATGTCTTATCAGCTCAAGGGATCTGCGGATTACTGGTGGGAAGCTCGTCAAAGGGCATATACCCCTGAACAACTGGAGAACCTGACGTGGGAACAATTTAAGGATGCTTTGTTCGAAAAATTCGTTCCTCGAAGTTATCGAAAGCGAAGGAGAATGAGTTTGCTAATCTCAAGCAAGGTAAGAAGTCAAGAGCCGACTATGATCGCGAATTTTGTGATTTGGCACGTTTTGCTCAAGATAAGGTGGACACGTACGAGAAAATGGCTGAACTTTTCCGAGCGTGTCTTCGGCAGAAATAAGAATCGTTTCCGGCTACCAAAGTGCATTATCGTATGCCGAGACTTTAAACGAGCTTTGGATATGGAATTGGCAATGCAGCCATAAGTCTTCTCGTACTTCGGCGGCCACACAAGTTCAAACCCCAAAGGATGCTGACAAATCCGCAAATGTTCAACCAAAGTCACAAACGAAAATGGAATTTTGGAAGTCAACCTAGTAAGAAGCCCCGGCAAGGACAACAAGGACAACAACGTCATCAACAAAGAAGAATTTAATCGGGGACGATTCAAACAAATTTTCGTCAATCAAGGCGGTTCATCTCAAACTTATCAAGGAATGTCTCCATGTTCCAAGTGTGGCAAGATGCATCAAGGGATATGCAAAGCTGGAAGTAATAGCTGCTATACTTGTGGTCAAGTTGGTCATTATTCGTATCAGTGCCCAACTAAACTGCAAGGAGCAGGAGGGAATAGAACATTTCGTAACCAAATTTCGAAATTGAAGGCAATAGAAGTTGTTCCTCAAGAACGGCAACAACAACAAAATCGCCAAGGGCCGCGATTCCAAAGAAAAGCAAAAGCAACCCCAAAGAATTGAGAATGGAACCCCAAGAAGAATATCAAAGGGTTTTTGCTCTTGATCAGAAGCCGTTCGACAAAGATCAAGGAAATTTGACAGGTATGGGTCAATTAAATGGCATACCTGTTATAATTTTATTTGATACTGGTGCATCGCATTCATTTATATCAGATGCATGCGTAGATAATCTTGGTCTTAAAGTAGAACGTGCTAGTCAAGACTTGAGAGTAACAACACCGTTAGGTAAATCTACCTCAGTTACTCGCATCTGTCCTAATATAGAGATTGAATTAGGATCTCTCAAGATGTTAGCGAAAACCCTAAATTTAATTAAAATGTGGGATATAGATATTATCTTGGGAATGGATTGGTTGACCGAGAATTTTGCAAGCATTCAATGCAAACAAAGGCAAATTTCATTTCATATGCCTGGTCAGGAACCAACTCTATTTTTCGGGATAGAAAGAAGTTGTAAGAAATCGCCGATTATTTCGGCAGTTCAAGCAAGGAGAGTGTTGAAAAAGAAAGATGTGAAAGCATATCTTATCTATCTCAACAAGAAGGAAGATAAGGAGAGCAGATTGAAGATGTAGCCGTAGTAAAAGAATTTCAAGACGTATTTCCACAAGTTTTGCCAGATTGCCACCGGATAGGCAAGTAGAGTTCACAATAGATCTTGAACCGGGATCAGCTCCTCGTTTCCAAGTCACCATACGTAATGGCTCCAAAGGAGTTGCAAGAATTGAAAATTCAACCGCAAGAGTTACTTGACCTAGGTTTCATTAGACCTAGTGTTTCTCCGTGGGAGCACCAATTCGTTTGTCAAAAAGAAGGATGGTAGTTTGAGGATGTGCATCGACTACCGAGAATTAAACAAATTAACCTTGAAAAACAAATATCCTTTGCCGAGAATAGATGATCTATTTGATCACCGTAGGAGCAAGTGTATTCTCGAAGATTGATCTGAAATCTGGTTATCACCAATTAAAGGTTAAGCAAGAAGATATTTCCAAGACAGCTTTCAGAACAAGATATGGCCACTACGAGTTTGTAGTAATGCCATTTGGTGTGACGAATGCTCCAGCAGTATTTATGGATCTCATGAATCGAGTATTTCATGAATTCTTGGACAAGTTTGTCGTAGTTTTCATTGATGATATTCTCGTGTATTCAAAGAATGAATTAGAACACGAGGAACATCTACGAACTGTTCTGAAAAGGTTGAGAACCGAAAGATTGTATGCCAAATTTAGTAAATGTGAATTTTGGCTAAGAGAAGTACATTTCCTTGGACATGTTGTATCTCCTGAAGGAATCAAAGTTGACCCTTCAAAAGTACAAGCGAGCTTCAGAATGGAAAGTTCCAACCACACTACATGAAATTAGGAGTTTCTTAGGTCTAGCAAAGCTACTATCGGAGATTTATCGAGGGATTCTCCAAAATAGCTAAGCCAATGACCCATCTCCTAAAGAAAGAATCAAAATTCAAATGGTCGAAGAATGTGAGGAAAGTTTCCAAGAACTTAAAAAGAGATTGACCATCGCCCTGCTATCGGGCCCGCATTCGGATAAAGATTATGTTGTTTACACAGATGCATCAAAGAACGGACTAGGTTGTGTCCTGATGCAAGAAGGAAGAGTTATTGCATATGCTTCTAGACAGCTTAGACCTCATGAAATAAACTATCCAACTCATGATTTGGAACTAGCAGCAGTAGTACATGCTTTAAAAATCTGGAGACACCATCTTTATGGAACGAAATGTGAAATCTTCACAGATCACAAGAGTCTCAAATATTTCTTTGAGCAGAAAGAATTAAATATGAGACAAAGTAGATGGCTCGAGTTAGTTAAAGACTACGATTGTAAAATTTCCTATCATCCAGGAAAAGCAAATGTAGTTGCTGATGCGTTAAGCAGAAAAGGAAAATCGGAATTTGGATTTCTTCTAACTCAAGAGAAAGAACTCATTAAGAGTTTCGAAGAACTGAGGTTAGAAGTAATTCTACCTCCGCAATCTGTTGAGCAAATGGTTGCATCTATGGAAATAATTCCAGATTTAAGATTGAGAATTTCCAATGCTCAAAGAAAAGACGAGAAATTGGAAAAGTTACGAATGAAAATTCGTCAAGAGAAAAATGAAAATTTTAAGCAGACAGGAGATAATGTTCTCCTGTATCGAGGAAGAATTTGTGTGCCGAATGATGAAGAATTAAGGAATGAAATCATGAGCGAAGCTCATGAAACTCCTTATTCAAAATTACTGGAGGCACCAAAATGTATCAAGATTTGAAACAAACATTTTGGTGGGAAGGAATGAAAAGAGACATAGCTTCTTTTGTGGAAAGATGTTTAGCTCCGTCGCCAGTAAAGGCATTGTATCGTAGACCCTATGGGAAGCTACAACCTTTAGATATTCCAGAGTGGAAATGGGATAAAATTACCATGGATTTTGTAATCGGTTACCTAGATCCAAACGAGGAAATACAACGATATGGGTAATAGTGGATAGATTGACAAAATCTGCACACTTTATACCTATTCCCATAACTTATGGCGCAGATAAGTTAGCTCAGCTGTACGTGCGAGAAATTGTGCGATTGCACGGAGTACCTAAGTCGATCACTTCGGATCGAGACTCAAAATTTACTTCTCATTTTTGGAGAAGTATGCAAGAAGAATTAGGTACCAAATTGAACTTCAAGACGGCTTTTCATCCTCAAACGGATGGTCAATCGAAAGAACCATTCAGCATCTTGGAGGATATGTTGAGAACTGTTGTTTTAGATCGAGGAAGTCAATGGGAGCAAATTTTACCTCTTGTTGAATTTGCTTACAACAACAGTTATCAAATGACGATTGGCATGGCGCCCTACGAAGCCCTTTATGGAAAGAAGTGTAGATCTCCGCTCCATTGGGATGATGTGGGCGAGAGAAAAATATTAGGGCCCGATTCGGGAAGAAATGATAAAGATTGTGCGTCAAATCAAACAAAGAATTAAAGAAACACAAGACCGTCAGAAGTCTTATGCTGACGTCAGAAGATCAGCATTAGAATTCAATGTGGGTGATAAAGTTTTCTTGAAAGTTTCGCCTTCAAGAGGAATTCAACGATTTGGTGTTAAAGGAAAGCTTAAGCCTCGCTACATAGGACCATATGAAATTCTGGAAAGAATAGGTCAAGTAGCATATAAGCTAGCTTTACCGCCAAGTTTTGGAAATTCACATAACGTGTTTCATGTATCTCAATTGCGGAGATATATGTTTGATCCTAAGCACGTCATTCGTCGAGAAGAAGTAGTCCTTGAACCAGATCTCAGTTATGAAGAGAAACCTGAAGCGATTTTGGATCGGAAGGTCCAACAGCTTAGAAATAAGTCGATCGCGTCAGTAAAAATCAAATGGAGGCATCATGGACTAGAAGAAGCAACATGGGAGTTAGAAAGCAAAATGAGAGAAAAGTATCCCGAACTCTTCCGAGAGGTAAGCAAATTTCGGGACGAAATTTATTTTTAGGGGGAGAATGTAGTATCCCGTCTTTCTTAAGTAATTAAAATAATTAATCTTCTGAGAAAGACAAGAATTTTAGTAAAATAAAGATTTTCTTTCCGAAAATTTTATCCGGCAGATATATTCTACCGGAAAAATGAGTTTTAATTAATTTTTATCGTCTCGGTTAATCCGAAACGAAGAAGTTTTTACATTTATCAATAAATGATAAATGTTTAGTCATTAATTGACAAGAAGAAGAATTTAATTTAATTACGTGAAATTTTACGTAATTAATCGCTTAAAAATTTAGTTTCGGTCGATTTGAAAATGCTTCAAATCTCCGATTCTTTCTGTGAGATTTTTATCTAAGGTTCGTGAAACCTTAATCTTAATTACTGTGTTGAGAAATTAGAGAGTTATTAGAAGATTAATTAATTATTAATTAATTGAATTAATAATTAATTAAATAAATTAACCAAACTTAGCCATTAAGTTATAATTTAATAATAACCCTAGTCTACCCTAACCTATATGTAACATGCATATAATCATCTCTCATCTCTCATCTCTCTCATTCCACACGCACACACACACATAGCAGTCATCTCTCTCAATCTCTCCATCTCTCTCTCGATTTTTCACTCTCAAACTCACACACAACTCCATTGTTGATCATCATCCAAGCTTCCAAGACCAAAGTCATCTTCTCAAAGTAGCTAAGTAAGATTTAATTTCATCTATTCCAAGCTCCTAATTCATGTTCATGGTGGAAGATCATATATATATATATATGTCGAAATTTTGGGGAGAATTTGTAGAAATTGGTAGATGTGGTTCATGCCTTCATATGTTATTTATATGATGATTTTAAGATGTTAGATGATCAATTATTAGCTTAAGATGGTACATGAATAACTCTAATTATGTATATATATTTCGACATTTTTGGGGAGAAATGGAGGAGTGTTTAGATGATATTGATCTTATGGTATGTTGCTTATATCATAATTATATGATGATTTGTGTGATTAAATTAGAAAAAATCAAAGACCTAACCCTAAGTTGCATGAAAATCGAAATTTAGAAGAAAATGCTAAATTTTAATTCATGCATTGAATGATGATTTGTTCTTCATGAATTATGCTTAGAATATGATTATAAGATCAAATATGTAATTAGATTTAAGCATGGAAAACCCTAGCTATCAATTGGCAATTTTCGAAAATGAGAAGAAAATGGGAAATAATGAATACATGAATTATATGATTGATTTAATGATATAAATGAGTTTAGTTAAGTATTTTAAGAATGTTTCATGTTGGAAGTAATTAAAAATTTCCAACCAATTTCATTTTGAGAAAATAACCGATTAAATAAGAATATAAATTAGGGTTTAATAATGTAATGTTATATGATGAGTTTGATGATTCAATTAAAGATATATGAGATTACTGAAGTATATTAGATCAAGAGATAATGAAACAAAAGCTTGATTAACCCTAGAAACCCTAGAAAATCGAATTAGGGTTCTTAAATTAGGGTTGAAAGATTAATACTTAATTGAATGAAATTAAATGAAGAAATGAGCTTAAGATAATAATTAAGTATATTAGAAATTAAAAAGAAGAGAAAATAATTAAAGAAATATTAATTTTAATATAACCGAAAATTTAAAATAAATAAATAAAATATTAATAAAATTTTAATTAAGAAATTAATTGCATTTATGAACTTCTTAATAAAAATTAAGTGTTATATAATTTTATGGAAATTTAATTCAAAGAAATAAAGATTTTTCTATTTATGGTTGATTTTCCCGATTTGGGAATTTATATGTTTAATTGAGTTAATGTGTGTATTTAAAGTATAATTATGTTTGTTATAATTAAATAAAGGTATAGAATTAAATTGAAGATTTTCTGAATCCGTTAGACGGATTAAAATCGATTTAGTCAGTTGTGATGAATAGTAGTTTATAAATATTAATGTTGTATGAGAATTGATTAATATTGATGCTTAATGAGGAATTTAGATAGATTAAGATAGATTAAGAACGTTTGAAAAGTTAAGATAGGAATTCTCGAATTTCATCAAGTTACGACGTAGAAATTCGAATAGAATTTCGTTAAGGATATCGAAGTCGTTAGTCGATAAAAGCTCTCGTTCTAAAATCGTTATTCCGTTTCGATTAAAGGAGCAAGCGGAAGCGGGAGCAGAAACGTGAAGTAAAAGGGCTACAAGCGTTAGAGCTTAAAGTTTAAAGCTTAAGTTTATCAGGTGGGCTTTCTAAACTAAAATATGTGAAAAGCATGATATCGTATGTTTTACAAAGTTTTGATACTTGCCAAATGATTTTAAAAATGTTTAAGTATGTTACCATCTACTTCAGAAAGACGAATTCGGTTTCACGCAAGGTGAAATCTGTGTACACATTGGTAATCGTGCGCATTTCTTTGATAGGCCGATTATTCATAATTGTGAGCCTTTCCTTGATATGCCGATTACAAGTGATTGAGAAAGAGGCCTCTTTCTCATCACCATTATTTATTTGTAGATATGGTTCATACTGTTATAAATGTCTGCAGACAAATGAGTTTTGAAAAGAAAATATTTTTTAGCATTTTACGAGTTGTTTTCAGAAAATCCTCGTATTATGTTTTCCGGCAAGTTTTCATATATAGCTGTATTCAGCAAAGTTTTCAAATGTTTTCGGCATGTGTTCACCGAGTACGTAGTACTCACTCGCATGTTATTTCTAAAACGTGCAAAGTTAAAGCGTGGATGCAGATGACGAGGCTGGATGGATGTTGGTTGTTGTTGTTAATATTTGAAAAATAAAGAGCCTAGATTATATGTCGTCATACATATGGTCTTTCGTATTCCGCTGCCATGTTAAGATGATTTTTTTTAAATTATGATGAAGTTGTTTAAACCCTATAGTCGATCTATGTTTTGATAGTCGAATTCTTTTGTCACAGTTTGCGTGAAACTTAGTCTTGATATGTATTTAATAAAATCTCTATTCCATGAAGCTTTGTCGAACTCGAAACATCTTTCTTTATATTGTTTTCTTGATCCTCAAGTCGTTATATCATCTTCTTGATCAATTGTCGATTATTTGGTTGATCAGGTCTTTTGATTCCGAGTGTTTCGAGTTGTGTTTATTGATATGTATGTCATATTGAATTCAGTTGATCGTCTCGAGTCATATATGTCGTATTATTCTATAATGATGAGTTGTTAAGTATGGTTATTCTTTTGAACGATAGCCGGGTCGCTATCTTAATTTCCTTTGTTAATCATAAATTGTGTAAGTCGTGGGACCTACCGGCCTTGACATCTAATATCGAGGTTCGGGCTGCGACACTATGGCATAGGTAGAGTCAGCAAACAATTGACTCAAGAAAAATATAGACCTCCTGTGATTGGTCACGGTTGCTCGTCTCAAAGACAACAAGGAATTTCTGCATGCTCTAAGTGCGGAAAAATGCACCAGGGAATTCACAAAACAGGAAGTAACATCTGCTATGCATATGGGCAACCAGGGCATTATTATTATCAGTGCTCAAATAGGCAGCAAGGGGTTGGAGGAGAAAACCTAATCAGTATCAGCCTCCACATTTAAAAGCCATTGAAGGAGTCCCATAGATGCAGTAGCATCAACGTCAAATTCCTCGGCCTCAGCAGCAGAAGCTGAAGCAACAAACACCGCAGCAAGAGCAGCAGCATCACCAGAGGGTTTTTGCTCTTGAGCAGAAAGCGAGTGTCAAAGATCAGGGCAATCTGGCAGGTATGGGTCAGATAAATGATGTACCTGTTATAAACCTTTTCGATACTGGTGCATCACATTGTTTTATATCAAATGCATGCGTAGATACTCTGGGCTTTAGAATAGAGAGAGATAGCCAGAACTTAAGAGTATCGATCCCGGTAGGTAAAACTACCCCTACCATGCATGTTTGCCCTAATCTAGAATTTGAATTTGGATTCCTTAAGATGTCAGTTAAAACCCTAAATCTAATTCAAATGTGGGACGTAGACATCATTTTTGGGAATGGATTGGTTAACTGAGAACTTTGCCACCATTCGGTGTAAGCAAAGACAGATTTCTTTTCGTACCCCGTGAAAAGAGCCAACTTTATTTTTCGGAATAGAGAGAAACAAGAGAGGAATGCCGATTATTTCGGCAATTCAAGCAAGAAGGTTGTTGAGAAGAGAAGATGTACAAGTATATCTAGTTTATTTTATCAAAGATGAAAACCAAGAAAATAATATCGATGATATAGCTGTAGTTCGCAAGTTTAAAGATGTATTTCCTGAAGTTTTGTCAGGATTACTTCAGACAGGCAATTGGAGTTTACCATCGACTTTGAGCCTGGTTCAACTCCAATATCAAAGGCGCCGTATAGAATGGCCCCGAAGGAGTTGCAAGAATTAAAGATTCGGTTGCAAGAATTGCTCGACTTTAGTGTTATCAGGCCTAGTGTTTCTTCGTGGGGAGCACCAATTTTATTTGTCAAAAAAGAAAGAAAGATGATAGTCTAAGAATATGTATAGACTATCGAAAGCTAAACAAATTGACATTGAAGAACAAGTATCCTTTGCCAAGGATAGATGATCTGTTTGATCAGCTCAGAGGAGCCAGTGTATTCTCAAAGATTGATTTAAAATCTGGCTATCATCACTTGAAGATATGTCAAGAATACATTCCAAAAAAAAAAAAAAAACTGCCTTTCGAATGAGATATGGCTACTACAAGTTTGTAGTAATGTCGTTTGGATTGATAAATGCTCCGGTAGTATTCATGGATCTCATAAATTGAGTTTTTCATGAATTCTTGAATAGATTTTGTAGTATCCCGTCTTTCTTAAGTAATTAAAATAATTAATCTTCTGAGAAAGACAAGAATTTTAGTAAAATAAAGATTTTCTTTCCGAAAATTTTATCCGGCAGATATATTCTACCGGAAAAATGAGTTTTAATTAATTTTTATCGTCTCGGTTAATCCGAAACGAAGAAGTTTTTACATTTATCAATAAATGATAAATGTTTAGTCATTAATTGACAAGAAGAAGAATTTAATTTAATTACGTGAAATTTTACGTAATTAATCGCTTAAAAATTTAGTTTCGGTCGATTTGAAAATGCTTCAAATCTCCGATTCTTTCTGTGAGATTTTTATCTAAGGTTCGTGAAACCTTAATCTTAATTACTGTGTTGAGAAATTAGAGAGTTATTAGAAGATTAATTAATTATTAATTAATTGAATTAATAATTAATTAAATAAATTAACCAAACTTAGCCATTAAGTTATAATTTAATAATAACCCTAGTCTACCCTAACCTATATGTAACATGCATATAATCATCTCTCATCTCTCATCTCTCTCATTCCACACGCACACACACACATAGCAGTCATCTCTCTCAATCTCTCCATCTCTCTCTCGATTTTTCACTCTCAAACTCACACACAACTCCATTGTTGATCATCATCCAAGCTTCCAAGACCAAAGTCATCTTCTCAAAGTAGCTAAGTAAGATTTAATTTCATCTATTCCAAGCTCCTAATTCATGTTCATGGTGGAAGATCATATATATATATATATATATGTCGAAATTTTGGGGAGAATTTGTAGAAATTGGTAGATGTGGTTCATGCCTTCATATGTTATTTATATGATGATTTTAAGATGTTAGATGATCAATTATTAGCTTAAGATGGTACATGAATAACTCTAATTATGTATATATATTTCGACATTTTTGGGGAGAAATGGAGGAGTGTTTAGATGATATTGATCTTATGGTATGTTGCTTATATCATAATTATATGATGATTTGTGTGATTAAATTAGAAAAAATCAAAACCCTAACCCTAAGTTGCATGAAAATCGAAATTTAGAAGAAAATGCTAAATTTTAATTCATGCATTGAATGATGATTTGTTCTTCATGAATTATGCTTAGAATATGATTATAAGATCAAATATGTAATTAGATTTAAGCATGGAAAACCCTAGCTATCAATTGGCAATTTTCGAAAATGAGAAGAAAATGGGAAATAATGAATACATGAATTATATGATTGATTTAATGATATAAATGAGTTTAGTTAAGTATTTTAAGAATGTTTCATGTTGGAAGTAATTAAAAATTTCCAACCAATTTCATTTTGAGAAAATAACCGATTAAATAAGAATATAAATTAGGGTTTAATAATGTAATGTTATATGATGAGTTTGATGATTCAATTAAAGATATATGAGATTACTGAAGTATATTAGATCAAGAGATAATGAAACAAAAGCTTGATTAACCCTAGAAACCCTAGAAAATCGAATTAGGGTTCTTAAATTAGGGTTGAAAGATTAATACTTAATTGAATGAAATTAAATGAAGAAATGAGCTTAAGATAATAATTAAGTATATTAGAAATTAAAAAGAAGAGAAAATAATTAAAGAAATATTAATTTTAATATAACCGAAAATTTAAAATAAATAAATAAAATATTAATAAAATTTTAATTAAGAAATTAATTGCATTTATGAACTTCTTAATAAAAATTAAGTGTTATATAATTTTATGGAAATTTAATTCAAAGAAATAAAGATTTTTCTATTTATGGTTGATTTTCCCGATTTGGGAATTTATATGTTTAATTGAGTTAATGTGTGTATTTAAAGTATAATTATGTTTGTTATAATTAAATAAAGGTATAGAATTAAATTGAAGATTTTCTGAATCCGTTAGACGGATTAAAATCGATTTAGTCAATTGTGATGAATAGTAGTTTATAAATATTAATGTTGTATGAGAATTGATTAATATTGATGCTTAATGAGGAATTTAGATAGATTAAGATAGATTAAGAACGTTTGAAAAGTTAAGATAGGAATTCTCGAATTTCATCAAGTTACGACGTAGAAATTCGAATAGAATTTCGTTAAGGATATCGAAGTCGTTAGTCGATAAAAGCTCTCGTTCTAAAATCGTTATTCCGTTTCGATTAAAGGAGCAAGCGGAAGCGGGAGCAGAAACGTGAAGTAAAAGGGCTACAAGCGTTAGAGCTTAAAGTTTAAAGCTTAAGTTTATCAGGTGGGCTTTCTAAACTAAAATATGTGAAAAGCATGATATCGTATGTTTTACAAAGTTTTGATACTTGCCAAATGATTTTAAAAATGTTTAAGTATGTTACCATCTACTTCAGAAAGACGAATTCGGTTTCACGCAAGGTGAAATCTGTGTACACATTGGTAATCGTGCGCATTTCTTTGATAGGCCGATTATTCATAATTGTGAGCCTTTCCTTGATATGCCGATTACAAGTGATTGAGAAAGAGGCCTCTTTCTCATCACCATTATTTATTTGTAGATATGGTTCATACTGTTATAAATGTCTGCAGACAAATGAGTTTTGAAAAGAAAATATTTTTTAGCATTTTACGAGTTGTTTTCAGAAAATCCTCGTATTATGTTTTCCGGCAAGTTTTCATATATAGCTGTATTCAGCAAAGTTTTCAAATGTTTTCGGCATGTGTTCACTGAGTACGTAGTACTCAGCCCTGCATGTTATTTCTAAAACGTGCAGGTTAGCAGGGATGCAGATGACGAGGCTGGATGGATGTTGGTTGTTGTTGTTAATATTTGAAAAATAAAGAGCCTAGATTATATGTCGTCATACATATGGTCTTTCGTATTCCGCTGCCATGTTAAGATGATTTTTTTTAAATTATGATGAAGTTGTTTAAACCCTATAGTCGATCTATGTTTTGATAGTCGAATTCTTTTGTCACAGTTTGCGTGAAACTTAGTCTTGATATGTATTTAATAAAATCTCTATTCCATGAAACTTTGTCGAACTCGAAACATCTTTCTTTATATTGTTTTCTTGATCCTCAAGTCGTTATATCATCTTCTTGATCAATTGTCGATTATTTGGTTGATCAGGTCTTTTGATTCCGAGTGTTTCGAGTTGTGTTTATTGATATGTATGTCATATTGAATTCAGTTGATCGTCTCGAGTCATATATGTCGTATTATTCTATAATGATGAGTTGTTAAGTATGGTTATTCTTTTGAACGATAGCCGGGTCGCTATCTTAATTTCCTTTGTTAATCATAAATTGTGTAAGTCGTGGGACCTACCGGCCTTGACATCTAATATCGAGGTTCGGGCTGCGACAGAGTGGTATCAGAGCGGGTCTGACTGCTCTGAATAATATTTTCTAAAATCTAGTCTATTTGAAACCCTAGATTAGTTTAGAGCAATGTCTTCTGCTCCAAGTTGTTTTCTGAAAGTCTAGTCTGGTTTGAATTCCTAGACTAGTTAGTTTTTAACAACAACTGAAGTCCAGCATCTCTCATCTCATCCAGCTATCCAGGTACGAATTTCAAATGTTTCTAGTTATAAAGTTTGGAAGTTGAAGTATATATATAATTGTTGTGTTTTAGCCTCTAATGTGATTGGTTGTTGGTGATCGATCATAAGCGAGATAATGGATCAGTTGTGCAAGCAAGTTGAGTATTTATCTGTGGAATGTAACATGAGCCTGGAACACCCTTTTGGAAGCGACATTGAGTATGTTGAGACAATGGATTCTCAAAACTATTCGTAATTTCAGTTTAGTTAATTATTTAAATTTTCTTTTATAGGATGTCCAACTCTAGAAGCGTAGCGACGATGATTGAATTTCACCACATACATATGAGCTACACAGAAACCCTAGCATAGTTTTTAGCTCGGTACCATAGGGTTTGGATGGACATCCATGAATCAAATATCTCGGGAGTTATTGGTATAGTTAGGCTAGTTCCTCTGCTTCCTGAGGATTGGCAGGAGTGGGCGGCATCGATTGCTGCAAGGTACGTTACTCCCCAATATTGGGATGGTGTCTTGTTTGGAGATTGCAGAGCGTTCATAGCTGCAATTAGTACTCAATATATGTGTTTCTCGTACCCACCTCCTGGACCATATCAGCCATTGATTCCTGTTGGTGAGTTTGGTTTACAACATCTCATGCCCCAAGATTACCCTATTCTGGATCAGAATCCTCCAGAAAATCCCGAACCTATTGCTTCTCCCATCCATGGAAATAATGGATTTGATGCTAACTCTTTTCTTGTTTAGCCATTGGCAAATGGCTATGTTTCGTCTCCCTCCCAAATCGAGACTCAAACCTTTGTTCCTGAGCCTTCTGTTTTGCCTAACGGCGTAGCCTCAGCTTCTTTTGTTGAGGAAGTTCCAAATGATCCTTCCGTTGAAACATTGCAAGCTTTGAATTCTTCAGAGCTTGATGTCATAGTTGGAGCCCAGCCTATTCTATTTGACCCTAATGTGGCTAGCACCTCTGGACCACGTCACTATGATAGTGACGAGGATAACGTTGATCCAGAAGTTGGACCAACCGAAGGATACTTCCACCTCCGTAGAATACCATTTACTCATTTAAGTTTTCAGCCTAGCTTTAGGCCGTCGCCGAGAGAGGATATTACTTATGTCCCTCGTGTGACTTTGGACGGAGTGGAGAGGGCAGAGGAGAGCACGGAAACGGAAGAAGAAGATCCAAGTGAGGAGGATCCGAGAGACGACGAAGAGGAGGAAGAAGAAGAGGATCCGTCAGAGGATGAGCAGTGAAGGGAAGTGTCGGGAAGTTGATAAAAAAAAAAAAGATAATGATGTAAATATATGTAATAGACTAGTAAGCGAACAACTTTTAACATTTATGTTGTAAATAAGTTCTTGTACATAGAAGCATAATATGATAGTATAGCGAATCGGAAGCGACGTAGAATTCCGCTCCGATAAAAACATTTTGCGTGATGTTAGAAAATCACGGTTCATATAGGGAATTTTTGGGTGTAAATAATTCCCTACCTTTTGTAAAAGTCCTCAAAGAGGCAAATTTTCCTACTAAATGAAGAAGTAAGTTGAGCAAAGATCAACTGGAAAATCAAAGCTAGAAAAACCGAAAACCGAGCCGGCCGGAAAACTGAGCTGGCTGGAAAACCGAGCCGGGCCGGAAAACCGAGCCGGCCGGAAAACTGGAAAACCGAGTGGAAAACCGAGCCGATCGGGTCCAAATTGGTAATTCAAATCAGTGAGTAAATCCAAATGGCCGAGTCAAGTAATTCCAATGATCGGGTCCAAGTAATTCCAATGATCGGGTCCAACATGAGTAAATCCAAATTGGCCGAGTCAATGAGTAATTCCAATTGACTGGGTCCAATTACAAATCCAAATTGACCGAGTCCAATTGAGTAAATCCAAATTGACCGAGTTCAGGTAATTCCAATTTGAGTGAATCCAGCTGACTGAGGTTTAGATAATAGAAGTTAAAGTAAAGAAGTGAGGTTTAGGGAATGGAAAAAGATCGATTAAAAGCTCGGACGAAGAAAACAAGACAAAGCGTCGAACCGGCACCGGGCGCGACCACAGCGCGCGGCGCGCCAGCCCCACGACAATTTCAGCATCGGGCGCGGGTTGGTGTGGCGCGGAACAATCCGCCGGAGGTCAAGTCGCGCGCGCATGAAGGAAATCTCTTCTTGGCCGCGCGACGTCTGCGCGCGGGACGGCGATCTTGGCGCGGGATAGTTCGATCCAGCGCCGGGGTTTATTCGTCCATTCCGTTGTCGTTCGTAGTTGTTCATTCTTCGTTTATTTTGTTCGTAGTTCGTTCGTTGTAGTTCATTTCATTCTTCGTTAGTTTCGTCCGTTAATCGTTTCGTTCATTATTCGACTATCATTAGTTTAGTGCGTCGTTCGTTTTATTCGTTCCATTAGTTATTCGCTATCGTTAGCTTAGTTAGTAATTATTTAGTTAAAAAAAAAAATGTTGAGATAAAGTTAAAAATCTCAAAAGAGATTTATGAGGAAGTTTGTACATCAAGATGATATTATTCATCTCTTGATTATAAAGAATGAAGAGCTAATTAAATAAATAGGTATATATATATATAAAAATTTCTTCTGGAAATTTTTTTTTAGTGATTATTTGATGATAAGCGTGAATCTTTTGATTCATTAAAGTTATGATAAAGTTTATATGCCAAGATGATGCAATTATTTCCTTGAAATATTAGGAATATATATTAGCTAAATTTTACTTAGCAAAGATAAGTATGAAAAATATGTGTTCTTGAAATATTTTTGTGATTATAGTAATGAATGAATTGTTGATTCATTATCTATGACAATAGTGAATTGTTTAAATTGTTCATGATGATAATAAGAAGTTAAATTATGGGATTACAATGTATGATGATGTTTGTGAATCTTTGATTCATTAAATAGTATGAGCCTGTTAGATGTAATTGAAAGTTTTGATAAGCATGAATGGTGATGAGTATGAATGGTGTGATTCATTAAAAGTACGATGAGTATATTATGCATTAAAGAGGTGATAAGAAAATTTTTCTAAATTCTAAAACCTAGAAAAATTTATTTCCCTTAAAATACTTTTAAAGAAAGAAGAATTTTTATTAAAGAATAAGACTTTGTTAGAAAGAAAGAATAATTCGAATGAAAATCCCGGTTAATTAGAAAATGCCGCCAAGAGGTAGACCAAGAGGCCGAGGTCGAGGAAGGGTTGAAGATGAAACCGAAAGAGAACCTACCCCACCTCCTCCTCAACTCCGAAAGGAGAATAGAAGAATTATTTTTGCGGCAAAATCCTCCAACTCTCGATGGAAGAGGAAGTCCTTCGAAGCCGAAGAGTGGATTCGTCTTATTTGGAAAGAATTTTCCGTTTTCTTCGATGTACGGATCAAGAACGTCTAACATGCATGTCTTATCGGCTCAAGGGATCTGCGGATTGCGGTGGGAAGCTCGTCAAAGGGCATATACCCCCGAACAACCGGAGAACCCGACGTGGGAACAATTTAAGGATGCTTTGTTCGAAAAATTCGTTCCTCGAAGTTATCGAAAGCAGAAGGAGAATGAGTTTGCTAATCTCAAGCAAGGTAAGAAGTCAGTAGCCGACTATGATCGCGAATTTTGTGATTTGGCACGTTTTGCTCAAGATAAGGTGGACACAGACGAGAAAATGGCTGAACTTTTCCGAGCAGGTCTTCGGCAGAAATAAGAATCGTTACGGCCGATCAAAGTGCATTATCGTATGCCGAGACTTTAAACAGAGCTTTGGATATGGAATTGGCAATGCAGCCAGATAAGTCTTCTCAGACTTCAGCAGCCACACAAGTTCAAACCCCAGAGACAGTGACAAATCCGCAGTCGTTCAACCAAAGTCACAAACGAAAATGGAATTTTGGAAGTCAACCTAGTAAGAAGCCCACGGCAAGGACGGCAAGGACAACAACGTCATCAACGACGGCAATTTAATCGGGGACGATTCAAACGGCCTTTCGTCAATCAAGGCGGTTCATCTCAAACTTATCAAGGAATGTCTCCATGTTCCAAGTTTGGCAAGATGCATCAAGGGATATGCAAAGTGGAAGTAATAGGGCTATACTTGTGGTCAAGTTGGTCATTATTCGTATCGGTGCCCAACTAAGCTGCAAGGAGCGAGGAGGAATAGAACATTTCGAGAACCCGGCCTCAGAAATTGAAGGCAATAGAAGTTGTTCCTCAGCAACGGCAACAGCAACAAAATCGCCAAGGGCCGCGATTCCAGCAAAAGCAAAAGCAACCCCAGCAATTGAGAATGGAACCCCAACAGCAATATCAAAGGGTTTTTGCTCTTGATCAGAAGCCGTTCGACAAAGATCAAGGAAATTTGACAGGTATGGGTCAATTAAATGGCATACCTGTTATAATTTTATTTGATACTGGTGCATCGCATTCATTTATATCAGATGCATGCGTAGATAATCTTGGTCTTAAAGTAGAACGTGCTAGTCAAGACTTGAGAGTAACAACACCGTTAGGTAAATCTACCTCAGTTACTCGCATCTGTCCTAATATAGAGATTGAATTAGGATCTCTCAAGATGTTAGCGAAAACCCTAAATTTAATTAAAATGTGGGATATAGATATTATCTTGGGAATGGATTGGTTGACCGAGAATTTTGCAAGCATTCAATGCAAACAAAGGCAAATTTCATTTCATATGCCTGGTCAGGAACCAACTCTATTTTTCGGGATAGAAAGAAGTTGTAAGAAATCGCCGATTATTTCGGCGAGTTCAAGCAAGGAGAGTGTTGAAAAAGAAAGATGTGAAAGCATATCTTATCTATCTCAACAAGAAGGAAGATAAGGAGAGCGACATTGAAGATGTAGGCGTAGTAAAAGAATTTCAAGACGTATTTCCACAAGTTTTGCCGGGATTGCCACCGGATAGGCAAGTAGAGTTCACAATAGATCTTGAACCGGATCGGCTCCTGTTTCCAAGTCACCATACAGAATGGCTCCAAAGGAGTTGCAAGAATTGAAAATTCAACTGCAAGAGTTACTTGACCTAGGTTTCATTAGACCTAGTGTTTCTCCGTGGGGAGCACCAATTCTGTTTGTCAAAAAGAAGGATGGTAGTTTGAGGATGTGCATCGACTACCGAGAATTAAACAAATTAACCTTGAAAAACAAATATCCTTTGCCGAGAATAGATGATCTATTTGATCAGCTCAGAGGAGCAAGTGTATTCTCGAAGATTGATCTGAAATCTGGTTATCACCAATTAAAGGTTAAGCAAGAAGATATTTCCAAGACAGCTTTCAGAACAAGATATGGCCACTACGAGTTTGTAGTAATGCCATTTGGTGTGACGAATGCTCCAGCAGTATTTATGGATCTCATGAATCGAGTATTTCATGAATTCTTGGACAAGTTTGTCGTAGTTTTCATTGATGATATTCTCGTGTATTCAAAGAATGAATTAGAACACGAGGAACATCTACGAAAGTTCGAAAAGGTTGAGAACCGAAAGATTGTATGCCAAATTTAGTAAATGTGAATTTTGGCTAAGAGAAGTACATTTCCTTGGACATGTTGTATCTCCAGAAGGAATCAAAGTTGACCCTTCAAAAGTACAAGCGGTTCGGGGAATGGAAAGTTCCAACCACACTACATGAAATTAGGAGTTTCTTAGGTCTAGCAAAGCTACTATCGGAGATTTATCGAGGGATTCTCCAAAATAGCTAAGCCAATGACCCATCTCCTAAAGAAAGAATCAAAATTCAAATGGTCAGAAGAATGTGAGGAAAGTTTCCAAGAACTTAAAAAGAGATTGACCACCGCCCTGCTATCGGTTCCGCATTCGGATAAAGATTATGTTGTTTACACGGATGCATCAAAGAACGGACTAGGTTGTGTCCCGATGCAAGAAGGAAGAGTTATTGCATATGCTTCTAGACGGCTTAGACCTCATGAAATAAACTATCCAACTCATGATTTGGAACTAGCAAAGCAGTAGTACATGCTTTAAAAATCCGGAGACACCATCTTTATGGAACGAAATGTGAAATCTTCACAGATCACAAGAGTCTCAAATATTTCTTTGAGCGAGAAGAATTAAATATGAGACAAAGAAGATGGCTCGAGTTAGTTAAAGACTACGATTGTAAAATTTCCTATCATCCAAGAAAAGCAAATGTAGTTGCTGATGCGTTAAGCAGAAAAGGAAAATCGGAATTTGGATTTCTTCTAACTCAAGAGAAAGAACTCATTAAGAGTTTCGAAGAACTGAGGTTAGAAGTAATTCTACCTCCGCAATCTGTTGAGCAAATGGTTGCATCTATGGAAATAATTCCAGATTTAAGATTGAGAATTTCCAATGCTCAAAGAAAAGACGAGAAATTGGAAAAGTTACGAATGAAAATTCGTCAAGAGAAAAATGAAAATTTTAAGCAGACAGGAGATAATGTTCTCCTGTATCGAGGAAGAATTTGTGTGCCGAATGATGAAGAATTAAGGAATGAAATCATGAGCGAAGCTCATGAAACTCCTTATTCAGCTCACCCTGGAGGCACCAAAATGTATCAAGATTTGAAACAAACATTTTGGTGGGAAGGAATGAAAAGAGACATAGCTTCTTTTGTGGAAAGATGTTTAGCCTGTCAGCAAGTAAAGGCATTGCATCAGAGACCCTATGGGAAGCTACAACCTTTAGATATTCCAGAGTGGAAATGGGATAAAATTACCATGGATTTTGTAACTGGGTTACCTAGATCCAAACGAGGAAATACAGCGATATGGGTAATAGTGGATAGATTGACAAAATCTGCACACTTTATACCTATTCCCATAACTTATGGCGCAGATAAGTTAGCTCAAATTCGTACGTGCGAGAAATTGTGCGATTGCACGGAGTACCTAAGTCGATCACTTCGGATCGAGACTCAAAATTTACTTCTCATTTTTGGAGAAGTATGCAAGAAGAATTAGGTACCAAATTGAACTTCAGTACGGCTTTTCATCCTCAAACGGATGGTCAATCAGAAAGAACCATTCAGATCTTGGAGGATATGTTGAGAACTGTTGTTTTAGATCGAGGAAGTCAATGGGAGCAAATTTTACCTCTTGTTGAATTTGCTTACAACAACAGTTATCAAATGACGATTGGCATGGCGCCCTACGAAGCCCTTTATGGAAAGAAGTGTAGATCTCCGCTCCATTGGGATGATGTGGGCGAGAGAAAAATATTAGGGCCTGATTCAGTGGAAGAAATGATAAAGATTGTGCGTCAAATCAAACAAAGAATTAAAGAAACACAAGACCGTCAGAAGTCTTATGCTGACGTCAGAAGATCAGCATTAGAATTCAATGTGGGTGATAAAGTTTTCTTGAAAGTTTCGCCTTCAAGAGGAATTCAACGATTTGGTGTTAAAGGAAAGCTTAAGCCTCGCTACATAGGACCATATGAAATTCTGGAAAGAATAGGTCAAGTAGCATATAAGCTAGCTTTACCGCCAAGTTTTGGAAATTCACATAACGTGTTTCATGTATCTCAGTTGCGGAGATATATGTTTGATCCTAAGCACGTCATTCGTCGAGAAGAAGTTATGAAGAGAAACCTGAAGCGATTTTGGATCGGAAGGTCCAACAGCTTAGAAATAAGTCGATCGCGTCAGTAAAAATCAAATGGAGGCATCATGGACTAGAAGAAGCAACATGGGAGTTAGAAAGCAAAATGAGAGAAAAGTATCCCGAACTCTTCCGAGAGGTAAGCAAATTTCGGGACGAAATTTATTTTTAGGGGGAGAGAATGTAGTATCCCGTCTTTCTTAAGTAATTAAAATAATTAATCTTCTGAGAAAGACAAGAATTTTAGTAAAATAAAGATTTTCTTTCCGAAAATTTTATCCGGCAGATATATTCTACCGGAAAAATGAGTTTTAATTAATTTTTATCGTCTCGGTTAATCCGAAACGAAGAAGTTTTTACATTTATCAATAAATGATAAATGTTTAGTCATTAATTGACAAGAAGAAGAATTTAATTTAATTACGTGAAATTTTACGTAATTAATCGCTTAAAAATTTAGTTTCGGTCGATTTGAAAATGCTTCAAATCTCCGATTCTTTCTGTGAGATTTTTATCTAAGGTTCGTGAAACCTTAATCTTAATTACTGTGTTGAGAAATTAGAGAGTTATTAGAAGATTAATTAATTATTAATTAATTGAATTAATAATTAATTAAATAAATTAACCAAACTTAGCCATTAAGTTATAATTTAATAATAACCCTAGTCTACCCTAACCTATATGTAACATGCATATAATCATCTCTCATCTCTCATCTCTCTCATTCCACACGCACACACACACATAGCAGTCATCTCTCTCAATCTCTCCATCTCTCTCTCGATTTTTCACTCTCAAACTCACACACAACTCCATTGTTGATCATCATCCAAGCTTCCAAGACCAAAGTCATCTTCTCAAAGTAGCTAAGTAAGATTTAATTTCATCTATTCCAAGCTCCTAATTCATGTTCATGGTGGAAGATCATATATATATATATATGTGTCGAAATTTTGGGGAGAATTTGTAGAAATTGGTAGATGTGGTTCATGCCTTCATATGTTATTTAGAGTGATGCTATTCGGACATAAATGTCCGGACATAATCTAGCTAGTTTAGGTAAATGAATCGGTTCGATCCGTTTAACTTATTTATTTAATTTTGTAATTTCTCCACATTCATTCAATTTATTATTTTGTGAGTAATCTAATTCAAGTGAATGCATAAATATCTATTAAGTAATAGTATTTCCGAAAGATTAGTGAAAATCACAAAATAACTTTATTAGTTTAATTTCGTATTTTTTGTATTCATATTTCTCTCTTTAAAAATGACGATTTAGATTAATTAAGTAAATACATTATAGTACTAACCAACACCATTATTTTATTTGATAAATTATAAGTTAAGATTATTAATATATTCATTTTATGTCCGGACATATATGTCCAAAAAGTATTATTGTGTTATTTATATGATGATTTTAAGATGTTAGATGATCAATTATTAGCTTAAGATGGTACATGAATAACTCTAATTATGTATATATATTTCGACATTTTTGGGGAGAAATGGAGGAGTGTTTAGATGATATTGATCTTATGGTATGTTGCTTATATCATAATTATATGATGATTTGTGTGATTAAATTAGAAAAATCAAAACCCTAACCCTAAGTTGCATGAAAATCGAAATTTAGAAGAAAATGCTAAATTTTAATTCATGCATTGAATGATGATTTGTTCTTCATGAATTATGCTTAGAATATGATTATAAGATCAAATATGTAATTAGATTTAAGCATGGAAAACCCTAGCTATCAATTGGCAATTTTCGAAAATGAGAAGAAAATGGGAAATAATGAATACATGAATTATATGATTGATTTAATGATATAAATGAGTTTAGTTAAGTATTTTAAGAATGTTTCATGTTGGAAGTAATTAAAAATTTCCAACCAATTTCATTTTGAGAAAATAACCGATTAAATAAGAATATAAATTAGGGTTTAATAATGTAATGTTATATGATGAGTTTGATGATTCAATTAAAGATATATGAGATTACTGAAGTATATTAGATCAAGAGATAATGAAACAAAAGCTTGATTAACCCTAGAAACCCTAGAAAATCGAATTAGGGTTCTTAAATTAGGGTTGAAAGATTAATACTTAATTGAATGAAATTAAATGAAGAAATGAGCTTAAGATAATAATTAAGTATATTAGAAATTAAAAAGAAGAGAAAATAATTAAAGAAATATTAATTTTAATATAACCGAAAATTTAAAATAAATAAATAAAATATTAATAAAATTTTAATTAAGAAATTAATTGCATTTATGAACTTCTTAATAAAAATTAAGTGTTATATAATTTTATGGAAATTTAATTCAAAGAAATAAAGATTTTTCTATTTATGGTTGATTTTCCCGATTTGGGAATTTATATGTTTAATTGAGTTAATGTGTGTATTTAAAGTATAATTATGTTTGTTATAATTAAATAAAGGTATAGAATTAAATTGAAGATTTTCTGAATCCGTTAGACGGATTAAAATCGATTTAGTCAGTTGTGATGAATAGTAGTTTATAAATATTAATGTTGTATGAGAATTGATTAATATTGATGCTTAATGAGGAATTTAGATAGATTAAGATAGATTAAGAACGTTTGAAAAGTTAAGATAGGAATTCTCGAATTTCATCAAGTTACGACGTAGAAATTCGAATAGAATTTCGTTAAGGATATCGAAGTCGTTAGTCGATAAAAGCTCTCGTTCTAAAATCGTTATTCCGTTTCGATTAAAGGAGCAAGCGGAAGCGGGAGCAGAAACGTGAAGTAAAAGGGCTACAAGTGTTAGAGCTTAAAGTTTAAAGCTTAAGTTTATCAGGTAGGCTTTCTAAACTAAAATATGTGAAAAGCATGATATCGTATGTTTTACAAAGTTTTGATACTTGCCAAATGATTTTAAAAATGTTTAAGTATGTTACCATCTACTTCAGAAAGACGAATTCGGTTTCACGCAAGGTGAAATCTGTGTACACATTGGTAATCGTGCGCATTTCTTTGATAGGCCGATTATTCATAATTGTGAGCCTTTCCTTGATATGCCGATTACAAGTGATTGAGAAAGAGGCCTCTTTCTCATCACCATTATTTATTTGTAGATATGGTTCATACTGTTATAAATGTCTGCAGACAAATGAGTTTTGAAAAGAAAATATTTTTTAGCATTTTACGAGTTGTTTTCAGAAAATCCTCGTATTATGTTTTCCGGCAAGTTTTCATATATAGCTGTATTCAGCAAAGTTTTCAAATGTTTTCGGCATGTGTTCACTGAGTACGTAGTACTCAGCCCTGCATGTTATTTCTAAAACGTGCAGGTTAGCAGGGATGCAGATGACGAGGCTGGATGGATGTTGGTTGTTGTTGTTAATATTTGAAAAATAAAGAGCCTAGATTATATGTCGTCATACATATGGTCTTTCGTATTCCGCTGCCATGTTAAGATGATTTTTTTTAAATTATGATGAAGTTGTTTAAACCCTATAGTCGATCTATGTTTTGATAGTCGAATTCTTTTGTCACAGTTTGCGTGAAACTTAGTCTTGATATGTATTTAATAAAATCTCTATTCCATGAAGCTTTGTCGAACTCGAAACATCTTTCTTTATATTGTTTTCTTGATCCTCAAGTCGTTATATCATCTTCTTGATCAATTGTCGATTATTTGGTTGATCAGGTCTTTTGATTCCGAGTGTTTCGAGTTGTGTTTATTGATATGTATGTCATATTGAATTCAGTTGATCGTCTCGAGTCATATATGTCGTATTATTCTATAATGATGAGTTGTTAAGTATGGTTATTCTTTTGAACGATAGCCGGGTCGCTATCTTAATTTCCTTTGTTAATCATAAATTGTGTAAGTCGTGGGACCTACCGGCCTTGACATCTAATATCGAGGTTCGGGCTGCGACAGATTTGTCATAGTCTTTATTGATGACATTCTCATATATTCAAGAAGTGAAACAGCGTATGAAGAGCATCTTTGAATTGTCTTAGAAAAGTTAAGATCTGAGAAGTTATATGTCAAATTCAGCAAGTGTGAATTTTGGCAAAAAGAAATAAATTTCCTCGGTCATGTTGTTTCTTCCGAAGGAATTAAAGTAGACAATTCTAAAGTTCAAGCAATTCAAGAACGAAGATCTCCAAAGTCACCCTATGAGAATCGTAGTTTCTTGGGTCTAGTAGGTTACTATCGGAGATTCATTGAAGGATTCTCTAAGATAGCAAGGCCAATGACCCAACTTTTCAAGAAAGAATTGAAGTTTAAATGGTCTCCTGAATGCGAAGAAAGTTTCCAAGAGCTTAAAAGAAAGCTAACCCTTTGCTCCGGTTTAGCGATTGCGGAAAGCGGAACAAAGATTTTACCGTTTATACGAATGCATCAAAGAATGGATTGAGTTGTGTCTTGATGCAAGATGGCAGAGTTATTGTGTATGCATCATGACAACTTAGACCTCATGAAGAGAATTACCCAACCCATGATTTAGAGCTAGCAGCAGTTGTGCATGCTTTAAAAATTTAGAGACATTATCTTTATGAAGCCAATTATGAGATCTTTTTGGATCATAAGAGCCTCAAATACTTTTTGAGTAAAAAGAGTTGAATATGAGGCAAAGAAGATGACTCGAATTAGTAAAGGACTACGATTGCAAAATTTCCTATCACCCAGGAAAAGCAAACGTAGTAGCTGATGCTTTAAACAGAAAGAGCAGAACCGAGTTAGGATTTCTGCTTACTCAAGAAAAAAGAACTTATTAAAAAGTTTTGGAAAGCTAAAAATAGAAGTGGTTTTATAACCACAATTTACAGAGCAATTAATTGCAGCTTTGGAAATAACTCCAGATTTGAATATGAGAATTTCAGATGCTCAAAGAAAAGATGAAAAGTTAGAGAATTTGCAACTTAAGATTTGTAAAGGAAAAGGGAAAATTTTTGCGAAGTTGGAGATAATACTCTCTTATTTAAAGAAAGGATTTGTGTTCCAGATAAAGAAGAATTAAGAGCTGAGATCATGAGAGAAGCTCATGAAACGTCTTATACAAATTATTCCGGAAACACCAAAAATGTATCAAGACTTGAAACAGAAATTTTGGTGGGAATGAATGAAGTGAGATATAGCTTCGTTTGTAGAGCGATGTTTAGCCTGTCAGCAAGTTAAGGCTTTACATTAACGGCCTTATGGAAAATTCCAGCCGTTAGAAATTTCGGAATGGAAATGGGGTGGTACCACTATAGACTTTGTAACTAGGTTACCTAAGTCTAAGAAGGGAAATACAGAAATATGGGTAATAGTGGACAGATTGGCGAAATCTGCTCATTTCATACCAATTCCCGAAAAATATGGATCGGATAAGTTAGCTCAGCTGTATGTCAAATAAATAATGCGATTGCACGGCATGCCCAGATTAATCACTTCAGATCAAAATTCAAAGTTTACCTCCTATTTTTGGAGAAGTTTACAAAGTAAGATGGGTACCAATTTAAATTTCAACACTGCTTTTCATCCTCAGACGGATGGTCAGTCCGAGAGGATAATTAAAATCTTAGAAGATATGCTCAGAACTGTTGTATTAGATCGAGGTAACTAATGAGAGCAAGTTTTATCTCTCGTTGAGTTTGCATACAACAACAGTTATCAAATGACAATTGACATGGCACCCTATGAAACTCTTTAAAGAAGAAAATATAGGTCTTCACTTTATTGGGATGAAATAAGTGAAAGAAAAGTTTTAGGGCCGATGCTGTAGAAGAAATAATCAAGATTGTTTGCCAAATTAAGCAGCGAATTAAAGAAGCGCAAGATTGTCAAAAATCTTATGCAGATTCTCGAATATCCGAATTAAAATTTGAAGTAGGACATAAAGTGTTTATAAAAGTTTCGCCTTCGAGAAGAATTTATAGTTTTGGCGTAAAAGGAAAGCTTAAGCCATGTTACATAGAACCGTATGAAATCCTGGAAAGGATTGGTCAAGTAGCATATAAGCTGGCATTACCGCCAAGCTTTGAGAATTCGCATAACGTATTCCATGTATCCCAGTTGTGTCAATACATGTTCGATCCTGAGCATGTTATTTGACAAGAAGAAGTGGTTTCGAACCAGACCTCAGTTATGAGGAGAAACCAGAAGCGATCTTGGATCGAAAGGTCCAACAGTTAAGAAATAAATTAATCGCCTCAGTAAAAGTTAAATGGAGACATCACGGGCTAGAGAAAGCTACGTGAGAGCTCGAAAATAAAACGAAAGAGAAGTATCCCGAGCTTTTCCTTTGAGGTAAGCAAATTTCGGGACGAAATTTATTTTTAGGGGGAGAGAATGTAATACCCCGCTTTTTCATAACTAATCTTAGTAAATAATTAAGATAATTATTTAGAATAATTAAAATGCGAGAACTTAGAAAGAAAATAAGTTCTAGAAATTAAAATTTTTCGGCAGCCTTAAATTGCCGAAAGTAAAGATATTAAGTAAATTAAGTAATTTAAGATGTTAATCTCGTCTCGGATGATCCGAGAAAGATTACGAATGTGTTTAGGATTATGTGCTTATATGTTTAGATTTTATTTGAAAAGTGTGTGTTTAATTTGAAGATTTGATTTCTCCAGAGATCGTAAAATTTCTCCAGCAAATGATTTTAGTTACGGATTTTATTTCCCAAAATTTCTTGAGAAAGCTTATATTAGGGTTTGAGAAACCCTAATAATATTTATAAGTTTGAAAGCTTTTTAATTAAAGCTGTGATGATTGTTTATTGGATGTTTGATTAATTAATTAGAGAATTAATTAATCAATTAAAGTAAGATTTATATGCTTAATGTTTAATAAATTAATTAAGCTAATTTATGAAGCATAATTTTCCTAGGAAATAAAGCTTGTCTTATAAGCTTTATTATTAATTTCTAATTAATTTAATCTGACAATATCTAAGAGAATAAATTATAAGATATTGTTAGTATTAAATTTAATTCATAATATCTTAATTTAGATATTATAACACTAAAGTCAAATTACTAACTAATAAGGAAGTGACACCTCACCTTATCCAAAATGCAATGATGATGAAGAGATTAGTCAAGATTAGCATGCTACATACGTGTGTTTAAGTTCAATGTATTTGGACTTAGCTATTAGATAAGTGTGTTAGCATCCATCTTCATCCTCATTTTCTCTTCCTCAAACTCTCGACACACACACGGCAACACACACAATCTTCATTGAAGAAGCTTCACCAAGCTCAAGAAATCAAAGAAAGTAGCATTCAAATTAATCAAGAAGGTTAGATCTTTCACTAATCAAGTTCTTAGCTCAAGATTTAGCATAAAAATCCATCTTCTTTTTCAAAATTTATGAAAAATATGGAAAAATAAGGGATTTTTAATTTTGATACTTGATGATTAAATTGATGGATTATTTGAGCTTAGAAAATTATTTTAAGCATGTTTAATGTTGGAATTAATCAAAGATTCAAGACCCTTTTATTTATTTTGGAATTACCGAAAATTAATGAATAAATTAGGGGTTTTTGATTGTTGAATTTCATGATCAAATTGATGATTTATATGAGTTCATGTGATGTATATAAACATGTTTAGTGATTGAATTTAGCTAGCTTGATCATTTGTTAATTAATTTAAAAAGGGCCGAAATTAAGGGCTAAAACTAAGAATATTTTATTTAATCTTACATGCTTGAATTGATGTTTAATTTGAGCTTATATGATGTTTTTGAACATGTTTATACATGAATTAAATGAGTTGAAACTCCCTGGCCTAATTTGTAAGAAATTCGAAATTAATGGTCTTGAAATTGAGAGTTTTACGGAGTTTAATTGCTAGCTTAAGTCGGTGGACCCGGCCGGCTTGATTAACTCGGTGGATCCGGCCCGGCTTGATTAACTCGATTTGGACCCGATCACTGGAATCACCCTGAACCCGATTGGAATTACTTACCCGACTCGGTCATTGGATTTACTCTTGGACCCGATCATTGGAATTACCCAATGGACCCGATCATTGGATTAACTCAATGGTCCGGCCGGCTCGGTTTTGCTCAGTTTTCCAGCCAGCTCAGTTTTCCAGCCAGCTCAGTTTTTCCAGCCAGCTCAGTTTTCCAGCCAACTCAGTTTTTCCAGCCAGCTTAGTTTTTCAGCTAGCTCAGTTTTCCAGATAGCTCAGTTTTCCAGCTAGCTTTGATTTTCCAGTCAGCTTGATTTATCCAGCTGATCTTTGCTCAACTTGTTTTCAGTTGTTTCTTCCGTAAACTCAAAAGTTAAAATGTTAGCTAATTTTACCTAATGATACGTTAATGATGAGTTTAAGAATTAATGATACGTTATTAATGAGCTTACATGTCAGAGACATATATTGATAATATAATGTTAAGCTTAAATGTTATCAAAGAGCTTAAGCATTTTTTTTATATGCTAAAATAAATAAAGAAAGAGCTTAATGATTAATGAGATGCTTATATGAAGAAATGAAATGTTTATTTTTTTATGATATGATGTTACGAATGATATGATAAGCTTAAGTGTTTAATGATGTAAATAGTATGAGTTTAAATGTTAATAAAGTGTTTATATGCTTAGGTATGAGATTAAATGATGAAATATGTGATTTATGTTTTAAAATATATCCTGAAGTTATAACCGATTAATTATCGATTAAGAAGTTAAGTAAGAAAGAGGAAGTAATTAGAAAAGTTTAGTTCCTAATTGCCGAGATAAAAACCCTAGAAAAAGCCGAGACAAATTAGAGAAATTTTAAGAATAACGGCATCCCTCATTTGAATATTTAATTTTTCTCGCTCTTATGTTTAAATTTAATTATTAAATGAAGGAACGAGCGGGACTGAAAAGTGAGGGAAAAGCCGAGAAGTTAAAGTATATATAAAGTAGCTTCAGTCCAGGTGGGCTTTTCTATTATACAAATAAAATGTGGGCTTTTCTATATATCAAATAACTCGAGCTTTGCTCTGTTTTTGAAATGCTTTAAAAAGTATGTTTTAAAGTGATTATCATGCATAAAAGGATTGTTTTATGGATTCTCTTATGCCTATCTGTGTTGGTTCGCCAACTGTTATAATCGATCGGATTCTGAGTTAGCCAAAAGGGTGCTTTCCAGAATTAGTGTACACGGTAGCCATGAGTATGGACCCTGTTGAGGGGCGACCAGCCATGGTGAGTTGCGTTCGCGGAAGAAGGCCTTCTTCCCCGGCGTTGTTTCAGATATGGTTTTAATTGAATAAATAAAGTGGATAAGCAAGTACGAAAATGATTTAGTAAACACAGGCATTTATTGAAAAACCCCTGTGTGTTACTGTGGAGATGCATGATTAATCTATAAAATCTATTATATATTTTGGCATGTGTCCACTGAGTACAAAAGTACTCAGCCCTGCATGTTATTTCTAAAATGTGCAGGCTGGCTTGGATGAAGATGGAGTGTGCTGGGCGGATTTTTGTTGTTGACCTCTTGAGACATTGTTGATGTTGAGCAGGATTATATGTCTTCATACATATAATCAAAGATATGTCATGTTGTTTCCGCTGCAACACTCTGAATTTATTCAGTAATTGTTGTCTTAGTGTGATGTTGAAGCTATGACTTGATAAACCTTATTTCCGTTGTTAAACTCTGATACGAGATGGTGTTGTCTTTTGACCATTCTCGGCTATTTTGGTTTGACTTAAAAGAATGATTTATTGTACGATTGGTTTTTGTTGGATAACTGGGTCGTTATCTTGTTCCTTGGTTAATCATAAATTGTGTATGTCGTGGGACCCACCGGCTTGGTTATCTTCATTCTAAGTCGGGCTGCGACAATAACACTAAAAATCATCTCATTAATCTAGGCCACTGATATAACAAAACCAACATCTGAGATTTTGTTTCTAGTTAACACATATGAATTTATTTCTATTTGATCTCTTCCCTATATATGAAAAAGATCTATTTTTTGGCCAAAATAAATTATTATTTGGTAAAATTAAATAAAAACTATTTTCGTTTTAGTAATTGGCTAAATTAAAATTTTCAATAAAAATAAAACTTGTTATTTGTCCAGCTAATTAATTAATTGGCCAAATTAAATTGATAGTTTTTGTAATTGGCTAAATTAAAATTTTTAATAAAAATAAAACTTGTTATTTGGCCAGCTAATTAATTAATTGGCCAAATTAAATTGGTTGTGCAAAATAATTGCAGGATGAAAAAATACACATTGATTTTGAGTATTTATATAAGTATTTCAAGAGTGGAGTTTTATTAAACATATAATGTGGGATACAAAATTTTCATTGTATGAGAGCTACCAAATTAATAAATATTATATTCTTGATCTATAGTTTATATATGAGAGATATCAAATTAAAAAATACTCCTACTATTTTATTTCCTTGCATAGACTCTCACTCTTTCGATCAAGGCCAAGGGAGTAGATACTAAATTGAATATAGAATATCTTAATACCATAATTAGAACTTTATATATAATTAATATGCGACCACAAATAAATATATTAATTAATATACCTAAAATTAGGATTTAAGATAAATATGAATACTGAATGGAGGTTGCGCTACGTATGACCTAAAATTAAGTGGAAGCTTCGAATCCGCAATCGTTTTAATAATATATAGTTAGGACCCTCCAAAAAATAGAGTAGATTTGGAAGAAAAAGTAGTGGATTCAAAAAGCTCACGTGGACGGCTGAAAGTTGGGTTCCATTTCCTATCATTGTGGGCACCTTGAGATCAACTCTACTACATACTCTACTACACTCTATAGATGTTTGCTGAAAAAGTCAATACTTCCTCTCAATGTTTTTTTGAAATAGTTGAAACAATGAATGTTAAGTTGGAGATTTGGGCTAGAAGACATACATATGATATATTATTTTAAAATAGTTGAATGTTTACTTCTCAAGTTTTTACTTCTTAAGATTACAAGCTTTGTGTTGATAGTTCTTTTATTGCACCAGGTTTTTTAGATCTGATGTCACAGCCCCAAATCCTGAAGGACGGCTAAGCCGGGGTGCGACTAAGGGTTGGAATTAAGAAGCGGGAAAGAAAGGGGATTAATGAATAAATGAAGAATAAATCTTGAATCATCAAGGAAATACGTAGAAGTGAACTTTGATTATATAATGCGAGACAATCTCGAAGGATTTCTCGATATAGAAGTAACAAGTCGTTTCAAGTTTCAAGTACAAAATACTTAAACAAAAAGTGTTATAACATATTAGAGTGTTTGCAGCGGAAAAAGACGTAGATTGACTCCACATATGAAGATGTGAAGTCGAGGCTCGACTAGCTTTATTAAGGATTTACAACCACGTACTCAACTCCCGCCGTCACCCGTCACTCAACCTGCAAATTTAAAAACATATACAGGGCTAAGTACAAAGTACTTAGTGAACACATGCCAAAAATATATAATAGATTTAATAGATTTATTAGGCATCTCAACAGTAACACAACGGAAGTTTTTCATTAAAGGCCCGTGCTTACTAAAATTTCTTTTCATAATCGCTTGCAAGCATTTTCTTACTTTTAATTCAATATGACCAAATCTGAATAACACCGGGGAAGAATGCACTCTTTCGCGGTCGCTCCTCACTGTGGCTGGCTACACCTCAACAGAGTACCACACACACCGGCTACCGTGTACACAAATTCTGGAAAGCACCCTCTTGGCTAACTCAGAATCCGATCGATTACTAGTTGGCGAACCAACTCAGATAGGCATAAAAGAACTCACAAAACAAATTCTTTTTATGGAAAGATAATCACTTTAAAACATGCTTTTTAAAGCGGTAAGAAAAACAGAGCAAAGCTCGAGTTATTTAGTAAATAGAATAGCCACATTTTATTCGTATAATAGAAAAGCCCACCTTAACGGTTTACAGAACTGATGGTCCCAAGACGGATACCTTGGTGTAGAGGGGGGGTGAATACACCAAGGTTAAAAACTTTTCCAATTAAAACTCTTTTGAGTGAGCTGGCTGTGTTCGATCCAGCTGGAAGGCAGCTTGATTAACACAGCTGGCTGTGTGCGAAATGTGGTGGGTTTTTGGAAAGTCCGTCTGTTGCTTCAAATATATTGCAAAGCTTTGTTTCTCTTTTCGGTTAGTCAGTTTATGCAGCTTGAAAGAATGCTTATGAAGAGTTAGCTGGATGCATAAATAAAATAGGAAAGAACAAAGCAACTTAACGTGGTTTGGAGAAACTACTCCTACGTCCACGACCAGAAACCTCTGGTAATCCACTAAGGATACCACTGACTTTACACGCAGTCAGCAAGCGTTGCAGCTTAGTTCCTCAAGCCGGATACAAGTTTACGCGTACTGTATCGAAACGTAACCAGTCTGTTTACGGGCACAGCTGAAGCCTAACCTGTAGTTTACGGGTACTACAGAACCAACACTCGAATTACGCGCTTCGAGCAAGCGTACCTTTACCTAACCTTTTATGGGTTTGGGTTTGGGGTTTCCAACTATGAACGAGTTCTTACAATGAAGAACAATGAGTATGATGAACTCGTTCAAACTAGGCTTAAGATTGGAAGGATTATGTTCCTAGATACTAGTGGGAGAGAGCTTCAGCAGCCTGAGAATGAATAAGAACTCATAAGTATGAAGGCTGCTGGATCTTGAAGCTTGTCTGAGAGATCTTGATCTTTGGTTAGACTTATTTCAATGAAGTATGTTGATCTCTCGATATGTATTTTCTCTCTCGTTACTTATTTCTCTGATGATGAAGAAGACTTATACTTATAGGGAGAGATTAGAACTAGCCGTTGGAAAGAGCCGTTCTGAATCTCTACCTAACTTCTGACAAGATTGACTTGTCTTCTTCCTTGATTTCCTCGTAAAGCAATCATAGGTCTGACTTCTAGGTGCTGAGATGTCGAGTTCATGATGGTCCAGATCAGATCTGACTTTATCTCAAGTTGACTTCGACTCTGCTGTGCTGGTGACTCTGAGCTGTCTTGAACTCTGCTGGATCATTGACGCTGAGCTGAGTCTTGAACTCTGCTGGGTCTTGACGTAGAGCTGAGTTGCCATACAAGCTGGGTCTTTCCTACAGCTGTGTCTGGATGAACTTGATTGTCTTGAATCTGGATGACGTTGCTGATCACTCGACTTGGCTTACCCTGTTGTGTACTCAGCTGGGTCTTCTGCTGTCTTTAGCGATTCCACCTGAACTTAGAAACTTTATAAGCTCAAACAGGTGAGCTGGAAAAACACTTGGGCTTGTGCAAACATCTACTCGGTTGGGGTCAGCTGGGTTTTGGTATCACTTCAAAACTCTATTAATTTTCCCAATAATTTCCCCCTTTTTGATGATGCCAAAACCCCAAGTTGGAAAAACAAAATTGCTTCCCCCTTAACAGGAAACGGGGTTTCAAAGGATTAAACATTCACAGCAGGTAAACATATTCAGAGCCTGGACAAAGAGAGATTGTCTTCAGGTTGATTTTGATAAAACGAACTTTTCATTAATAGGAAGAAATTTTACAACTTTCTAATTACAAAAGTTCAAAAGAAAATTCCCAATTGGCTGGGTCTTCAGCTTTGCTGCTTCCTTTGTTCGTCAATCTGATGGTCAGTCTTGAGACCATATCTGTTGAAGATGAACTCTTCCAGCTTCTTCCATTCTGCTTGATTCTTTGATTTTGAAATTCCTCTTTCGCTAGCCCAGTGATGAATTTCTTTGATAATTTGGGCCTTGTCAGGAAGGTTCGTTCTAGCTAGAGATGGAGACTTCAATTGCTTGACTTTCGGAGCCTTCAGCTGGATGTTGTTTCTTTTGGTATATAGGGCAATTGATCTTGCCATTATTGGATCTATCTCGTGAAGTTCGAGGAGATAATCCTGGAACGCAGTTTCTGGATCCATGCCTTTGTACTGATTCAAGTAGTAGAATTCTTTGATGAATTCTGATTTGCATCGTTCCCAGTTTTCATTGATATCATTTGGGTTCTTCTTGTCAGTTGAGGCTGCTTGGACTTGAGTCTTCCTAGCTTGCCTGTAGCTCTGCATTTTCTTCTTTTGCTTTTTCTCAGCAGGCTTGAGCGAATCGGCTTTCCTCTTGATAATCTTATCCAGCTCTTGCATTTCTCTTCTTTGCTCGTTGTGAAAGTTACACAGTCAGTGATAGTCCTTGTATTCTTCTGGCTTGTGTCCACAGGCTTTGGCAAGAGCAACCATTTTCTCTCTCCATGTCTCTTTGACTGCTGTAGTTGGCTCTTCCTCATCCAGCTCTTTGGCAAAGTCGTCGATTTCCGACTGATTTGTCTGCACCGGTTTCCCCTAAGCTGCAGCTTTCCTCTCCAATGTTTTTCCATCTTCATTCTGATCTTCCCCCTTTTTGGCATCAACAATAAGGGAGGCGGAGAGGTCAGCGACTGTTGCGTTGAGCTTGGCGAGAGCAGTTTCCACATCAGCGATCTTGGCTGAGTTGTCAGCTGTGATAATGTTCGAGAGCCTTGATCTGCTGCTTCTAGCTCTGAACTGAGCATCCAGATCTTTGTATAGGTTGAAGAGTTGGCGGATGTCAGAGCTGTAGGAGAGAGTGGACTTTTTGAGAGCTTCCAGCTGGCTTGAAAGATTTGCTATGTCGTCGACCAGTGGAGCTTAAAGTCTTGTTACTATCTCAGGTACCCTCTTCTCTAGATGATTTCTGAGTTCGAGATCTTGAGTAACGAGGGACTGCTTGAGATTCCGGTTGGTGTCCTCATCAAGGGTGTAGATGGACTTCTGCATTTCATCGATAGTCATCCCTTGAGTATCTGCCTGTATTTCAATAGCTGTACACCGAAGAAGAAGGTCAGCTTGATTTTTCATATTTTCCATAAGAAATGCCCTTTCGACGTTGTCCTGGATTTGTTTCTGAAGAGCAGGAGAGAATTCAGTGCTGGACTCCGTTTGGGTTCCGGATTCAACATGACTGGGTTTGTCTGCCTCGAACTCGACCAGTGCGCGAGTGTCATCGGCAATTGGACTTGGTGGGGCTGCTGTCTCTGGTTCTGCTGCTGCATCAGCTGGTTCCTCAATGATCATTACCTCAGCTGTGTTTTCTGGTACAGCTTCCATGGTAATCTCAGCTGAGACTTCTTTGGAATTGTCAGCTCCAGACGGTGTCTCCCATCCCGCTGCTGTAAGAAGCTTGTTGGCGGACTCCCAGACATTTGCTGGGTGCGGTTTGGGGAACTTCTGAGATACTTAGATGATACCTTTAATGAGCTCATCCTGATGCAAGTATGCATCCTCCAGGCTTCCAAAGCCAAAAGTGTGTTAGATGCATGCTTCATCTGTCTTCAACTTCTCATAAGAGAAGGTTTCTATCAGCTGCTCATTTTGGTACCAAGTCGCCATTTTGGTGGCAAGATAGAACTTGAGATCTCCGACTTTGGTGAGGGCGATAGGCAGGTGCGCCAGGATTGGATACTGAATTAGAGCACTCTTGATCCCTGCAATGCGCAAGTCCTCGTACATGGCTTCCATGAAGGCTGAGCCAGTGGAGTTGAGTGATGGAGAGGCAGTAGAATCACTCTCCTCTGATTCTATGGAGATTTGAGGAACTGGTTCAAATGGGTTCACAGTAGGCTGTGAATAAGTATCAGCCAACTGCGTGGGAGATTGAACTTTGGGTGATGGCAGTTTTGGGGGTGAGCTGGGATTAGTGGAAGAGGGTTCAGCTTGGGTGTCAGCTGGCTGTGAAGGAGCTTCAGCCAGTTGAATATCTGCCTGCTCTCTTACAGGAGATGGCTCTTTGGTTGGAGAGCTGGGTGGAGGAGAAGGCTGTTTGGATGGAGAGCTGTGAGGCGGTGAAAGCTGGGGTGAGCCTTTTGGATTATCCAGCTCGTCCTCTGAGCTGGATGACGATCCATCATTCAATCCCATCTCAGCCAGGATGTTTGATCCGAATTGATTGAAGGCCGACACTGGCTGTGGGGAGAGAATCACCATTGCTTGACTTGGAGTTTCTTCAGAGGAAGGTCTCGCCTTTGATGGTGGAATGACAGCTGTTTTCTTTTTCTTCTCAGCTGGACCTCCAGCTGGTTTGGGGTCAGCTGTCTTTCTTTTTCTCTGAATCTTCTTAGTTGGAACCTCTGCCTCTGTTTCTTCTTGCTGCTTCTTGCCTTTACTCACAGCCGGCTGTTTCTTCAGAAGATCATTGATTTGGCTTATTCTCTGGAAGAGAATCTTCGTTTCTGGAAACGGTTCTGAATCAGCCCACTTTACTGTGTGCCCTTTCACAGCTTGCCCTTTCATAGATACAGTGGCTCTGAAGTTGAATACGTCGTCCAGGTGGAGTTGAACTTTATCTTCTCTGACTCCTTGGCCAGTCGGTTGAGTAAAAAATCAAACCAGTTGACTTTTGCGCCTTTGATCATGGCAATCATCGGCTTGAGCTTTGGAATGTTGATCTCTCCTTGAGATCCAGCTATCCCTAAGATGCACTTTTGCGTGATATCCAGCAGCAGCCTGTACTTTGGCTTGAGAAGGAGCTTTGACATGCTCGCTCTATATGGCTCTGGAGAGATAAGCATCTCTTGACTGAGGAATTCATCCACTTCTTCACGGCTGTAATCGTCTGGGATGAATCCTCCTTCTCTGGGTAGGTTGAACACCTTTCGTAGCATTTTGTTGAGTTTGATATTGACGGTTGCTGAATCAAACTTTCCGTCTGCGCCTTTGACGATCATGTCAAATGAAGATGAGTAGAAGCCGTCTTCATCAATGATGTTGAGGTAGAAGAGGGCAGCATCTCTCTTCAGCATAAGCTTGGGCATGGAGGTTGCCCATAGCAAGAGACCGGAGTCTGTAACTAGATCCACCATCTCTTTTAGTTCTGAAATATGGAGGTTGGAGGTTGACAGAACACTCTCAAATGATAGCTTTGTCATTAGAGCTTCAAACTGGTCCATCCCTGCAGTTGATTTCTTGGGTGCCATTTCTGCAATCTGTTGATTTTGATCGTGCGAAGAACTTGCAGAATGTAGATGGAGGATTTGAAGATTTGAAATTTGCAGAGATAAAGATGAAGGATGAAAGAATCCGCGTATCTTTTCCATATATATCAACTGCCATAAAGGATCAACGGTTGAGATTGAATCAGTTGATATTCTGATCAACGACTGGGAGAGATTCACTCATCACGTTTTGCTGACGTGCTTTCGGCGAGTGTATTACAACCGCGCGTGAGGCAGTTCAAACGTTTGACGTTCTGCCTCGATACTGCCGTGCTACAGTACAATGCAAACTTTATAATTAATGCGACGGGAAAGGAAACTTATCAAACAATTTAACTAAGGAATATATGTCCGCTTAACATTAGAATTCAAATTGATTGAACTTAAATATTATATTCCTCAGAGCAATAAATGCATGAGATGCAAACCGGTCAGCTTGGACACAGTATCCAGCTGATACCACGGCGGTCTTCTTCTTTGTTTGACTGAGTTTTCTCCTCAGCTGAGTATCTGGTCAATAGCTTGATTTTCCTTCAGCTGAGTTCCCTTTAGCTCTTCGACTGATGTCCAGCTGAGCTTGATTCCCTTTTTGGCTGGGAAATCCTTCTGAACTGAGCTATGGGATCCAACTGAGTTTGTTCTCCCTCAGCTGCATGAGCTTTTCTTTATCCGGTTTGAGCAGTCCAAATAATTCACACATTAGCTCATTTCTTTGATGAGGTCTCAGTTTGTATAGCAAGTAGACAGCTGTCCCAAATCCAGCTGATTCATATGCTGCTTCTCTAATCTTCTCTTGAGACCAATGTACTCAGCTGAATGACTGGCTGAATCTTCAGTTTTGTATCCAGCTGTCTTTATTTCACAGCTGGTCCCAGTCAGCTAGCTGGGTTTCTTCATTTTCTTCGTTGGTTGAATCAATAAGATGTTTCAGACATCTTAATCAGAGCAGTCATCCTCATCTGAGTCGGAGAAGGAGATTTGATCATCATCCATTTCGCTCGATTCTAACCTTTTATCCTCTCTCCGGGAGGATGACTCAGCTGGGTTTCTCTTTGGATAGAGTTGCTTGTCGTGATGAACCTTCACGATATTCTTGTACCTTTCCTTGCTTTGTTCCAGCTGATTAATGCTCCATACAAGCATGGCAACTTCTTCGTTCAAATCTTCTTTGCTCATATTTCTGTGCTCCTTGTTGGTCCTTCCGAGCTGAGCTGATTGAGCTTCTTTTCTTGGCTTGATCCTCAGCTCTGCTTCATTCATTCGGCTGGATGAATCTCTGCTTGTGATCTCCAGATCAAATTCGTTGGCCTTCAAGATGGAGAACAATTTTTCCGTCTCCATGCTGCCAAGATCAGTTCTGCTTTGGTGAACCACTTTGTGTGTACACCATTCTGAGGAGAGAGCTGAAAGAACTTTCAAGTTCTTGTCTCGAACCGTATATTTCCCAGTTCGGATCGTCTCGATCTCGATGACGAGGTTAGAGAATCTGAGCTCCATTTGATCAATGGACTCATAGGGGAGTTGCTTGAAATTGTCGAATTTCTGGCATGCAACTGAGAATTTGTTCTCTAGAATTTCCTCTGAGCCTTCACACAGCTTGGCTAGAGTGTCCCACATCCCCTTAGCTGTCTCGCAGTTGATGATCTTGCTGAGATAAGCGTCCG
Organism: Agastache rugosa; assembly: GCA_031470985.1. Lineage (NCBI taxonomy): Eukaryota > Viridiplantae > Streptophyta > Magnoliopsida > Lamiales > Lamiaceae > Agastache > Agastache rugosa. Next base: position 11,736,608 of record CM062604.1, read on the forward strand.
TCACCATTGAGGAGATGACGTTGCGAGCGTAGCTGTCCAATCCAGCTTGTCTTCTTTCTTCTGGAGAGTACTCCCTTTTGGGCTTCACAACTTGCCGGAGTACTGGTTCAGCTCCAGGTAAGGTTTCTGCTTGTCTTTCTGATTTCATGATGATGATGGGTCCGTCAGTGATAACATTCCACATCATGTCATGATGCGCACTCAGAAAGCTTTTGAGTCGGAACTTCCAGATCTGATAATCATCGACAGAGAATGTCGGAAGATTCATGCACAGGGAAGATTCCATGACAGTATGCAACATAATGATTTTAAAAAAATTTGAAACTTTGAAGGATCTGTTCAGGTGACCACAATCAGCAAAGAGGCTGACTTGATACAGATAAAGTGATCTTTTGAACCACCGCTCTGATACCAATTGATGGTCCCAAGACAGATACCTTGGTGTAGAGCGGGGGGAGTGAATACACCAAGATTAAAAACTTTTCCAATTAAAACTCTTTTGAGTGAGCTGGCTGTGTTCGATCCAGCTGGAAGACAGCTTGATCAACACAGCTGGCTGTGTGCGGAATGTGGTGGGTTTTTGGAAAGTCCGTCTGTTGCTTCAAATATATTGCAAAGCTTTGTTTCTCTTTTCGGTTAGTCAGTTTATGCAGCTTGAAAGAATGCTTATGAAGAGTTAGCTGGATGCATAAATAAAACAGGAAAGAACAAAGCAACTTAACGTGGTTTGGAGAAACTACTCCTACGTCCACGACCAGAAACCTCTGGTAATCCACTAAGGATACCACTGACTTTACGCGCAGTCAGCAAGCGTTGCATCTTAGTTCCTCAAGCTGGATACAAGTTTACGCGTACTGTATCGAAACGTAACCAGTCTGTTTACGGGCATAGCTGAAGCCTAACCTGTAGTTTACGGGTACTACAGAACCAACACTCGAATTACGCGCTTTGAGCAAGCGTACCTTTACCTAACCTTTTATGGGTTTGGGTTTGGGGTTTCCAACTATGAACGAGTTCTTACAATGAAGAACAATGAGTATGATGAACTCGTTCAAACTAGGCTTAAGATTGGAAGGATTATGTGCCTAGATACTAGTGGGAGAGAGCTTCAGCAGCCTGAGAATAAATAAGAACTCATAAGTATGAGGGCTGCTGGATCTTGAAGCTTTTCTGAGAGATCTTGATCTTTGGTTAGAGTTATTTCAATGAAGTATGTTGATCTCTCGATATGTATTTTCTCTCTCGTTACTTATTTCTCTGATGATGAAGAAGACTTATATTTATAGGGAGGGATTAGAACTAGCCTTTGGAAAGAGCCGTTCTGAATCTCTACCTAACTTCTGACAGGATTGACTTGTCTTCTTCCTTGATTTCCTCGTAAAGCAATCCTAGGTCTGACTTCTAGGTGCTGAGGTGTCGAGTTCCTGATGGTCCAGATCAGATCTGACTTTATCTCAAGTTGACTTCGACTCTGCTGTGCTGGTGACTCTGAGCTGTCTTGAACTCTGCTGGATCATTGACGCTGAGCTGAGTCTTGAACTCTGCTGGGTCTTGACGTAGAGCTGAGTTGCCACACAAGCTGGGTCTTTCCTACAGCTGTGTCTGGATGAACTTGATTGTCTTGAATCTGGATGACGTTGCTGATCACTCGACTTGGCTTACCCTGCTGTGTACTCAGCTGGGTCTTTTGCTGTCTTCAGCGATTCCACCTGAATTAGAAACTTTATAAGCTCAAACAGGTGAGCTGGAAAAACACTTGGGCTTGTGCAAATATCTACTCGGTTGGGATCAGCTGGGTTTTGGTATCACTTCAAAACTCTATTAATTTTCCCAACAAGAACGGAAACCAAGCTTCAGTCTTCCGTCCTTTCTTCTATGTACGATGTCCTCCTTTAATCGTAAATAATCAAATCTTAGAAAAAGATCGAGAGGGAAACAATACGATAACAGACTTGATAACTTGATTAATCTTTTAAGGCTTTGGCGTTAAATTAATAGATTATTAATAAAACGGATCTTAAGAGATTTCAAGTTGGTTTCCAACTTGACTCTTACTCGAGGCTTGGATAGATTACATCGGAAGTCAATGATAAGAATTGACTTAGAAGGTTCCAAGAAATCAAAATAAATTATTGATTGACTTGAAAGAAACAAGCTTTTTAGAAAAAAATTCTGCACAGCTGCAGATTGAAACTGTATTTCAGAATAGAATATTTTGAAACAGGGGATGGGCAGGGTACCATTAGAAAGCCACGGATGTCTAGTTTCTAACCCAATTTATGGATCTGAATTTTGTTAAACGAGCAGGGAGTTATGGCCTCCGGAGTAAAAGGTGGCAGAACTGCCGAAAATCCAAGAACCCTAATTCTCGGTGCACGTTTCCCAAGGCTCGGGAATTGTCATGCAAAACCTAATTTCACACAAACCCTAGCCATGCAAACCCTAATTTCCCATCATACAAAACAACATGCTTCTCGATTTCCAAGTTCGGCATTCTATACTTAGCACATTTTGCAAACAAAACACAATATATTTAATTACACAATTAATTTCTTAATAAAACCTCTAATGACATAATCTCCAACTAATCATTTGATCAACAACTAACAACATACTCAAATCTACAATCAAAGTTCTAAACAAACCAAGTATACAACTTTTATCGAGCAACGACGAGCGTAGTCGATTTTCCAAAACATTTTTATTAATTCTAATAAAATCATTATAACCATATATAAACATGCTTATTATTTATATACAAACCATTTTATCCAATTATTCGTTTTACGACTCGATTCTTCGCTTATCCAACAATTCGTCTACTTACTTTTATTATAAAACCAAGTTCTATAATTCCTTTTCATTTTCTTTCAATTTCCATTATCTTATAACATTAACATAAACATATTAACATGCTTAACTCACCAAATCAAACACTTAATCTATTACTCAACAATTTCAATCTTTAATATACTTTTAAATAAAGTTGGTCTGTTAAATCTCAAACAAATACACAACGAGCTCTTAACATAGATAACTACTAATATCCAATTACTTTTCTCAAAACAAAAACTTAGTCGATAATTTTGCTCAATTATCCGTCTCTTATCAAACGAGAAATATTCTTAGAAAATTCTCAAACTTATACATTATGATCATCAAGCTACTAGATTAACTAATATGAAATCCGTACGATCATATCATAAACAACTTTTAATTTATTCTCGATTTTTCGTCTCCAACGAAAAATAAAACATTCTTAGAAAATTTTAATTAATTTACTCAATATTCATCATGCTTACTAGAGACCAATTATGCAAACACAACTTCCAAACTATTTTTATTCATTTGATTTATATCGAATGTTCGTCTCCAACGGTTTTTATTTTATTTTAGAAAAATCCGAATTAAATATATGTTCAACTACAAGCTTCCTAATGCTCATAACCATAATCATATTTCTCATATTATCATCATACTTCAATCTACATCACATTCTTCATCTCATTCAATAAATAAAATATTTTTAGAAAAAACTCAAATAATTAACATATGCTTATATCATCACATAGAAGCATAATCTATAAACAATTTATCAAGAATCAAAGCTAAAATCAAAAGCCAAATATTTCTAGAATTTTCGGCCCTCATAAGTTTTTGAATAAAACTTGATTTCAAACTTGATTCCTTTATTAAAAACATTACCAAGCATCATATAAACATTAATCAAAAGCTAAAACAACAATTCAACCATGCTCCAAAATTTTCGAAAATTTCAAGATGGAAGAAATGAAATTTTGTTTGGTTGGGAATGAAGAAGAAGCTCATACCTTGTCAAAATCAAACTCGGATCGAAAATCGGACGGTAGACGAAAGAGTAATCGAGACTTAAAGCTTGAAGAATTGCAACAACAATGGTGTTCTTGAGAGGTAAAGGGGGGGGGGGATGAATGAGAGAGATGAATGAGAGAGAGAGAGAGAGGTAATTAAAGTTAATATTTAGGATAGACTTTATCTAGATATTAAATTTTTAAACCGTAAATTAAAACGAGCAACGAGATTCTTAGACGACAATATTTTTGACGAAAATGGTCGAGACCATTGAATCCGAAATATTTTAATTAGTCAGGAATACCGGTTCATTTTTCGAAAATAAGAAAAAGTCGAGACGCGACGGGTTGATAAAAATATCCGGAAATGACAAAAACTGACTTTTTGGAAAAAGATTCATATCGAGAAATAAGTGAATGGAAATGCAGACGCTGCTCAATTTCAAAGTCTCGAACGAAAAATTAATCGGGCGCCAAAACCATAATCCTGTATCCGGTTACTCGATTTCTGAAATTAATTTTCAGAAACGGATCGCGCCATAAATCTTATAATTGAAAATTAACAATCAAGAAATGCAAAACTTTAATAGATAATAAAACTCGGGGTATTACATCCTACCCCTCTAACAAGAAATTTCGTCCCGAATTTGCATACCTTCTTCAAAAAGCTCAGGGTATTTTTTCAGCATCTTTTCTTCGAGTTCCCACGTAGCTTCTTCTTGCCCGTGGTGATTCCATAAAACTTTTACAAGCGGTATCGTCTTGGTTCGGAGTTCTTGTACCTTTCGGTCCAAGATAGCTTGCGGTCTTTCTTCATAGCTCAAATCCGGACTAAGAACAATGTCTTGCTGGTGAACCACGTGTTTAGGATCGAACACGTATTTTCTTAATTGAGAGATATGGAAAACATTATGAACACTCCCTAGACTTGGCGGTAAAGCCAATCTATAAGCAACGAGTCCTATCTTTTCCAAAATCTCAAAAGGTCCAATAAATATGGGTCTAAGCTTACCCTTCACGCTAAACCTAATAATTCCCTTAGACGGAGAAACCTTGAGGAAAACCTTATCCCCAATTTCGAATGACAACTCAGATCGGCGTACGTCGGCATAAGATTTCTGTCGACTTTGGGCTTCTTTTATTCTCAGTCGGATCTGTCGAATGATCTCTATCATTTCACTAACTGAATCTGGCCCCAGATTTTTCCTTTCACCTACTTCATCCCAATAAAGCGGTGATCTACATTTCTTTCCATACAATGCTTCATATGGAGCCATGCATATTGTTGCTTGATAACTGTTATTACAAGCAAATTCGATTAGTGACAAAACATTTTCCCAGCTACATTTTCCCAGCTCCCACCTTGATCCAACACCACAGTTCTCAACATGTCTTCTAGTATTTGGATTGTTCTTTCAGACTGACCGTCTGTTTGAGGGTGAAAAGCTGTGCTGAAATTTAGTTTGGTACCCAATTCTTTTTGCAAGCTGATCCAAAATCTTGAGGTGAATTTTAACTCTATCTGATGTTATCGATGTTGGTACTCCGTGCAGACGTACGATCTAACAGACATACAATTGGGCTAATTTTTCCGATCCATAGGTAATCGGAATTGGTATAAAATGAGCTGCCTTTGTGAGACGGTCTACTACAACCCATATTGCAGTGTTTCCTCTTTTTGACTTCGGCAGACCGGTCACAAAATCCATTGTTATACCTTCCCACTTCCATGTTGGAATATCCAACGGTTTTAACTTTCCATACGGTCGTTGGTGTAATGCTTTTACTAGCTGACAAGCCAGAAATCGTTCTACGAAGGAGGCTACATCTCGCTTTAAGCCATCCCACCAGAACTTTCTCTTTAAGTCCTGATACATCTTAGTACTTCCTGGATGAGCGGTGTAAGGTGTATCATGAGCTTCACTCATGATGTCATTTTTCAGCTCGTCATCATGAGGAATACAAAGTCTTCCCTCGAACTCGATTGCATTCTGCTGCTTCAGAGTAACCGCTAGGGTTACCTGATCTCACCTTCAGACGTAGTTTCTCAAACACCTCATCTTTCCTCTGAGCACTTATTATTCTTTCTCGCAGGTCTGGTGTAGCCACTAAGGTTGCAACACAACTAGTTATTGTCTCTGGTGAATTGATCACCTCCAAACTCAATCTCTCAAAGTCTTGAATGATTTCTCCTTCTTCTGTAAGGAAACAAGCTAAGTGTGTTGGAGTCTTGCGACTTAAAGCATCTGCTACAACATTAGCTTTGCCTGGATGGTAATTGATACCACAGTCATAATCCTTTACTAATTCGAGCCATCTTCTTTGTCTCATATTCAATTCTTTTTGCTCGAAAAAGTATTTTAGACTCTTATGATCCGTAAAAATCTCAACCCTAACTCCATATAGGTGATGTCTCCAGTTTTTTAACGAATGCACAACTGCTGCTAATTCCAGATCATGTGTGGGGTAATTGACTTCATGTGGCCTAAGTTGTCGTGATGCATAGGCTATCACCTTTCCATCTTGCATCAGCACAAAACCTAGTTCATTTTTAGAAGCATCTGTATACACCACATATTCTTTATTTGCTTCTGGGAGAGCCAAAACTGGTGCCATAGTCAACTTGTCTTTTAGTTCTTGGAAATTTGCCTCACACTCGTCCGTCCACTTGTATTTGATTCCTTTCTTGAGTAATTGTGTCATTGGTCTAGCTATCTTAGAAAATCCTTCAATGAATCTTCTATAGTATCCGGCTAGACCTCAAAAGCTCCTAATCTCATTAGGATTGGTTGGTGACTTCCAGTCACGTACTGCTTCCACTTTAGCAGGGTCCACTTTCATACCTCCTGCTGACACAATATGCCCAAGAAACATCACTTCACTCAGCCAAAACTCGCACTTACTGAACTTGGCATATAGTTTCTCAGTTCTCAAAGTTTCCAACACTATTATCATGTGTTCTTCGTGCTCTTTCTCATTTTTGGAATAAATGAGAATGTCGTCAATGAATACTAAGACAAACTTGTCTAAGTATGGGTGAAAAACTCTATTCATGAGATCCATGAATACTGCAGGAGCATTAGTCAATCCGAATGGCATAACTAAGAACTCGTAGTGGCCATATCTTGTCCGGAAAGCCCTCTTGGGTATATCTTCTAGTTTGATTTTCAATTGATGATACCCGGACCTAAGGTCTATTTTTGAAAACACACATGCTCCATTGAGTTGATCAAACATGTCATCTATCCTTGGCAAAGGATATTTATTCTTGAGGGTTATCTTGTTCAACTCTCGATAATCTATGCACATCCTCATCGTGCCGTCCTTCTTTTTTACAAATAGAACAGGTGCTCCTCATGGTGAAACACTTGGTCTAATAAAACCAAGATCCAACAACTCTTGTAGTTGTATCTTGAGTTCTTGTAACTCCTTCGGTGCCATTCTGTATGGTGCTTTCGACACTGGGGCTGACCCAGGCTCCAGGTCAATGTTGAAGTCCACTTGTCGATTTGGTGGCAATCCTGGTAGTATTTCTGGAAATACGTCCTCGAATTCTCAGACGATCGCCACATCTCCTATGGCTTTTCGGCTCCGGCTTCCCCGTTCTGGTAAACAAGGAAAGCCTGACAGTCCTTCTTTTTCATCATCTTCTTAGCTTAAAGGGCAGAGATAACTGGCACTCTCCTACCGATTGTAATTCCGTGAAATTCTGTGGGCTCTTCTCCGGGTAATTGAAAAGAAATTTTTCTTCACATTACAGAGAATCGTAGCATAGTTCTCAGCTAACCAATCCATTCTTAGGATTATATCTACGTCCCGCATTACCATGACATTCAAATTGTTCGCTATAACCTTAAAAGTTCCTAGTTCCAATTCTAGGTTAGAGCAAACAAGTGAAGTGGTTGTGATCTCTCCGGATGGTGTAGTTACTCTCATTTTATGACTAGCTAGTTCTGCTATGATATCTAAATTATCGACACAAGAACTAGAAATAAAAGAGTGTGATGCTCCAGTATCGAACAAAATAAATACAGGGAAGTTAAGAAGCTTGCCCATACCTGCCAAATTTCCTTTGTTCTTAATTGGCGGCTTTTGTTCGATGGCAAAGGCCCTAGCATTCCACTGTTGTGGCTGTTGTTGAGGTTGCGGCTACGCCTGTATAGCCCTCAGAGGCTGGGGTTGACCATATTGGTTCGGCCTAAGTGCTTGAGGTGGTCTTGGGCACTCTCTCTTCATGTCACCCTTTTGGCCGCAATTAAAACAGTTTTCGGTGCCCATCTGACAGACGCCGAAGTGTACCCTATTGCACTTAGGGCAAGCAGGGATTACAGCCTTTCCCTGACCGTTGCCTCCTTGATTCGGAGCATTCTGCCGCCCTTGCCCTTGCCCTGACTGGTTGTTTCCTTGCCATGGCCTCTTGCCGAGGTTGTTATTGTTCTAATTGCTATTCTGATTAGGCTGTTGAAAGCCACGTTGATTACCACCATGATTACCACGTTGTTGTGTTGATAGTAACCACTGTTGTTTCCGTCTTTTCATTTTCTCTTGCCCTTGTAGTTGTTATTGAAATGGTTCTGAGTCTGAGCTTGAGCTTGTACAGGCACGGATACTGGAGCTCGTCTTTCTTCCGGCATTACTGCCTCCATCTCTAGAGCTCTCTCTAGTGACTCAGTGTAGCTCAGCCCTCCATGACTGGCTAACGACATTCCAATCTCATGCCTTAGTCCAGAACGGAACTTCTTTGCCATTTTCTCATCCGTATCAACTTGATCCGGTGCATATCTTGCCAATTCACAGAATATTCCATCGTATTCCGTCACAGACATCTTTCCTTGTTTCAAATTATAGAACTCAGATTCCTTCTTTGCTCTATAAGTCTTTGGCACGTATTTGTCAAACAGTGCCTCTTTGAATTCATTTCAGGTATACTGAGCTAGATGCTCATCTGGAATGATTTTCTTATGAGCCTCCCACCAGAAGTCAGCAGGTCCAGTGAGTTGAAAGGCTATGCAAGAAAGACGCTCCTCATCAGTACATCTGAGAAGCTGGAAGATCCTTTCAATAGCTCTTACCCAAAGCTCAGCATCGCTCGGGTTTCCAGATCCATTGAAAGTAGGCGGATTTCTTTTGAAGAACAGATCATCGATATCACGGCGAGGTGGTGGTGGAGATGGAGGTGGAGGTGGTGGGGCTTCCTGACGCTCCTGATCTTCTCTTCGAGGTCTACCCCTACCCCTACCTCTTCCTCTACCTCTCCCACGTCCTCTTCTTCCAACTTCATTTTCAGCTTCCATTTTGAAGATATTCTGAGATTTAAAAAAAAACTTATTAGAACACAACTTATCAAACTGACATACTCGATGACAACTTTAAACAGATTGGCAATTATTACTTGGACAGAGATAATTGGATTTTGATTGTACAACTTCTCAAGTTGACAAAAGTAACAAAATATAAGAAGGTTGTAACATAGGAGAAAAAGCCCTCACACGGGGTCATATATATATATTGGAATAACCAACATTTGCCTCCACGAGGTCTTACATCCAAAAGATTTAGACTTTATCTCGTCCAGACTAGGTTATCTACCTATCTATAATATGCTTCTAGAAATTTAAAAGACGTGATGCTCTAACAAGATGCATTGCCGTCAACAACAGGTAAAGGTGCTAGACTCGAGATTATATTTACACTAACTCCTGACTATTTACACCAAAAGAAGTCTAACACATTCCAGATCTATTTACAAAAGCAGAAACTAATTCCCACAGCTAACTGGCCCTAGACGGGTCCATGTCTGACTCTCGGAGACGCTGCTGTGCTCTTCTCACTGCCCTCAGCGGGCTCCAACCACCAAGGAAACTCCTCAAGATCCTCTTACTCCTTTAGCTCTATGCCGAAAACTACTCCCAAGGACCCTTCGATCTCGGCGTCGGGCAGGTGCTGATCTGGTGCTGCCAGCTCTGCTACTCCCTGGTGTGGCTCGACCGGTGGAAGCTGTTCGGGTCCCAAGTACAACTCTGGCGCTGTCATCTCCTCAGCAAGGCCAGCCCAATCGACAGTAGCCATCGGCTCGTCTAAAAAGACAGGGTATGGGAGCTCACTAAGGTCCACTGCAGTCAAGGGCTGGGTTAGAAGAGTCGATGTTTTCAAGCTCAAATTTTGATTTCTGTGACAGGCTGCAATGGAAAGACGCATCATAGAAGAGTCGATGAGAATGATGTGGTACATGGACAGCGGATGCTCAAAGCACATGACTCATCTGAAGCACCTACTCCAAGAATATGTAGAGCGTCCAGGCCCTCAAGTAACGTTTGGTGACAACTCCAAAGGTCTAACCAAAGGTTACGGTACATTTGAAACAAACAATGTTAAAATATCTAACATTTCATATGTGTAAGGATTAAAACATAACTTGCTTTCCATTAGCCAATTTTGCGACAACGGTTTTTTGTCAAGTTTGATACACAAGGATGTACAGTGAAGAACAGGAAAACCAAGCAGGTATTACTGAGAGGGAAAAGAGAAGCAAACATATATTTTGCTGACTGGAACAACAGCCCTCCAGACACATGTCTTGTATCGAAAAACAACAATGAAGTCAGTTGGTTGTGGCACAAACGGCTGAATCATCTCAACTACAAAACAATCAATAAACTGGCTAGAAACCACCTCGCTAATGGAATTCCAGATCAAGTTTATCACAAGAGTCATATTTGCAGCGCTTGTCAACAAGGAAAATAGACAAAGATTTCATTTTCTCTCAAGCCAACGCCCTCAACTGATCGAGTTCTTCAACTTCTTCACATGGATCTTTTTGATCCAGTGACACCACCAAGTTTCAACGGTAGAAAATACACTCTAGTCGTAGTGGATGACTTCTCCAGATTCACATGGGTGTCATTCCTGTATCAGAAAAGTGAAATAAGATCCAAGCTGTCGGCCCTCCTAGAAAGACCGACGACTCAAAAAGAATGCAAAATTATCTCAATCAGATCAGATCGAGGAACAAAGTTTCTGAATGAAACTATATATAAATATTGTGATAAGAATGGAGTACAGCATCAAACCTCAGCTGCACGCACACCTCAACAGAATGGTGTAGCTGAGAGGAGGAATAGAACACTCAAAGAAGCAGCTACATCAATGTTAGCAAGCTCAGCCATTCCAAAGAAATTCTGGGTTGAAGCTATAAACACAACATGCTTCATTCAGAATAGATTGCTACTCACATCCAGACAAGAAAAGACTCCGTATGAGCTATGGAACAACAGGAAACCCTACATCAGGTACTTTAAGGTTTTTGGTTCAAAATGTCATATCCTAACCAACGGGAAAACCCAGCTGAAGATGTTCGATGCCAAAATTGACCGAGGAGTATTCCTTAGCTACTCAGCTGTGAGTAAAGCTTACAGAGTCTTCAACAGGCGAACGTAAATAGTCGAAGTGACACCTCATGTCATATTTGATTAAACATCTCTCGAATTCAGAGAGTCGATCAAATAAAGAAACACAGCTGGAACATCAAGCACCGGTGCAGCTCAAACGAGATCTCAAGAAATTCGAATTAGGAATCCTGTTGAACCATTGATTTGGGATGATGAACCAGAAGAACCTCAAATCAATCCAGCAGAGGCAAAACAACCAGCAGATGATGATACCTGGAACTAATCTCCCTGACAAGTCGCAAATCATCGCAGAATTAAACAAATGGGCGATCAGGAGAAAAATTTCCAAGGTAAATAATGAAGAAGAATATAGGAAGATGGAACGGATGATCTTCAACCTGTATAGGTTGAGAACAGATGAGCAGATGAAAGAAGATCGAAGAAGAAAACAGCAGCAGCCACAAGAATGAAGACCCAGCCAACTGGGATTGAAGTTTTTGTCTTATTTCGGTTTGTTAATCTTGTAATTCTTGTAACTATCTTTGAAGAATAATAAAACTGAAATATTTTTGCTCTCAAGCTCACCCTGATGACAATAACTCTTTGTCCAGGCTCTGAACTCTTGTTGGTCCCAAGACGGATACCTTGGTGTAGAGACGGGGTGAATACACCAAGGTTTAAAAAATTTTCCAAGTTAAAACTCTTTTTGAAAGAAAGAGCCTGCTGTGTCCGATCCAGCTGGATGACAGCTTGATTGACACAACTGGCTATGTGAGAGTGTGTGTGCGGAAGTTGGTGGGATTGGAAAGTCCGTCTGATGCTTCAAATTATATTGCAAAGCTCTGTTTCACTTTTTAGTTAGTCAGTTTATGCAGCTTGAAATGTATGCGTGAGAGGTTAGCTAAATGCATAAAACAAAGCAGTAAAGAACAAAGCAATTTTAACGTGGTTCGGAGTAACACCTCCTACGTCCACGATCAGGTTCACTGGTAATTCACTACCGCTTGGTTTCCAAGTACCAAACAACTTCACAACTCTAACCTGAGTTGTGTTCCAACAGTTTGCGGGCACTGTCAAGCCTAGTACACCTTCAGTTTCCGGGTACTGAAGAACCTAACCACTCGAATTACACGCTTCGAGCAAGCGTACCTTTACCTAACCTTTCTGGGTACGCTTCGAATTACGTTCATCTGCCAACTTGATCTCTGATTTTGAGAAGACAATCAGCTGTTCCATGATCTGCTGAGTTCACTGCTGCTTTTCGTTGCTTTCCTAGGACCAGTACGCTTGACATATTCTTTAAATAGCTTTGAGGTAAGTCATGAGCTTTGATCACAAGCTGTCTGATGGTCTCTGAGCTGGGTACTTGGTGTAGAGGGGGGGTGAATACACCAAGTAGATTTTTTGAAACTTTTTCAAGTTAAAACACAGAGTTGGTGAGCTCAGTTATTGATCCAGCTGGGGAGGGTCAGCTGGGTAAATAACTCAGCTGGCGGTGCGGAAAGAGGTGGTTTGAAAACTTAGCTCGGTTACTTAGAAAAACTCAGTTTGAAAAGATTAACTTAACGTTTTCAACTTAGTAGGTTGTGCAACTTTTAGAGAGACACAGCTGTCTTTGGAGAGCAGCTGTGTTGTGCAGATTTGAACAAATATGCAATGATATGAAGGAGTTAGTACACAGCTGAATGTAAAGCAAAAGTAAAGAGAGAGAGTAAGAAGCACGCGAGTTTTTACGTGGTTCGGAGTAACACCTCCTACGTCCACGACCAGGTTCACGGGTAATCCACTACCACTTGGTTTCCAAGTACCAAGCAACTTCACAACTCTAACCCGAGCTGTGTTCCAACAGTTTGCGGGCACTGTCAAGCCTATACACCTTCAGTTTACGGGTACTGAAGAACCTAACCACTCGAATTACGCGCTTCGAGCAAGCGTACCTTTACCTAACCTTTCTGGGTTTGGGTTTGGGTATGGGGTTCCAACTATGAACGAGTTCTTACAATTAAGAACTTCAGAGTATGATGAACTCGTTCGAAATCTAGGCTTAAGATATACAAAGAGTTTGGCCTAGGGAACAGACGAAAAACTAAGCAGTTTCTTAACTAGAAACACTTTAAGATAAAGTGTTCTTTGATCTATGTAGAACTGCTTGAGAGCTTTCGAAAGAATGATGATTTCAGATAATGAAAGCTTGTAGAGAGTTTTTCGTATCTGATCCTGAGGTTGAAGACGGGTTTATATAGGTAGAGATTCAAGACTAGCCGTTGGAGAAGCCGTTTGAATCTTACCTACTCTTCTTAAATACAAGATCTGCCGTTGGGCGTATCTGCACCTGTCTTCATTTGTGTCACATCCTAGGTTCTGAAGTCTAGGATGCTGATCTGGCAATCCCTCATTGGTCGAGGTAGGTTGACTTCCTCTGATTCCGAGATCTTCTGCCTTTAGAGCCGGCTTTTGAATTCGGGGCCGGACCGTCTTGAAGTGGAGTCTTCGGAGATAGTTCCTTTGTTCTCGTACATACTGGACCAGTGTGTTTTGAACTCGGCTCGAATTCTCTTCGCCTTGATCGAGCTCTGCCGGATCACTCACCGAAGGTTGACGCTCTTGTCTTTTGCTAGCCGACTCATTGTGAACACAGCTCGGGTCGACCGTCGTCTTCTCGCTAGCCGACTGCCGTGAACACAGCTGGGTCGACTGTTGTCTTCCGCTTCCTTAACCTGTAAACCTAGAACATCTAAGGCTCAAACAGGCGAGCTGGAAAACACTATTTAGGTTGACACGATCATCTATTCGGTTGGAGAATCAGTTGGGTTTTGGTATCAAATCGAAACCTTATAATTTTCCCAACAATTTCCCCCTTTTTGATGATGCCAAAACCTAACTGAGACAACTTATGACGCAGAAAAACTTGTGTTTTATTAATGTAAGAAGATACATTATAACACAGGAAAAAGAAAGAAGGAAAAAAAATCTTCAAATCTTCAGTCTTCAATCCTTGATCTTCGATCCCGATTGGTAGGTCTTCTCTTCTGCATCCGTTGCTTCTTTCTTTTGACTCGTCTCTTCTTCAGCTGATTCTGATTCAGCTGGTTCCTTTAGCTCAACAGTTTGCCTCTTCATTGACTTGACTCTCTTCTCCCTTACTTTCCCCTTTTTGGCATGATCAAAACAGGGTGGGAAATATACACCATCGGCTGTTGCGATGTTTTAGTTTGGCGAAACTGTGGTTTTCAGCTCTGAGCAGCGAGGTTTAGAGTCTAAGTGGCTCAGCTGTTGTATTAGCTGGCTCTTCTTCAGTTGCATTAGCCTCAGCTGTGATTGCAGACACAGCGTCCTTGGCCTGATTCAGCTGGGGCAGTCCAGCTGAGTGCTTGGAGGGATGAGTTAGCACGGGAGATAGTATCTTCTGAGTCGGGCATAACTTCATTCCTTGCAATTTTGCTTCTTCAGACTTCTTAGATTGAATGAGAAAGTCTGATTCAGCACTTGAGGGACTTGTATTCAGCTCATATCATCATCATCCAGCTGCAGGTGATCGTTGGCTGGGTGATGTTTCTCATTTGAGCTTGGTGCAGGGACTTGAACATCTTTTATTGAAAGATCTCGAAGATGGTGTCCCTGTGGAGCTGAAGGAAACTGAGGAGAAGGCGGTTGAAGTATTCCATCTACCTTGGGATTTAAGCTTGGTTGATCAGCTGGAATACTCCGTTGCGGTGTCGCTGACGATGATGTTCACGCAGGGGCGTGAACTTCTCCTCCACCGAAAGAAACGACCGCTTGAGGGCCTTCTGCTCCTCGGAGAGTGATTACGAATTCTCTCATAATGTCAGCTGTCTTCTCTGCTGACTGACTGAGCACCTTTGACTTGAGTCTTCAGTTTGAAGACAGTGCTTCAGTATATTTTGTCTCCTCAAGTTGTCTCCGATTCCCAGCTGGGACGGAGTTAGATGCATGCTGCTTTGTCTCCTGCATCTTTTTCTGTGCCTCCTGTGGTGGAGCAAGAGCTTTGACATGACTGCTCTTGAATACTCCGGTTTTATCAACATCTGGTCCAGGTCTGTTGACGTTGATTTTTGCATCCCAGGGAGTTGTGTGTCCCGTTCTCTTTTTATGTTGAGAGAAACAGTGGGGCTGAGGAGGTCTTTTTCCTTTATCATTCCCAGAAAGTTTTCTGCACCTTCCTGGTGAATGACGTTCTTGAGCTTTGCAGTCTCCTACTGCGCTGGCCTGGTTCTGTCGATGGGCTTCACCTTCTTCTGGACTTCCGTCTTCTTTGAGGTTCCTGAGAGTTATGCAACTCTTATCTTAAAGCTTTGACAGATTCTTCAAGTTTGACCGGCTTCGGGAGATATCTTTCTGGATTCGATGTTCTTCTTCTGCATCTTTTGTTAGTAGAAACAAACAATACCAATTGATGGAAATAAGAAAAAAAAAACTTTCTAGGGTTGATGCGTATATCTTCTAGCATATTTAAAGAGTTTTCTTGATGAATGGACGATCAAGATTTGTCTATTGATAAGAAGATCTACGACTGGGAGTGATTCTTGCGTCATGTCAATTAGAAGATGTGAGATAATGCGCGAGAGAGAACGGTTGAGGCGTTTTGACTTTTGCCTCGAAACTCCCATTATTCAATTCTTTGCAGACTTTTAATTAAGATTGATTAGAAATGACAAGATGTGAGTTGACAGAAAACAGATTGAGTAGGTGTAATTAATGTTGTTGCAAACCTCTCAGCTGATCATTGTCGTCAGCTGATACCTCGGTTGAGTGGGTGTGCTGGGTCATCGTGGTTCCAGCTGGTTCCCCCTCAGCTGAATAATCCTTTCCTTTCAGCATTTGGTTTAGCTGAATTCTTTCTCAGCTGATATCAGTGACGTTGATTCTGAATTTCAGTTGTCTGCTTGCATTCAGTTGGGTCTGCTTCCGTTCGATTTGGGTGCACTTGGATTCGAGTGGGTCACCTTCCGTTCAGCTGGGTGAAGCATTGTCTGGGTTGAGAAGTCCAAGTAATCGGCACAGCATTTTGAATCTTGCTTCTATCAGCGGTTTTGTGAGAATATCAGCCCGCTGTATGTCTGTGTGAATTTTCTCAACAATCACATCCTTCTTTTCTACGTGATCTCTGATGAAATGATGTCGTACGTCTACATGCTTGCATCTTGTGTGAAATACTTGGATTCTACGAAATGGCAATCGCACTTGAGCTATCACGAAAAATTGGAACCTGTCCAGTTTTTACTTCATAGTCATCCAGCTGATGTTTCAGCCAGAGAATTTGCGAGCAGCAGCTTCCAGCGGCCATATATTCTGCTTCTGTCGTGGAAGTTGCGACGCACGTTTGTTTCTTTAAAAACCATGAAATTAACTTACTTCCTAAGAACTGACAAGTTCCTGAAGTTGATTTTCTGTCCAATCGATCTCCAGCGAAGTCTGAATCTGAGTATCCGGTGTCTGTAGATTGTCTTGGTCTGTACCACAACATTCGAGTTCCTTTGAGATATTTGAGAATGTTCTTGGTTGCTTGCATGTGTGCTTCCTTTGGATCAACTTGAAATCTGGCACACTCCATTGCGAAAGAGATGTACGGACGACTTCTTTGTTAGATACAGTAGGGATCCTATTATCCCTCTGTATTTGCTGGAATCAACTGACTTCCCTTCAGTTCCTGGTTCAATCTTCCAGTTGGTGTTCATTGGAATCTTTACAGTTCTGCTGGATTGAACTCCATACATGGCGATCAAATCTTTCACGTATTTGGATTGATTTATGAAAATCCCTTCTGAAGATTGCTTGACTTGAAGTCCTAGGAAGAAACTCATTTCTCCCATCATGGACATTTGGAACTTCTCTGACATCATCTCTCCAAATCTTTGGCATAAGAAGCTTGATCTTGATCCAAAGATGATGTCGTCTACGTAGATTTGAACAACCAGGATATCTTCTCCTGACTTGATGGTGAAGAGAGTTCTGTCTACTGAGCCCTTCTTGAATACTTTGGATATGAGAAAATTTGACAGAGTGTCATACCAAGCTCGAGGTGCTTGCTTCAATCCATAAAGAGCCTTCTTTAGCTTGTAGACTTTATTTCCTTCTACTTCGAATCCTGGAGGTTGTTCAACGTAGACATCTTCTTTGATTTCTCCATTTAAGAATGCACACTTCACATCCATTTGATAGACCTTGAATTTGTGATGTGCTGCAAAGGCGAGAAATAGTCTGATTGCTTCCAATCGTGCTACTGGAGCAAAAGATTCTTCGAAGTCAATTCCTTCCTGCTGAGTGTAACCCTTGGCAACTAGTCGAGCTTTATTTCTGATGACGACTCCCAGGGTATTCATTTTGTTCTTGAATATCCATTTGAGTCCTATGACTTTGACTTCTTGAGGTCTGTCGACTAATTCTCAGACACAATTTCTGAGGAATTCGTTCAGCTCTTCTTGCATGGCATTTGTCCAAGGTACGCTCTTCAAAGCTTCGAGAATTGATTGAGGCTCTGGCACTTGAGCTACGTAACACGCCATTAGAGCTGTGTCTTCATCATAGACCGTCAGTTCTAGCTCTACTGAGAGTTGAGCTGTGTCAGCTGCTTCTTGATGATCCGATGAAGCTTGAGCAGCTGAGCTTCTGGTTTTGACTTGGTCAGATGGTTCTCCAATGATTGCTGATGATGGATGATCTTCAATCCATCTTCTCCTCTTACGAATTTCTTCTTCCAATTGATTGATGCTTGACGTGGCTAAATTTCGTCTGACTTGTAGTTGCTCAGGAGTTAAATCTTGAGAGTTTGGCTCTCTTTGATTTAGATTTTGAGGAGACTTCTGTAGAGGCTCAGCTGGAGATGGAGCTGGGGACTCAGCTGTGTTTGGATTCCCAGCTGATGATGTTCCCCCTTGATTTGGCGTTGAAGCTTCTTCTCGATTTCCAGCTGGTGGAGCTTCTTGGTTGATTTGAATTTCCTCCTCTGGCTCATTGTCCCAAATTAATGGTTCGGCCAGATTCCTGATTCTATTCTCTTGAGCCCTTGTCTGAATCAATCTTGAAGATTCTCCTTCGCTTCTTCGTTTGATAGAATCTCTATATTCGAAGGAGGATTCGTCAAAGGTAACATGTGGAGTTACTTCGACTATTTGAGTTCTTCTGTTGAAGACTCTGTATGCTTTACTCACAGCGGAGTAACCAAGGAATACTCCTCGGTCTGTCTTTTCGTCGAACGTCTTGAGCTGTGTCTTCCCATTATTGAGGATGTGACATTTGGATCCGAATACCTTGAAATATCCAATGTATGGTATTCTGTTGTTCCATAGCTCATACGGTGTCTTTCCTTGCCTTGATGTGAGTAGGGAGCGATTCTGAGTGAAGCAAGCTGTGTTGATTGCTTCAGCCCAGAACTTCTTTGGAATGGCAGAGCTAGCTAGCACTGAGGTAGCTGCTTCCTTGAGAGTTCTGATTCTTCTTTCTGCTACACCATTCTGCTGAGGTGTGCAAGCTGCAGACGTTTGGTGTTGAACTCCGTTCTTCTCGCAGAAATCATAAATAGTTTCATTTAGAAACTCCGTTCCACGATCTGATCTTATTGCCATTATCTTGCACTCCTTCTGTGTTGATAGTCTTTCCAGCAGGATAGGCAGCTTAGTTCTGGTTTCGCTCTTCTGGTATAAGAATGATACCCATGTGAATCTTGAGAAATCATCCACAACGACCAGAGTATATTTTCTGCCATTGAAGCTTGCTGGAGTAACTGGACCAAAGAGATCCATGTGAAGAAGTTGAAGAACTCGATCAGATGATTGAGCTGGCTTGAGAGAGAATGAAGTTCTTGTTTGCTTTCCTTGTTGGCACGCGCTGCACATATGACTTTTGTCATATACTTGATCTGGAATTCCATTAGCGAGCTGATTCCTAGCCAGTTTGTTGATTGTCTTGAAGTTGAGATGATTCACTGGCTCGTAATGTGCCTAGCCGACTTCATTGCTGCTTTTTGATACAAGACAAGTATCCGGAGGGCTGCTGTTCCAGTCAGCGAAGTACATATTTCCTTCTCTTTTCCCTCTTAGGAGTATCTGCTTGGTTTCCCTGTGCTTCACTGTGCATCCCTGTGCATCAAACTTGACAGAAAAACCGTTGTCGCAGAATTGGCTAATGGAAAGCAAGTTATGTTGCAATCCTTGTACATAAGAAACATTTGGGATTATAACATTTCTAGTTTTAAATGTACCATAACCTTTGGTTAGGCCTTTGGAGTTGTCACCAAATGTTACTTGTGGACCTGTACGCTCAATATACTCCTGGAGTAGATTCTTTAGGTGCGTCATGTGCTTGGAACATCCACTGTCCAAGTACCAAAGCGTTCTCATTGACTCCTCAGAGATGCGTCGATTCCTTGCAACCTAAACAAAGTTAAAATTCAGGTACCCAGTTTTAATTGGGTCCTTGTGGGTTAGACAGAGATCTTTTGACGACCCAGATCTGCTTGATGACTCGAATTGGGTCATTTGATCTGATAATTCTCCCAGCTGAGTCGATGTACACATTCATTGTGTTCTTCTGTTGTTGCTGGCGGGGTCTTGATCTTCGTGTCTTCTTGTTTTGTTGTCTGGATTTCTTTTGGTTTCCAGCTGTGTGCCTAGCTGAGACGTTCCTTTGTCTCTGCTGTCTCATGTGATGCTGTGGCTGGAAATGATTATCCAGCTGATACTCGTATGAGTGGTATCCAGCTGGGTATCTCTGATATCTTGGTTGATATCGATCAACGTCTTTGTAGTCTTTGTGGTGAGTATCTGTAAAATCCAGCCTGTGGTCTTCGTTGAGGTTGAGCACGTTGCTGTCTGAGTTGGGCTTGAGGTTGTCGCACAACTGACCTTCTTGATGTCTGCTGTGTTCTCGACGGAGTTTGAGACTGTTTCACAGCTGTTCTTCTTGACGTCTGCTGTGTTCTCGACGGAGCTTGAGAATGTTTCACAGCTGTTCTTCTTGACGTCTGCTGTGTTCTCGACTGTTGATGTTGAGCTGCTGGGATTGGAGGTTCATTTGCACGTACAAACATAACCTTTGTTCCACTTGTGGAGGCAATGTTTGAGGCATCCTTTGATTCGTTGTATCCCAGTCCCGCTTTGAGTGCTGCTGGACGCTGAGCACTAATGATCTCGTCCATTGTTGACGTGGCTTTGATGAGAGCTACTATCTTCTTAGATAGTACCTCTTCGGTGCTTTTCAGCTCAATGATCTCAGCTGACTTCCTTTCCGATTCAGCTGTGACCTTTTCCACATCTTCTATCAGCTGTTTCTTCTCATTGTTGAATTCCTTCATCAGCTGATCTTGTTTCACTATTTTGTCTTTTAGTGAAACGACTTCCTGTTGGAGCTGAGTTGTATCAGCTGCGTCTGATACTTTTGTCTTTTCCAGTTCCGCCTTCAGCTCGGCATTCTCACACATAATGACGTCAAGGATCTCTTGAAGCTCCTTGGAATCGTTCATTACTTTCTCTACTAGACTCCAATCAGGTAGTCCAGATTCTGAGTCCTGTGTAGAGTGTTCGTGTGATGGTGAGATGTTAGATAGATTTAGAGTTCGAGACGTTACCTCATCTTCATCGATGCCGTCTGTTTGTCCCATGAAGCATGTATCCCAATCAGGTTCATCATGGGCCATCAGGGCTTCTTCTTCCGAGTCTGAAAATGGCATGTCATCCATTTTATTGCACTCTGATTCTTCATCAGCGATATAAGCTCTCCTTCTGTCAGCTGCCTTAGCTTTTAATTGGTCTTTGTCTTTCTTGGACAGCTTTGGACAATCTTGTCGGTAGTGTCCTGGTTCCTTGCAGTTGAAGCAACCTTCTTCTGTTCGTTGGTCAGCTGACTTCTCATCAGCTGCTGCGTACTTATCTCTGTAAGTCCTTGCGAACTTCTTGTATTTGCCCTTGCTGGTGTTGAGTCTGTTATAATTTTTCACCATCATGGCAATTTCTTCGAGTAGCTCCTCTTTGCTCATATCCTTTTTGTCCTTCTTCATCTTGGAGGACTCAGCTGACTTGACATGAGCTGACTTTTCAGAGTTGGCTCTGAAAGCTATTTCTTTTGGAGCTGGGGTGAGTTCTCCGTCATTCTGTCTGCTTGAAGATTCTTCTTGAGTGATCTTCAAGTTGTATTCGTTGGCTTTTAAGAGTGAGAACAACCTTTCTGTAGATAGATCACCCAAGTCACTTCGACTTTGGTGAACTACCTTGTAAGTGTTCCATTCAAGAAAAAATTTGAAAAAGAACCTTTAGATTCTTTTCCCGCTGAGTATACTTCCCAGTTCTGATTGTCTCTATCTCGGTGACTATGTTTGAGAACCTTAGCTCCATCGCTTCGATGAACTCGTTGGCTAGCTGCTTGAAGTTGTCGAATTTTTGGCAAGCTATTGTGAATTTGTTTTCTTTGATCTCTTCTGATCCTTCACATAGCTTGGCAAGTGTTTCCCACATCTCTTTGGCTGTCTCGCACTTGATGATCTTACTCAGGTAGGCGTTTGAGACTGTTGATGAGATGGTGTTTCTTGCGAAGCTGTCCAGACCAGCTTGCTTTCGTTCTTATGACGTGTAATCCTTCTTTGGCTTGAGAATTGGCCGGTATTCTGGTTGTCCTCCATCATGAGCAGGTACGAGTTCATTTCCTTGTTTATAAATAAGGATGGGTCCGTCTGTGATGACGTCCCACATCATGTCGTGATGTGCACAAAGGAAGCTTTTCAATCTGAATTTCCAGATTGTATAGTCGTCTACCGAGAAGGTGGGGAGATTCCTGTTAAGATAAGAATCCATAGAGAAACGGTGGTCTTTTGAACCACTGCTCTAATACCAATTGATGGTCCCTGAGCTGGGTACTTGGTGTAGAGGGGGGGGGGGGTGAATACACCAAGTAGATTTTTTGAAACTTTTTCAAGTTAAAACACAGAGTTGGTGAGCTCAGTTATTGATCCAGCTGGGGAGGGTCAGCTGGGTAAATAACTCAGCTGGCGGTGCGGAAAGTGGTGGTTTGAAAACTTAGCTCGGTTACTTAGAAAAACTCAGTTTGAAAAGATTAACTTAACGTTTTCAACTTAGTCAGGTTGTGCAACTTTTAGAGAGACACAGCTGTCTTTGGAGAGCAGCTGTGTTGTGCAGATTTGAACAAATATGCAATGATATGAAGGAGTTAGTACACAGCTGAATGTAAAGCAAAAGTAAAGAGAGAGAGTAAGAAGCACGCGAGTTTTTACGTGGTTCGGAATAACACCTCCTACGTCCACGACCAGGTTCACTGGTAATCCACTACCACTTGGTTTCCAAGTACCAAGCAACTTCACAACTCTAACCCGAGCTGTGTTCCAACAGTTTGCGGGCACTGTCGAGCCTATACACCTTCAGTTTACGGGTACTGAAGAACCTAACCACTCGAATTACGCGCTTCGAGCAAGCGTACCTTTACCTAACCTTTCTGGGTTTGGGTTTGGGTATGGGGTTCCAACTATGAACGAGTTCTTACAATTAAGAACTTCAGAGTATGATGAACTCGTTCGAAATCTAGGCTTAAGATATACAAAGAGTTTGGCCTAGGGAACAGACGAAAAACTAAGCAGTTTCTTAACTAGAAACACTTTAAGATAAAGTGTTCTTTGATCTATGTAGAACTGCTTGAGAGCTTATGAAAGAATGATGACTTCAGATAATGAAAGCTTGTATAGAGTTTTTCGTATCTGATCCTGAGGTTGAAGACGGGTTTATATAGGTAGAGATTCAAGACTAGCCGTTGGAGGAGCCGTTTGAATCTTACCTACTCTTCTTAAATACAAGATCTGCCGTTGGGCGTATCTGCACATGTCTTCATTTGTGTCACATCCTAGGTTCTGAAGTCTAGGATGCTGATCTGGCAATCCCTCATTGGTCGAGGTAGGTTGACTTCCTCTGATTCCGGGATCTTCTGCCTTTAGAGCTGGCTTTTGAATTCAGAGCTGGACTGTCTTGAAGTGGAGTCTTCAGAGATAGTTCCTTTGTTCTTTACAGCTGGACCAGCTGTGTTTTGAACTCAGCTCGAATTCTCTTCAGCTTGATCAGGCTCTGTGGATCACTCGAGTGAAGGTTGACGCCGTCGTCTTTTCTAGGCTAGACTCATTTGTGAACACGGTCGGGTCGGTCTTCTTCGTGACTCACTGAACAGCTGGGTCGACTGCTGTCTTCCGCTTTCTTAACCTGTAAACCTAGAACATCTAAGGCTCAAACAGGCGAGCTGGAAAACACTATTTAGGTTGACGCGATCATCTATTCGGTTGGAGAATCAGTTGGGTTTTGGTATCAAATCGAAACCTTATAATTTTCCCAACACTGTCTTTCTTTCACAACATGCTTGATGACATCCTCAATTGCGTCTGTCCCTCCTTGACCTTGACGTCTGTGCTGGATGATATTGCTATCTTTAATTGATTCCAGTCAGCTGGATTGGTCTGCCGTCTTTGAGCTTTGTGTCCAGCTGAGATCCGCTGCTTCTCTTGGTCTTTAAGTTGCTGATCAGTTTTCTTTTCTGATCGGACTGAGCTTGGAGAGCTGGCTTGATTGAGTATAACCTCGATGTTTAGGTTCCAGCTATGTAACCATTGGCTGGAGCCATTCTTTGATTTGATACCGCTTAGGCCATCTTCAATCTCCTGACCATTCAGTCTTCTGCTTGACTTTCTGAGTTTATGATGATGGGTCCGTTGAAGATAACATCCCACATCATGTTGTGAAGAGCTCTCAGAAAGCTGTTGAGTTGGAACTTCCAGATCTGATAATCATCGACATAGAATGTCGGATGTTTCCTGCACAAGGAAGATTCCACGACAGTATGCAATATAATGATTTTAAAAAACATTTGAAACTTTGAAGGATCTGTTCAGGTGACCACTATCAGCAATGAAATGCTGACTTGACAGATACAGTGATCTTTTGAACCACTGCTCTGATACCAATTGTTGGTCCCAAGACGGATACCTTGGTGTAGAGGGGGGGGTGAATACACCAAGGTTTAAAAAACTTTTCCAAGTTAAAACTCTTTTCAGAGAGCTGGCTATGTTCGATCCAGTTGGAGGGCAGCTTGATCGACACAGCTGGCTGTGTGTGTGTGTGCGGAATGTGGTGGATTTGAAAAGTTCGTTTGTTGCTTCAAATATATTGCAAAGCTCTGTTTCACTTTTCAGTTAGTCAGTTTATGCAGATTGAAATGTATGCTCATGAAGGTTAGTAACATGCATAAAACAAAGTGATAAAATAACAGAGCATTTTTAACGTGGTTCGGAGTAATGCCTCCTACGTCCATGACCAGGTTCACTGGTAATCCACTACCACTTGGTTTCCAAGTACCAAGCAACTTCACAACTCTAACCCGAGCTGTGTTCCAACAAGCCATGCGCGCATCGTCAAGCCTACACCTTCGCTTCCGGTACCGAAGAACCTAACCACTCGAATTACACGCTTCGAGCAAGCGTACCTTACCTAACCTTTAAGGTTTGGGTTTGGGTATGGTTTTCCAACTATGAACGAGTTCTTACAATGAAGAACAAGGAGTATGATGAACTCGTTCAAACTAGGCTTAAGATATTTATTCTGATCTATTCTGCCTATGACTGAATATGTGAACAACTAAGAACACAGCTGACTGGCTGGGTGTTCTAGAAAGATTTGGCTTTGTTTTCTTCTATTTCTTCAGTCGTCTTGCCAGCCTCCTCTTCAATGGTGGAGGAGAGATATATATAGGTGGAGATTCAAACTAGCCGTTGGAAAAGAGCCGTTTGAATCTTACCTACTCTTGTTGACTTCTGGCATTTACCTACGAAGTAGGTCTGCATCTGCAGAAGCTAGTTCTTCTCTGATCTGACTGCGTCAGATAAGATCTTCTGACATCGGGATCTTGTTTTTGAGGAGGTCTTCGTCTTCGAGCTGCTAAGCGTTTCAGCTGTATCTTCAGTGGCTTGGACTCTGCTGAGTCTTGATTCTGAGCTGTCTTTAGACCTGTGCTGTATCATCAACCTGAGTTGTGTCTTCAACCTGAACTGTGTCACTCACCTGAGCTGTGTCTTAGACCTGAGCTGTGTCAAAGACACTAAGCTGGGTCTTTTACACTGAGCTGGGTCTTTGACACTAAGCTAGGTTTCCGTCACTGAGCTGAGTCTTGATATTGCAAGATCTTTGACTCTTCTTGGTCTTGCTCTGCTGAGTCCTTTAAGTCGGCGTTCGCTTAGCGTGTCTTCTTCATTGCCTTCGCATGTCTTCATGAATCTAATTCGAAAATCCTAAGAAACTCTTTAAGCTCAAACAGGTGAGCTGAAAAATGCTTAGGCTTGTGCGATCATCTACTCGGTTGGGGTCAGCTGGGTTTTGGTATCCAATCAAAACTCTATTAATTTTCCCAACAACTTTAATCACAACGAATAAATAAAAACCCTAAGAAAATTAATTATATGAACAAATAGGTCTCACAGAATTATTAGACTAGCACTTCAATATTCTCGCCGAATTAAAGAATTAACTACTCATGCTATTAAAAATAAGGGTAAATTGCCTGTAAATTCCTGAACTTTTCACAAATTCTGGTTTTACTCCCCACAAAAAAATTCTGCATGACAATTCCCAAACTTTATATTTTGTCTGATTTTGCATCCAAGGTCGGTTTTCCCCAAATTGTGTGCTGACTTGGCAGTCGGAAATCCTACGTGTCCTAGTCGGCCAACAAATAAATAATTATCCAAACAACGAATTGCCTATAAATTCCTGAACTTTTGTGAAATTCTGTTTTTGCTCTTCAAAAAAATTAATTTGTGCAACAAATTCCCAAACTTTTTAATTTGTTTGATTTTGCATCCAAGGTCGGTTTCCCACAAATTGTTTGAAGGATGACACACATGAACCGAAGTCCTATTTTGCATGCCATTTTTGCTTTTGGCTTAGTGATGTGAACAGAAACTATATGCTTGTATGCACCTTGCAACATAGTCCCTCCGTCCTAATAGCAAAGTCTCATTTCTTTTGGGCACACTTATTAACAAACAAGAGCAAAAAGATAAAAAGTGGTAGGTCCCAAATCTTTTGAAGAGTTAATTATTTCCATTTTTGAAATAAGACATTGCTATTGGAACAAGTGAAAAAGGAAAGAGAGATCTTGAGATTGGGACAGATGGAGTATTTTGTAATGAATGGAAGTGATGGAAGTTTGTTTCGATACTTTTTACAGTCTTTTGCATCTTGTACTCATCTTATTTTGCAATTTTTTGCACCCTCTAATTTGTGTCATCAATTTGGGGAAAACCGATCTTGGATGTAAAATCAGACAAATTAAAAAGTTTGGGAATTTGTTGCACAAATTTATTTTTTTTAGAACAAAACCAGAATTTCACAAAAGTTCAGGAATTTATAGGCAATTCGTTGTTTGGATAATTATTTACTCGTGGCCGACTAGGACACGTAGGATTTCCGGCTGCCAAGTCAGCACACAATTTGGGGAAAATCGACCTTTGATGCAAAATCAGACAAAATATAAAGTTTGGGAATTGTCACGCAGAATTTTTTTGTGGGGAGCAAAACTAGAATTTGTGAAAAGTTCAGGAATTTACAGGCAATTTACCCTAAAAATAAACACAATCAAATAAAAAAAAAATAAACCATAATATTAATCTAAGAAATTGAAAGAAAATCAGAACTCGTTACAAAAAAATTAAGAAAATCGATCCACTAAATGTTCAAGATGCTAAAAATCAAATCCATAAAAGTAAAGTAATTAATAAGTCTCAAGAAGTCTCCAAAATATTCTGCTCCCAAGTCTTATGCGTGTAGCGGCTAATCAAAAAAGAAAGAAATATGGAATATATATATATATATATATATATATATATATATATTAATCCTATATATATATCTATATATATATATATCTAGGGAAGAGATCAAATACAAATAAATTCATACGTATTAACTAAAAATAAATCTGAAACGTTTATCTATGTAGATCAACAGTTAGTATTAATGATGATTTTATTGTTCATTTTCGTATCATCTTTTATACAGAAGGATACAAAAGTAATTTTCCTGATATATGTTTCCTTAATTCGTGGGATTTTAGTTATAAATATATAGTTACTTATATTTGCAATTGCAATGCAACAATTTAGATTCTATCTTTTATTTAGTAGCACGCACAAATCCACTTTAATATACATTTCTATATTCATAAATTTCGAATTTAGTGATGAACCAATTTTTTCGAGTATTTATTGAACACATATATTTTGTTCATATTATCCTCAATAACAATTCTCTCAAGTCTTTATTTTTTTATCTTTAAAATAATCATCTTTAAGTTATATATGTTCGATATTTATCTTTTTTTTTTGTATGGATATGTATTTCTTATGTTATTGAACATCTGTAATATGCATTAACATATTAAACATAAAGCATTAAATATGCAACAACAATTAACAAAATACGTAAAAATGCATTAAAATATGCAACGAAACTTGACAAAATATGCAATAAATGCATTAAAATTTGCAACGACAATTAACAGATGGTCCATGAGCTGGGTATTTGGTGTAGAGGGGGGGTGAATACACCAAATAGATTTTTCGAAACTTTTTCAAGTTAAATCACAGAGTTGGTGAGCTCAGTTATCGATCCAGCTGGGGAGGGTCAGCTGGGTAAATAACTCAGCTGGCGGTATGGAAAGTGGTGGTTTAAAAACTTAGCTCAGTTACTTAGAAAAACTCAGTTTGAAAAGATTAACTTTACGTTTTCAGCTTAGTCAAGTTGTGCAATTTTCAGAGTGACACAGCTGTCTTTGGAGAAAGAACCGTGTTGTGCAGATTTGAACAAATATGCAATGATATGAAGGAGTTAGTACACAGTTGAATGTAAAGCAAAAGTAAAGAGAGAGAGTAAGAAGCACGCGAGTTTTTACGTGGTTCGGAGTAACACCTCCTACGTCCACGACCAGGTTCACTGGTAATCCACTACCACTTGGTTTCCAAGTACCAAGCAACTTCACAACTCTAACCCGAGCTATGTTCCAACGGTTGCGGGCATCGTCAAGCCTATACACCTTCAGTTTCCGGGTACTGAAGAACCTAACCACTCGAATTACACGCTTCGAGCAAGCGTACCTTTACCTAACCTTTCTGGGTTTGGGTTCGGGTATGGGGTTCCAACTGTGAACGAGTTCTTACAATTAAGAACTTTAGAGTATGATGAACTCGTTCGAAATCTAGGCTTAAGATATACAATGAGTTTGGCCTAGGGAACAGACGAAAAACTATGCAGTTTCTTAACTAGAAACACTTTAAGATAAAGTGTTCTTTGATCTATGTAGAACTGCTTGAGAGCTTTTGAAAGAATGATGACTTCAGATAATGAAAACTTGTAGAGAGTTTTTCGTATCTGATCCTGAGGTTGAAGACGGGTTTATATAGGTAGAGATTCAAGACTAGCCGTTGGAGGAGCCGTTTGAATCTTACCTACTCTTCTTAAATACAAGATCTGCCGTTGGGCGTATCGCACTGTCTTCATTTGTGTCACATCCTAGGTCCTCGAAGTCTAGGATGCCGATCTCGGCAATCCCTCATTGGTCGAGGTAGGTTGACTTCCTCTCGATTCCGGATCTTCCGCCTTTAGAGCTGGCTTTTGAATTCAGAGCTGGACTGTCTTGAAGTGAAGTCTTCAGAGATAGTTCCCTTTGTTCTGTACAGCTGGACCAGCTGTGTTTTGAACTCAGCTCGAATTCTCTTCAGCTTGATCAGGCTTTGCTGGATCACTCAGCTGAAGGTTGACGCCTGCTGTCTTTTGCTAGCTGACTCCAGCTGTGAACACAGCTGGGTCGACTCCTGTCTTTCGCTTCCTTAACCTGTAAGCCTAGAAAATCTAAAGCTCAAACATGCGAGCTGGAAAATACTATTTAGGTTGACGCGATCATCTATTCGGTTGGAGAATCAGTTGGGTTTTGGTATCAAATCGAAACCTTATAATTTTCCCAACAAAATATGCAATAAATGCATTTAAATTTGCAACGACAATTAACAAAATATGCAACGATAATTAACAAAAATATGCAATAATGCATTAAAATATGCAACGACAATTAACAAAATATGCAACAATAATTAACAAAATATGCAATAATGCATTAATAAATACAACAACAATTAACAAAATATGCATTAAAATATTAATCATAAAATAATACTGGAATTATATGGTATTGAAATAAAATAATAATCAGTAAAATATTATTATTTAAAATATTAAAAAATATGAACTAAAATATTACTATGAATTCAGTAAAGATTTTGGATATATTTTTCCTCTCCAAGATTGTCGCCAGATGATTTTTATATGGCAACAGAAATTACTATAGTGTCCTTCTACTTGAGAATTAAATCTCTTTCCTATAATTTTTGAATAAATCTCGATCCTACAATTTTTAAAATCAATGGTCTTTATTTATTTCTAGTTAACACATGGAGAGTTATTTTTATTATAACCATCCCCTATATATCTATATATATATATATATGTATATATTAATCCTAATTAGCCGCCAATTTCTCCCTTAATAACCTAGCAAAATAATAATAAAATAATAAAAATAAACTCCTAAAATAAAAGGTATCTAAAATATAGTCTATGTATTACAAAATAAGTTCGGCCCATTCATTATCTTCCAAAATTGCACATAAATTCTTCCTTCTCGATTTCTCTCGTCCAAATTCATATGCTCACGAACTCTTCGATTCCTACATAAAAATATATAAAAAGTGCAAATTATACCCAAATAAAGTCATAGAAAAATTAATAATATGAACAACCAAAATACACACATCAATATTTTTACGAATTTTTCTTTTTAAAAGTGAAAATCTTTAGTTTTTAATTAAATTCAATAAAATCATTAGTTTATTTTGTTATTTGATCGAAATAATGAGTTTAGCATTCAGTCACCCTTAATCGTCCACCTCAGCAGAGGTTAACAATGAACCAAGATGATGGGGTCAGAGTTCACCCACCCGAACCTGTTTAGAATACATTATAACATCCTTAAATTAATACTCGATACATTAATAATTTCTCTAAAATAATAATTTTTCCGATCCTGACCATTAAATTTTAGCTCGATAAATTAATAACCTCTATAAGATAATAATTTTTCCGACCCCGACCGTATTAATTTATAGAGGTTCAACTGTATATAATTATACATGTTTCAAATCCGATTAATAAGTAAATATTTCTATCCATTTTCAACACGTTAGTGTTTGCCTTTATCAATCCGGGCGGTGGCGGCCACCACGAGACCTTAATTAATCGACGAGGAGGCCGCGGCAAACCGCGCAATAGAGCGAAAAATCAACAGCTACTCCACACTATTATTCATGCTTCCCAACTTAAAAGTAGAGCCAATCTCGATAATCCTTGATTTAGATAGTCGGATAGTGAGAAGGAGCCAAACCTTCAAAAATTCATTTGTTTCGAGAGTGCCAAATTGTCGACGAACATGCAAAATATCTAAAAATATAAAATAGATAAATTTTGACTGAATTATGATACAAAATTAAAAAAAAATTACAAATTGTATCATTTTCCTTATATTTTGTATTGATAATATCAGCAAATTACTTATATTGATTTGTTCATCTTTTATTATTATGTAATAGGGCGAGGCCCGAGGTTTGACACAGCTGGGTTGACTGTTGTCTTCCGCTTCCTTAACCTGTCTCTCTTCTTCCTTACTTCCCCCTTTTTGGCATGATCAAAACAGGGTGGGAGAGATACACCATCGGCTGTTGCGATGTTTTAGTTTGGCGAAACTATGGTTTTCAGCTCTGAGTAGCGAGGTTTGGAGTCTAAGTGGTTCAGCTGTTCTGTTAGCTGGCTCTTCTTTAATTGCATTAGCCTCAGCTGTGATTGCAGACACAGCGTCCTTGGCCTGATTCAGCTGGGGCAGTCCAGCTGAGTGCTTGGAGGGATATGTTGGCACGGGAGATAGCATCTTCTGAGTCGGGCACAACTTCCTTCCTTGCAACTTTTACTTCTTCAGACTTCTTAGATTGAATGAGAAAGTCTGATTCAGCACTTGAGGGGCTTGTGTTCAGCTCATATCATCATCATCCAGCTGCAGGTGATCATTGGCTGGGTGATGTTTCTCATTTAAGCTTGGTGCAGGGACTTGAGCATCTTTCATCGGAAGATCTCGAAGCTAGTGTCCCTGTGGAGCTGAAGGAAACTGAAGAGAAGGCGGTTGAAGTATCCCATCTGTCTTGGGGTTTAAGCTTGGTTGATCAGTTGAATACTCCGTTGCGGTGTTGGTGACAATGATGTTCACGCAGGGACGTGAACTTCTCCTCCCCCGTAAGAAACGACCGCTTGTGGGCCTTCTGCTCCTCGGAGAGTGATTACGAATTCTCTCATAATGTCAGCTGGCTTCTCTGCTGACTGACTGAGCACATTTGACTTGAGTCTTCTGTTTGAAGAAAGTGCTTCAGTATATTTTGTCTCCTCAAGTTGTCTCCGATTCCCAGCTGGGACGGAGATAGATGCATTCTGCTTTGTCTCCTGCATCTTTTTCTGTGCCTCCTGTGGTGGAGCAAGAGCTTTGTCATGACTGCTCTTGAATACTCCGGCTTTATCAACATCTGGTCCAGGTCTGTTGACGTTGATTTTTGCATCCCAGGGAGTTGTATGTCCCGTTCTCTCTTTTATGATGAGAGAAACAGTGGGGCTGAGGAGGTCTTTTTCCTTTGACATTCCCAGAAAGTTTTCTGCACCTTCCTGGTGAATGACGTTCTTGAGCTTTGCAGTCTCTCACTGTACTGGCCTGGATCTGTCGAGGGGCTTCACCTTCTTTTGGACTTCCTTATTCTTTGAAGTCCCTGAGAATTAAGCAACTCTTATCTTGAAGCTTTGACAGATTCTTCAAGTTTGATCGGCTCCGGGGGATATCTTTCTGGATTCCACGTTCTTCTTCTGCATCTTTTGTTAGTAGACACAAATAATACCAATTGATGGAAATAAGAAAGAATGCCGAAAAACTTTTTAGGGTTGATGCGTATATCTGTTGCGTTGGTGTTTGGTTGTATTTTTGGTTGATCTGCATGCGTGTTTGTGATGCCTTTTGCTTGATTCTATATTGTTTTGGAAATTAAATATGGCTAATGATGCTTTGTCAAGTTTTTAGTGGAATATGTAGATTTTGCTCGGAAACGACGAAGGCGACAAGACTCGATCAATCTGCATCACAGTAATGAGTTTTTGGTATAGTGAAACTTAGCGGTCTCTCAACCTAGGAGACCGCTGAGTTCCAAGTATTGCGTTCACGTATGAGGTGTCAGCGGTCTCTCCACCCAGGAGACCGCTGAGTCCAGCGTTCAACCAATACAGGGCCAGAAGTCAGCGGTCTCTCAACCCAGGAGACCGCTGAGTCCAGCGTTCAGCCAATACAGGGCCAGAAGTCAGCGGTCTCTCAACCCGAGCGACCGCTGAGTCCAGCGTTCAGACAATACAGGGCCAGAAGTCAGCGGTCTCTCAACCCGAGCGACCGCTGAGTCCAGCGTTCAGCCATTACAGGGTGAGAAGTCAGCGGTCGCTCACTCTACGCGACCGCTGACTTCGGGCGTTTAGCGGGTTTACTACATTGTGCTCAGCGGTCGCTGAGGCTAGGAGACCGCTGAGCGCAATTAAATTCGCGGTGTGTATAAATACCGACCAAGGGTTTTTCAGAGGGACACACATATTTCTCCAGACGCCACTTTTCTTTATTTCTTTTCTTTTTCCAGAAATTGTTCTTTTCCTAGTTTCTTTTGGTACTTTTAGTTAGCGATTTACTATTGTAATTGCACTCCGGATTCGAGGCTACAGACATTGCACTTTTCAAGTCCAATTCCAGTTCATTGTGTTCGTCGATTCTAATTACGTTTGTGAGTTAATCCGATTTCCGTTCTTCATTCATATTTATAATTGCACCATTCATACGCTTCATTGGATTAATGTTAGATCAATCGTTTAATGCTTTTGCTATGCTAGATTCCAATTCATGCTTAGGGGTTTAATTTATGCACCTTAGTTCTTGCTTAGGAATCAATTTATGTTAATTATTCTTTCCGTCTAGGTATAAATCCTCAAACCAATTGATTTACTGCTTTCTGTATTTTCCTTTTCGCAACACATTAATTTCCCTGTTAAGTTTTCCTTGTGAGACGATACTTGGGTTGGCTTGCTTAATCTGCAGTGACCTCGTTTAATTGCGAGCGACTAGGGTTAATTTAGTCGAAACAAATTAGGCGATTATCTGTGTTGCTTTTTATTTGAGTTTATTTATTTATTTATTTTTATTCTTTTGGTACTCGGTTATTTTCTTCCTCTGGTGCGTGTAATCTGTTTGTTGAGTGTTGTGTATGTAAGGTCGCAGAAGCTTGAAAAGGAATTTGGCACCTTATTTTGACAACATCAATCAACCACGCAGGATTTTGATAAGTTTGCAAGAAGAAACCGAGTCCAGTTTTAACGAGGTTGACGAACCTTGTTTTGAAGAAGAAGTTATTGTTCAGTCAGAAGAATCCGGGTGTGATCCGCCAGACGAATTTTTTTTTCCGGAAGAAATGGCTAACAATACCAGATATATGGGGGATTTTGCCAGGCCTACATTTGGAACCACTGCTTCTGCTATAGTGCTTCCAACAGAGGTCAGGAATTATGATTTGAAGCAGAATCATCTGAATTTACTACCATCTTATCACGGGATGGCAAATGAAGATGCTCTGCAATTCGTTTGAGAGTTTTGCACGGTAGTTCAATCATTCCCTTTGCTGGCTCTAACTGAGGATCAATTGAAGCTGAAATGCTTTCCTTACACGTTGAAGGACAGGGCCAAAGCGTGGTATTTATCTCTTCAACCTAACTCGCTCACCACATGGACAGCAGTATGTGAGAAGTTCATGCTGAGGTATTATCTTAATCATAAGACTCAGGAAGTTCGTACAAAAATTATGAACTTCACTCAAGCTGGAGATGAACCCTTCCATGAGGCTTGGGAAAGGTTCCGAGAGTTACTTCAGCAGTGTCCACATGACCAGATGGCACCAGAAATGTTGTGGCAATTCTTTTATGATGGACTGGTGCAAACGGCTCAGTTTATGGTGGATAGTACTGCAGGTGTAAACATTGCAGTAAAAACAGC
Source organism: Agastache rugosa (assembly GCA_031470985.1). Classification (NCBI taxonomy): domain Eukaryota; kingdom Viridiplantae; phylum Streptophyta; class Magnoliopsida; order Lamiales; family Lamiaceae; genus Agastache; species Agastache rugosa. The sequence goes on from CM062604.1 coordinate 11,771,034, forward strand.
CGATGAACTGCAAGAGATCTTCGAAACTTTGGCAGCTAGTTCACAGCAGAAATCTACCCGCACACGACGGGTTGAGGTGAATGTAGTTGCTGAAAGCCTTGACATGAAGAAACAGCTGGCCAACATGATGAGAGAGCTGCAGGAATTAAAGATGAGTAAGGCAGTTGTTCCCCCTTCTCAACAGGAACCGGTCAGGCAAGAGGTGTTTGTTGAGCCATGTGGCATCTGTGGGGAGCAGGGGCACAATCCTGAAGAGTGCCAGAGAATGGGCGAGATGACATATGAAGGAGGCACAAAGGTTTATGCTGCACAGGGATACCCTCCACGACAGCAGTTTGATCAAGGACAGAGATTCAATCAGAATCAGCAACAGCAGAACTCGGGGTGGAAAAATCAGTCTAACACTGGATGGAGGAATCAGAATCAAGGACAGGGATCTGGAGGAAATTTTCAAAATCGTCATCCTCCACAACAGTTCAACCAGTACCATTCCCAGCAGCAGTGGTATTCGCCTCAACAGCCGAATTACAACTCTCAGTGGCAGTATCCACCTCAGCAGAATCAGTTTCAGCAAGTGCCTCAACAATTTCAACAGGGACCACAGCAATTTCAACGTCCACCGCCTCCACCTACTCAAAGAAGCTCTCTTGATGATAATCTTACTGCCTTTATGCAAGAGAGCAAACAGGCGAGGGAAGCTCAAGATGCTAACATCAAGCGTCTCGAGACAGCTGTGGGACAAATTTCTGGAACACTTAATCAGATGCAGCAGCAACAACAGACTGGGAAAATTCCGAGTCAAGGTCAACAACCTCATCAAGCTCAAGCTGTGACTGTTCTGCGAAGTGGAAAGAAGGTTGATAACAAGGTGGGAAACACACCTTCAGAGGAAACACCGTCTACAGTTGAGAATAAGAATGAAGAATCGGAGGTCCGATTGCATAAGGCTGAGAAGCCTTACCGACCACCAGTGTCTTTTCCTAGCAGATTGAGGAATGAAAAGCAAGATCAACAATTCTCCGATTTCTACAAGATGCTTTCTAAGGTAAATGTGAATTTACCATTGCTGGAGGTTATCAGGAATGTACCAGCATATGTGAAGTTCTTCAAGGAGTTGGCATCGAAGAAAAGGCGGTTTGAGGAGAATGAGCAGATTTTGGTATCCGAGAGTGTCAATTCTATTATGCAGCAGTCTTTACCTTTAAAGCAGCGGGACCCGGGGAGTTTTGTGATCAAGATTGCCATGGGAAATGGAAAAGAAGCATCAGGAATGCTAGATTTGGGGGCCGGCATTAATCTAATGACGTACTCTATTTTCAAACAATTGGAGCTGGGAGAGTTGAAGCCGACCAGGATGTGCCTGCAGCTGGCTGATCGATCCATTCGACACCCTAGAGAGGTAGTAGAAGATATTCTGGTCCGGGTTGGGAAATTGATAGTTCCCGTTGATTTTGTGGTTCTCGAAATTGGAGATGTGCAAGAGGATGGACGTGAGCATACTTTGTTATTGGGAAGACCTTTCATGGCAACTACCAATACGTTGATCGATGTCAAGAATGGGATCATCAAGATGTCAGTGTTGGGAGAGACGTTCTCCTACAATGTGCATGCTAGTCGAGCCATGCCATCAGTCAGCAGTACTGAAAATTGCTCTTACATAGATGTCATTGATGTTCTTACTGAGGCATGTTTTGTGGAAGAGAATCAGATAGAAGAGATTTTTGAAGGCTCCGCCGACTTGGAGGAAAGACTTAGAGAGGAAGCATCTATGGAAGCTGTGCTGCTAACCAACCTGCTTGTTGATGAGCCAGTTATGGTAGAGGCTCCTAAGGAAGAGAAGGAGATCGAGCTTGAACTTAAGGACCTCCCGGCTAACTTGAAGTATGTGTTCCTTGAAAAAGGAAGAAGAAAGCATGTCATAATCTCTGCAGAGCTCAAGGCAGACGAAGAAGAAGAATTGGTCGAGGTCCTCACAAAGTTCAAGGCCGCTTTTGGATGGTCTTTGTCCGACATTAAGGGGATCAGCCCTGCAACATGTATGCATCGGATAAACTTGGTGGAGGGAGCTACTCCGAAGAGGGATGGCCAAAGGCGATTGAATCCCGTATTAATGGAAGTTGTTAGGAAGGAGATTTACAAGCAGTTGGCCGAGGGGATCATCTTTCCCATTGCTGACAGTGAATGGCTCAGTCCCGTGCATGTGGTTTCGAAGAAAAGGGGAATCACAGTGGTCTTGAATGATAATGAGGAGTTGGTGCTGATGAGGCCTGTGACAGGGTGGCGGATGTGCATAGATTTCAGGAAACTCAATGCAGCCACCAAGAAGGACCACTTCCCGTTGCCATTTATTGATCAGATGCTCGACAGATTGGCGGGGCATGAGTTTTATTGCTTTCTAGATGGACTATCGGGCTACTATCAGATCGCGATCGCGCCTGAGGATCAAGCTAAGACGGCCTTCACGTGCCCCTTTGGCACATATGCCTGCAAGAGGATGCCGTTTGGACTCTGCAATGCACCAGGTACCTTTCAAAGATGTATGATGTCCATATTTTCTGAGATGCTTAATGATTTCGTTGAGATCTTCATGAATGACTTTTCTGTGTTTGGTGCATCTTTTCATGATTGTCTTGAAAAAATTGAACGGGTCTTAGCGAGATGTGTTGAGAGTGGTTTGACTCTTAGTTGGGAAAAGAGTCATTTTATGGTAAGGAGGGGGAACGTGTTAGGCCACATCGTCTCTAAGAGGTGTGTAGAGGTCGACAAAGCGAAGGTGGATGTGATCGAAAGATTGCCTCCATCTCGTGATGTCAAAGGTATTAGGAGTTTTCTCGGTCATGCCGGATTTTATCGGCGTTTCATTAAGGAATTTTCCAAAATCAGTCAACCTCTATGTCGTTTGCTTTCTCAAGATGTGCCTTTTACTTTTGATGATGCCTGTCTTAATGCGTTTAACTTGCTTAAGGAGAAATTGAGTACTGCCCCTGTAGTGATTGGTCCTATTTGGTCAGAACCCTTCGAGATTATGTGTGATGCTTCTAATTCTGCAGTGGGTGCTATTTTGGGTCAACGTATAGATAAAATGCTGCGTGCCATTTATTATGCGAGTCTGACTCTTACTTCTGCTCAAGTGAACTACACCACTACGGAAAAAGAGATGTTTGCTGTTGTTTTTGCTTTAGACAAATTTCGTGCATACATCATAGGGTCAAAGGTCATTATTCACAGTGATCATGCTGCATTGCGTTATTTGTTGACCAAATCTCAAGCTAAGCCTAGGCTTATTCGCTGGGTGCTTTTACTGCAAGAGTTTGATGTGGAAATTCGTGATAGGAAGGGTAGTGAGAATGCTGTAGCTGATCACTTATCTCGTCTTGATAATCTTCCTTCGCCTATGATTTGTGATAATTTGCTTGAGTCATTCCCTTTTGAATAAGCTTTGAGTGCAGGAATTGTGCCTTGGTATGCCGATATTGTCAATTATTTAGCTTGTAATGAGTTGAGACCTGATCTCACTTCCCAAGAAATGAAGCGTTTTTTATCTGTGTGCAGGCAATACTTTTGGGAAGACCCCTACTTGTTCAAGCTTGGTAAGGATGACGTGATCCGACGGTGTGTACCTGATGATGAGCAAGCCAAGGTGCTGCAATTATGTCATGAGACTCATTGTGGTGGCCATTTTGGAGGGCAGAAAACAGCACACAAGGTGCTCCAATCAGGTTTATTCTGGCCCACTTTATTTAAGGATGCTCATGCATTTTATCTTTCTTGTGATCGTTGCCAAAGGGTTGGTTCAATTGGTCGTAGGAATGAAATGCCCCTCAACAATATTCTCGTTGTTGAGATTTTTGATGTTTGGGGTATTGATTTCATGGGACCGTTTCCCAAGTCTTCTGGCTACGAATACATTCTCTTAGCTGTTGATTATGTGTCCAACTGGGTTGAGGCAATCCCCACTAGGACTTGTAACTCTCATGTTGTGCTAAGGTTTGTGCAGGAAAATATACTCTGTCGTTTCGGATTTCCCAAGGCAATCATTAGTGATGGGGGGAAACATTTCTGTAACAAGCTGTTTGAGAAGTTAATGAAGAAGAATGGGATAACGCACAAGATCGCTACTCCATACCATCTGCAAACTTCAGGACAAGCAGAGACGAGCAATAGGCAAATTAAGGGGATTTTAGAGAAGACTGTACAACCGTCTCGAAAAGATTGGTCCTCAAAGTTGAATGACGCGTTATGGGCATACCGCACTGCTTACAAGAGTATATTGGGGATGAGTCCGTATCGTCTGGTGTTTGGGAAGAATTGTCATTTGCCTGTTGAGATTGAGCACAAGGCTTATTGGGCAATCAAAGCTGCTAACTTTGATCTCGATGATTCGGGAAAACATCGGATGTTTCAGATGTCAGAGTTAGATGAGCTCCGTAACGAGGCATATGAAAATGCCAAGATTTACAAAGATCGGGTCAAGAGACTTCATGATAAGAGCATTTTGATTAAAGAGCTAAAACCCGGGATGAAGGTCCTATTGTTTAACTCTCGGTTAAAGTTGTTTCCCGGAAAGCTTAAGTCTAGGTGGAGTGGCCCATACACCATCACAGAAGTTTTACCATATGGATCTGTCCAATTGTTGAATGAGGAAACACAGCATTCCTTTTCCGTTAATGGGCACCGAATAAAACCGTATCTTGAAGGGGAGACTAAGGTACACACGGTAGAGTCCGTACACTTCTTGGATTCCGTTCTCTAAATGTTCGTTCCACGTCAAGCTAAGGATGTTAAACAAGCGCTGTGTGGGAGGCAACCCATAGTATGGTAGTTTTGTTTTCTCTTTTCTTTTGTTTGTTTTTTTTCTTTAAGTTTTGTTTTTCTTGTCAGTTGCTGTGCGGGGTATGTGTTTGTGATGTGCAGGATTTTTGGTTTCAAGGAGAGCATAATACTTCAGCCTTCGTATGACCCAGCGGTCTCTCTTCATCAGCGACCGCTGAGCAGGGACAAATTAGAAGTACAGGGCGAGAAGTCAGCGGTCGCTCACCATACGCGACCGCTGAGTGTTGTGAAATGTCGGAGTACAGGGCGGAGAGTCAGCGGTCGCTCACCATACGCGACCGCTGAGTTTGGGCTACTTTGGAATACAGGGCGGAAGGTCAGCGGTCGCGTAAGTTCAGCGACCGCTGAGCGCGACGAAATTTGGAGGAAAAAAAAAAAAAAACTCAGCGGTCGCTCAACCTAGGAGACCGCTGAGCGTGATTAGGGTTTGCTGTCAGCGGCCGCTCATCTTCAGAGACCGCTGACCCTACCATATTCAAATATAATTCCAGCCCTAATTTTAGTCGCCACCCTCACTTTCTTAAATTCCGCCTTTTGTTGTCTCTCTTCCCCCACTGTATTACTCCACCATCACTCATCGTTTCGACAATCAATCACCGCAACCACAGCCATCTCTCACCGTCAGCGACCGCTGAGGTTTTAGTTTTCTGACTCCGCCGCGCTCGCTCAGCCGCCGCGCTCTTTTGCGCCCACTCAGCCTCAGCGCCCACTCAGCCTCAGCGCCCGCTCAGCCTCAGCGCTCGCTCGGCTCAGCGCTCATCCCCTCCAACGCTCGCCTTCCAACAGCATCTAATGGCTCGAACCAAAAATGCTCTGGGGTCTACTTCTCGACCACAAGAACCCATGGAGGATGATAAACCTGTGGACTGTTCTCAAGATTATGGTTGTCCGTTCCCGATCTTTAATCCTATGTCAGGTACTCTGTTTCAGCATTTCAACCGATTTGAGGTGTCTGTGCCTCGTTATTTTGATTGGGACTTGATTCCACTTGGGGTGCTCACTTCGCTTAAACAATACCTCAAAAATTTGGGAATGGATAAATTTGCTTGGATGGAGTTACCTGGTTATTCTCCATTATGTTTAGAGCTCTTGACGACCTTTGATCTTGGTGATGATTTTTCTCATTTTACTTGTCGGATGTTTGGTCGTGAGTTTACTATTACTGATCGCATTATGAAGCGAGTGTTTGGTTTTCCACTAGAGGGGTTTCGTAAGACCCCACCGGAGTTTGAACCTGCTGAGGCATGGGAGTTTTTGACTGGTTTCAATAATTGGAAATCTGGGGGTATGCCTAGTGGATTTATTAAGGATCCTGCATTGGGCATTTTGCACAAATTTCTTGTGTACAATCTTAATGGGAATCAGGAAGCAAATAAGGTTAACAGAGGGGAACTTTTTCTACTCACTGCTGCTATCCAGAATGTCAAAGTTTGTCCTACAGCTTTTATGTTTGAAGCCTTTCAGAATATTCAGCGCCGCTCTCGTTGTCATCCTGCGCTCCCTCACTTTGCTACTGCTCTGGCCCATCATTTTCAGTTGATACCGCCAAATGGGTTTCCTCCTGAGGTTCAGACAAAGTTGTTACCGCGGCGTATTGATCTGAGTGAATTGCGTGGTGCACCTTTTGCTATCAACAGGACTACGCTTGTTCTACATAAGCGGCGTAGGTGTGTCCGGGCTCATCTTAATAGCTTGGCTGCCAATCCTCTTTCGGAGCCGCCGCCACATACTGAACCGGAGGACGAGCAGGATGATTATGACGCTGCTCGTGCAAGTTCTGGTGGGATACCCTCCGTATGGCCGACTCCAGGCGCAGGATCTTCTTCCTCTGAATTTGCTCAGCTCTGGGAAGATCTTCAGGCCTTCCGTGCTGATTGGAGCACTCAGTGGGGGCAATTTCAGCATGATGTTTATGGCCGTTTCGATGCTCAGAATCGGCAGTTGTACTCATATCAGCAGCAGCTAGAGGAGCATGGTCAGCGTTTGGATGCTCAAAATCAACAATTGTTAGCTCAGAATCGCCTTTGGAGCAAGCAGAATCAACAGTGGGCGCTCCAGCAGCAGCAACTTGCTGATCAGAATGCACATCTGGCTGCCTTGGAACAGCAGTGGGCTAATTGGACACTGCATCATGGACATCCGCCTCCACCACCTCCTGATCAACAGTGATTCCTCACTGTTGTTTCGTATGTGTTCTATCTCTTCTTTTGCTTTGTTTTGTTCTGTGTTTTTTTTTCGTGGTTGTTTTTGTGTTTTGTCTCTCTTTGGTGGCTGGATCAGTGTTTTTGATTTCACTTTTTCCCTCCCTTTTATTTGTCTCGCTTAAAATGAGGGCATTGTTTTCTTTTCTGGGAGGGGGGCATGTTTTGTTGACAGTGTTGCTTGTATGTACTCATGAGTTTTATTTTGATCTAAGTTGTAAATGTGATGATTGGATTTGATGAATTATGTTTTGATAGACTTGATTGATCGGTATGTTTTGTTTTGAATCGATTGTTGTGGATATTATATAGTAACTGTGGGGCCTTGTCATACTTGATTGATTGATACTCGATAGTTGAAAATGAGGTTATGGGTGAGAAGATTATGTTATACTCCAAAAAAAAAAAAAAAAAAAGAATGAAACATCTGAGTCAAGTTGAGACGCTTCTGCTCTTCTGGAAACTATGAGCATGGGAAACCACGTGGGGATACTTTAGATAATCTCTAATGTTTACACCTCATGAAATATGGCCGCATAACTCGACTTGACTTAGAACTGTTTAATTTCATTCGTTGATATAAATTTGTGGTGATTTGAAAGGGCTCTACCCCTCTTTATCGTCCGTTCAAAATTGAATCTTTTATGCGAGAAATGGGTATGGGAAACCACGCTAGGATACCGGAATTTTTTCCGAGAATAAACCAAGTGAATTTTGCCTGGAAATCACCTTATTTCTTTAAGTTACTCATGGAGTGGAATTTGGGATTTGTTGAAAAGGTTGTGATATCTTCTTGCCTGTAACTTTGTTTTTAAGTATTGGGTGGATTGTGACCTTGGGTGGCGGGCCACTTGTTGTTGTGTGATAATCACGTGCGATTGACGATTGATGGAATGTGTTGTGATTGATAGGATGTCGAGGCATGTTTGTTGAGTTTGATCAGTCATGTTCGTCTTAGTTTGAAATGAGAATTGCTTGAGGACAAGCAATGTTTTGTGTGTGAAGGGTTTGTTGCGTTGGTGTTTGGTTGTATTTTTGGTTGATCTGCATGCGTGTTTGTGATGCCTTTTGCTTCATTCTATATTGTTTTGGAAATTAAATATGGCTAATGATGCTTTCTCAAGTTTTCAGTGGAATATGTAGATTTTGCTCGGAAACGACGAAGGCGACAAGACTCGATCAATCTGCATCACAGTAATGAGTTTTTGGTATAGTGAAACTTAGCGGTCTCTCAACCTAGGAGACCGCTGAGTTCCAAGTATTGCGTTCACGTATGAGGTGTCAGCGGTCTCTCCACCCAGGAGACCGCTGAGTCCAGCGTTCAGCCAATACAGGGCCAGAAGTCAGCGGTCTCTCAACCCAGGAGACCGCTGAGTCCAGCGTTTAGCCAATACAGGGCCAGAAGTCAGCGGTCTCTCAACCCGAGCGACCGCTGAGTCCAGCGTTCAGACAAGACAGGGCCAGAAGTCAGCGGTCTCTCAACCCGAGCGACCGCTGAGTCCAGCGTTCAGCCATTACAGGGTGAGAAGTCAGCGGTCGCTCACTCTACGCGACCGCTGACTTCGGGCGTTTAGCGGGTTTACTACATTGTGCTCAGCGGTCGCTGAGGCTAGGTGACCGCTGAGCGCAATTAAATTCGCGGTGTGTATAATACCGACCAAGGGTTTTTCAGAGGGACACACATATTTCTCCAGACGCCACTTTTCTTTATTTCTTTTCTTTTTCCAGAAATTGTTCTTTTCCTAGTTTCTTTTGGTACTTTTAGTTAGCGATTTACTATTGTAATTGCACTCCGGATTCGAGGCTACAGACATTGCACTTTTCAAGTCCAATTCCAGTTCATTGTGTTCGTCGATTCTAATTACGTTTGTGAGTTAATCCGATTTCCGTTCTTCATTCATATTTATAATTGCACCATTCATACGCTTCATTGGATTAATGTTAGATCAATCGTTTAATGCTTTTGCTATGCTAGATTCCAATTCATGCTTTTAGGGGTTTAATTTATGCACCTTAGTTCTTGTTTAGGAATCAATTTATGTTAATTATTCTTTCCGTCTAGGTATAAATCCTCAAACCAATTGATTTACTGCTTTCTGTATTTTCCTTTTCGCAACACATTAATTTCCCTGTTAAGTTTTCCTTGTGAGACGATACTTGGGTTGGCTTGCTTAATCTGCAGTGACCTCGTTTAATTGCGAGCGACTAGGGTTAATTTAGTCGAAACAATATCTTCTAGCATATTTAAAGAGTTTTCTTGATGAATGGACGATCAAGATTTGTCTATTGATAAGAAGATCTACGGCTGGGAGTGATTCTCGCGATATATTAATTTCTTGATTAGAATATGAGAGTTAATGCGCGAGAGAGAACGGTTGAGGCGTTTTGACTTTTACCTCGAAACTCCCATTATTCAATTCTTTGCAGACTTTTAATTAAGATTGATTAGATATGACAAGATGTGAGTTGACAGAAAAACAGATTGAGTAGGTGTAATTAATGTTGTTGCAAACCTCTCAGCTGATCATTGTAGTCAGCTGATACCTCTGTTGAGTGGGTGTGCTGGGTCATTGTGGTTCCAGCTGATTCCCCCTCAGCTGAATAATCCTTCACTTTCAGCATCTGGTTTAGCTGAATTCTTTCTCAGCTGATATCAGTGACGTTGATTCTGAATTTCAGATGTCTGTTTGCATTCAGCTGGGTCTGCTTCCATTAGTTGGGTCTGCTTCTATTCAGCTGGGTGAAGCATCGTCTGGGTTGAGAAGTCCAAGTAATCCGCACAGCATTTTGAATCTTGCTTCTATCAGCGGTTTTGTGAGAATATCAGCCCGCTGTATGTCTGTGTGAATTTTCTCAACAATCACATCCTTCTTTTCTACGTGATCTCTAATGAAATGATGTCGTACGTCTACATGCTTGCATCTTGTGTGAAGTACTGGATTCTCTGATATGGCAATCGCACTTGAGCTATCACAGAAATTGGAACCTGTCCAGTTTTTACTTCATAGTCATCCAGCTGATGTTTCAGCCAGAGAATTTGCGAGCAGCAGCTTCCAGCGGCCATATATTCTGCTTCTGTCGTGGAAGTTGCGACGCACGTTTGTTTCTTTGAAAACCATGAAATCAACTTACTTCCTAAGAACTGACAAGTTCCTGAAGTTGATTTTCTGTCCAATCGATCTCCAGCGAAGTCTGAATCTGAGTATCCAGTCAGCTGTAGATTGTCTTCAGCTGGGTACCACAGCCCAACATTCTGAGTTCCTTTGAGATATTTGAGAATGTTCTTGGCTGCTTGCATGTGTGCTTCCTTTGGATCAACTTGAAATCTGGCACACACTCCGACTGCGAAAGAGATGTCTGGACGACTTCTTTGTTAGATACAGCAGGGATCCTATTATCCCTCTGTATTTGCTGGAATCAACTGACTTCCCTTCAGTTCCTGGTTCAATCTTCCAGTTGGTGTTCATTGGAATCTTTACAATTCTGCTGGATTGAACTCCATACTTGGCAATCAAGTCTTTCACGTATTTGGATTGATTTATGAAAATCCCTTCTGATGATTGCTTGACTTGAAGTCCTAGGAAGAAACTCATTTCTCCCATCATGGACATTTGGAACTTCTCTGACATCATCTCTCCAAATCTTTGGCATAAGAAGCTTGATCTTGATCCAAAGATGATGTCGTCTACGTAGATTTGAACAACCAGGATGTCTTCTCCTGACTTGATGGTAAAGAGAGTTCTGTCTACTGAGCCCTTCTTGAATCCTTTGGATACGAGAAAATTTGACAGAGTGTCATACCAAGCTCGAGGTGCTTGCTTCAATCCATAAAGAGCCTTCTTTAGCTTGTAGACTTTATTTCATTCTACTTCGAATCCTGGAGGTTGTTCAACGTAGACATCTTCTTTGATTTCTCCATTTAAGAATGCACACTTCACATCCATTTGATAGACCTTGAATTTGTGATGTGCTGCATAGGCGAGAAAGAGTCTGATTGCTTCCAATCGTGCTACTGGAGCAAATGATTCTTCGAAGTCAATTCCTTTCTGCTGAGTATAGCCCTTGGCAACCAGTCGAGCTTTGTTTCTGATGACGACTCCCAGGGTATCCAATTTGTTCTTGAATATCCATTTTAGTCCTATGACTTTGACTTCTTGAGGTCTGTCGACCAATTCCCAAACACAATTTCTGAGGAATTCGTTCAGCTCTTCTTGCATGGCATTAGTCCAAGGCACGCTCTTCAAAGCTTCGAGAATTGATTGAGGCTCTGGCACTTGAGCTACGTAACACGCCATTAGAGCTGTGTCTTCATCATAGACCGTCAGTTCAAGCTCTACTGAGAGTTGAGCTGTGTCAGCTGCTTCTTGATGATCCGATAAAGCTTGAGCAGCTGAGCTTCTGGTTTTGACTTGGTCAGATGGTTCTCCGATAATTGCTGATGATGGATGATCTTCAATCCATCTTCTCCTCTTGCGAATTTCTTCTTCCAATTGATTGATGCTTGACGTGGCTAAATTACGTCTGACTTGGAGTTGCTCAGGAGTTAAATCTTGAGAAATAGGTTCTCTTTGATTTCTATTTTGAGGAGACTTCTGTAGAGGCTCAGCTGGAGATTGAGCTGGGGACTCAGCTGTGTTTGGATTCCCAGCTGATGATGTTCTCCCTTGATTTCCAGCTGGTGGAGCTTCTTGGTTGATTTGAAGTTCCTCCTCTGGCTCATTGTCCCAAATTATTGGTTCAGCCAGATTCCTGATTCTATTCTCTTGAGCTCTTGTCTGAATCAATCTTGAAGATTCTTCTTTGCTTCTTCGTTTGATAGAATCTTTATATTCGAAGGAGGATTCGTCAAAGGTAACATGTAGAGTTACTTCGACTATTTGAGTTCTTCTGTTGAAGACTCTGTATGCTTTACTCATAGCGGAGTAACCAAGGAATACTCCTTGGTCTGTCTTTTCATCGAACGTCTTGAGTTGTGTCTTCCCATTGTTGAGGATGTGACATTTGGATCAGAATACCTTGAAATATCCAATGTATGGTATTCTGTTATTCCATAGCTCATACGGTGTCTTTCCTTGCCTTGATGTGAGTAGGGAGCGATTCTGAGTGAAGTAAGTTGTGTTGATTGCTTCAGCCCAGAACTTCTTTGGAATGGCAGAGCTAGCTAGCATTGAGGTAGCTGCTTCCTTGAGAGTTCTGTTTCTTCTTTCTGCTACACTATTCTGCTGAGGTGTGCGAGCTGCAGTTGTTTGGTGTTGAACTCCGTTCTTCTCGCAATAATCATAAATAGTTTCATTTAGAAACTCCGTTCTACGATCTGATCTTATTGACATTATCTTGCACTCCTACTGTGTTGATAATCTTTCCAGCAGGATATGCAGCTTAGTTCTGGTTTCACTCTTCTGGTACAAGAATGATACCCATGTGAATCTTGAGAAATCATCCACAACGACCAGAGTATATTTTCTGCCATTGAAGCTTGCTGGAGTAACTGGACCAAAAAGATCCATGTGAAGAAGTTGAAGAACTCGATCAGTTGACTGAACTGGCTTGAGAGAGAATGAAATTCTTGTCTGCTTTCCTTGTTGACACGCGCTGCACATATGACTTTTGTCATATACTTGATCTTGAAGTTTAGATGATTCAGCCGTCTGTGCCACAGCCAGCTGACTTCATTGCTGCTTTTTGATACAAGACAAGTCTCCGGAGGGCTACTATTCCAGTCAGCAAAGTACATATTTCCTTCTCTTTTCCCTCTTAGGAGTATCTGCTTGGTTTCCCTGTGCTTCACTGTGCATCCCTGTGCATCAAACTTGACAGAAAAACCGTTGTCGAAGAATTGGCTAATGGAAAGCAAGTTATGTTGCAATCCTTGTACATAAGAAACATTTGGGATTATAACATTTCTGGTTTTAACTGTACCATAACCTTTGGTTAGGCCTTTGGAGTTGTCACCAAATGTTACTTGTGGACCTGTACGCTCGATATACTCCTGGAGTAGATGCTTTAGGTGCGTCATGTGCTTGGAACATCCACTGTCCAAGTACCATAGCATTCTCATCGACTCCTCAGAGATGCGTCGATTCCTTGCAACCTAAACAAAAAATTAAAATTCAGGTACCCAGTTTTCATTGGGTCCTTGTGGGTTAGACAGAGATCCTTTGATGACCCAGATCTGCTTGATGACTCGAATTGGGTCATTTGATCTGATAATTCTCCCAGCTGAGTCGATATACACATTCTTTATGTTCTTCGGATGTTGCTGGCGGGGTCTTGATCTCCGTGTCTTCCCGTTTAGATGTCATGATTTCTTTTGGTTTCCAGCTGTGTGCCTAGCTGAGACGTTCCTTTGTCTCTGCTGTCTCATGTGATGCTGTGGCTGGAAATGATTATCCAGCTGATACTCATATGAGTGGTATCCAGCTAGGTATCTCTGATATCTTGGTTGATATCGATCAACGTGCTGGTGCTGTTGCTGGTATCTGTAAAATCCAGCCTGTCGTCTTCGTTGAGGTTGAGCACGTTGCTGTCTGAGTTGGGCTTGAGGTTGTCGCACAGCTGACCTTCTTGATGCCTGCTGTGTTCTCGACGGAGTTTGAGAATGTTTCACAGCTGGTCTTTCCGACGCCTGATGTGTCCTCAACTGTTGATGCTGAGCTGCTGGGATTGAAAGTTTATTTGCTCGTACAAACATAACCTTTGTTCCACTTGTGGAGGCAATGTTTGAGGTATTCTTTGATTCGTTGTATCCCAGTCCTGCTTTGAGTGCTGCTGGACGCTGAGCACTAATGATCTTGTCCATTGTTGTCGTGGCATTGATGAGAGCTACTATCTTCTTAGATAGTACCTCTTCGGTGCTTTTCAGCTCAATGATCTCAGCTGACTTCTTTTCCGATTCAGCTGTGACCTTTTCCACATCTTCTATCAGCTGTTTCTTCTCATAGTAGAATTCCTTCATCAGCTGATCTTGTTTCACTATTTTGTCTTTTAGTGAAACGACTTCTTATTGGAGCTGAGTTGTATCAGCTGCGTCTGATAATTTTGTCTTTTCCAGTTCCGCCTTCAGCTCGGCATTCTCACACATAATGACGTCAACGATCTCTTGAAGTTCCTTGGAATCGTTCATTACTTTCTCTACTAGACTCCAATCAGGTAGTCCAGATTCTGAGACTTGTGTAGAGTGTTCGTGTGATGGTGAGATGTTAGATAAATTTTGAGTTCGAGACATTACCTCATCTTCATCGATGCCGTCTGTTTGTCCCATGAAGCATGTATCCCAATCAGGTTCATCATGGGCCATCAGGGCTTCTTCTTCCGAGTCTGAAAATGGCATGTCATCCATTTTGTTGCACTCTGATTCTTCATCGGCGATATAAGCTCTCCTTCTGTCAGCTGCCTTAGCTTTCAGTTGTTCTTTATCTTTCTTGGACAGCTTTGGACAATCTTGCCGGTAGTGTTCTGGTTCCTTGCAATTGAAGCAACCTTCTTCTGTTCGTTTATCAGCTGACTTCTCATCAGCTGCTGTGTACTTGTCTCTGTAAGTTCTAGCGAACTTCTTGTATTTGCCTTTGCTGGTGTTGAGTCTGTTGTAGTTTTTGACCAGCATAGCTATTTCTTCAAGTAACTCTTCCTTGCTAATGTCCTTCTTATCCTTCTTCGATGACTCAGCTGATTGTATGTATGCGGATTTTTCAGAGTTGGCTCTGAACGCAATCTCTTTTGGAGCTGGGGTGAGTTCTCCGTCATTCTGTCTGCTTGAAGATTCTTCTTGAGTGATCTTCAAGTTGTATTCGTTGGCTTTTAAGAGTGAGAATAACCTTTCTGTAGATAAATCACCCAAGTCACTTCGACTTTGGTGAACTACCTTGTAAGTGTTCCATTCAGCTGAAAGGGCTGAAAGAACCTTTAGATTCTTTTCCCGCTGGGTATACTTCCCAGTTCTGATTGTCTCTATCTCGATGACTATGTTTGAGAACCTTAGCTCCATCGCTTCGATGGACTCGTTGGCTAGCTGCTTGAAGTTGTCGAATTTTTGCCAAGCTATTGTGAATTTGTTTTCTTTGATTTCTTCAGATCCTTCACATAGCTTGGCAAGTATTTCCCACATCTCTTTGGCTGTCTCGCACTTGATGATCTTACTCAGGTAGGCGTTTGAGACTGTTGATGAGATGGTGTTTCTTGCGAAGCTGTCCAGTCCAGCTTGCTTTCGTTCTTCTGACGAGTAATCCTTCTTTGGCTTGAGAATTGGCCGGTATTCTGGTTGTCCTCCATCATGAGCAGGTACGAGTTCATTTCCTTGTTTATAAATAAGGATGGGTCCGTCTGAGATGACGTCCCACATCATGTCGTGATGCGCACATAGGAAGCTTTTCAATCTGAATTTCCAGATTGCATAGTCGTCTACCGAGAAGGTGGGAAGATTCCTGTTAAGATAAGAATCCATAGAAATATGCAGTATGTAATAATATGAGTTTTTCTAAAAAAAACAGATCTGTTCAGTTGACCACTGACACAGAGAAAGTGATCTTTTGAACCACTGCTCTGATACCAATTGATGGTCCCTGAGCTGGGTATTTGGTGTAGAGGGCGGGGGTGAATACACCAAATAGATTTTTCGAAACTTTTTCAAGTTAAATCACAGAGTTGGTGAGCTCAGTTATCGATCCAGCTGGGGAGGGTCAGCTGGGTAAATAACTCAGCTGGCGGTGCGGAAAGTGGTGGTTTGAAAACTTTGCTCAGTTACTTAGAAAAACTCAGTTTGAAAAGATTAACTTTACGTTTTCAGCTAAATCAAGTTGTGCAATTTTCAGAGAGACACAGCTGTCTTTGGAGAGCAGCTGTGTGTGCAGTTTTGAACAAATATGCAATGATATGAAAGAGTTAGTACGAAACTGAATATAAAGAGAGAGAATAAGAAGCACGCGAGTTTTTACGTGGTTCGGAGTAACACCTCCTACGTCCACGACCAGGTTCACTGGTAATCCACTACCACTTGGTTTCCATGTACCAAGCAACTTCACAACTCTAACCCGAGCTGTGTTCCAACAGTTTGCGGGCACTGTCAAGCCTACACCTTCAGTTTCCGGGTACTGAAGAACCTAACCACTCGAATTACACGCTTCGAGCAAGCGTACCTTTACCTAACCTTTCTGGGTTTGGGTTTGGGTATGGGGTTTCAACTGTGAACGAGTTCTTACAATTAAGAACTTTAGAGTATGATGAACTCGTTCGAAATCTAGGCTTAAGATATACAATGAGTTTGGCCTAGGGAACAGACGAAAAACTAAGCAGTTTCTTAACTAGAAACACTTTAACATAAAGTGTTCTTTGATCTATGTAGAACTGCTTGAGAGCTTTTGAAAGAATGATGACTTCAGATAATGAAAGCTTGTAGAGAGTTTTTCGTATCTGATCCTGAGGTTGAAGACGGGTTTATATAGGTAGAGATTGAAGACTAGCCGTTGAAGGAGCCGTTTGAATCTTACCTACTCTTCTTAAATACAAGATCTGTCGTTGGGCGAATCTGCACCTGTCTTCATTTATGTCACATCCTAGGTCCTGAAGTCTAGAATGCTGATCTGGCAATCCCTCATTGGTCGAGGTAAGGTGACTTCCTCTGATTCCGGGATCTTCTGCCTTTAGAGCTGGCTTTTGAATTCAGAGCTGGACTATCTTGAAGTGAAGTCTTCAGAGATAGTTTCCTTTGTTCTGCATACTGGACCACTCGTGTTTTGAACTCATTTCGAATTCTCTTCGGCTTGATCGAGCTCGCTCGGATCACTCAGTGAAGGTTGACGCCTTTCGTCTTTTGCTAGTGACTCCGTAAATACACGGGTCGACCGTGTCTTCTCGCTAGCCGACTCATTGTGAACACAAACTGGTCGACTCCTGTCTTCCGCTTCCTTAACCTGTAAGCCTAGAAAATCTAAAGCTCAAACAGGCGAGCTGGAAAACACTATTTAGGTTGACGCGATCATCTATTCGGTTGGAGAATCAGTTGGGTTTTGGTATCAAATCGAAACCTTATAATTTTCCCAACAAAATATGCAATAAATGCATTAAAATTAGCAACAACAATTAACAAAATATGCAACGATAATTTACAAAATATGCAATAATGCATTAAAATATGCAACGACAATTAACAAAATATGCAACAATAATTAACAAAATATGCAATAATGCATTAAAAATACAACAACAATTAACAAAATATGCATTAAAATATTAATCATAAAATAATACTGGAATTATATGGTATTGAAATAAAATAATAATCAGTAAAATATTATTATTTAAAATATTAAAAAATATGAACTACAATATTACTATGAATTCAGTAAAGATTTTGGATATATTTTTCCTCTCCAAGATTGTCGTCGGATGATTTGTATATGGCAACAGAAATTACTATAGTGTCCTTCTACTTGAGAATTAAATCTCTTTCCTATAATTTTTGAATAAATCTCGATCCTACAATTTTTAAAATCAATGGTCTTTATTTATTTCTAGTTAACACATGGAGAGTTATTTTTATTATAACCATCCCCTATATATCTATATATATATATATATATATATATATATATATATATATTAATCCTAATTAGCCGCCAATTTCTCCCTTAATAACCTAGCAAAATAATAATAAAATAATAAAAATAAACTCCTAAAATAGAAGGTATCTAAAATATAGTATATGTATTACAAAATAAGTTCGGCCCATTCATTATCTTCCAAAATTGCACATAAATTCTTCCTTCTCAATTTCTCTCGTCCAAATTCATATGCTCACGAACTCTTCGATTCCTACATAAAAATATATAAAAAGTGCAAATTATACCCAAATAAAGTCATAGAAAAATTAATAATATGAACAACCAAAATACACACATCAATATTTTTACGAATTTTTCTTTTTAAAAGTGAAAATCTTTAGTTTTTAATTAAATTCAATAAAATCGTTAGTTTATTTTGTTATTTGATCGAAATAATGAGTTTAGCATTCAGTCACCCTTAATCGTCCACCTCAGCAGAGGTTAACAATGAACCAAGATGATGGGGTCAGAGTTCACCCACCCGAACCTGTTTAGAATACATTATAACATCCTTAAATTAATACTCGATACATTAATAATTTCTCTAAAATAATAATTTTTCCGATCCTGACCTTTAAATTTTAGCTCGATAAATTAATAACCTCTATAAGATAATAATTTTTCCGACCCCGACCGTATTAATTTATAGAGGTTCAACTGTATATAATTATACATGTTTCAAATCCGATTAATAAGTAAATATTTCTATCCATTTTCAACACGTTAGTGTTTGCCTTTATCAATCCGGGCGGTGGCGGCCACCACGAGACCTCAATTAATCGACGAGGAGGCCGCGGCAAACCGCGCAATAGAGCGAAAAATCAACAGCTACTCCACACTATTATTCATGCTTCCCAGCTTAAAAGTAGAGCCAATCTCGATAATCCTTGATTTAGATAGTCGGATAGTGAGAAGGAGCCAAACCTTCAAAAATTCATTTGTTTCGAGAGTGCCAAATTGTCGACGAACATGCAAAATTTCTAAAAATATAAAATAGATAAATTTTGACTGAATTATTGTCGCAGCCCGACTTAGAATGAAGATAACCAAGCCGGTGGGTCCCACGACGTACACAATTTATGATTAACCAAGGAACAAGATAACGACCCAGTTATCCAACAAAAACCCATCATAAAATAAATCATACTTTCAAGTCAAACCAAAATAGCCGAGAATGGTCAAAAGACAACACCATCTCGTATCAGAGTTTAGCAACGGAAACAAGGTTTATCAAGTCATAGCTTCAACATCACACTAAGACAACAATTACTGAATAACTTCAAAGTGTTGCAGCAGAAACCAACATGACATATCTTTGATTATATGTATGAAGACATATAATTCTGCTCAACATCAACAATGCCTCAAGAGGTCAACAACAAAAGTCCGCCCAGCACACTCCATCTTCATCCAAGCTAGCCTGCACATTTTAGAAATAACATTTGTGGCCGAGTACTTTGTACTCGATGGACACATGCCAAAACAATTGAAAACTGCTGCTTAGAGCTATAGATTGAATCTTGCCATAAAGCATAGCACAAGTAACTTTAATAAACAAACCTGTGCAAGCTCAAACCTTTTCCTTTCATTATAAGTGACTGCGCAGTCAAAATACTTATCATGTATGTACCACATCTACTATAACTTTTGAGTGTTGAGAAGTAGGCCTCCTTCTCAAACACTTGTAATCGTCCCACCATAAAGGAAGGCTCCCGATTACCACATAGTGTACACAAATCCTACATTACGTAGGACCGAATTCGTCTTTCTTTGGTAGATGGTATCATACAAAAACTTCAAAAATTGGCAAGTCAATCACTTTGAAAATCATCACACACATATATATATAATCATAATATCATATTCTTTATTTCTTTAGTTCAGAAAGCCCACTGACCGAAGCTACTTTATCTATACTTTAACTTCTCGGCTTTTCCCTCACTTTTCAGTCCCGCTCGTTCCTTCATTTAATAATTAAATTTAAACATAAGAGCGAGAAAAATTAAATATTCAAATGAGGGATGCCGCTACCATAATACGAATTCTCTACTTCAACTCGGCTTTCTAGGATTTTCTCACGGCAAAGTAAAACTTAACTTTTCTAATTACTTTTTCTACTTTACTTAACTCTTTAATCGATAACTAATCGATCACAACATCAGGAAACACTTAGAAACATAAAATCACATATTTCATCATTTAATCTCATACTTAAGCATATAAACACTTTATTAACATTTAAACTCATACTATTTACATCATTAAACACTTAAGCTTATCATATCATTCATAACATCATATCATAAAAAAAATAAACATTTCATTTCTTCATATAAGCATCTCATTAATCATTAAGCTCTTTTTTTTTTATTTTAGCATAAAAAAAATGCTTAAGCTCTTTGATAACATTTAAGCTTAACATTATATTATCAATATATGTCTTTGACATGTAAGCTCATTAATGACGTATCATTAATTCTTAAACTCATCATTAACGTATCATTAGGAAAAATTAGCTAACATTTTAACTTTTGAGTTTACTAAGAAACAACCGAAAACAAGTTGAGCAAAGATCACCGGATAAATCAAGCCGACCGGAAAATCAAAGCTAGCCGAAAAACCGAGTTATCTGAGAACCGAGCTAGCCGGAAAACCGAGCCGGCCGAAAACTAAGCCGGCCGGAAAACCGAGCCGGCCGGAAAACCGAGCCGGAAAACCGAGCCGGCCGGAAAACCGAGCCGGCCGGAAAACCGAGCCGGCCGGACCTACCGAGTTAATCCAAATGATCGGGTCCACTGAGTAAATCCAAATTGGCCGAGTCACCGGGTAAATCCAATTGATCGGGTTCAATTGGTAATTCCAATGATCGGGTCCAAATTGCGTAATTCCAATGATCGAGTCCAAATTGAGTAAATCCAATTGATCGAGTTCAATTGGGTAATTCCAATGAGTGAATCCAATTGGATCGAGTTCAATGGTAATTCCAATGATCGAGTCCAAAAGTAAATCCAAATGATCGAGTTCAACCGGTAATTCCAATGAGTGAATCCATTGATCGAGTTCAAATTGGTAATTCCACTGATCGAGTCCAATGAGTAAATCCAAATTGATCGAGTTCACCAGTAATTCTACCGAGTGAATCCAAAATCGAGTTCAACTGGTAATTCCAGATCGGGTCCAATGAGTTAATCAAGCCGGCCGGATCCAACAGTGTTAATCAAGTCCGGATCCACCGACTTAAGCTAGAAATTAAACTCCGTAAACTCTCAATTTCAAGACCATTAATTTCGAATTTCTTACAAATTAGGCCAGGGAGTTTCAACTCATTTAATTCATGTATAAACATGTTCAAAAACATCATATAAGCTCAAATTAAACATCAATTCAAGCATGTAAGATTAAATAAAATATTCTTAGTTTTAGCCCTTAATTTCGGCCCTTTTTAAATTAATTAACAAATGATCAAGCTAGCTAAATTCAATCACTAAACATGTTTATATACATCACATGAACTCATATAAATCATCAATTTGATCATGAAATTCAACAATCAAAAATCCCTAATTTATTTATTAATTTTCGGTAATTCCAAAATAAATAAAAGGGTCTTGAATCTTTGATTAATTCCAACATTAAACATGCTTAAAATAATTTTCTAAGCTCAAATAATCCATCAATTTAATCATCAAGCATCAAAATTAAAAAGCCTTTATCTTTCCATATTTTTCATAAATTTTGAAAAAGAAGATGGATTTTTATGCTAAATCTTGAGCTAAGAACTTGATTAGTGAAAGATCTAACCTTCTTGATTAATTTGAATGCTAGTTTCTTTGATTTCTTGAGCTTGGTGAAGCTTCTTCAATGAAGATTGTGTGTGATTGAGTGTGTGTTGCCGTGTGTGTGTCGAGAGTTTGAGGAGAGAGCAAATGAGGATGAAGATGGATGCAACACACTTAACTAATAGCTAAGTCTAAATACATTGAACTTAAACACACGTATGTAGCATGCTAATCTTGACTAATCTCTTCATCATCATTGCATTTTGGATAAGGTGTGGTGTCACTCCCTTATTAGTTAGTAATTTGACTTAGTGTTATAATATCTAAATTAAGATATTATGAATTAAATTTAATACTAACAATATCTTATAATTTATTCTCTTAGATATTGTTAGATTAAATTAATTAGAAATTAATAATAAAGCTTATAAGACAAGCTTTATTTCTTAGGAATATTATGCTTCAAAAATTAGCTTAATTAATTTATTAAACATTAAGCATATAAATCTTACTTTAATTGATTAATTAATTCTCTAATTAATTAATCAAACATCCAATAAACAATCATCACAACCTTTAATTAAAAAGCTTTCGAACTTATAAAAATTATTTGGGTTTCTCAAACCCTAATATAAGCTTTCTCAAGAAATTTTCGGAAATAAAATCCGGAACTAAAATAATTTGCCGGAGAAATTTTATGATTTCCGGAGAAATCAAATCTTCCAAAACTAACACATACATCTCAGATAATATCAAATATATAAGCACGTAATCATAGATACCTTCATTATCTCATTTCGGATTAACCGGAATGAGAATAAATCTTAGAAACTTTGAATTCGGCAAATTAGTACTGCCGAAAAATTTTAATTGCATGAACTTATTTTCTTTATAAGTTCTCGCATTTTAATTATTCTAAATAATTATCTTAATTATTTACTAAGATTAGTTATGAAAAAGTGGGGTATTACATTCTCTCCCCCTAAAAATAAATTTCGTCCCGAAATTTGCTTACCTCAAAGGAAAAGCTCGGGATACTTCTCTTTCATTTTATTTCTTAACTGATGGACCTTTCGATTCAAGATCGCTTCTGGTTTCTCCTCATAACTGAGGTCTGGTTCTGAAACCACTTCTTCTTGTCAAATAACATGCTCAGGATCGAACATGTATTGACACAACTGGGATACATGGAATACGTTATGCGAATTCTCAAAGCTTGGCGGTAATGCCAACTTATATGCTACTTGACCAATCCTTTCCAGGATTTCATACGGTTCTATGTAACATGGCTTAAGCTTTCCTTTTACGCCAAATCTGTAAATTCATCTCGAAGGCGAAAAAATTTTAGAAACACTTTATCTTCTACTTCAAATTCTAATTCGGATCTTCGAGAATCTATATAAGATTTTTGACAATCTTGCGCTTCTTTAATTCGATGCTTAATTTGGCAAACAATCTTGATTATTTCTTCTACAGCATCGGCCCTAAAACTTTTCTTTCACTTATTTCATCCCAATAAAGCGAAGACCTATATTTTCTTCTTTAAAGAGTTTCATAGGGTGCCATATCAATCGTCATTTGATAACTGTTGTTGTATGCAAACTCAACGAGAGATAAAACTTGCTCTCATTAGTTACCTCGATCTAATACAACAGTTCTGAGCATATCTTCTAAGATTTTAATTATCCTCTCGGACTGACCATCCGTCTGAGGATGAAAAGCAGTGCTAAAATTGGTACCCATCTTACTTTGTAAACTTCTCCAAAAACAGGAGGTAAACTTATTTTGATCTGAAGTGATCAATCTGGGCATGCCGTGCAATCGCACTATTTATTGAACATACAGCTGAGCTAACTTATTCGATCCATATGTTTCTGGAATTGGTATGAAGTGAGCAGATTTTGTCAGTCTGTCCACTATCACCCATATAGCTGTATTTCCTCTCATAGACTTGGTAACCTCTATAGTGGTACCATCTCATTTCCATTCCGAAATTTCTAACGGCTGAAGCTTTCCATAAGCTCGTTGATGTAAAGCTTTAACTTGCTGACAAGCTAAACATCACTCTACAAACGAAGCTATATCTCGCTTCATTCCTTCCCACCAAAATTTCTGTTTCAAGTCTTGATACATTTTGGTGTTTCCAAGATGAGCTGTATAAGGCGTTTCGTGAGCTTCTCTCATGATCTCAGCTCTTAATTCTTCTTTATCTGGAACACAAATCCTTTCTTTAAATAGGAGAGTATTATCTCCAGCTTCATGAAAATCTTCTGATTTTCCTTTACGAATCTTAAGTTGCAAATTCTCTAACTTTTCATCTTTTCTTTGAGCATCTGAAATTCTCATTTTCAAATCTGGAGTTATTTCCAAAGCTGCAATTAATTGCTCTGAAAATTGTGATTATAAAACCACTTCTATTTTCAGCTTTCCAAACTTTTTAATAAGTTCTTTTTCTTGAGTAAGCAGAAATCCTAACTCGGTTCTGCTCTTTCTGTTTGGAGCATCAGTTACTACGTTTGCTTTTCCTAGGTGATAGGAAATTTTGCAATCGTAGTCCTTTACTAATTCGAGTCATCTTCTTTGCCTCATATTCAACTCTTTTTACTCAAAAAGTATTTGAGGCTCGTATGATCCAAAAAGATCTCATACTTGGCTCCATAAAGATAATGTCTCTAAATTTTTAAAGCATGCACAACCGTCGCTAGCTCTAAATCATGGGTTGGGTAATTCTCTTTATGAGGTCTAAGTTGTCATGATGCATACGCAATAACTCGCCATCTTGCATCAAGACACAATTCAATCCATTCCTTGATGCATTCGTATAAACGGTAAAATCTTTGCCTGCTTCTGGTATTGCTAAAACTGGAGCAGTGGTTAGCTTTCTTTTAAGCTCTTGGAAACTTTCTTCGCATTCAGGAGACCATTTAAACTTCAATTCTTTCTTGAAAAGTTGGGTCATTGGCCTTGCTATCTTAGAGAATCCTTCAATGAATCTCCGATAGTAACCTACTAGACCCAAGAAACTACGATTCTCATAGGGTGACTTTGGAGATCTTCGTTCTTGAATTGCTTGAACTTTAGAATTGTCTACTTTAATTCCTTCGGAAGAAACAACATGACCGAGGAAATTTATTTCTTTTAGCCAAAATTCACACTTGCTGAATTTGACATATAACTTCTCAGATCTTAACTTTTCTAAGACAATTCAAAGATGCTCTTCATACGCTGTTTCACTTCTTGAATATATGAGAATGTCATCAATAAAGACTATGACAAATCTATCCAAGAATTCGTGAAAAACTCGATTTATGAGATCCATGAATACTGCCGGAGCATTTATCAATCCAAACGACATTACTACAAACTTGTAGTAGTCATATCTCGTTCGAAAGGCAGTTTTTGGAATGTCTTCTTGACAAATCTTCAATTGATGATAGCCAGATTTTAAATCAATCTTTGAGAATACACTGGCTCCTCTGAGCTGATCGAACAGATCATCTATCCTTGGCAAATGATACTTATTCTTCAATGTCAATTTGTTTAGTTCTCGATAGTCTATACACATTCTTAGACTACCGTCTTTCTTCTTGACAAACAAGATTGGTGCTCCTCACGGGGAAACACTACGCCTGATAAAACCAAGATCAAACAATTCTTGTAGCTGAATCTTTAGTTCCTGAAATTCTTTTGGGGTCATTCTATATGGCGCCTTTGATATTGAAGCTGAACCAGATTCAAGGTCAATGGTAAACTCCAATTGCCTGTCTGGGGTAATCCTGGCAAAACTTCAGGAAATACATCCTTGAATTCTCGGACTACAGCTACATCATCGATTTTCTTCTCTTGTTATTCATCTTTGTTGAGGTAAACAAGATATACTTGCACATCTTTTCTTCTCAACAATCTTCTTGCTTGAATTGCCGAAATAATCAGCATTCCTCTCTTGCTTCTCTCTTTTTCGAAGAATAAAGTTGACTCTTTTCACGAGATATGAAAAGAAATCTATCTTTGCTTACACCAAATGGTGGCAAAGTTCTTAGTTAACCAACTACTTAGTCATTATTTGCGTCGGTGAAGTTTATGTTTCTCAATTTCTCGAGTTTCAAAATGAAAAGTGTCGCAAAAGAAACTGTTTAGCGGAGAAAAATACCAACAGGTGTCAGACATGGAAAAGCGCGGAGGAGAATGGTTGGCATCACCCAACTAGTGACCGCTGAAATTCCATCCGGCGCTGGAAACTGGCAACCAACGGTCACTAGACTCCAACGGTCGTTGGATCGCTTCGCTAAAGAGGCAGCTAGCGATCGCTGGTTGTCAGCCGGCGCTGGCTTGCCGTTCTCTAAAATAGGTCCAACCGGCATTGAAAACCAGCCGACGGTGGACATCAATTAGTAGCGCTTTCTTGCGCAATTTTAAATGCACTCAGCAAGGCTTTTTTTTTTTTTTAAACATATTCTCACATTCTCTCTCGATGGACAACAGTAGACTCTTGAACGGCAGCAACACACGAAATTTACTCTTTTTCACTTACTAATACATTCCCAAAATGATGTCTACGTGCCACATTCGAATTAGATTTAGGGTTTTGGCTGACATCTTAAGGGAACCAATCTCAAATTCTAGATTAGGGCAAACATGCGTGACTGGGTAGTTTTACCTACCGGGGTCGATACTATTAAGTTCTGGCTATCTCTCTCTATTTAAGGCCAAGAGTATCTACGCATGCAAAAGAATGTGATGCACCAGTATCGAAAAGATTTATAACAGGTACATCATTTATCTGACCCATACCTGCCAGATTGCCCTGATCTTTGACACTCACTTTCTGCTCAAGAGCAAAAACTCTCTAGTGTTGCTGCTGCTCTTGCTGCGGTGTTTGTTGCTTCAGCTTCTGCTGCTGAGGCCGACGAAGTTGACGTTGACGCTGCTGCGTCTGTGGGACTTCTTGGCTTTTAAGTGTGGAGGCTGATACTGATTAAGTTTTCTTCTCCAGTTCCTTGTTGCCTACATGGGCACTGATAAGAGTAATGCCCTGGTTGCCCAATTGCATAGCAACAGCATTCCTGCTGCGCAAATTCCCTAATGCATTTTACCACACTTAGGGCTGCAGAAATTCCTTGCTGTCTCTGAGACAAGCTACCTTGATCAACCACATCAGGTCTATATTTTTCTTGAGTCGATTGTTGTTGACTCTGCTCATGTCATGGATTCTTGCTAGGTTAATTCCTAGCATTCCACTTCCTTTTTCCCTTTTTAAACTGGCTTTGGTGCGAAGATTGCGGTTTAACAGCCGCTGAGGATTGAATCAGGGGAGGTGCTGGAGTCTGGACTAACTTCTCTGGATGCATAGCCAGCTCCATATCTAAAGCTCGGTTTAACGCTTCAACATAAGTCAAAACACTTTGACTTGCTAGTACTATTCTTTATGTCTTGCCTGAGTTCGAAGAAAAAGCTCAGACATCTTCTTGTCCGAATCAACTTTGATAGGGCGAAACAGGCTAAGTCACATTATTCACGGACATACTCTGACTCTATTATTATTATTATTTTTTTTTTCTTGCTTTAAATTTACGAACTCACTTGACTTCTGCTTGCAAAAGCTTTTCGAAACATCTTTCAAAAAGGGCTTCATTGGACACCCAAGTGAGATTTTCAAGCTGCTCGGGTAAGTCTTCTGGCAAGCTTCCCACCAGCCTCGATCCTTTCAGCTGATATGACATACATGCGAGACACTCACTATCATCACATCTAAAGATTCGCTCTAAAGCACGAATTCATTCTTCCACTTCTGACGGATTTCCTCTTCCGTCGAAGGTCGGGGGTTTTTGTCGAAGAAATAATTCTTCGATTCTCTTCTCAGGCTGAGGAGGTAGGGTAGGATCTCGCTGCTCTTCTTCTACTTCTTCCTCTACCCTATTTCTTCTTTGGCATTCTAGTTTTTAAGAAACTATAAAACTATCACGAAATAACTTTATTCTTATCGAGCTTTGCATTTAAACACCTTTTTATCTTATTCTATATTGCATAAGCAAATACTTCACAAGCGAATTCTTAAATCGTAGATCTTAACATTCAAGAATTCACATCACATCATAATATAATCACTTACATAACTTCACTTAGTAGTCATGTAATAGCAACATAACTTAACTTCATAACTTTTCTTAATCATTATTAAAGCACTCAGCTTTATATCTTTTCTTAATTAGGCAATCATTAATAAAGCACTCGGCTTTATAAACTTGTCTTAAATAGCAGCAGAATAACTTGACTTATAAATTGACAGAATAAATTATCTGTCTTTAATAACTTGACTTTAACTTCTATCATTCTTAATTTATTTTCACAACATTCTTTATACTTTCATCTCATTATTTAACATTCCTTAATAACTCAACTTTTAGCTTCTAGAGAAATATTTTCTTCTTTCATTTTCATGAAAGCCTTTACTTTCTTCCTTCATCATCTTACTTATCTTTCCTCATACTTTTCTTTTCTCATAGAGCATCATTACTTCACATCTTACACTTTAAGGAAGCATCAACTTAATTTAAATAACATCTTTAATCCTTTTTCTTCATATAACTTCTTTTCTTACTTATGCTTTCCTTTTCTTCATACTTCATCATCTCTTTTCATATTACTTAAATACTTTACGAAAACATCAACTTAACTTAAATAACTACTTTGGTCATTTTTCTTTATATACTTGAAAAAATTGCCTTTTAGAGGTCTTTTCAAAAGAAAGGATTTATATACAGCAAAAGCTATCCCTAGGTCATCTGTGATGTTAGGACATCACACAAAAATATCATTAGTGGTACGGACTACTACTCCGTTACAGATCTAACTACGTCATATTATGCATCAAATATTCACACACACACACACATTTACATCATCATCACTTTCATAACTTTAACTTAATAATCATGCAATAGCGAAGTAACTTAATTTCATACACTTTTTTTTTCAGCTTGGCAATCAATATTAAAGCACTTAGCTTCATGGACTTTTCTTAATTATTCAAGTAGCAACAAGCTAACTTGACTTATAACCTTAACAATTAAACAATTGTCAGGAATAATTTAACTTTCTTTACTTAACTTTAAACATTTAACACATCAATCATAACTTATTTCATACTTTAACTTATTTTCATAAAATTCTCCTTCTTTACTTTCTCACTTCATTTCATTAATTAACTTCATTATGGAGGCGGAAGACCCATATTACTGAGTTTCTAGCTATGTGGGTTGATCAGGTCCACATAACAGTCCGTCAGTCACATGGAACTTCTGTCTCGTACGTTCAACAATCTTGTCATACGGGATTACAAACTCTTCAAGAAAATTCAAGGTTCTTTTAGAGATTTGCGTGAAATTGCTACTCCCGTATTATTTCCTAATTTCAAAGACTTCCACGAATCGAGTCTTCACTTAAATAACGTCTTTCTCATCAAAAAGAGTAAATGGAATGTCTATGCTTTACTCTTCATAAGGCATCAAAACTATACAATATATCCTCAAACTTTAAACTTTTAATCTTTAGAAAACTTTTAATACATACCTGACTTTGCTGGATGAGATGAGGTGCTGGACTTTTGTTGTTTAAGACTTAACTAGTCTAGGGATTCAAGTCTAGACTAGACTCAAGAGAAAAATTTTAGACTTAGAGCGAGACAAAAGCTGCTCTGATACCACTCTGTCGCAGCCCGACTTAGAATGAAGATAACCAAGCCGGTGGGTCCCACGACGTACACAATTTATGATTAACCAAGGAACAAGATAACGACCCAGTTATCCAACAAAAACCCATCATACAATAAATCATACTTTCAAGTCAAACCAAAATAGCCGAGAATGGTCAAAAGACAACACCATCTCGTATCAGAGTTTAGCAACGGAAACAAGGTTTATCAAGTCATAGCTTCAACATCACACTAAGACAACAATTACTGAATAACTTCAAAGTGTTGCAGCGGAAACCAACATGACATATCTTTGATTATATGTATGAAGACATATAATTCTGCTCAACATCAACAATGCCTCAAGAGGTCAACAACAAAAGTCCGCCCAGCACACTCCATCTTCATCCAAGCTAGCCTGCACATTTTAGAAATAACATGCAGGGCTGAGTACTTTTGTACTCAGTGGACACATGCCAAAACAATTGAAAACTGCTGCTTAGAGCTATAGATTGAATCTTGCCATAAAGCATAGCACAAGTAACTTTAATAAACAAACCTGTGCAAGCTCAAACCTTTTCCTTTCATTATAAGTGACTGCAGTCAAAATACTTTTTATGTATGTACCACATCTACTATAACTTTTGAGTGTTGAGAAGTAGGCCTCCTTCTCAAACACTTGTAATCGTCCCACCATAAAGGAAGGCTCCCGATTACCACATAGTGTACACAAATCCTACATTACGTAGGACCGAATTCGTCTTTCTTTGGTAGATGGTATCATACAAAAACTTCAAAAATTGGCAAGTCAATCACTTTGAAAATCATCACACACATATATATATAATCATAATATCACATTCTTTATTTCTTTAGTTCAGAAAGCCCACCTGGACTGAAGCTACTTTATCTATACTTTAACTTCTCGGCTTTTCCCTCACTTTTCAGTCCCGCTCGTTCCTTCATTTAATAATTAAATTTAAACATAAGAGCGAGAAAAATTAAATATTCAAATGAGGGATGCCGCTACCATAATACGAATTCTCTACTTCAACTCGGCTTTCTAGGATTTTCTCACGGCAAAGTAAAACTTAACTTTTCTAATTACTTTTTCTACTTTACTTAACTCTTTAATCGATAACTAATCGATCACAACATCAGGAAACACTTAGAAACATAAAATCACATATTTCATCATTTAATCTCATACTTAAGCATATAAACACTTTATTAACATTTAAACTCATACTATTTACATCATTAAACACTTAAGCTTATCATATCATTCATAACATCATATCATAAAAAAATAAACATTTCATTTCTTCATATAAGCATCTCATTAATCATTAAGCTCTTTTTTTTTTATTTTAGCATAAAAAAAATGCTTAAGCTCTTTGATAACATTTAAGCTTAACATTATATTATCAATATATGTCTTTGACATGTAAGCTCATTAATGACGTATCATTAATTCTTAAACTCATCATTAACGTATCATTAGGAAAAATTAGCTAACATTTTAACTTTTGAGTTTACGGAAGAAACAACTGAAAACAAGTTGAGCAAAGATCAGCTGGATAAATCAAGCTGACTGGAAAATCAAAGCTAGCCGGAAAACCGAGTTATCGGAGAACCGAGCTAGCCGGAAAACCGAGCCGGCCGAAAAACTAAGCCGGGCCGGAAAACTGAATGGCCGGAAAACCGAGCCGGAAAACCGAGTGGAAAACCGAGCCGGCCGGACCTACCGAGTTAATCCAAATTGAGTAAAATAAATCCAGCCGAGTCAACCGGGTAAATCCAATGATCGGGTTCAGGTAATTCCAATTGATCGGGTCCAAATAATTCAATGATCGAGTCCATTGAGTAAATCCAATTGATCGAGTTCAATTTGGGTAATTCCAAATTTGAGTGAATCCAAATTGATCGAGTTCAAATTGAGTAATTCAGTGAGTCCAAATTGAGTAAATCCAAATTGACCGAGTTCACCAATAATTCCAAATTGAGTGAATCCAAATGATCGAGTTCAGTAATTCCAATGATCGAGTCCAAGTAAATCCAATTGATCGAGTTCAGTAATTCCAATGAGTGAATCCAATTGACCGAGTTCACTGAGTAATTCAGTACTGGGTCCAGCTGAGTTAATCAAGCTGGCTGGATCCAGCTGTGTTAATCAAGCTGGCTGGATCCAGCTGACTTAAGCTAGAAATTAAACTCCAGAAACTCTCAATTTCAAGACCATTAATTTCGAATTTCTTACAAATTAGGCCAGGGAGTTTCAACTCATTTAATTCATGTATAAACATGTTCAAAAACATCATATAAGCTCAAATTAAACATCAATTCAAGCATGTAAGATTAAATAAAATATTCTTAGTTTTAGCCCTTAATTTCGGCCCTTTTTAAATTAATTAACAAATGATCAAGCTAGCTAAATTCAATCACTAAACATGTTTATATACATCACATGAACTCATATAAATCATCAATTTGATCATGAAATTCAACAATCAAAAATCCCTAATTTATTTATTAATTTTCGGTAATTCCAAAATAAATAAAAGGGTCTTGAATCTTTGATTAATTCCAACATTAAACATGCTTAAAATAATTTTCTAAGCTCAAATAATCCATCAATTTAATCATCAAGCATCAAAATTAAAAAGCCTTTATCTTTCCATATTTTTCATAAATTTTGAAAAAGAAGATGGATTTTTATGCTAAATCTTGAGCTAAGAACTTGATTAGTGAAAGATCTAACCTTCTTGATTAATTTGAATGCTAGTTTCTTTGATTTCTTGAGCTTGGTGAAGCTTCTTCAATGAAGATTGTGTGTGATTGAGTGTGTGTTGCCGTGTGTGTGTCGAGAGTTTGAGGGAGAGCAAATGAGGATGAAGATGGATGCAACACACTTAACTAATAGCTAAGTCTAAATACATTGAACTTAAACACACGTATGTAGCATGCTAATCTTGACTAATCTCTTCATCATCATTGCATTTTGGATAAGGTGTGGTGTCACTCCCTTATTAGTTAGTAATTTGACTTAGTGTTATAATATCTAAATTAAGATATTATGAATTAAATTTAATACTAACAATATCTTATAATTTATTCTCTTAGATATTGTTAGATTAAATTAATTAGAAATTAATAATAAAGCTTATAAGACAAGCTTTATTTCTTAGGAATATTATGCTTCAAAAATTAGCTTAATTAATTTATTAAACATTAAGCATATAAATCTTACTTTAATTGATTAATTAATTCTCTAATTAATTAATCAAACATCCAATAAACAATCATCACAGCTTTAATTAAAAAGCTTTCGAACTTATAAAAATTATTTGGGTTTCTCAAACCCTAATATAAGCTTTCTCAAGAAATTTTCGGAAATAAAATCCGGAACTAAAATAATTTGCCGGAGAAATTTTATGATTTCCGGAGAAATCAAATCTTCCAAAACTAACACATACATCTCAGATAATATCAAATATATAAGCACGTAATCATAGATACCTTCATTATCTCATTTCGGATTAACCGGAATGAGAATAAATCTTAGAAACTTTGAATTCGGCAAATTAGTACTGCCGAAAAATTTTAATTGCATGAACTTATTTTCTTTATAAGTTCTCGCATTTTAATTATTCTAAATAATTATCTTAATTATTTACTAAGATTAGTTATGAAAAAGTGGGGTATTACAATTATGATACAAAATTAAAAAAAAATTACAAATTGTATCATTTTCCTTATATTTTGTATTGATAATATCAGCAAATTACTTATATTGATTCGTTCATCTTTTATTATTATGTAATAGGGCGAGGCCCGAGGTTCGATTTTCTTGGTTCTTCATCTTCTCAACTTAAAAACAAATAAATTATTATCGTATTTTACCTTTAAATATTTTCTCATAATAAATTTGGAATTAGTTCCTAGAAACATTACAAATAAGAGATTTTTTGTTATGACATTAATCCAAATCAATTAGGTGTTTTTTTTTTCTTTTCTATTTTGTTCTTTTTTTATTTGGGAGTAAAACGGAATATATCAATGATAGACAAAGTGTTTTATTGCTTATGGGATGGGACACTTGTTCATATTCCCTCCCCAAAAAATGTGATGTACTTTTCATTTGTTATAAGGTATAAAATATTAGTTAAATCACACTAACCTGAGACGGAGGGAGTATTAGATAAAAATGTAAATAAAGGATAATTAATATGTGAATAAATTTATTTTGAAAGAATTACAAAGGTATATATATATATATATATATATATATATATCTATATAGGGAGTGGATCTGGTAAGAACACATCTTATATGAGAACGTAAGAACAATACATTTTTATTACATTGGAGATGCATAAAATGCAGAAACGAAATGCATAAATATTTTAATGCATAAACTACAATAACTTAATGCATTAGCATTTAAATGCATAAATTAGAGTAATTAAATGCACGGTTAAATCTGGACCGTAGATCAACAAGGATCAAGGGTCCAGATTTGTTCTTATTTCTCACCTAAGAAAGTGTTCTTATTTGATCCGCGCTATATATATATATAATGTCAAATAAAGCACACTACACCACCATATAAGTGGGACCTCTACACCACACAAAAGTGGAACTATTACACCGCACATAGACGAGACCACTGCACCACCAAATAAGGTGAGAAAATACTACATTGTACGCAAACAGGATTGAACCCAAGACCTCTTACTAAAGAAAGACTTGTGGTACCTGAACTGTATACTTCAAGAATTTTTAAGTGTGTAGTTCGAGTAGAAAAATAATTAAAAGTGATAGAGGTATTAGCACAAATTACTCAATATTCAATTCTACATATTGATGTGGAACTATAATAAATCGCAAAGTTTTTTTTTTGAGAAATTTCATAATTAATTGCATTCTCCACATTCAACTCCTCATGGTAGGTTTGTGGGCTACGACACTACTTTATTTTCTAATATAAGCCAATTCTGATACTTCAAATAGTTAAAGCTGGTCTGGCACACCTAAAAAAGTCCTACATATCTACCATCACATAATTCACATTTCCAATTTTTTTTATTTAATCGATCCTCTTATATATTACTCCCTCCATTCCATTTCATATGGACCCCATGTGTATTTGATGCAGTTATGAATAACATCTATGAATATTGTTTGAGAATTGAATAACATCTATGTTATATTATTAAATACGAGATTAATAAATGGCTGGGGTCTCTCTGACTGCGAGATGTCGAGTTCTGGACTTGGAAAAATGATACGATCAATCAATGGAACGACGAAACGTAACAAATATGCGGAAGCTTCACGACTCGGACAAAGTCAGTAAATTATGGTTCCAATCCAAATTAGAGGATCAACAATGAAGAATAAATACAGCAGGACACAAGAAAACGAAACAAGACTCAAGTAAACCTAAATCGGCGCCTAGAATACCCGAAGAAGACTCAACTGGAAACTGGACTTAGACAACTCCGATTAATCTGAAATTTTAGAACAACTTAGATACTGAAATAATGAAGAACATATCCAAAATTCAGCAAATTCGCACGAGTAGAACTCAAAAAATCCCAGTGCTCAATTTCGGTTCCTTTTAGGGTGGTTGGTGATGTGATGGGATTTGAAATCGGTGACTGATATGTGCGGGTGATTTGAGAAGAGACGAAGATGAGGAATGGCTGTGATATTATGGACGAAGTATGATGGTGGTATGAAGGCGAGGATTGTGATCGAAGAACACAAGAACATGAACCAAGACAGTTTGGAGATTTACCTAAATACGGACCCTGAATCGACGAACGATTGAAACACGTATCACAGAAGCAATTCTTCAGCGGCGTAGTTAACCCGAGACCCACACAAGATCACGAACGAACTATAGATTTTTAGATTCAAAGGTGCCAAAATCAAATCCTACCAAGAACTAGGGTTTGTGTAATTTGTAGAACACTTGAGAGAATGTTGAAGCAAATCAATTTTCATTCAAACAAGTCTGATGAACAGTACCTATGAAAATAACTTAAATACTAGTCTAGTTCTAAGATAGGGTTTGAGAATTAATACAAGGCCTTGGGCTTGATAATTTCGAACTAGGCTAAACTTAGAATAAAAATAAATAAATTCATTGGCCCAATATGCCTAAACGAATTGTGGTAATTGGGCTCTAATTAAAATTGAATAAAACAAACTATACTATGGATAAATAATTAAATCAAGCTGATTTAATTAAATAGCACACGTCACCAACTTGTACTGTCGGGATTCAGCTCCATCGTCCTCCAACTTCTTCTGAACATAGCACTGGAAATAGCCTTGCAGCTTCTTGGCTCTTAATCTCGTCACTGGACCTCTAAGCTGCAATTTCGGGTTTAATTCTTCAGTGCTAGGTCAGGTCTCATCATTCCCCCCAAGCTGAAAAGAATTCGTCCTCAAATTCAAGTCCTCCTCAGCATCTCGATCATCTACAAGAAATGGAGACAAGTCAGAAACATTAAAAGTGGAAGAACATTTATACTCACTTGGAAGATCAATGCGGTAAGCATTATCATTAACACGGGCAACCACAGTGAATGGTCCATCTCCACGAGGCATTAGCTTCGATTTCCTTAGATTAGGGAAACGTCCTGGGCTGAAGTGAAGCCAAACCTTATCACCGGGTTTGAACAATACTTGCTTACGGTACGTATTCACCTTTGTTGCGTTCCTCACACCTTGAAGCTCAATCCTCGTCTTTACTTTCTCATGCATCTCTCGAACCTGTTTAGCCCTATGGGAACCTTGCAAACTCGAAAGATGATCAGTAGGTAAAGGAATAAGATCCGTTGGAGTCAACAGATTAAAGCCATAAACGACCTCAAATGGGAACATATGTGTGGAAGAATGCACAACCCTGTAATAAGCAAATTCAGCAAATGGCAGACATTCTTCCCATGACTTCAAATTATTTTTAACAAGTTCACGCAGCAAAGTACCTAACGTCTTATTAACTACTTCAGTTTGGCCATCTGTTTGTGGATGACATGCAGTAGAAAATAAAAGTTTGGTACCCGTCCCTAGTGGGGGATGGCCTAGTGGTGGAGTGGTTGCCTGTTGACCAATAGGTCAGAGGTTCGAGTACTCTCGGCCACAAAAAAATCCTAGGTGGGGTGTGTGAGTTAAATATTTGTAATGATATTAAAAAAAAAAAAAAGTTTGGTACCCAACTTCCCCTATAAAACACGCCAGAAATGTCCCAAAAACATGGAATTACTATCAGACACAATGGTTCTAGGAACTCCATGCAGACGAACTACCTCATGAAAGAATAAATTTGCAATGTTAACAGCATCATCAGTTTGTCTGCAAGCATTAAAGTGAGACATCTTGGAAAAATGATTGACTATCACAAAAATAGAATCTTTCCCAGACTTAGATCTAGGCAAACCTAGAATGAAATCCATGGATATATCAACCCAAGGGGACGACGGCGCCGAAAAAGGCGTGTATAATCCAAAAGGACTCGAAGTAGACTTGGCTTTCCTACAAGTAATACAACGAGAACAGACGCTTTCAATATTACGTTTTATGCGAGGCCAATAAAAATGCTCATGCAAAAGACTAAATGTCTTGGACACACCAAAATGACCCATGAATCCTTCTGCATGTGACTCAACAACCAGTAACTCACGCATGGAATAATCAGGCACACATAATTTCAATTCTTTGAACAAGAATCCATCAGACACATAGAACGAATCAATAGCCCTAGACTTAGCTGTACAAGACACAAATATAGGACCAAAGAACGGATCAGAATCATAGAAAGTCTTAATATGTTCGAATCCTAAGAACTGGGCATGCATAATAGACAGTAAAGTATACCTGCGAGATAAAGCATCAACAACTACATTTTCTTCGCTTTTCTTGTACTTTATCACATAGGGAAAAGATTCAATGAATTCAACCCACCTGGCATGGCGTGAATTCAGATTCTGCTACCCTTTCAAATGCTTCAAGGATTCATGATCAGTGTGTATCACGAACTCTTTTGGTCTCAGATACAGCTGCCAAGTCTCCAAAGACCTCTTCAAAGCATACAGCTCCTTATCGTATGTGGAATACCTAAGGGCTACTCCATTCAATTTCTCACTGAAAAATGCGACTGATTTTTTTTTCCTGCATCAAAACAGCACCAATGCCTATACCAGAGGCATCACATTCAATCTCGAACATCTTATTAAAATCAGGTAAAACCAACACAGGATCGTTGCATAATTTCGACTTCAACAGTTTAAAAGCATGCTCTTGGGCTTTGCCCCACTCAAACTTTCTATCTTTCCTACTCAATTCAACCAATGGTGCAGCAATAGAAGAAAAATCTCGCACAAATCGACGATAAAAACCAGCTAATCCATGGAAACATCTCACATCAGAACACGACTTAGGCGTGGGCCATTCCTCAATGTCTTTCACCTTAGTCCTATCTACCTCAACACCACGACTGCTCACAAGAAATCCCAGAAAAACAACCTCATTCATGCAAAAGATGCACTTAGACAAATTAGCATACAATTTAGCATCACGCAGTAACTCAAAAACATGCCTAAGATGTTTAACATACTCAACAACATAAGTGCCATATATGAGGATATCATCAAAGTAGACCACAACATACTTGCCAATCACATCACGTAACATATGGTTCATCAAATTCATAAAAGTACTATGAGCATTAGTAAGTCCAAAAGGCATCAGAAGCCACTCATATAAACCATGCTTAGTCTTAAATACAGTTTTCCATTCATCCCTCTCACTCATCCTAACTTGAAAATATCCAGAACACAAATCAATTTTAGAAAAGACAAACGCCCCAGACAACGCATCAAACATATCATCTAACCTGGGGATAGGAAAACGATGTTTTACCCTAATTTTATTGATGGCACGGTAGTCCATACACATACACCACTTATTCGATTTCTTTGGAACTAGGATGACTGAAACGGCGCACGGCGACGTACTCTCTCGAATCTGCTTCTTTTCCAACTCCATGACTTGATGGTCTATCTCTTTTGTCTCTTCAGGACTGGTCCGGTAAGCTGGCCGGTTGGGAAGGACTGCACCCGGTTGAAAGTCGATCTGGTGCTCAATTCCTCGAATTGGCGGCAGACCACTGGGAATCTCATCTGGGAACACATCCTTGAACTCGTCCATCAAAGGCTGCAAAACAGTAGAAATAATAGGGTTAGAAGTATCATAAACCTTAAAATTAACCAGAATGATAGGCTTACCAGCTTTGATGGCTTTTTAAACTCCCTTTGCACTAATGAACAGATTTATGTGCACTGGATTGGCACCGTTGGCACTGGAGCTCGGTAGACTCAATACAGGAGCTACTCTCTTTGAATTCTTAGGCACTGGAGGTGCGGACTTGGCCTTGGAGTGTTCGGCCGTTTTAGGCTTAGAGCTGGCGACCTCGTTCCTTC
The DNA here is from genome assembly GCA_031470985.1 of Agastache rugosa. Taxonomy (NCBI): domain Eukaryota; kingdom Viridiplantae; phylum Streptophyta; class Magnoliopsida; order Lamiales; family Lamiaceae; genus Agastache; species Agastache rugosa. The sequence goes on from CM062604.1 coordinate 11,809,626, forward strand.
TTAAACTTCTCCTACATTCTGACTTGATCCTCTACAACTTCTTTTGGGGACAATGGTTTCAATATGGTTGTCTTTCCTTCTCTTGGTATCGCATAAGTGTTCGCGTATCCATCATGGATTGTCTTTCTATCAAACTGCCATGGACGACCTAATAAGATGTGTGCTGCCTCGATAGGAATAACATCACAAAGAACTGTGTCAGTAAATCTACCAATAGTAAATTGAACATTTACCTGACACACGACTCTGATCTCGCCTCTGTCTGTAAGCCATTGCAGTTTGTATGGCTTTGGATGCTTTTGAGGCACGAGTGCGAGCTTGTCGACTGCATACTGACTAATGGTATTCACCACACTACTACTGTCAATTATCACGGAGCATATTTTGTTTTGAACAATGCAACGGGTATAGAAGATGTTTTCCCGTTGATCTGGCAGATCTTCTTCTCTCAGCATGCTCAAAGTCCGGATGGACACTAGACAACCATGTGCAGGAGAGGCTGTCTCTTTCTCAAGTTCGGCCATTGGTATGCTAACCCTCGGCTGATTTTCGGCCTCTGTAGATTCAGTATCATCTATCTCTTCCTCACTGGCTGATTCCACTTCATTCTGCTCTGTGATGAACATAACACGGCGGTTAGGGCAGCCTGAAAGTGTCCCCAACCATGACACTTGTGACACTGAATGTCATGTGCTCTGCCTGATGTAGCATTCTGAGGCTGACTAGACTGCATTGGCCGATTTTGTGAGCTTCTGTTTGGCACGGGTGCACTGAAATCATTCATGTGGCTGCCCTGTGGTGCAGACTGCTCAAAACGGCGGGCTGGTGACGTGGACTGTGCTGGAGGACGTGTGGCAGGTGTCTTAGGCGTAGATGACTTGGCCCTAACCCACAGCGTCCTTGCAGGCTTGGAATGAGAAGGACGTCGGTATCCATCTCTAAGTTTCCGCTCTACAATAGATGCATAATGAACCATTGCCTCAATACTGTCAAAGTCCTTCAGCTCGACTTCACAAGCAATGTCAAAATTCATTCCTTCAATGTACCGATTGAGTGTAGCAAATAGTGTCTCTTCTTTTCCAACCCGGTTCAGTGTTGTCTCTAATTCATTGTGATATTCCTCTATTGATCTGGACCCTTGACGAATCTGACTGAGCTTCTTTTCCAATTCTCTTTCATAGTGATCTGGGATGAATCTGCCTCTCATAACATCCTTAATCTCCTGCAAGGTATCAATAGGAGGATGTCTCTGATTGCATCGCCGGTTCTGCTAAAACTCCCACCATGTTGCTGCATATCCAGTGAACTCAAGGGAAGCTAGCTGCACTTTCTTAGGCTCTGGGAAGTCATAGCACTCGAAAATTTTATCAGCATTGCGCTCCCAGTCTAAATAGGCATCTGGATCATGTTTGCCTTCAAACTCTGGAATGGTGGTCTTGATGTTGCTGAGTAGACCATCTGCATTACCATATCTAGGTTGTTCTGGATAGACATTCCTGTGAGCTGTCTTGAAACGTGGTTAGAAGTGAGCACCATGATTTTGGCCTCTATCTCGAGCTGCAAAGTCGTTTCTGTCTCTCTGAAGTGGGAAGAACTGAGCTGTATTATCCTCAATTCGTTCATCCTCAAAGTGCTCGAACTCTGATGCTTCTTCATGCTGTTCGAACTCATCTTTTGGCTGTGGATCATTGGCATGTAATGGGATCTGAATCGTAGCTGTACTGAACTGTTCAAATTTAGCCAACAATTGTGCCATGGTGTTCTGAACTGACTCTGTACATGACCACTCAAAGCATCAAAGTGGTACTTGGCGTCCCAATCTGGGTGGGTGCCTGAACAAACGTAAAGAAATAAAAATCACAATCCTCACAATTCTCTCGTTTGTTCTCTCAGTGTTTTTCCACTCGTGTATATATCACTCAAGAATTGAATTATGCAATTTAGAATAAGCTCACCAAATTTTCGAACTTGACAAGATTCAAGATTGAACCCCTTCGATCCTAGTCAATAGCTCGAACTTGATTATCGGTGAACCACGGGTTATATGGAATAAAGGTGCCACCAATATCTCAAATCACTTTCAAGAACAATATCTCAGAATAATTCGACTCAAATATCATAAAACATGAGCTGCTTGAACGGAAAATAAAAATTTTAAAAATCAGAAAACCCGAAAAAGTTCGCAGGGCGATTTCTCGTAGAAAATAATGGAATTCAGCCAAAATTGCCTATAGATCACTACAAAGCGATGGGTCTTGTTCAGAACGTCGTTCCACTTCCGGAATGGTATTATGGAGAAAAATCGGGGTTTTGGAGCAAATTAGACGTCTGTTTTAACTACTACAGGATTAAATCAGAATGGGGTGGATTTTTGTAACAAGGGCTGGAGGGTTTCGGTTGTGAAGGAAATAGGTAAAGTGTAAAGGCCGAAATTTAGAAGGAATTGGCTATATCTGGTGAAGGAAAGTGGAACACAAATCGAACAAGGAGACAGTTTTTGAGTTCAACTAAGAAAGGGACTACCAAAACCAAATCAAACTAGGACTATAACAAACCAATGTGACCGAAAATTAAACTACCAATAACCGAAAATAATGACTCCAAGAATGAGAAAACAAGTTGTAGTTCGACGCCCTCAATCGCTAATCGATGAAGGACGGCCAATGCGACACACACATGGTAAGCAATTGACGACACTAGTCTACCCAACATAATTAGACACAAGATTTCGACCAAGAACCAATCAGAAATCAACAAGATCAAACCAAGAAAATTCAAGATTACTTTCAAGACAATCGGTGATCCAGAACTAGGGCTTCGACTTGGATTCTTTTTTTTTTTTTAAATTAGTCGATTACTTTTACCCCTAGAATGTCACACCCATTGGGATTGAACTACGACCAGCAAGAGCTGATGTGGCTCTGATACCAAATTTATGATACAACTAATCAATGGAACGACGTAACGTAACAAATTTGCGGAAGCTTCAAGACTCGAACAACGTCAAAAAATTATGGTTCCAATCCAAATTAGAGGATCAACAATGAAGAATAAATACAGCAGGACACAAGAAAACAAAACAAGACTCAACTAAACCTAAATCGACGCCTAGAATACCCGAATAAGACTCGACTGGAAACTGGACTTAAGCAACCCCGATTAACCTGAAATATTAGGACAACTTGGATACTGAAATAATGAAGAACATATCCAAAAATCAGCAAATTTGCACGAGTAGAACTCAAAAATGCCCGGTGCTCAATTTCGGTTCCTTTTAGGGTGGTTGGTGATGCGATGGGATTTGAATAGATGGAATATGGGCTTGGGCGATGGTAAGGTTGGTTATGGATACTGAATATGATATGTGGATGGTATTGGAAGGAGGTAGGATGGCTGTGTAGAAGGGTAAATACAGATTGAAGGTGGAAGGATGATGACGAGCGAAGCTAGGGTTTTTGGAATCGGCGAGTGATATGTGTGGCTGATTTGAGAAGCGACGAAGATGAGGAATGGTTGTGATATTATGGACGAAGTATGATGGTGGTATGAAGGCGAGGATGGTGAACATAAGAACAAGAACCAAGACAGTTTGGAGATTTACCTCAATACAGACCCCGAATCAACGAACGATTGAAACACGTATCACGGAAGCAATTCTCGAGCGGCGTAGTTAACCCGAGACCCACATGAGATAGCGAACGAACTATAGATTTTCAGATTCAAAGGTGCCAAAATCGAATCCTACCAAGAACTAGGGTTTGTAAAATTTGTAGAACACTTGAGACAATGTTGTTCATTCAAACAAGTCTGATGAATAGTACCTACGAAAATAACTTAATTACTAGTCTAGTTCTAAGCTAGGGTTCGATAATTACAAGGCCTTGGGCTTGATAATTTCGAACTAGGCTAAACTTAGAATAAAAATAAATAAATTCATTGGCCCAATAGGCCTAACCGAATTGTGGTAATTGGGCTCTAATTAAAATTGAATAAAACAAACTATACTAATGGATAAATAATTAAATCAAGCTGATTTAATTAAATAGCACACGTCCCAACATGGCCGCGCGGCCTAGGTGCCCTCCTCGATGCTCTTCAAATTCACCAACTTGTACTGTCGGGAGCACACGTCCCAGCATGGCCGCTGCCTAGGTGCCCTCCTCGATGCTCATCAAATTCACCAACTTGTACTGTCGGGATTCATCTCCATCGTCCTCCAACTTCTTCTGAACATAGCACTGGAAATAGCCTTGCAGCTTCTTGGCTCTTAATCTCGTCGCTAGACCTCTAAGCTGCAATTCCGGGTTTAATTCTTCAGTGCTAGGCCCGGTCTCATCAAAAAAGCAAATATGATTTTTATGTTAAAAAAATAATGACATATATATTCTGTGGAATTGTTGCATGCAAGTTCATGGCAGTAGTGTTATGATCAACTTCTTGGTGATATTGAGGTATTGCATATTTTAATTAAATAATATGATCAACTCTTTTTTTTTTTTTATCTTGGTCTATTCAGATGGGTCCGTCAGTTTGAAAATACACATCAATTTTGAGTATTTATATAGATTCACCAAAAGTGAAGTCTTTTTGAAAAACAGTGTGAGATATAAAATTTTAGATAAATAGGAATGGAGAAAATTAAATTTTTACTACATCAAATTAATCAATTTAAAAAATAAATTGTCGTTTTTAATTCAATATTTATTTTGATTTACCAAATTAAATTTGATAATTTCATCCTCAATTTTCGAATATAATAATATGTTGTATATAATCTGAGATTGATTGAGAAGTTGATTTGGATGAAATAAAATATGTTATGTTTACATTAATGTGAATAATAGATATAAACACGACTTACAATTTTCTAAAATTTTTAGTATGTGTAATAATAAAAAAAATAGGGAAAGATAAATTTCGAGAATATTAAATTAAATTAAATAAATAAAAATTAGAATATACAAGTATTAAAAATATAAATTCCCCACTTTGATATTAAAACTAAACTAATTCGTTGAGAAATTTAATTATTGGCCAAATTAATATTAGTCAAGTTAAATTACTGATGAAGAAATATAACAATGTATTTGCCAAGGTAAATTAGTCATAAAGAAATATAATTATTTATTTGACTAACTAATTAATTACCTAAATTAAATTAAATATTGCCGAAAAATAATTATTAGATGAAAAAATACACATTGATTATAAGAATTTATATAGATTTTTCAATCGGTGGAGCGTGATTAGAAAATGATGTGGGATAGGATCGAGATTTTAGAAAGATAGGAACGAAGGAATAATTTGTAAACCCTCCAAATAATTTATGGTGTATGTATATGGTGTGTCAAATATTTTTTTATTTATTTATAATTTGATTAGTGGTGACATATAAAAAGAATTATGCATAATAGATGAGGCGTGAATGAAATGAATATTTAGAAAATATATATGAGGGAATTGAGATAATATAATTTAAGTTTGTAATCTATTATTGTATAAAATTATAAATAGATAGAATATATATATATATGATATATATTTATATATATAAAATATATAGATGAATTACTATTATGGTGAACATAATGCATGTGACTTTTTTTTGTGTGTGGGTGGGGTTGGCCAAATTATTTATCTTGATAATTTATACATTAAATATGAATAACTTGTAATACCCTGATTTTTCTAATCTCGCGTTTAATTAATTTTAGGGTAAATTGTCTGTAAATTTCTGAATTTTTCACAAATTCTGGTTTTGCTCCCCACAAAAAAATTCCGCGTGACAATTCCCAAACTTTATATTTTGTCTGATTTTGCATCCAAGGTTGGTTTTCCCCGAATTATGTGCTGACTTGGCAGCCGGAAATCCTACGTGTCCTTCTCGGCCAACGAGTAAATAATTATTCAAACAACGAATTGCCTAAAAATTCCTGAACTTTTGTGAAATTCTGATTTTGCTCTCACAAAAAAAATTGTACATCAAATTCCCAAACTTTTTAATTTGTCTGATTTTACATCAAGGTCGGTTTTCCACAAATTATATGAAGGATGACACACATGAACAAAAGTCCTATTTTGCATGCCATTTTTGCTTTTGGCTTAGTGATGTGAACAAAAACTATATGTTTTTATGCACCTTGAAACATAGTCTATCCGTCCCAATAATAAGGTTTCATTTCTTTTGGGCACGGTTATTAACAAACAAGAGTAAAAAGATAAAAAGTAGTAGGTCCCAAGTGTTTTGAAGAGTTAAGTATTTTCATTTTTGAAATGAGACCTTGCTATTGGAACGAAAAAGGAAATATGGACCTTGCTATTGGGACAGATGGAGTATTTTGTAATGAATGAAAGTGATGGAAGTTTGTTTTGATATTTTTTACAGTCTTTTGCATCTTGTACTCATCTTCTTTTGCAGTCTCTAATTTGTGTCATCAATTTGGAAAAAACCGACCTTGGATGCAAAATCAGACAAATTAAAAAGTTTGGAAATTTGTTGCACAAATTAATTTTTTTTTGGAGAGAAAAAACAGAATTTCACAAAAGTTCAAGAATTTATAGGCAATTCGTTGTTTGTATAATTATTTACTCGTTGGCCGTCTAGGACACGTAGGATTTCCGGCAGCCAAGTCAGCACACAATTTCGAGAAAACCGACCTTGGATGCAAAACCAGACAAAATATAAAGTTTGGGAATTGTCACGCAGAATTTTTTTGTGGGGAGCAAAACCAGAATTTGTGAAAAGTTTAGGAATTGACTGGCAATTTACCCTTAATTTTATATAATTAATTAGGACTTTTGCATTCTTAAGTTGTCACAATCGAGTATTCTCAAATCTCCGGAGAACAGTATCAAAACGAATTACGTTTCCAATTTCGTATTATGATAAAGGCCTATTATATGTTTAGTTTTGAACCGTCTTTAAGCATTATGAAATTAAGAAATTAATATCGTGAGTTTGACTCGATTATATTTATAATTATTTATCATCGACCGAGTCTTTCGTAATAAAAGACTTAATAATTGTATATATATTTTAATGGGCCGAGTTATATCTTTGTGATTGGGGCTCGGACCTTTTCTTTTATTTATTAGCCCATTGAGCTTAAATATAAATTTGAGCCCATCTTGTTAAAAATAATAGAAGCCCAATTCTTTTGTATAATTAAATTGAAGCCCAACCTTTTAAATGTTATGTCAGCATAATAATATTATTTTATCAGCTCATTAAGCCATTATTATTTTGGAAACCCAAAGAAAAGAAGGATTTCCTGCTTCAGCATCCGTATCCTCTAAGAAATCAGCAGTAAATTTAAGAATATCCAACTAAATTCCTAAATATCAATTTGGGTCAGGTAATTGATAATTACATTCAATTAACCCACATCTTAAATTCAACCATTCCCTGCTACCTCTCACATCCAGAACACAATACACAGCAAATTAAGAAGAGAAGCTCTGTAGGGGAATTACAGTCACAAGATTTCAACTTCAATTCATTCACAAACCATCTATCCACCTATTAAACTAATAAGTATATACTATATAGCTCAAAATCCAATTTCTGTGTAATGAAAATCTGTTTATCCATCTCAGAAACTTCAAACTAAAATCACATCAATAAGTGATAAGAAATAAGAGTATAATCTATTCTATTCTTCCCACGAAAGCAATAATCACACAAGCATGATCACAACTCAAGAATTATCCATCTTTGAACCAAGTGATGTTCAATAAAGCAACAACAGTCCAGATTATGCCAATCGTAATCCTATAACACTAATTTGCAACTTTTGAAATAATGAAGAATATGTAGAACCTGCCCTATCTTGCTCCGTATTTTTCTTCAATTATCGAGTCTTGGTTGTGGTTGTGTCGTCGAATCCAATAACCGGACTGCTGTCCGTTTGGCCAAATGAAAAGACAACGGTGGTGGTTTTTTGGGTTGCCATCCGTTTAGTCAAGGAGGAGGCGGCAGCGATAGTAGAAGTCAACGGCGACTGCGGAGGCGGAAGAACGGCAAGCCACTGCCGATTATGAGAGAAAAGAAAGAGAGTTTTAAAGTAAAAACTAAAACTAAAATTTATCTGAAATTAGTTTTTAACTAAGAAATAAGAAGAAAAATGGTAGAGACTTACCTCGGCGGTGGGTTTCCGGCTGCTGCCGTTTAGCCAAAGAGAGGCCGATGACGATGAAGGCGGTCGAGAAACCCGAAGGGTCCCGTCGAGACAGGGGTGGCGCGGTCGCGCTGCTGATGGCAGCAACAGTGACTCTGCTGCTGCTGCTGCTTATTTTCGAACTTTGGCGGCGGGCGCACGGTGGGGTTGCCGGAGTCTGGTACCTCGCCGGAGTTGAGAGGAGAGGAGAAATTAGGGTTTTCAATTTTATGGGCCGAAGGCTTGGGCTGGTTTTAATTCATTTTAAAATGGGATGCTGTTAGATTAATTAAAGAATTGCTGATATTTGGGTTTAACGACCATAATTTAAACCCGTTTAATATTCTCGACATCCGATAAAATTGGAACGACTAAAACAAACTTAGTTATCGTTAAATATTTTATTTTTTTATTAAGTTTAGCGTCATATAAAATCGAGATAGAGATCTAGAAGGAATCTCTAAACCCTTTTTATCTAAGACTTAGTTGAATGCAAAGCTCTAAAACTTGATTTATAATCAAGTCCGTTAGTAGGTTTTATATTCGACTTAATCGTTTCGTTAAACTTAATTGTTTGCGATTAAAGGTGATTTTCGTGAGTAGAAAAAAGGACTGAAGAAGGAAGCTTTATCGTTAAGTTCTGTATTTTCTGATAAGGTCGGCTTTTCTATATATCAAATAACGTGAGCTTCGCTCTGTTTTTTGAAATGCTTTAAAATTATTTGTTTTAAAGTCGTTATCATGCATAAAAGGATTTTTGGATGAAAATTCTCTTATGCCTATCTGAGTTGGTTCGCCAACCTTAAGTTCGATCGGATTCTGAGTTAGCCCCGAAAGGGTGTGCTTTCCAGAGTTAGTGTACACGGTAGCCGTGAGTATGGACTCTGTTGAGGAGCGACCAGCCTCGGTGAGGAACGTACGTGAAAGACGGCCATCTTTTCCGGCGTTGTTTCAGATATAGTTTTGATGAATTTATATGGAAAAACTTGTGCAAGTACGAATAAGAAAATGTTTAGTAAACAAGGGTCTTTATTGAAAATATTTAGTACCCTCGTGTGTTACTTTGGAGATGCATGATTAAATCTATTAAAGCTATGGTATGTTTTGGCATGTGTTCACTAAGTACTTTGTACTTAGCCCTGTATATGTTTATAATATGCAGGTTGAGTGACGGTGACAGCGGAAGTTTGAGTGGTTATAAATAATCAAATAAAGCTAGTCGAGCCCTGATTTAACATCTTCATATGTGGAATCAATCTATGTCTTTTTCCGTTGCAAGATACTCTTTTTGTTATAATACTTTTCGGTTTAAGTATTCTATACCTTACACCCTAAATAGTACTAAGCTTCTATATATGTCGAACAATCCTTCGAGATTGTCTTCCTCTTAAATAATCAAAGTACTTTCAGTTTATATCATTGATCGATCAAGATCTATTCCTCATTTATTCATTAATCCCCCTCTTCCCCGCTTTTTAATTCCAACCCCTAGTCGCATCCCGGCTTATCCGTCCCTCGGGATTTGGGGATGTGACATAACTTATGAAGATGCATATAAATAAGCAATTTTATTTTAATATATTATATTCGATTTGTTTAATATATATTGAAAGATAAAATATGTGATGTAATTAAAAGATGGATTAAAAGATAAGTATGCGATAAAATATTATAAAAAATAGAATATACTAATTAATATTGCAGAGAATATGGAATCTATTACTAATACGTAAATAAAGTTGCCCCATCCACGGCGCTCCGTTCAGATTTTCATTTATTCTGGTAATTTGTCTAATTTTAATTTATATATATTCTAATTTTTATTTTTATTAATTAAAATTTTATTAATTTCATATTTTTGAAATATCACATGTTTATCTATTAATCACATCTCATATTTATCTTTCCCTCTATTTAATTAATTTCTTCTATTATGCATATTAAAATAATAACAATTTCGTAAAGCATTAATTATATATTTTTTTGAGAAATTTAATCTGTCTAATATTAAATTGATGAGTAATTAAATTATCAAATGAATAGTTTAATTTTAATATCAAAGTTGAGAATCTTTCTTTTTTTTTTCTTCTAGAATTAAAATATTTGATTTTGTGAAACTTGAAGATGTAAACTTTTTTTTCCGCATTTTGGCAAAGATTAGAGATATCGATTTAACATGAACTAACGAGACGGTTCAAATATACTTAAAAAGAAGTATTTTTACTAATTTTAATTAATATTAACTTTGTTTAGATTTTTATCGAGTAATTTAGTATAAACCAACGAGACGATTCAAATAACATGGAAATAATGATTTTTACTAATTTTAATTAATATTCCTTTGAAGATGTAAACATATTTTTTTCCATATTTTGGCAAAGATTAGAGATATCGATTTCAAATATACTTAAAAAGAAGGATTTTTACTAATTTTAATTATTATTAACTTTGTTTAGATTTTTATCGAGTAATTTAGCATTAACCAACAAGACGGTTCAAATAACATAGAGACGAGTATCTATAGTAAAATCACTATTTTAACCGAGATTAGAATGAACATGAAGAAAAATTCTAAACAAATTTAGATTTAGAACATACATAATGAATGAGTATATATACTCGATCCATTATCATTCATAATTATAAATTTAGATACATGAAATAATTAATTTTCTAAGTTTGATTAATAATAATTAACTCGAACAATATAACAACTTTTAAATAAGATACAAAATTATTTTTAAAAGATACACATATAAATTAAAACATAAAATTATTTCCCGTCGAATTTCGACGGACTACTTACTAGTTCAAAATATATATGAATAGAGATGTGTGAACGCAAACCTCATTTTAAAGAAATCTTTGTATGTATGTGGACGTTGTAGTTCTCTTTTTATTTTGCTTCTCTTTCCAAGGAGAATGAAAGAAAATATTATGTTAGTTGGGGGGGTCTATATATGAGGGACAAATATTTTCAATAATAATATAAAACAAATGGAAAGTGCACTACAAAGCTAAATATGCAATTATTTTTTATTACCTTCACTTATTAATAACACTAATATATAAAATTCTTGAGAAAGTATCAAATACCTGAAGGCACGAATTAAAATCCATAATGAGAGACATTCAAATGGTGCAGATTTTAGTCTTTAAATACTGATCGAGATCCAGGGTTCAAATCTCATCAATCTTCCTTTTCCAAGTTTAAAAAAATGCATGCATGAATTAGATATTAATAAGAATAAAAGACTGGCTGGGCTTTAGTAAATTATAGTAGATATATATACCTCGCAAACCTTCTCTCTAACTTAGAACTATAATAATTAATCTAAACTTTTTCAAATTGTAATACGAACCTATAATATAATTATAAGTTCTACACCTATGGAAGTGAGGAGCGGCGCCCGATTCTACTAAGCTAGTTAGTAGTTGCTATTTGGTCCTCTGGGCCTCTGGCTATCTCATTTTTCCGTACATGTCTCACAATTAATTTTTTTAGCCTTGTTTTTTTTTTTTTTTCAATTTTAATATCTTGTGTTTTAGTTGCTTGTTGTTGTTTCTGGTAAACTTCTTTTTCTTTGGGTACTTGCCTTTCTTTTTGGTATTTCTTCGTGAACATGTTCCGAGTAAAAAATTCAAAACACATTCCTCAAATATATATTTTAAACAATACCTTATTAAGCTAGAGCTATTTTAAACAAATTCATAAGCAAAGTAATGAAGTTAAACAACTAAACAAGAAAATTTTCAAATAATCAGCCAACCCACTTGATTTTCAGACTAGCCCTATTGAGCTAGGGCTATTTTCGGTTCGAGCCAATAGTAATAAAATCTTTACGGTTAGAAGGTTTTGGCCATATCCCTCCTATTTCCTATCAATTCAGACCTGCCCGTCGATTTCGAGCTAAGTTGACATCCATACTTAGAGTACCCAATTTCTATATATTAATTATCAAGTTACCAGAAAATTTCTCAATCCAATATGGATATGCTTCTTCTCATTCTCCTCTCAGCTCTTCCTATTTTCATCATGCGACGTAAATCTCGTCGTCCGCCGGGGCCGAGAGGGCTCCCCTTCATCGGCAACATACACCAACTCGCCACCAAAACCTCACATCTGGCTGACGCAGCTTTCAACCAAGTACGGCCCCCTCATTTCCTTGAAACTCTGTCGAGTGCCCGTCGTCGTCATCTCCTCCGCAGACGTAGCGAAGAAGGCTCTGAAACATAACGATCTCGCCTTTGCCGGACGCCCTTATTCCTCTGCTTCCTTGAGACTGTCGTACGACCACAGCGACATCATCTCCTCATTTTACACCGATTATTGGAGGAAGATGAGGAAAATGGTCGTTCACCATCTCTTCAGTCCCCAAAAGCTGCGATCCTATCGCCCTCTTCGTCAAGACGAAGTTTCTCGAATGATTGCTGCGATCTCGAACAAGGCCAACTCTAATGAGCTCGTCGACGTCGGAGAGACGGTTTCGTCTTTCAACTGCAACGTTCTGTGCAGAGTGGCGTTCGGGAAGAAACTGGATCAAGGGACGCAGTCGTGGAGGCGGTTTGATAAGATTATAAGTGAGTTTGTGGCGTCGATTGCAGAAACATTCGTTGCAGATTGTTTGGTGTTTGGTTGGATTAATGAAGTTTGCGGCGCGGCTCGTAGGGTGGAGAAGGTTTTTGAGGATATGGATTCGTTTTATCAAGAACTAATCGATGAGCATTTGAGCGCAGATAGGCCGGATTCGATGACGAATGACATTCTTGATTTGTTGATTCAACTTAGGGAAGATCATTCTGCTGCCGTCAAGATTGATTGGAAGCATATTAAGGCAATTGTCATGGTAATTAATTAACAGCTATTTTTTTTCCTTTTTCTTTTCTTTTTATTTTTTAATCATTTTTAGGAGCGTTTACTAAGCATGATAAGATTGACTACACAAATCCTCATTCTAAGAATTCCTTCAATCCCACTCCTTTGAGTTGGATATATATCAACCCAATAATCGCAATTAAGAGTAATAATCACGAGCTTGGGATATCCTAGGAATTATAATCCTAAAAAATAAATACTAGATTAACCTATATTATTTTTATTTATCTGTGTTTATCCCGCTTAGCAAACGCTAGGTACAACAAAAATTTGGGTACAACCAATGCTACGATCGGATTGGATTGGTTGTAATTAAAAGGAATTAGGGAATTATGGATAATTAGGGGTAATTAAAGATAGTTAGGGCCGGTTTATTAGTCTCAATTTGGATTTGTTAATCTCAATTATGATTTACTAATCCCCAAGTAGAGCTTTTTTAATCTCAGTTAGAGTTTTTATTCTCAATTAAAATTTAATTATTAATTCTCAATTAGAGTTTATTAAGTTATAATTATAGTTGACTAATACCCAATTAGAATTGATTAAATATTCCTTAATTAAAATAAATAATAAATAAACAAAAAGTAAAAATAATTTAAAAATGGTGCACTGCATGCAAGTGCACATCATTCTCTTAATTTGGGCGGGATTGCATGAATGCTTTATCATCCAGCTCTGAAAGTCCTCAATCTCACCGTTTGGTATACCACTTTCAATTTTAATTTTTATTCTCAAGTTTAGTTTATTATGCTAGGGTTGGATATACTAAATTAGGGTGTATAGTTATTTTTAATTAAATTTAAAATCATTTTCAATTGTTACGTCATTATTTTTAGGTTTTTCTTCAAATTCAATTGTTCATTAGATTGATTATATCAAATTAGGGTATATATAACTATTTTTTAATTTTCTATTCTATCAATAATTCATTATTGGAGTTTATTATTTCATAATTGGATTTATAGTAATTTTTAATTTTCAATTATTAGTTAATAACTATTAATTAGGATTGATTAAACAATATTTAGATTAATTGTGCAATAACTGTTATAAGAATAATCAAATTTGATGGTGATAGACAAGTGAAACATCAAAATTGTGGAGTTGGTGTGCGTGTGTTAGCCTAGTGGTAGAGCGGTTAATGTCCCGACCAAAGGTCACGGATTCAAGTCCACCGTCACGTGGCCTTTAAAATTTCTTGTAATGTTTGTTCAAAAAAAAAAAATTGTGGAGTTGAGAATCTCAGCCCGCTTCCAGCTCAATTTTTCGTGTTTGAAAAGTTGGTCCATGTTAGATTTGAAAATATATTATTCATATAATAGGTATTGATTTGTCAGTTTGAAAGTGTATAACATTTATGAAAATAAGTTAATACGTACTTTGAGTTAAAAAGTGATATCTACCCTAATATACAATTAATCAAGTTTTAATTCTACGTCAAGCAAACCATTAACAATTTGCAGAATCTATTCGTTGCTGGAACGGACACGACTGGGATAATCTGGGCAATGACAGCTCTAATGAAGAACCCGAATGCAATGAAGAAAGTGCAAGAAGAGATCAGAAGTTTGATGAGAGAGAAAAGATCAGTAGATGAAGATGATATTGAAAAGTTACCCTATCTAAAAGCAGTGGTAAAAGAGACTCTAAGATTGTACCCACCTATTCCATTGATACCAAAGGAGACGACAAAGCCATGCATCATAGATGGCTACGAAATTCAAGAAAAAACATTTGTGTTGGTGAACACATGGGCCATTGGTAGAGATCCCGAGTACTGGGAAAATGCAGATGAGTTCTTGCCCGAGCGGTTCTTGAACACGAGCATCGATTTTAAAGGGCAAGAATTCGGGTTCATTCCATTTGGATCGGGACGAAAAGACTGTGTGGGAATAGGTCTAGCAGTGGCTAACATGGAAGTGGCGCTGGCAAATCTTCTCTACTTTTTCAATTGGGAGATTCCTCATGGAAAGACAGAAGAAGATATTGATACTGATGCATCTATAGGAATTGTACTACATAAGAAAAACCCACTTTATCTGCTTGCCAAATCCTATGTCTAACTAGTACTTTACTGTCTTTGATGGTGGTGGGAAATGTTTTGCGTGATGGAAGTCATTGGATCTGAGATTTCTTGCAGTTTCATATTGATTTATTTACTTCTGATCTAGCCCTCTATTGCAGTTTCATCTTAGATGTCGATCGACTACTTTCTTGCAACAGAGGATCTTGAAAGCTAGTCCCCATCTTCTAATCACTACTAGAAAAATAGCAATACATGACACTGAATAGATAACGTTTTTTATTAAGAACTGTCATATATGTGCGTATTTTTCTTCACATGACGGTTCTATAATGAAACCGTCATGTATATGCGTGCCTTAAAATATATGGATGACAGTTTGTAGTAAACCGTCATGTATATATTCATCGTATATGACACTTTATATGAACCGTCATGTAGTATTTGTTTTTAACTTTTTTTAAAATTATTAAAAAAAATAAAAACCACAACTCTCTTTCAGTATCACTACCGCGCTCGACCTCTTCTTCTTCGCCGGCTGAAGTCGACCGAAATTGACCACCTACTGGAAATCGACCGTCGACTCTCTCTATCTATCTATCTCTCTCTTTCTCTCCAATTTCCTGCTAATGTAAAATCCCCAAATCCAAAATCCCCAATCTCAGTCTCGTCTCCACCCTTTAGCCCCGTCTCCACAGCTCCCACCCCCGCCATCGTCTCTCCAGTTCGCTGAAGGGTGTCGCCGCCACCGTCGCCCTGCATTTGTGGTGAAACGACCCTCAGCCCAGATCTACACAGCTCCCACCGCCACCACCGTCTCTCCATTTCGCAGCAGCATGCAGCATTACCATAACAGGGCGGCGTCTTTAAAAGTCCAAACCCTAAAAAATTGTATTATTGCCTCTCGCGCCTCCGCCTCTGCCGCCCGCCTCCACTGCTGCCGCCCGTCCTTCAGGTTATTAATTCACGGTGGCTTAGTTTTAATGCGTTAATAATATCTTATGGCATTTTTGTAATTGATTTTGTTTGCTATAACTTACACTTCTCCACTCGATTACTGTTGCAATGGAACAATCTGCGCTCATCGATTTTTTGCCTGCGTATTTGGGGAAAGAAACTCTTCGCTGAAATTTGTCTGTATAGAACTGAAATTTGTGTGTATTTGCAGATTTCTGGGTTTCTTATTTTCATTTCGTCGTATTTGAGGAAAAGTTGTTATTTTTAGGCTTTTTGACTAAGGGCTACTTTATGCTTGTTCAGTTCTCTTAAATTGGTTAAATAGGTAGTAAATTGGCCGCATTCTTGTCTGGAACGTGAATTGGCTAGAGTTATTTGCTTTGTTGCTAAAATTGTAGACTGAATTGAATAATTTTACCTCCTGATTATGCTAGGATTTTTGCATTTGATAATTTTGCAAGAACACAGAAGTATGTTCTGGCAAAAGCTCTTGATATGTTGCAAGACGCTGATAGCTGTATACCTGCTGGCTCGTATGCCAGGCTTTATATCAAGGATGTTAGTGCTGGTCTTGCATCCAAGTTATGCACACTGTCTAAAAAAATGCCAGTAATAGCTTCTGGTCTTTTGCAGCATGAGTCTAAAATCTCTGTTCTACATTTCAGGTTACATCAGATTGAGTCCTCTTTCATATTTTTGTATATTCGTTAATGATATTTACTATTATTTGACAATATTTAACATTTCCTGTGTCCAGCATTAAGAAGCATGATTCATATGATGCTCCTATTAAAGCAAAAGAAGAACTCTTATTTCATGTTGGCTTCCGACAGTTTACATCAAGGTTAATATCTTTCTTATTGTTGCTTCTGAAACAAAAGATTAACACTATCTACCTGATCATTGCTCTTGTAATCACTTTTTCCATCTGCCTTTGACAATACAGGCCAATCTTTTCTTCGGATAGTATCAATGCTAATAAGCACAAAATAGAGAGATTTCTTCATGGGGGGAGGTTTTCAGTAGCACAAAAGGGAGAGATTACTTTATCACATGAAACTGCATCGTGGGGTATATATGGTAAAATCAAATAATTCAGTTGGTCTGATTTTTTAATCAAGTTTATCGTGTATCCCTAATAATTAATTGTTGGTAATTGGTAGGCACATGTATAGAAAGATGAAGGATGAAAGATTTCTATTTGTGAATCCATTTAGCGTATCATATACATCAAAGTTCTCAATTGAAGATAGAGCACACAATTTGGGAGAAAGGTTAATTCTTGCAACCTCAAATCAACTTGTTTTGGTGCCTTACAAAGTTGGGTAAGTGAAAAATGCTACACTCTGTCACTTCTTATTTACATTGAAACTTTTGATTAATATTATAATTTTCATTTAGAGATAACATGAAGATGTTGTATAACAGCTATACTATTAAGTTTCTGCTTTATTTTGGTTGTATGTCATATTTTATGTTTGGCTGATGTTGATAATCATGTGTAGTGAACATTGGATTCTAACAGTTATTCTACCTCACAAAGAACATGTCTACTTGCTAGACCCTCTAAGCCATCGGAATCGTGATGCCACTTGGAAATCTGTGGTCGACACGTAAGTATAATTTTATTTTAAATTATCTACTGCCTTGTATGTATTGGTAATGTTCAATAACTTTGCTTTGAAGGGCGATGAAGAGTTTCAATGCAAAAATGGAAAAGAACTTCAAAAAAGCACCAGTTTGGGAAATTAAAAAGGCGTGTGTGCTAGTTTCCATGTAATGTTTATTTTACACACTTACCATTTTGTTTTTCTGATATAGGGTCCTATGCAACCCGACTACCAGCAATGTGATTTTTATGTGATGCGGTTCATGAAAGATATTATACAAGGGTTTCAAAATGATGACTCCGTTTCTATTAGCTCACTGGTAATAAAATATCCACTAAATTATTTATGTAATATTAGTACTTGAAGCTAAATGTTGTTTGCGCACTTGTTTTGTTGATAGTTCGAAAAAAGAAAGTACTCTCAATGTGAGATCGATGAGGTTCGTGAGGATTGGGCTACTTGTGTAATTGAGCATATATGAGATTACTTGAATAGGTATATATTTTATTTGTTATTTTTGGTGCTACCTGGTTAGTTATTTTAAATTTTTATATTATTTCTTACTTGATTGAATTAGGTACGTACTTGATTGCTCGTGGCATTTAAAGGACGTGGAGGTGGAAAGAGAGATTTCTATGAGGAGGTGTTGTATGGATGATTAAGTACTTTTTATGGATATGTATGGATGATTAAGTAGTTTTTGTGGATTTGATCATTTGATTTCACTGTATCGAAGAATATATTATGTATTACTTGGATGTTTGGATGATTTAATGAAAATGAGTTTTTAATTAGCAAGTGTGAAGTATTCATTTCTTTTATATGGTGTTTCGAATATTAAACAAATTAGGAACAGGCTATAAAGGAAAAAAAATAAAAAAAAAAGAGAAAAAACACAAATCTGGCCATAAATTAGATGACGGTTCTAGAAAAAGCGTCAACTATGGTCTAATACAAATATGACGGTCCGAAAATAAAACTGTCATGAATAGAGACTAAACATGATGGTTTAGGCTGGTAAACGATGACGGATATTTACCATCGTGTATAATAAGTATAGATGACAGTTATTATCCGTCATGTATAATACCTACTATAGATGACACCACCTTTTGTGACGGTTCTGGATGCACATAGATGACGGTTTTTAGCCGTCATGTATGTCCGTTTTTCTAGTAGTGAATCCAATATTTTTTGTTACTCATTATTGAATTCATTGGAGTTCAAATTTTATTTATGACAACAACTTTACCTCATTTTAAAATTAGAATAATAAGTTTGCTGGCCGAGAAAAATAGGACAATATATTTGCAGACTTGTAAAAGTAGAACAATAAAATTTAAAAGTTACATTTGTAGGTTACATTTCGGCCCGAATTATTAAGAGTGGAATTTTAAAAACTCACATAGCCAATTTATAGATTAAAATTACACAACCAAGTCAAAATTGATAAAAAAAATACCCAAATTTACCATTATTCTCTTCTTCTGAATTTCTTTATTATCTATTCTGCTTATTTCAATCTATTTTCTCAACTTGGAGATAATTCATGTAATGCAATGTTGGGAAAATTATAAGGTTTTGATTTGATACCAAAACCCAACTGATTCTCCAACCGAATAGATGATCGCGTCAACCTAAATAGTGTTTTCCAGCTCGCCTGTTTGAGCTTTAGATTTTCTAGGATTACAGGTTAAGGAAGCGGAAGACAGCAGTCAACCCAGCTGTGTCTACAGCAGGAGTCAGCTAGCGGAAGACAGCAGGAGTTAACCTTCAACTGAGTCCTCCAGCAGAGCATGATCAAGCTGAAGAGAATTCGAGCTGAGTTCAAAACACAGCCGGTCCAGCTGTACAGAACAAAGGGAACTAACTCTGAAGACATCACTTCAAGTCAGTTTGCCAAATCCAGCTCTGAATTCAAAAGCCAGCTCCAAAGGCAGAAGATCCCGGCGTCAGAGGAAGTCAACATGCCTCGACCAATGAGGGATTGCCGAATCAGCATCCTAGACTTCAGGACCTAGAATGTGACACAAATGATGTAGTATCCCGTCTTTCTTGCGTATTAAAAATTATAAATTTAGTAAGAAAGATAAGATTTCAGTGAAAGAAAAATTTTCGTTTCCGAAAATTTTATCCGGCAGATATATTTTGCCATAAAAATGAGTTTTAATTAATTTTTATCGTCTCGGTTAATCCGAAACGAAGAAGTTTTTACATTTATCAATAAGTGATAAATGTTTGGTCATAAATTAACTGAAAATAGAATTTAATCTATTTAAGTGAATTTCTGCGTGATATATCACTTGAAATTTTAGTTTCGGTTGATTTGAAAATGTTTCGAATCTCCGATTCTTTCTATGAGATTTTTATCTAGGGTTCGTGAAACCCTAAATTAAATTCCTATGTTGAGAAGTTTAAGGTTTAATTGAAGATTTGTTAGTTATTAATTAATTGATTAAGCAATTAATTAACTTTACTATTAAATATTAAATATTTATTCCTAATTCTCTATATATAATCCACCTCTTCCCACCCCTCCCAAACAACTCACGCAGCAGCATACACACACATATATACATATATCACTTTCCTCCATTGATGAGCTCATTCCAAGCTCCAAGAACAAGATTCAAGTTAGCAAATCAATTCTAATCCATTAAGTAAGTGTATATCCTTGTTTTTCCAAGCTTTTAGCTCAATTACCATGGTTTAAACATTCTCTTTCATGTATATATATATTAATTTCGAAAATTTGGGAGAAGATTGAGAAGTGATTGGATGATCTTGATTTCTTAGTATGATGTTTATTTCATGTTTATATGATGATTTATGTGATTAAATGAATCATGAGAAACCCTAAACCTATTTCTTGAGATTTTCGAAAAATTCAAGAAATGACCAAGTTTTGATCCATGTCTTGTATGATTAATTTGATGTTATAAATGAGTTTAGTTAATTATTTTAAGCATGTTTCATGTTGGAAGTGAGTATAAATTCCCAACCATTTTTATTTTATGGAAAATGTCGAATTTAAATGTTTAAAAATTAGGGTTGTGAAGTTGATGAAGTATGATGTAATTGATGGATGATTTGATGTTATATGATGTTAATGATGTTTGATTAATCAAGAATTAATCAAAAGAAAGCTTGATGAACCCTAAATTCTAGTTTAATTCGAAAACCGGGTTCTTAAATTAGGGTTATTAGTTTATTGATTAATTGATTGAAACTAATTGAAGAATTAAGCTTATAATGCTTAATCAAGTATGTTAGAAATCAAAAAGAAGAGAAAAGAATTTTAGAAACCTTAAAATAAAAATAACCAAAAATTAATAAAATAAAATAAATTATTAATTAAATTTTATTTAAGAAACTAATTGTATTTATGAGCTTCTCATTAAAAATAAAGTATTTTGTGATTTTCTGAGAATTTAATTCAAAGTAATAAAGATTTTCTATTTTTAATTGAATTTCCCGAGTCGGGAGTCTATATGTTAATCGAGTCGGATGTGTGAAGTGAATATGTAATTATGTTCATAATGTTGGAAAATGTGAGTGGATTTAATTTAAGAATTTTCTGAATCCGTTAGACGGATTAAAATCGACTTTGTCGATTATGATGAATATTAATATAAGTATGGTTATATTAAGTGTGATTTTTGATTGATGATTGATGATTGATGATTGATGATTGATGATTAAGTATGAGTTAAGATAGAATAAGAGAGTTTAAGAAGTTAAGTTAGAAATTCTCGAGTTTCGTCGAGTTTCGACGTAGAATTTCGAAGTAAATTATAAGTTAAGAGGATCGAATTCGTTTATTCGATAGTAGTTAATTCTCGTTCTGAATTCGTGAATTCTAGTTCGAATGAAGGATCGAGTGGAAGTGAATCCGAGGATTCAGAATCGATAAAGGTTAAGTCCAAAGCTTCAGTTATCAGGTGGGCTTTCTAAACCAAGAAATGATGAATGCTATATATATAAATATGATTATATATATGTGTGATGTTTTCAAAGTAATTGGCTTGCCAAATGTTTAAAGTTTTGTATGATACCGTCTACCAAAGAAAGACGAATTCGGTCCTACGCAAGGTAGGATTTGTGTACACTATTTTGTAATCGGGAGCCTTCCGAAAGGAGTGGACGATTACAAGTGTTTGAGAAGGAGGCCTACTTCTCAGCACTATTTTATTGTAGACACGGTACATACTCTTATATATATTTATGTATTCTTTTGAACATGCACAAGTTTGAATTGTACTATGTCTTTCGGCAAGTCCAATTTATAGTTGTATTCAGTAAGTTTTCAAATTATCTTGGCATGTGCCCACTGAGTACTTCGTACTCAGCCCCGCCTATTAATCTAAAATGTGCAGGTTAGCTGGGATGAAGATGATCGTGTGCTGGCGGACTTGTTGTTGTTATTATTGGTTTATATGATAAGAGTCGTTTTGATGAGCTTAGAACCTAGAATATATGTCTTCATACATATATTCTCTCGTTTTTCCGCTGCAAATTTATGAAGTTTGATGATGTATAAATTTTGTTGATGATGGTTGGATTCTAAAGTCAAACTAAGTTTAATCGTTTGAATTCTGAAGGTTCGATCGAAATATGTTCGTTAACTCCTTTTGAGATCAACCTACTTGATATATATATATATATATCTTGCGTTCTTAATCTATAAGTCAGCTCGTTGTTTTCATGTCATTAAGTTGTTGGATTCATTTGATGGGAATTATTGATCTTGAGCTGATTTGATTATTCCATAAATTCTTATTTGGTTGATCGTCTCATAAATCTCAAGTTATACATGTTTTGAAAATGTCAAAGTTGATTGTTGGTTGAGTTGATTTGTCCTTTGTGATTATTGATAAATAGCCGGGTCGCTATTAAATTCCTTTGTTAATCATAAATTGTGTAAGTCGTGGGACCCACCGGCTTTGTCATCTAATTTCTAGGCCGGGCTGCGACAGAGTGGTATCAGAGCAGGTTTGTCTGCTCTGAGTTATTTCTTGAAAGTCTAGTCTAGTTTGAATCCCTAGACTAGTTGAGAGCAAGGTCTAGTTTGAATTCTAGACTAGTCAAGTTTTAACAACAACAAATGTCCAGCACCTCATCTCATCCAGCAAACCAGGTACGAATTTAAAAGTTCTTATATTTAAAAGTTTAAAAAGTTGAAGTTCCATGTGACTGACAGACTGTTATGTGGACCTGATCAACCCACATAACTAGAAACTCAGTAATATGGTCTTCCACCTCCATAATGGAGTTAATCAATAAGATGAAGTTAGAAAGTTTGAGATATATGAAATTGTGTTGTGGTTTTGAGATTTTAATGAGATTGTTTTATGTTGGTTGCTTAAAGCAAATTGACGAAGAATTGTTCAAGTAAGTTGGTTGTTTAACTTTGGAATGTACCGTGAGTTTGGTACCATCAATTAGAAGCGAAATTAGCTTCTCAAAGTGACGAAGTCATAAGAAAATTTTAGCATATGTGTATGAGTTACACGGATACGTTAGCAGAGTTTTAGACGTTTCCATCGTGTTTCGATGGATATCAAGGAAAGTAATATTTCAAAAATTCTTAGAATAGAAAGTAATATTTCAAAAATTCTTTTCTACCCGACGAGTGGCAGGAAATGGGCAGTTTCCCGTGCATCTCAGTTCATCATAGAGCAAGATTGGGATCGTATGCACTTCGGAGATTGCTGTGGAACTATAGCCTAGATCAGTTCTCGCTATATGTACTACTCTGCACCAATGCCTGGACCGTATCAGTCACCGATCCGAGTGGATGGAGCAGGATGGAGCAGAATTTCAAGATTCGATGTCTCAAGACAATCTAATTCATTTTCTCATTTCTCAAGAGAACCCTGAGCTCGTTGTTACTCCTCATACTAATGATTATGGGTTTAATGTAAACTCATTTCTTTCTTAGCCATTGTCGAATGGCTATGTTCCATCTCCACTTCTATCAAATGTTTTGTTTTTGTTCTCGAGCCTTCTGCTTCGGTGAACAATTTGATTCAGCTCCCTCTATTGATGTAGTTCCATTAAATCCTTCTTTGGATACTCTTCAAGCTTTGACTTCTTCAGAGCTTGATTATTTCTTTGGAACTCAGCTTGTTTCTTTCGTTTCTACAAGAGAAGTACGTCTGGACCGCGTCGTCATATCAGTGACGAGGATACCATTGACTCTGAGGTCGGAGCAACTGAAAGATATTTTCATCTTCGTCGTATACCGTTTAGCCATCTAGAGTTTCAGCCTAGTTTTAGACCTTTTGCGGGTGTGATCGACGTGAGTGTTGTCCGTTTGACGTTAGAAAAGTGGAGAGAGCTGAGGTGAATACAGAGTCTGAAAGTGAGGATGAAAAAGAAAAAGAAGATCCAATGGAGGATGAGCAGAGAGAGAGAGTTCGAGAGTGACGTTAATTTAATAGATTAATAATCGAACATATTTTACGCTTTGTTGTTTTTAAGTTTTACGCTTGTTTAGTAAGCTTTCGTGAAAAGATGCATAAAATGTTAAGTTTTTAAAGATTCGGTAGCGATGTAGAATTCCGCTCCGAGAAAATGTAATGTTTTGTGTGATGTTAGAGTATCATGGTAAATTGGGAATTGTTAATGTAAATAATTCCCTATCTTTTGTAAAAGTCCTCGAAGAGGCAAAATTTTCTATTAAATGAAGAAGTACGACCATGCTGAGTGTCATTTGATAATTTTCCGAGTTATCGATAAATTTCGTCGTTTAAATTTCGGATTAATTATCTCAAGAAGAAAGAAAGAAAATGAAGTGAAGTAAAGATTAAATATAGTCGAGGAGAGTTAAAATGAAGTAAGATGAAACGTATTTGACGAAGAAGAACGTTAAAATCAAGGAAGAAAGTAATGTAGAACGAAATTTAATTAAGGTTGAGGAAGCGTTAGAATAATTAAAATGAAGAGTAATCGAAGAAGAAGAACGATGAAAAGCAAGAGATGTAGGAAGAAATCTTGTCAAATGCATGAAAATAAGAAGAAGCACGTTCAACTCGACTTTCCAGCGCCGGTTGGAAAGCAACGCTCGCTGGAAAGCAACGCTTGGTGGAAAGCAGCGCTCGCTGGGACGAAAATGCCGAAGACCATCCCAGCGGTTGCCGGAATCCAGCGGTCGCTGGAATAGTGAATCCGGCGGCAGCGGCGGCTGGAAAGCTGGGCGGCGGCTGTTCCGCCACCTTTTACTCCGGAGGCCATAACTTCCTGCTCGTTTAACAGAATTCAGATCCGTAAATTGGGTTAGAAACTAGACATCCGTGGCTTTCTAATGGTATCTGGCACTTCTCCTGGTTTCAAGTATTCTGTTCTAAAATTTAGTTTCAATCTGCTGCAGTTGTACAGATTTTTCTATAAGTTATTTTTTTTCAAGTTTAATCAATTTATTTTGATTTCTTGGAACTTTCTAAATCAAATTCTTGCTCATCAATGTAAGCTTGAGATCCTTTATGTGAGGAGCTTTCGTAAGCGAGATAATGAATTAATCTCAAGCAAGGCGATTGATTTTTTTGGAAAGTAAAGTGATCGGGAGACACCGTTGAAAAACGACAAGAAAATGAAATCGACTGAAGAAAAAGAAGAAAAATGGGTATGAAGAAGAGATTTAAAATAAGTAATGAAGAATAAAAACATAGCTTAAAAAAAAAAAATTCCGTTGTTCGTTCATCATTCGTTGTCCGTTTCGTTCTTTGATTGTTTCATTCATCGTACGTTATTCTTCTCTTTCGTTAATCACATTCTTGTTATGTTTTAGAATGAGATTGAGATGAATTAATATCTCAAAAGAATTAAACAATGAAATTAATATCTTGGAATAATGTTATTCCTTTCTGTTTTGTTAAGAATACCTGAGCTAAAATTTCATTTAACCTTAGTTATCCGATTTAATTAAGGTTTGGGATTCTTTCATTACCCAACCTACTTCTCGGATTATTAATCCTGTCATTTCCTTATTCAGTTAAACGTGTCAATTTTAATCTCATAATTTTTATTTTAAGGATTTAATTTAATTTAGCCTTTTGCGCAAAGGTGATTATTTTCTTTTTCCGAGGGTCCTTAATATTCTCAACCCTACGAATATTAAGTTTTCTTTCGCTTCCATTTCTCCGATTTAGCAAAGGAGCTTGAAGCGGGATTTTTTTTTCAAACTATATCACAAAGATAATAATAATATGACGACCTCGACAGCAATTTAGCTACTAAGAGGATGGACTGTTTGGCCCAACTTCGATGTGTTCCTCCCCAGAAATTAAGTTGAGGCTAGTTTTTCGTCGACATCCAGTTAAGGACACTAAAGTTGCAGACAAGCTTACCTTAGGCTGAGGTGTGATCGTCAAAGAAGAAGTAGCAGAAGAAGATGATGCAGAAATCGGTAGCATAAATTTCAATAATGCGTTTAATAAAGAAGAAAAGTTTTTTTTAGAACGACCAATAAAGAGTTGATTTTTTTTATTATTGCCGATTTTTAGAATGTGAAAGAAAGAAGTAGTATAAATGCGGAATTGTGAGTTTTAAATAGAATATATGATGCATAGTTTAACCTTAGATTTTTCGGTAATAGATTAGTATTCTGTACCGTCACTATTATGCTAGTGTGATGCTAGAACATCACAATTAAGATAAGAATAATATATCTTTTGATAGATTTCTTATCTTAAAAAGATCTCTGTCGCAGCCCGAACCTCGATATTAGATGTCAAGGCCGGTAGGTCCCACGACTTACACAATTTATGATTAACAAAGGAAATTGAGATAGCGACCCGGCTATCGTTCAAAAGAATAACCATACTTAACATGACGCAGCCCGAATCTATTACCCAGCTGGGCCCAAGTCAGCTGGAATTACCCAGCTGACCCCGGCCAGGTGAATTACTCCAGTGACTCGGCCAATTGGATTTACTTGTTGGACCCGGTCATTTGGAATTGCTTAAATGGACCCGGTCATTTGGAATTCCCAGTGACTCGGCCATAGTGGATTTACCAATTGGACCCGATCAATTTGGAATTACCTGTGACTCCAATTTGGATTTACCAGTGGACCCGGTCGAGTGGAATTACCACGACTCGGCCCATTTGGATTTACCACTTTAGAATAATGTGACATATATGACTCGAGACGATCAATTGAAATCAATAGGACATATATATCAATAAACAACAACTTGAATTACTCGGAATTAAAAAAGACACGATCAACCAAATAATCGACAATTGATCAAGAAGATGATATAATGACTTGAGGATCAAAAAAAACAAGATAAAGAAAAATGTTTCAAGTTCGTCAAAGCTTCATGGAATAGAGGTTTTATTAAATACATAATAAGACTAAGTTTCACGCAAACTGTGACAAAAGAGTTCGACTATCAAATCTAGAGATATTTATTTCCATGGATGGATCCAAAGCACTGGTTCAAAGATTTTACGGGAGGATTCGATCTTAATAGGGTAATCTTGGGGCATGAGATTTTGTAAACCAAATGTGTACTATGGTGAAATTCGAATCATCTTATCATGGCAGCGGAATACGAAAGACTATATGTATGACGACATATAATCTAGGCTCTTTATTTTTCAAAATATTAACAACAACCAACATCCATCCAGCCTCGTCATCTGCATCCCTGCTAACCTGCACGTTTTAGAAATAACATGCAGGGCTGAGTACTACGTACTCAGTGAACACATGCCGAAAACATTTGAAAACTTTGCCGAATACGGCTATATATGAAAACTTGCCGTAAAACATAATACGAGGATTTTCTCGAAAACAACTCGTAAAATGCTAAAAATACTTTCTTTTCAAAACTCATTTGTCTCGAGACATTTATAACGATATGAACCATATCTACAAATAAATAATGGTGATGAGAAAGAGGCCTCTTTCTCAATCACTTGTAATCGGCATATCAAGGAAAGGCTCACGATTATGAATAATCGGCCTATCAAAGAAATGCGCACGATTACTAATGTGTACACAAATTTCACCTTGCGTG
The DNA here is from genome assembly GCA_031470985.1 of Agastache rugosa. NCBI lineage: Eukaryota > Viridiplantae > Streptophyta > Magnoliopsida > Lamiales > Lamiaceae > Agastache > Agastache rugosa. The sequence continues at coordinate 11,837,276 of CM062604.1, forward strand.
AAACCGAATTCGTCTTTCTGAAGTAGATGGTAACATACTTAAACATTTTTAAAATCATTTGGCAAGTATCAAAACTTTGTAAAACATACGATATCATACTTTTCACATATTTTAGTTTAGAAAGCCCACCTGATAAACTTAAGCTTTAAACTTTAAGCTCTAATACTTGTAGCCCTTTTACTTCACGTCTCTGCTCCCGCTTCCGCTTGCTCCTTTAATCGAAACGGAATAACGATTTTAGAACGAGAGCTTTAATCGACTAATGACTTCGATATCCTTAACGAAATTCTATTCGAATTTCTACGTCGCAACTTGATGAAATTCGAGAATTCCTATCTTAACTTTTCAAACGTTCTTAATCTATCTTAATCTATCTAAATTCCTCATTAAGCATCAATATTAATAAATTCTCATACAATATTAACTCAATTAAACATATAAATTCCCCAAATCGGGAAAATCAACCATAAATAGAAAAATCTTTATTTCTTTGAATTAAATTTCCATAAAATTATATAACACTTAATTTTTATTAAGAAGTTCATAAATGTAATTAATTTCTTAATTAAAATTTTATTAATATTTTATTTATTTATTTTAAATTTTCGGTTATATTAAAATTAATATTTCTTTAATTATTTTCTCTTCTTTTTAATTTCTAATATACTTAATTATCATCTTAAGCTCATTTCTTCATTTAATTTCATTCAATTAAGTATTAATCTTTCAACCCTAATTTATATTCTTATTTAATCGGTTATTTTCTCAAAAATGAAATTGGTTGGAAATTTTTAGGTATTTCCAACATGAAACATTCTTAAAATACTTAACTAAACTCATTTATATCATTAAATCAATCATATAATTCATATATCCATTATTTCCTATTTTCTTCTCATTTTCGAAAATTGCCAATTGATAGCTAGGGTTTTCCATGCTTAAATCTAATTACATATTTGATCTTATAATCATATTCTAAGCATAATTCATGAAGAACAAATCATCATTCAATGCATGAATTAAAATTTAGCATTTTCTTCTAAAATTCGATTTTCATGCAACTTAGGGTTAGGGTTTTGATTTTTCTAATTTAATCACACAATTCATCATATAATCATGATATAAGCATCATATTAAGACATGAAGATTTACTAATCATTTCTAGGGTTTCTCCCAAAATAATCGACACATATATATATTCATAACTAGAATTCTTCATGCATCATCTTAAGCTTAATATTTGATCATAAAATCATCATATAAACATCATTCTAAGAAATCAAGATCATCCAACTACTTCTTCATATTTCTTACAAATTTTCGACACATATATATATATATAATTCTTCCACCAAAGACATGAATCAAGAGCTTGGAATAGATGGAATTAATCTTACTTAGCTACTTTGAGAAGATGACTTTGGTCTTGGAAGCTTGGATGATGATCAACAATGGAGTTGTGTGTGTGAGTTTGAGAGTGAGATCGAGAGAGAGATGGAGAGATTGAGAGAGATGGCTGCTATGTGTGTGTGCGTGTGGAATGAGAGATGAGAGAGATGTTTTAATAATCTAATAACCTAGGTTTAGAGTTATAGGGTAGGTTATTATTTTATTAAAACTTAATAGCTAAGTTTTGGTTAATTCATTTAATTAGTTATTAATTCAATTAATTAATAACTAATTAATCTTCTAATAATTCTCTAATTTCTCAACACAGTAATTAAGATTAAGGTTTCACGAACCTTAGATAAAAATCTCACGAAAGAATCGGAGATTTGAAGCATTTTCAAATCGACCGAAACTAAATTTTTAAGCGATTAATTACGTAAAATTTTACGTAATTAAATTAAATTCTTCTTCTTGTCAATTAATGACTAAACATTTATCATCTATTGATAAATGTAAAAACTTCTTCGTTTCGGATTAACCGAGATGATAAAAATTAATTAAAACTCATTTTTCCGGTAGAATATATCTGCCGGATAAAATTTTCAGAAAGAAAATCTTTATTTTACTAAAATTCTTGTCTTTCTCAGAAGATTAATTATTTTAATTACTTAAGAAAGACGGGATACTACATTCTCTCCCCCTAAAAATAAATTTCGCCCCGAAATTTGCTTACCTCTCAGAAGAGTTCGGGATACTTTTCTCTCATTTTGCTTTCTAATTCCCATGTTGCTTCTTCTAGTCCATGATGCCTCCATTTGATTTTTACTGACGCGATCGACTTATTTCTAAGCTGTTGGACCTTCCGGTCCAAAATCGCTTCAGGTTTCTCTTCATAACTGAGATCTGGTTCAAGAACTACTTCTTCTCGACGAATGACGTGCTTAGGATCAAACATATATCTCCGCAACTGAGATACATGAAACACGTTATGTGAATTTCCAAAACTTGGCGGTAAAGCTAGCTTATATGCTACTTGACCTATTCTTTCCAGAATTTCATATGGTCCTATGTAGCGAGGCTTAAGCTTTCCTTTAACACCAAATCGTTGAATTCCTCTTGAAGGCGAAACTTTCAAGAAAACTTTATCACCCATATTGAATTCTAATGCTGATCTTCTGATGTCAGCATAAGACTTCTGACGGTCTTGCGCTTCTTTAATTCTTTGCTTGATTTGACGCACAATCTTTATCATTTCTTCCACTGAATCCGGCCCTAATATTTTTCTCTCGCCCACATCATCCCAATGGAGCGGAGATCTACACTTCTTTCCATAAAGGGCTTCGTAGGGCGCCATGCCAATCGTCATTTGATAGCGTTGTTGTAAGCAAATTCAACAAGAGGTAAAATTTGCTCCCATTGACTTCCTCGATCTAAAACAACGAGTTCTCAACATATCCTCCAAGATGCGAATGGTTCTTTCTGATTGACCATCCGTTTGAGGATGAAAAGCCGTACTGAAGTTCAATTTGGTACCTAATTCTTCTTGCATACTTCTCCAAAAATGAGAAGTAAATTTTGAGTCTCGATCCGAAGTGATCGACTTAGGTACTCCGTGCAATCGCACAATTTCTCGCACGTACGAGTGAGCTAACTTATACGCGCTATAAGTTATGGGAATAGGTATAAAGTGTGCAGATTTTGTCAATCTATCCACTATTACCCATATCGCTGTATTTCCTCGTTTGGATCTAGGTAACCCAGTTACAAAATCCATGGTAATTTTATCCCATTTCCACTCTGGAATATCTAAAGGTTGTAGCTTCCCATAGGGTCTCTGATGCAATGCCTTTACTTGTTGACAGGCTAAACATCTTTCCACAAAAGAAGCTATGTCTCTTTTCATTCCTTCCCACCAAAATGTTTGTTTCAAATCTTGATACATTTTGGTGCCTCCAGGGTGAGCTGAATAAGGAGTTTCATGAGCTTCGCTCATGATTTCATTCCTTAATTCTTCATCATTCGGCACACAAATTCTTTCTCGATACAGGAGAACATTATCTCCTGCCTCCTTAAAATTTTCATTTTTCTCTTGACGAATTTTCATTCGTAACTTTTCCAATTTCTCGTCTTTTCTTTGAGCATTGGAAATTCTCAATCTTAAATCTGGAATTATTTCCATAGCTGCAACCATTTGCTCAACAGATTGCGGAGGTAGAATTACTTCTAACTTCAGTTCTTCGAAACTCTTAATGAGTTCTTTCTCTTGAGTTAGAAGAAATCCAAATTCCGATTTTCCTTTTCTGCTTAACGCATCAGCAACTACCATTGCTTTTCCTGGATGATAGGAAATTTTACAATCGTAGTCTTTAACTAACTCGAGCCATCTTCTTTGTCTCATATTTAATTCTTTACGCTCAAAGAAATATTTGAGACTCTTGTGATACTGTGAAGATTTCACATTTCGTTCCATAAAGATGGTGTCTCCGCAGTTTTAAAGCATGTACTACTCTTGCTAGTTCCAAATCATGAGTTGGATAGTTTATCTCATGAGGTCTAAGGCTGTCTAGAAGCATATGCAATAACTCTTCCTTCTTGCATCGAGGACACAACCTAGTCCGTTCTTTGATGCATCCGTGTAAACGACATAATCTTTATCCGAATGCAGGACGATAGCTTGGGCGGTGGTCAATCTCTTTTTAAGTTCTTGGAAACTTTCCTCACATTCTTCGACCACTTGAATTTTGATTCTTTCTTTAGGAGATGGGTCATTGGCTTAGCTATTTTGGAGAATCCCTCGATAAATCTCCGATAGTAGCTGCTAGACCTAAGAAACTCCTAATTTCATGTGGTGTGGTTGAAACTTTCCATTCCTGAACTGCTTGTACTTTTGAAGGGTCAACTTTGATTCCTTCAGAAGATACAACATGTCCAAGGAAATGTACTTCTCTTAGCCAAAATTCACATTTACTAAATTTGGCATACAATCTTTCGGTTCTCAACCTTTCCGAACGGTTCGTAGATGTTCCTCGTGTTCTAATTCATTCTTTGAATACACGAGAATATCATCAATGAAAACTACGACAAACTTGTCCAAGAATTCATGAAATACTCGATTCATGAGATCCATAAATACTGGAGCATTTGTCACACCAAATGGCATTACTACAAACTCGTAGTGGCCATATCTTGTTACGAAAATTTGTCTTGGAAATATCTTCTTGCTTGACCTTCAATTGGTGATAACCGGATTTCGAATCAATCTTCGAGAATACACTTGCTCCTACGAGCCGATCAAATAGATCATCTATTCTCGGCAAAGGATATTTGTTTTTCAAGGTTAATTTGTTTAATTCTCGGTAGTCGATGCACATCCTCAAACTACCATCCTTCTTTTTGACAAACGTAATTGGTGCTCCCCACGGAGAAACACTAGGTCTAATGAAACCTAGGTCAAGTAACTCTTGCGGTTGAATTTTCAATTCTTGCAACTCCTTTGGAGCCATTACGTATGGTGACTTGGAAACGAGGAGCTGATCCCGGTTCAAGATCTATTGTGAACTCTACTTGCCTATCTGGTGGCAATCACGGCAAAACTTGTGGAAATACGTCTTGAAATTCTTTTACTACAGCTACATCTTCAATGCTGCTCTCCTTATCTTCCTTCTTGTTGAGATAGATAAGATATGCTTTCACATCTTTCTTTTTCAACACTCTCCTTGCTTGAACTGCCGAAATAATCGGCGATTTCTTACAACTTCTTTCTATCCCGAAAAATAGAGTTGGTTCCTGACCAGGCATATGAAATGAAATTTGCCTTTGCTTGCATTGAATGCTTGCAAAATTCTCGGTCAACCAATCCATTCCCAAGATAATATCTATATCCCACATTTTAATTAAATTTAGGGTTTTCGCTAACATCTTGAGAGATCCTAATTCAATCTCTATATTAGGACAGATGCGAGTAACTGAGGTAGATTTACCTAACGGTGTTGTTACTCTCAAGTCTTGACTAACACGTTCTACTTTAAGACCAAGATTATCTACGCATGCATCTGATATAAATGAATGCGATGCACCAGTATCAAATAAAATTATAACAGGTATGTCATTTAATTGACCCATACACATCAAATTTCCTTGATCTTTGTCGACCGGCTTCTGATCAAGAGCAAAAACCCTTTGATATTGCTTCTTGGGGTTCCATTCTCAAATGCTTTGGGGTTGCTTTTGCTTTTCTTTGGAATCGCGGCCCTTGGCGATTCCGTTCTTCTTTGCCGTTCTTTGAGGAACAACTTCTATTGCCTTCAATCTCTGAGGCGGGTTCTGAGTTGGTCTACTTCCTCCTGCTCCTTGCAGTTTAGTTGGGCACTGATACGAATAATGACCAACTTGACCACAAGTATAGCAGCTATTACTTCCAGCCTTGCATATCCCTTGATGCATCTTGCCACACTTGGAACATGGAGACATTCCTTGATAAGTTTGAGATGAACTGCCTTGATTGACGAAAGGCTGTTTGAATCGTCCTTGATTAAATTGCTGCTGTTGATGACGTTGTTGTCCTTGCTGTCCTTGCCAGGGCTTCTTACTAGGTTGACTTCCAAAATTCCATTTTCGTTTCTGACTTTGGTTGAACGGCTGCGGATTTGTCACTGTCACTGGGGTTTGAACTTGTGTGGCTGCTGAAGTCTGAGAAGACTTATCTGGCTGCATTGCCAATTCCATATCCAAAGCTCTGTTTAAAGTCTCGGCATACGATAATGCACTTTGACTGGCCAGAACGATTCTTATTTCCTGCCGAAGACCTGCTCGGAAAAGTTCAGCCATTTTCTCGTCTGTGTCTACCTTATCTTGAGCAAAACGTGCCAAATCACAAAATTCGCGATCATAGTCGGCTACTGACTTCTTACCTTGCTTGAGATTAGCAAACTCATTCTCCTTCTGCTTTCGATAACTTCGAGGAACGAATTTTTCGAACAAAACATCCTTAAATTGTTCCCACGTCAGGTTCTCCAGTTGTTCAGGGGTATATGCCCTTTGACGAGCTTCCCACCAGTAATCCGCAGATCCCTTGAGCTGATAAGACATGCATGTTAGACGTTCTTGATCCGTACATCGAAGAAAACGGAAAATTCTTTCCAGCGCACGAATCCACTCTTCGGCTTCTGAAGGACTTCCTCTTCCATCGAGAGTTGGAGGATTTTGCCGCAAAAATAATTCTTCTATTCTCCTTTCAGGTTGAGGAGGAGGTGGGGTAGGTTCTCTTTCGTTTTCATCTTCAACCCTTCCTCGACCTCGGCCTCTTGGTCTACCTCTTGGCGGCATTTTCTAATTAACCAGGATTTCCATTCGAATTATTCTTTCTTTCTAACAAAGTCTTATTCTTTAATAAAAATTCTTCTTTCTTTAAAAGTATTTTAAGGGAAATAAATTTTTCTAGGTTTTAGAATTTAGAAAAATTTTCTTATCACCTCTTTAATGCATAATATACTCATCGTACTTTTAATGAATCACACCATTCATACTCATCACCATTCATGCTTATAAAAACTTTCAATTACATCTAACAGGCTCATACTATTTAATGAATCAAAGATTCACAAACATCATCATACATTGTAATCCCATAATTTAACTTCTTATTATCATCATGAACAATTTAAACAATTCACTATTGTCATAGATAATGAATCAACAATTTATTCATTGCTATAATCACAAAAATATTTCAAGAACACATATTTTTTCATACTTATCTTTGCTAAGAAAAATTTAGCTAATATATATTCCTAATATTTCAAGGAAATAATTGCATCATCTTGGCATATAAACTTTATCATAACTTTAATGAATCAAAAGATTCACGCTTATCATCACATAATCACTAAAAAATAATTTTCCAGTAGTAATTATTATATATATATATTTATTTGCTAAATTTAATTAGCTCTTCATTCTTTATAATCAAGAGATGAATAATATCATCTTGATGTATAAACTTCCTCATAAATCTCTTTTGAGATGATCTACTTCATCTTAACATTTTTCCTAACTAATGATTACGAACTAAGCTAACGATAACGAATAATTAATGAAACTAATAAAATGAACGACGCACTAAACTAATGATAGTCGAATAATGAACGAAACGATTAACGGACGAAATTAACGAAGAATGGAATGAACTACAACGAAATGAACTACGAACAAAATAAACGAAGAATGAACAACTACGAACGACAACGGAATGGACAAATAAACCCCGACGCTGGATCGAACTATCCCACGCCAAGATTGCCGTCCCGCGCGCAGACATCGCACGGCCAAGAAGAGATTCCTTTCATGCGCGCGCGACTTAACCTCCGGCAGATTGTCCCGCGCCACACCAACCCGCGCCTGATGCTGAAATTGTCGTGGGGCTGCCGCGCGCTGTGGTCGCGTCTGTTGCCGGTACTCAGCTGGACCCAGTCAGCTGGAATTACCCAGCTGACTCAGCCAGCTGGAATTACTCGATCAGTGGAATTACCGGTGACTCGGCCATTGAATTACCGCTGGACCCGATCATTGGATTTACTCGGTGACTCGGCCATGGAATCACCCAGCTGGACTCAGTCAGCTGGATTTACTCAGCTGACTCAGCCAGCTGGATTTCGCAGCCCAATGCCGGTTCGACGCTTTGTCTTGTTTTCTTCATCCGGGCTTTTAATCGGTCTTTTTCCATTCCTTAAACCTCACTTCTTTACTTTAACTTCTATTATCTAAACCTCAGTCAGCTGGATTCACTCAGCTGGAATTACCAATTGACTCGATCAATTGGATTTTCTCATTGGACTCGGTCGGCTCGGTTTTCCGGCTTCGGCTCGGTTTTTTTTTTTTTCTTTTCCAGTTAGCTTTAATTTTCCAGCTGATCTTTGCTCAACTTACTTCTTCATTTAGTAGGAAAATTTGCCTCTTTGAGGACTTTTACAAAAGGTAGGGAATTATTTACACCCAAAAATTCCCTATATGAACCGTGATTTTCTAACATCACGCAAAATGTTCTTATCGGAGCGGAATTCTACGTCGCCTCCGATTCGCTATTCTATCATATTATGCTTCTATATACAAGAACTTATTTACAACATAATTGTTAAAAGTTGTTCACTTACTAGTCTATTACATATATTTACATCATTATCTTCCCGACACTTTCCCTCACTGCTCATCCTCTGACGGGTCCTCTTCTTCTTCCTCCTCTTCGTCGTCTCTCGGATCCTCCTCATTTGGATCTTCTTCTTCCGTTTCCGTGCTCTCCTCTGCCCTCTCCACTCCGTCCAAAGTCACACGAGGGGCATAAGTAATATCCTCTCCCGGCGACGGCCTAAAGCTAGGCTGAAAACTCAAATGAGTAAATGGTATTCTACGGAGGTGGAAGTATCCTTCGGTTGGTCCAACTTCTGGATCAACGTTATCCTCGTCACTATCATAGTGACGTGGTCCAGAGGTGCTAGCCACATTAGGGTCAAATAGAATAGGCTGGGCTCCAACTATGGCATCAAGCTCTGAAGAATTCAAAGCTTGCAATGTTTCAACAGAAGGATCATTTGGAACTTCCTCAACAAAAGAAGCTGAGGCTACGCCGTTAGGCAAAACAGAAGATTCAGGAACAAAGGTTTGAGTCTCGATTTGAGAGGGAGACGAAACATAACCATTTGCCAATGGCTCAACAAGAAAAGAGTTAGTATCAAATCCATTATTTCCATGGATGGGAGAAGCAATTGGTTCAGGATTTTCTGGAGGATTCTGATCCAGAATAGGGTAATCTTGGGGCATGAGATTTTGTAAACCAAACTCACCAACAGGAATCAATGGCTGATATGGTCCAGGAGGTAGGTACGAAAAACACATATATTGAGTACTAATTGCAGCTATGAACGCTCTGCAATCTCCAAACAAGACACCATCCCAAAATTGGGGAGTAACGTACCTTGCAGCAATCGATGCCGCCCACTCCTGCCAATCCTCAGGAAGCAGAGGAACTAGCCTAACTATACCAATAACTCCCGAGATATTTGATTCATGGATGTCCATCCAAACTCTATGGTACCGAGCTAAAAACTCTGCTAGGGTTTCTGTGTAGCTCATGTGTATATGGTGAAATTCAATCATCGCTGCTACGCTTCTAGAATTGGACATCCTATAAAAGAAAATTTAAATAATCAACTAAACTGAAATTACGAATAGTCTTGAGAATCCACTGTCTCAACATACTCAATGTCGCTTCCAAAAGGGTGTTCTGGGCTCATGTTACATTCCACAGATAAATACTCAACTTGCTTGCACAACTGATCCATTATCTCGCTTATGATCGATCACCAACAACCAATCACATTAGAGGCTAAAACACAACAATTATATATATACTTCAACTTCCAAACTTTATAACTAGAAACATTTGAAATTCGTACCTGGATAGCTGGATGAGATGAGAGATGCTGGACTTCAGTTGTTGTTAAAAACTAACTAGTCTAGGAATTCAAACCAGACTAGACTTTCAGAAAACAACTTGGAGCAGAAGACATTGCTCTAACTAGTCTAGGATTTCAAAATAGACTAGATTTTTAAAAAAAAAATTTTATTCAGAGCAGTCAGACCTGCTCTGATACCACTCTGTCGCAGCCCGAACCTCGATATTAGATGTCAAGGCCGGTAGGTCCCACGACTTACACAATTTATGATTAACAAAGGAAATTGAGATAGCGACCCGGCTATCGTTCAAAAGAATAACCATACTTAACATGACGCAGCCCGAATCTATTACCCAGCTGGGCCCAAGTCATTGGAATTACCAATGGACCCGGCCAGTGGATTTACTGACCCGGCCAATTTGGAATTACCCAGTGACTCGGCCATTGGATTTACTGGACCCGGCCAGTGGAATTACTGATGGACCATTGGACCCGATCAGTGGAATTACTTGACTCGGCCAATTTGGATTTACCACTGGACCCGGTCAGTGGAATTACATGTTGACTCGGCCATTTGGATTTGTTGGACCCGATCATTGGAATTACTCAGTGACTCGGCCACTGGATTTACCACTTTAGAATAATGTGACATATATGACTCGAGACGATCAATTGAAATCAATAGGACATATATATCAATAAACACAACTTGAATTACTCGGAATTAAAAGACCTGATCAACCAAATAATCGACAATTGATCAAGAAGATGATATAATGACTTGAGGATCAAAAAAAACAAGATAAAGAAAAATGTTTCAAGTTCGTCAAAGCTTCATGGAATAGAGGTTTTATTAAATACATAATAAGACTAAGTTTCACGCAAACTGTGACAAAAGAGTTCGACTATCAAAACATAGATCGACTCTAGGGTTTAAACAACTTCATCATAATTAAAAAAAAATCATCTTATCATGGCAGCGGAATACGAAAGACTATATGTATGACGACATATAATCTAGGCTCTTTATTTTTCAAAATATTAACAACAACCAACATCCATCCAGCCTCGTCATCTGCATCCACTAACCCGCACGTTTTAGAAATAACATGCGGCGAGTACTACGTACTCAGTGAACACATGCCGAAAACATTTGAAAACTTTGCTGAATACAGCTATATATGAAAACTTGCCAGAAAACATAATACGAGGATTTTCTGAAAACAACTCGTAAAATGCTAAAAATACTTTCTTTTCAAAACTCATTTGTCTGCAGACATTTATAACAGTATGAACCATATCTACAAATAAATAATGGTGATGAGAAAGAGGCCTCTTTCTCAATCACTTGTAATCGGCATATCAAGGAAAGGCTCACGATTATGAATAATCGGCCTATCAAAGAAATGCGCACGATTACTAATGTGTACACAGATTTCACCTTGCGTGAAACCGAATTCGTCTTTACGAAGTAGATGGTAACATACTTAAACATTTTTAAAATCATTTGGCAAGTATCAAAACTTTGTAAAACATACGATATCATACTTTTCACATATTTTAGTTTAGAAAGCCCACCTGATAAACTTAAGCTTTAAACTTTAAGCTCTAATACTTGTAGCCCTTTTACTTCACGTCTCTGCTCCCGCTTCCGCTTGCTCCTTTAATCGAAACGGAATAACGATTTTAGAACGAGAGCTTTAATCGACTAATGACTTCGATATCCTTAACGAAATTCTATTCGAATTTCTACGTCGCAACTTGATGAAATTCGAGAATTCCTATCTTAACTTTTCAAACGTTCTTAATCTATCTTAATCTATCTAAATTCCTCATTAAGCATCAATATTAATAAATTCTCATACAATATTAACTCAATTAAACATATAAATTCCCCAAATCGGGAAAATCAACCATAAATAGAAAAATCTTTATTTCTTTGAATTAAATTTCCATAAAATTATATAACACTTAATTTTTATTAAGAAGTTCATAAATGTAATTAATTTCTTAATTAAAATTTTATTAATATTTTATTTATTTATTTTAAATTTTCGGTTATATTAAAATTAATATTTCTTTAATTATTTTCTCTTCTTTTTAATTTCTAATATACTTAATTATCATCTTAAGCTCATTTCTTCATTTAATTTCATTCAATTAAGTATTAATCTTTCAACCCTAATTTATATTCTTATTTAATCGGTTATTTTCTCAAAAATGAAATTGGTTGGAAATTTTTAGGTATTTCCAACATGAAACATTCTTAAAATACTTAACTAAACTCATTTATATCATTAAATCAATCATATAATTCATATATCCATTATTTCCTATTTTCTTCTCATTTTCGAAAATTGCCAATTGATAGCTAGGGTTTTCCATGCTTAAATCTAATTACATATTTGATCTTATAATCATATTCTAAGCATAATTCATGAAGAACAAATCATCATTCAATGCATGAATTAAAATTTAGCATTTTCTTCTAAAATTCGATTTTCATGCAACTTAGGGTTAGGGTTTTGATTTTTCTAATTTAATCACACAATTCATCATATAATCATGATATAAGCATCATATTAAGACATGAAGATTTACTAATCATTTCTAGGGTTTCTCCCAAAATAATCGACACATATATATATTCATAACTAGAATTCTTCATGCATCATCTTAAGCTTAATATTTGATCATAAAATCATCATATAAACATCATTCTAAGAAATCAAGATCATCCAACTACTTCTTCATATTTCTTACAAATTTTCGACACATATATATATATATAATTCTTCCACCAAAGACATGAATCAAGAGCTTGGAATAGATGGAATTAATCTTACTTAGCTACTTTGAGAAGATGACTTTGGTCTTGGAAAGCTTGGATGATGATCAACAATGGAGTTGTGTGTGTGAGTTTGAGAGTGAGATCGAGAGAGAGATGGAGAGATTGAGAGAGATGGCTGCTATGTGTGTGTGCGTGTGGAATGAGAGATGAGAGAGATGTTTTAATAATCTAATAACCTAGGTTTAGAGTTATAGGGTAGGTTATTATTTTATTAAAACTTAATAGCTAAGTTTTGGTTAATTCATTTAATTAGTTATTAATTCAATTAATTAATAACTAATTAATCTTCTAATAATTCTCTAATTTCTCAACACAGTAATTAAGATTAAGGTTTCACGAACCTTAGATAAAAATCTCACAGAAAGAATCGGAGATTTGAAGCATTTTCAAATCGACCGAAACTAAATTTTTAAGCGATTAATTACGTAAAATTTTACGTAATTAAATTAAATTCTTCTTCTTGTCAATTAATGACTAAACATTTATCATCTATTGATAAATGTAAAAACTTCTTCGTTTCGGATTAACCGAGATGATAAAAATTAATTAAAACTCATTTTTCCGGTAGAATATATCTGCCGGATAAAATTTTCAGAAAGAAAATCTTTATTTTACTAAAATTCTTGTCTTTCTCAGAAGATTAATTATTTTAATTACTTAAGAAAGACGGGATACTACAATCTCAAAAAGGAAAAATTTTCCAGTACATGAAAGAATGACTAAAGCAGTCATTAAGATCAGTTGATGAGTTCTTATATGCTTAAGAAAAATAAGAAGTTATGATGCTTTGTGAAGCAGAAAGTAAGTTGACAACAAAATTGTCAAGATGAAGTTAGAGTTTAAAGAATAAGAATTTTATGAATATAAGCTAAGTATGAAAGAAATAAGTTGCTTTGCCAAAAGTTATAAGTACGTTAGGTTAATTTGCGAATTGTTTGAATGATTAAGAAAAGTTATGAATCTGAATGCTTTGATGTTGATTGTCAATATGAGAAAAGTTTATGAAGCTAAGCGGTTGTGCTATTCATTAATTATTGAGTTAAGTTATGAAAGTGATTATGCTATGATAAGATTTGATTTACGTGAATGTTAAGTTCCATGTGTGGAACAATTATTTTGAGAAGTAACTGCTTTTATATTAAAACTTAATATGTGAAAGTGCTTAAACTTTCAAGTTAAATTCTTGATGATTTGATTATATGATGATGAGAGTGAATCTTTGATTCATTATTTATAATGAGCATGTTATGTGCTAATGATGTGAATAAGAATTTTATTAAGTTTTAAAATCAAGAAAGTTTTATTCCGTTTAAAGGAAATAAAATTCTTCGGAAAACCCTGAGTTGGTTAATTAGAATGCCTTCTACAAAAAGAAATAAGGTAGAAAAGAAGAGCAACAAGAACCTAACCGCCTCCTCAACCAAAAGGAGGATAGAAGAATTTCTTTCTTCATTAAAATTCCCAACTCTAGACGTAAGAGGAAATTCATCGGAAACTGAAGAACTATTTCGATCGTTAGAAAAAAAAATTTGTTATTTATTTAGGTTTCTTTGTAGTAGTAAGCATTAACGTCATACATGTATGACCTACCAGCTTAAAACATTTGCGGATTATTGGTAGGAAGCTCGGCAGGGGACATATACCCTGAGTAGCTAGAGAATTTGACGTAGGAGCATCTTAAGAATGCTCTTTTCGAGAATTATGTTCCAAGAAATTATCGAAAACAAAAGGAGAGTGAGTTTGCCAATCTTAAGCAAGGAAAGAAGTCGGTATCCGAGTACGATCGAGAGTTTTGCATTTTAGCTCGTTTCGCCCAAGATAAAGTAGACACAGATGAGAAGATGTCTGAGCTCTTTTGAACCAGACTACATCAAGAGATAAAGAGTCGTGCTACTCAGTCAGAGTGCATTAAACTATTTAGAGGCTTTAAATCAAGCTTTGGATATGGAGTTAGCTATGCAACCATAAAGATCGTTGCAGTTGTCAACACCATCTTTTCAGCAAATACAAGCTCTATCAGCAGCGAGCCTTAATCTTCAAATCAAGATCAATTTCAACGAAGAAAGCGAAAGTGGAATGATGGTTCTCAATCAAATAAGAGGCCATGGCAAAGACAGTAAAATCAGCAAAGTTGACAAGGCCAACAAAGTTAGCAAAGACCAGCAAGTAAATCCAGGAAGATTTAAGTCGCCTTCTGTTAATCAAGGCAGTTCTTCGAAAGGATATCAAGGAATTTATTCATGCCCTAAGTGCAATAAAATGCACCAAGGAGTTGTAAAGCTGGAAGCAACAGCTGTTATACATACGGGCAAGTGGATCGCTACTCCTATCAATATTCAATAAGCAACAAGGACCAAGAGGAAGTGGACTTAGTCAGAATCAGCCCAGCGTTTGAAGGCAATAGATGAAGTTCCTCAAATGCCGCAGCAGTAGAGCAATCGTCAAGGATGCTGTCCTCGACATTATTTTCAGAAGATATAACCTTAGCAACAGTATCTAAGGATTTTTACCTTGAGCAAAAGCCGTGCATTAAAGACCAAAGAAATTTTACAGATTTGAGTCAATTAAAAGGCGTACCTGTTATAATCTTACAGGTACATCGCATTCATTTATATAAAATGTATGCGTTAATAATCTTGTCTAAAAAAAAAAAAAATAGAACGTGCTATGCAAAACCTAATAATAATTATTCTAGTAGGTAAACTTACCTCAGTTAATCTTGTTGGTCCTAAATTAGAGTTGAATTAGGATTTCTCAAAATGTTAGTCAAAACCCTAACTTAAATTAAAATGTAAAATTGTTGATATCATTCTAGGAATGGATTAGTTAACCAAGAATTTTGTAACCATTCGGTACAAGTAGAGACAAATCTCTGTTCAGCCATCTAGTCAAGAGTAATCTCTATTCTTCAAAATAGAAAGAAGTCATAGGAGATCGCCGATTATCTCGACAGTTAGAGTAGAGAAATTGTTGAAAAGAAAAGATGTGAAAGCATATCTTATCTATTTCGACTAAGATGAAAATCGAGAAGAGAGTATTGAAGATAGAGTTGCAGTCAGAGATTTCCAAGATGTATTTCCTGAGATTTTGCCAGGATTGCCGACAGATAGGCAAGTGGAGTTCACCATAGATTTTGAATCAGGATTAACTCTTGTTTTAAAGATGCCGTATAGAATGGCCCTCAAAGAGTTACAGGAGTTAAATAATCAATTAATCTAGGTTTTATCCGACCTAGTATTCTTCCCTTAGGTAGCACCAATCTTGGTTGTCAAGAAAAGGACGGTATTTAAAAATGTGTGTCAACTATCGAGAGTTGAACAAGCTAAACCTGAAGAACAAATATCCTTTGCCGAGAATAGATGATCTTTTTGATCAGCTCAAAGGAGCTAGAGTATTCTCGAAGATTAATCTGAAATCTGGTTATTATCAGTTGAAGATTAAGCAAGAGGATATTCAGAAAATGGATTTTAGAGCGAGATACGGCCACTACGAGTTTGTAGTAATGCCGTTTGGACTGACAAATGTTCCAGTAGTATTTATGGGTCTCATGAATTGAGTATTTCATAAATTTTTGGACAAATTTGTCGTAGTCTTTATTGATGATATTCTCGTTTAGTCAAGGAGTAATTTTGATCACGAGAAAACATCTCCAAATTGTTTTGAAAAAGTTGAGAACTGAGAAATTTTAGGTCAACTTCAGCAAATGCGAATTTTGACTAAGAAAAATACATTTCCTTGGACATTTTGTTTCCTCTAAAGGAATCAATGTCGATTCGACAAAAGTGCAAGCAGTTCATAAATGGAAGTTTCCAACTACGCCACATGAAATTAGGAGTTTCATAGATCTAGCAGACTACTATCAATGATTTATCGAAAGATGATTTCAAGATAGCAAAGCCAATGACCCAACTCCTAAGGAAAGAATCGAAGTTTGAATAGTCTAGCGAGTGTGAAGAATATTTTAAGAGCTCAAGAAAAGACTAACCACTGCTTTAATGCTAGCGGTTCTAGAATCAGATAAGGATTATACCGTTTTCACGGATGCATCAAAGAATGGACTAAGTTGTGTCCTGATACAAGAAGGAAAAGTCATTGCTTATGTTTTTAGACAGCTTAGACCTTATGAGGTAAGCTATTCAACTCATGAATCGGAATTAACAGCAGTAGTATATGCTCTAAAGAATTAGAGACATCATTTTTACGAAGTAAAATGTGAGTTCTTCACAGATCATAAGAATCTCCAATACTTCCTTGAGAAGAAAGGAGTTAAAAATAAGACAGCGAAGATAGCTCGAGTTAGTCAAAGACTACAGTTGTAAAATTTCCTGTCATCAAGGAAAAGCAAACGTAGTAGCTGACGCTTTGAGTAGAAAGAGTAAATATCTAAGCTAGAATTTCTTCTGACTCAAGAGAAAAAAAAAATTCTTTAAGAATTTTTGGAGAGTTAAGGTTAGAAATGTTTTACTGCCGCATCTGCAGAAACAATAATTTCAACTCTGGAAATAGATCCAAATTTAAGAGCAAAGATTTATAATGATCAGAGAAAAGATGAAAAGTTAGAAAAGTTTTAAAACTTTAGAATAACCTTTTATCCTCAAAGGATGGTTAATTAGAAAGAACCATTCGAATCCTAGAAGATATGTTAAGAACTGTTGTTCTTGATCAAAGAGATTATTGAAAAAAAATTTACCTCTTGATTTTACTTATAACAACAGTTACCAAATGTCGATAGGCATGGTATCCTATGAAACCCTTCATAGAGGAAAATGTCGATCTTCGTTCCATTAGGATAATGTGGGCGAGAGTAAAATGTTAGGGCCGAAGTAATTAAAGAAATGATAGAAACTTTGCGCCAAGCCCAACAATAAATCAAAGAAGCACAAGATCATCAGCAATCTTATGCATATACGCGAAAATCAGCGTTAGAGTCTGAAAGAGAAATCTTCAATAGGAATTCTTCATTTTGGTGTTATAAGAAAGTTTAAGTCTTGCTACATAGGACCATATGAAATTCTGAAAGGAATAGGTCAAGTAGCGTATAAGTTAGCTTTATCGTCAAGTTTTAGAAGTTCGCAAAATGTGTTCCATGTATCTCAGTTGCAATGATAAATGTTTGACCCTAAGCACGTTATCCATCAAAAAGAAGTGATCTTTAATCCAGATCTTAATTATGAAGAAACGCCACAAGCGATCCTGGATCGAAAGATCCAGCAGATTAGAAATAAGTCAATCGTGTCAGTAAAGATTAAGTAAAATCATAATGGTTTAGAAGAAGCCATTTGAAAGTTAGGAAGTAAGATTAAAGACAAGTATCCTGAGTTATTCCAAGAAGTAAGTAAATTTCAGGACGAAATTTATTTTTAGGGGGAGAGAATGTAGTATCCCGTCTTTCTTGCGTATTAAAAATTATTAATTTAGTAAGAAAGATAAGATTTCAGTGAAAGAAAAATTTTTGTTTCCGAAAATTTTATCCGGCAGATATATTTTGCCATAAAAATGAGTTTTAATTAATTTTTATCGTCTCGGTTAATCCGAAACGAAGAAGTTTTTACATTTATCAATAAGTGATAAATGTTTGGTCATAAATTGACTGAAAATAGAATTTAATCTATTTAAGTGAATTTCTGCGTGATTTATCACTTGAAATTTTAGTTTCGGTTGATTTGAAAATGTTTCAAATCTCCGATTCTTTCTATGAGATTTTTATCTAGGGTTCGTGAAACCCTAAATTAAATTCCTATGTTGAGAAGTTTAAGGTTTAATTGAAGATTTGTTAGTTATTAATTAATTGATTAAGCAATTAATTAACTTTACTATTAAATATTAAATATTTATTCCTAATTCTCTATATATAATCCACCTCTTCCCACCCCTCCCAAACAACTCACGCAGCAGCATACACACACATATATACATATATCACTTTCCTCCATTGATGAGCTCATTCCAAGCTCCAAGAACAAGATTCAAGTTAGCAAATCAATTCTAATCCATTAAGTAAGTGTATATCCTTGTTTTTCCAAGCTTTTAGCTCAATTTCCATGGTTTAAACATCCTCTTTCATGTATATATATATTAATTTCGAAAATTTGGGAGAAGATTGAGAAGTGATTGGATGATCTTGATTTCTTAGTATGATGTTTATTTCATGTTTATATGATGATTTATGTGATTAAATGAATCATGAGAAACCCTAAACCTATTTCTTGAGATTTTCGAAAAATTCAAGAAATTATCAAGTTTTGATCCATGTCTTGTATGATTAATTTGATGTTATAAATGAGTTTAGTTAATTATTTTAAGCATGTTTCATGTTGGAAGTGAGTATAAATTCCCAACCATTTTTATTTTATGGAAAATGTCGAATTTAAATGTTTAAAAATTAGGGTTGTGAAGTTGATGAAGTATGATGTAATTGATGGATGATTTGATGTTATATGATGTTAATGATGTTTGATTAATCAAGAATTAATCAAAAGAAAGCTTGATGAACCCTAAATTCTAGTTTAATTCGAAAATCGGGTTCTTAAATTAGGGTTATTAGTTTATTGATTAATTGATTGAAATTAATTGAAGAATTAAGCTTATAATGCTTAATCAAGTATGTTAGAAATTAAAAAGAAGAGAAAAGAATTTTAGAAACCTTAAAATAAAAATAACCGAAAAGTAATAAAATAAAATAAATTATTAATTAAATTTTATTTAAGAAACTAATTGCATTTATGAGCTTCTCATTAAAAATAAAGTATTTTGTGATTTTCTGAGAATTTAATTCAAAGTAATAAAGATTTTCTATTTTTAATTGAATTTCCCGAGTCGGGAGTCTATATGTTAATCGAGTCGGATGTGTGAAGTGAATATGTAATTATGCTCATAATGTTGGAAAATGTGAGTGGATTTAATTTAAGAATTTTCTGAATCCGTTAGACGGATTAAAATCGACTTTATCGATTATGATGAATATTAATATAAGTATGGTTATATTAAGTGTGATTTTTGATTGATGATTGATGATTGATGATTGATGATTGATGATTAAGTATGAGTTAAGATAGAATAAGAGAGGTTAAGAAGTTAAGTTAGAAATTCTCGAGTTTCGTCGAGTTTCGACGTAGAATTTCGAAGTAAATTAGAAGTTAAGAGGATCGAATTCGTTTATTCGATAGTAGTTAATTCTCGTTCTGAATTCGTGAATTCTAGTTCGAATGAAGGATCGAGTGGAAGTGAATCCGAGGATTCAGAATCGATAAAGGTTAAGTCCAAAGCTTCAGTTATCAGGTGGGCTTTCTAAACCAAGAAATGATGAATGCTATATATATAAATATGATTATATATATGTGTGATGTTTTCAAAGTAATTGGCTTGCCAAATGTTTAAAGTTTTGTATGATACCGTCTACCAAAGAAAGACGAATTCGGTCCTACGCAAGGTAGGATTTGTGTACACTATTTTGTAATCGGGAGCCTTCCGAAAGGAGTGGACGATTACAAGTGTTTGAGAAGGAGGCCTACTTCTCAGCACTATTTTATTGTAGACACGGTACATACTCTTATATATATTTATGTATTCTTTTGAACATGCACAAGTTTGAATTGTGCTATGTCTTTCGGCAAGTCCAATTTATAGTTGTATTCAGTAAGTTTTCAAATTATCTTGGCATGTGCCCACTGAGTACTTCGTACTCAGCCCCGCCTATTAATCTAAAATGTGCAGGTTAGCTGGGATGAAGATGATCGTGTGCTGGCGGACTTGTTGTTGTTATTATTGGTTTATATGATAAGAGTCGTTTTGATGAGCTTAGAACCTAGAATATATGTCTTCATACATATATTCTCTCGTTTTTCCGCTGCAAATTTATGAAGTTTGATGGTGTATAAATTTTGTTGATGATGGTTGGATTCTAAAGTCAAACTAAGTTTAAGTCGTTTGAATTCTGAAGGTTTGATCGAAATATGTTCGTTAACTCCTTTTGAGATCAACCTACTTGATATATATATATATCTTGCGTTCTTCATCTATAAGTCAGCTCGTTGTTTTCATGTCATTAAGTTGTTGGATTCATTTGATGGGAATTATTGATCTTGAGCTGATTTGATTATTCCATAAATGCTTATTTGGTTGATCGTCTCATAAATCTCAAGTTATACTTGTTTTGAAAATGTCAAAGTTGATTGTTGGTTGAGTTGATTTGTCCTTTGTGATTATTGATAAATAGCCGGGTCGCTATTAAATTCCTTTGTTAATCATAAATTGTGTAAGTCGTGGGACCCACCGGCTTTGTCATCTAATTTCTAGGCCGGGCTGCAACAAATGAAGACAGGTGCAGAATCGCCCAACGGCAGATCTCGAATTTAAGAAGAGTAGGTAAGATTCAAACGGCTCCTCCAACGGCTAGTCTTGAATCTCTACCTATATAAACCCGTCTTCAACCTCAGGATCAAACACGAAAAACTCTCTACAAGCTTTCATTCTCTGAAATCATCAATCTTTCAAAAGCTCTCAAGCAGTTCTACATAGATCAAAGAACACTTTATCTTAAAGTGTTTCTAGTTCAGAAACTGCTTAGTTTTTCGTCTGATCCCTAGGCCAAAATCTTTGTATATCTTAAAGGCTAGATTTCGAACGAGTTCATCATACTCTAAAGTTCTTAATTGTAAGAACTCGTTCACAGTTGGAACCCCAAACCAAACCCCTCTTTACCCAGAAAGGTTAGGTCAAGGTAACGCTTGCTTGAAGCGGGAAATTCAAGTGTGTAAGGTTTTGTCAGTACCCGTAAACTGAAAGGTTAGGCTTGACAGTGCCCACAAACTGTTGGAACACAGCTCGGGTTAGAGTAGTGAAGTTGCTTGGTACTTGGAAACCAAGTGGTAGTGGATTACCAGTAAACCTGGTCGTGGACGTAGGAGGTGTTACTCCGAACCACGTAAAAATCGTGTGCTCTTTACTGTCTCTTTAAATTCAGTTTCGTATTAACTCTTTCATAACATTACATATTTGATCAAAACTGCATACGCAGCTGCTCTCCAAAGACAGCTGTGTCTTTCTGAAAGTTGCACAACTTGACTAAGCTGAAAACATAAAGTTAATCTTTTTAAGCTGAGTTTTTCTAAGTAACCGAGCTAAGTTTTCAAACCACCACATTCCGCACCGCCAGCTGAGTTATTTACCCAGCTGACCCTCCTCAGCTGGATCAATAACTGAACTCACCAACTCTGTTATTTAACTTGAAAAAGTTTTCAGAAATCTATTTGGTGTATTCACCCCCCCTCTACACCAAATACCTAGCTCAGGGACCATCAATTGGTATCAGAGCAGTTGTTCAACAGACCACCGTTTCTGTATCAAGAGATCTCTCTTGACAATCTGTCAGTGGTCATCAGAACAGATCCTCTTTGTGAAAAACTCATAATATTACATACTGCATATTTCCATGGATTCTTATCTTAACAGGAATCTTCCCACCTTCTCGGTAGACGATTATGCAATATGGAAGTTCAGACTGAAGAACTTTCTCTGTGCGCATCACGATATGATGTGGGACGTCACACAGATGGACCCATCATCATCTACAAACAAGGGAACGAGCTTGTTCCAACTCAAGATGGTGGACAACCAATATATCAACTCATTCCCAAGCCAAAGGGTAAGCACACCTCAGAAGAAAGGAAGCAGGCTGGACTAGATAGCTTCGCGAGGAACACCATATCCTCAACGGTCTACAACGCCTACCTCAGCAAAATCATCAACTGTGAAACAGCAAAGGAGAAGTGGGAAACCCTAGCAAAGCTATGCAAAGAGTCGGAGGAGATAAAGGAAAATAAATTCACGATTGCATGCCAGAAGTTTAATAACTTCAAGCAGCTGGTCAACGAGTCCATCGAAGGGATGGAACTCAGATTCTTCAATATAGTGGTGGAAATAGAAACCATCAGAACTGGGAAATACACCCAGCGAGAAAAGAATCTAAAAGTTCTTTCAGCGCTCACCGCTGAATGGAACACTTATAAGGTGGTACACCAAAGTCGAAGTGACTTAGGTGATCTTTCAACTAAAAGATTATACTCCCTGCTCAAAGCCAACGAATACAACTTCAAGATTACCATGAAAAAATCTTCAAGCAATCAGAATGATGGAGAGCTGACACCTGCAACAAAGGAGATTGCGTTCAGAGCCAACTCTGAAAAATCCGCATACATACAGTCAGCTGAGTCATCGAAGAAGGATAAGAAGGACATGAGCAAGGAAGAGCTACTTGAAGAAATAGCTATGCTGGTCAAAAACTACAACAGACTCAACACCAGCAAGGGCAAATACAAGAAGTTCGCAAGAACTTACAGAGACAAGTACGCAGCAGCTGATGAGAAGTCAGCTGACAAACGAACAGAAGAGGTTGCTTCAACTGCAAGGAACCAGGACACTACCGGCTAGATTGTCCAAAGCTGTCCAAGAAAGATAAAGACCAACTGAAAGCTAAGGCAGCTGACAGAAGGAGAGCTTACATCGCCGATGAAGAATCAGAGTGCAACAAAATGGATGACAACATGCCATTTTCAGACTCGGAAGAAGAAGCATTGATGGCCCATGATGAACCTGATTAGGATACATGCTTCATGGGACAAATAGACGGCATCGATGAAGATGAGGTAATGTCTCGAACTGAAAATCTATCTAACCTCTCACCATCACACGAACACTCTACACAGGTTTCAGAATCAGGGCTACCTGATTGGAGTCTAGTAGACAAAGTAATGAACGATTCCAAGGAGCTTCAAGAGATTCATGACATCATTATGTGTGCGAATGTCGAGCTGAAAGCGGAACTGGAAAAGACAAAGGTATCAGAAGCAGCTGATACAACACAGCTCCAACAGGAAGTTGTTTCACTAAAAGACAAAATAGTGAAACAAGATCAGCTGATGAAGGAATTCTACTATGAGAAGAAACAGCTGATGGAAGACTTAGAAAAGGTCACAGCTGAATCGGAAAAGAAGTCAGCTGAGATCATTGAGCTGAAAAGCACCGAAGAGGTACTATCTAAGAAGATAGTAGCTCTCATCAAAGCCACATCAACAATGGACGAGATCATTAGTGCACAACGTCCAGCAGCACTCAAAGCAGGACTGGGATACAATGAATCAAAGGATGCCTCAAACATTGCCTCCACAAGTGGAACAAAGGTAATGTTTTTACGAGCAAAAGAACATCCAATCCCAGCAACTCAGCATCAATAGTTGAGGACACAGCAGGCGTTAGGAAGACCAGCTGTGAAACATCCTCAAGCTCCGTCAAGGACACAGCAGGCATCAAAAAGGCCAGATGTGAGACAACCTCAAGCCCAACTCAGACAGCAACATACTCAACCTCAACAAAGACAACAGGCTGAACTTTAAAGATACGAGCAACAACAACCGTACGTTGAACGATATCAACCGAGATATCAGAGATACCCAGCTGGATATCACTCACATAAGTACCAGCTGGATAATCATTTCCAGCCACAGCATCACATGAGACAGCTGAGACAAAGGAACGTCTCAGCTAGGTACACAGCTGAAAACCGAAAGAAATCAAGACATCAAGACGGGAAGACACTGAGATCAAGATCCCGCCAGCAACAACCGAAGAACACAAAGAATATGTATATCCACTCAGCTGGGAGAATTATCAGATCAAATGACCCAATTCGAGTCATCAAGTAGATCTGGGTCGTCAAAGGATCTCTATCTAACCCACAAGGACCCAATTAAAACTGGGTACCTAAATCTTGATCTTTTGTATAGGTTGCAAGGAATCGACGCATCACTGAGGAGTCAATGAGAACGCTATGGTACTTGGACAGTGGATGTTCCAAGCACATGACGCACTTAAAGCATCTACTTCAGAAGTATATCGAGCGTCCAGGCCCACAAGTAACATTTGGTGACAACTCCAAAGGCCTAACCAAAGGTTATGGTACATTTAAAACTAAAAATGTTATAATCCCAAATGTTTCTTATGTACAAGGATTGCAACACAACTTGCTTTCCATTAGCCAATTCTGCGACAACGGTTTTTCTGTCAAGTTTGATGCACAGGGATGCACAGTGAAGAACAGGGAAACCAAGCAGATACTTTTAAGAGGGAAAAGAGAAGAAAATATGTATTTTGCTGACTGGAACAGCAGCCCTCTGGAGACTTGTCTTGTATCGAAAAGCAGCAATGAAGTCAGCTGGCTGTGGCACAGACGGCTGAATCATCTCAACTTCAAGACAATCAACAAACTGGCTAGGAACCAGCTCGCTAATGGAATTCCAGATCAAGTATATGACAAAAGTCATATGTGCAGTGCGTGTCAACAAGGAAAGCAGACAAGAATTTCATTCTCTCTCAAGCCAGTTCAGTCAACTGATCGAGTACTTCAACTCCTTCACATGGATCTTTTTGGTCCAGTTACTCCAGCAAGCTTCAATGGCAGAAAATATACTCTGGTCGTAGTGGATGATTTCTCAAGATTCACATGGGTATCATTCATGTACCAGAAGAGCGAAACCAGGACTAAGCTGCCTATCCTGCTGGAAAGATTGTCAACACAGAAGGAGTGCAAGATAATGTCAATAAGATCAGATCGAGGAACGGAGTTTCTGAATGAAACTATTTATGATTACTGCGAGAAGAACGGAGTTCAACATCAAACATCTGCAGCACGCACACCTCAGCAGAATGGTGTAGCAGAGAGAAGAAACAGAACACTCAAAGAAGCAGCTACCTCAATGCTAGCCAGCTCTGCCATTCCAAAGAAGTTCTGGGCCGAAGCAATCAACACAGCTTGCTTCACTCAGAATCGCTCCCTACTCGTATCAAGGCAAGGAAAGACACCGTATGAGCTATGGAACAACAGAATACCATATATTGGATATTTCAAGGTATTCGGATCCAAATGTCATATCCTAAACAATGGAAAGACACAGCTCAAGACGTTCGATGAGAAGACAGACCGAGGAGTATTCCTTGGTTATTCTGCTGTGAGTAAAGCATACAGAGTCTTCAACAGAAGAACTCAAACAGTCGAAGTAACTCCACATGTCACCTTTAAGGAATCATCTTTCGAATATAGAGATTCTATCAAATGAAGAAACGAAGGAGAATCTTCAAGACAGATTCAGACAAGAGCTCAAGAAAATCGAATCAGGAATCTGGCCAAACCATTAATTTGGGATGATGAGCCAGAGGAGGAACTTCAAATCAACCGGGAAGCTCCACCAGCTGTAAAATCAAGAAGAACCTTCAACGCCAAATCAAGGGAGAACGCCATCAGCTGGAAATCCAGACACAGCTGAATCCCCAGCTCCATCTCCAGCAGAGACTCTACAGAAGTCACCTCAAAATCCAAATCAAGGGGAATCAATCTCTCAAGACTTAACTCCAGAGCAACTCCAAGACAGACGATATTTAGCCACTTCAAACATCAATCAACTGGAAGAAGAAATTCGTAAAAGGAGAAGATGGATTGAAGATCAAGTCAAAAAGCAGAAGCTCAGCTGCTCAAGCTTCATCGGATCATCAAGAAGCAGCTGACACAGCTCAACTCTCAGTAGAGCTTGAACTGACGGTCTATGATGAAGATACAACTCTAATGGCATGTTACGTAGCTCAAGTGCCAGAGCCTCAATCAATTCTCGAAGCTTTGAAGAGCGTGCCTTGGACTAACGCCATGCAAGAAGAGCTGAACGAATTCCTCAGAAATTGTGTCTGGGAATTGGTCGACAGACCTGAAGGAGTCAAAGTCATAGGACTCAAATGGATATTCAAGAACAAATTGGATACCCTGGGAGTCATCATCAGAAACAAAGCTCGACTGGTTGCCAAGGGCTACACTCAGCAGGAAGGAATTGACTTCGAAGAATCATTTGCTCCAGTAGCGCGATTGGAAACAATCAGACTCTTTCTCGCTTATGCAGCACATCACAAATTCAAGGTCTATCAAATGGATGTGAAGTGTGCATTCTTAAATGGAGAAATCAAAAAAGATGTCTACATCGAACAATCTCCAGGATTTGAAGTAGAAGGAAACAAAGTCTACAAACTAAAGAAGGCGCTTTATGGATTGAAGCAAGCACCTCGAGCTTGGTATAACACTTTGTCAAATTTCTTTGTATCCAAAGGATTCAAGAAGGGCTCAGTAGACAGAACTCTCTTCACCATCAAGTCAGGAGAAGACATCCTGGTTGTTCAAATTTATGTAGACGACATCATCTTAGGATCAAGATCAAACTACTTATGCCAAAGATTTGGAGAAATGATGTCAGAACAGTTCCAAATGTCCATGATGGGAGAAATGAGTTTCTCCCTAGGACTTCAAGTCAAGCAATCAGCAGAAGGAATTTTCATAAATCAATCCAAATACGTGAAAGACTTGATCGCCAAGTATGGAGTTCAATCCAGCAGAACTGTAAAGATTCCGATGAACACCAACTGGAAGATTGAACCAGGAACTGAAGGGAAGGCAGTTGATTCCAACAAATACAGAAGAATAATAGGTTCCCTGCTGTATCTAACAGTAAGTCGTCCAGACATCTCATTCGCAGTCGGAGTGTGTGCCAGATTTCAAGTTGATCCAAAGGAAGCACACATGCAAGCAGCCAAGAACATTCTCAAATATCTCAAAGGAACTCAGAATGTTGGGCTGTGGTACCCAGCTGAAGACAATCTACAGCTGACTGGATATTCAGACTCAGATTTCGCTGGAGATCGGTTGGACAGAAAATCAACTTCAGGAACTTGTCAGTTCTTAGGAAGTAAGTTGATTTCATGGTTTTCAAAGAAGCAAACGTGCGTCGCAACTTCCACAACAGAAGCAGAATATATGGCCGCTGGAAGCTGCTGCTCACAAATTCTCTGGCTGAAACATCAGCTGGATGACTATGAAGTGAAAACTGGACAAGTTCCAATTTTCTGTGATAGCTCAAGTGCGATTGCTATTTCAGAGAATCCAGTACTTCACACAAGATGCAAGCATGTGGACGTACGCCATCATTTCATCAGAGATCACGTGGAAAAGAAGGATGTGATTGTTGAGAAAATTCACACAGACATACAGCGGGCTGATATACTCACAAAGCCGCTGATAGAAGCAAGATTCAAAATGCTGTGCGGATTACTTGGATTACTCAACCCAGACGATGCTTCACCCAGCTGAATGGAAGCAGACAGCTGGAATTCAGAATCGACGTCACTGGTATCAGCTGAGAAAGAATCCAGCTAAACCAGATGCTGAAATTGAAGGATTATTCAGCTGAGGGGGAACCAGCTGGAACAACGATCACCCAGCACACCCACTCAACCGAGGTATCAGCTGACTACAATGATCAGCTGAGAGGTTTGCAACAACATTAACTACACCTACTCAATCTGTTTTCAGTCAAATCTTGTCATATCTAATCAAATTTTATTAAAAGTCTGCAAAGAACTGAATCATGGGAGTTTCGAGGAAAAAGTCAAAGTGCCCCAACCATCCTCTCTCACGCATTAACTCGCAATGTCTGAACAAGAAATTGACATGACGCAAGAATCACTTCCAGTCGTAGATCTTCTTATCAATCGATAAATCTTGATCGACCATTCATCAAATCAGCTATATAAATATGCTAGAAGAGATACGTAAAACATTGCATCAACCCTAAAAAGTTTTTCGGCATTATTTCTTATTTCCATCAATTGGTATTATCTGTTTTTACTAACCAAAGTTGCAGAAGTAGAACATGGAATCTAGAAAGATATCTCCCGAAGCCGATCAAACTTGAAGAATCTGTCAAAGCTTCAAGATAAGAGTTGCTTAACTCTCAGGAACCTTAAGAAGACAGAGTTCCAGGAGAAGGTGAAGCCCATCGACAGATCCGGTCCAACACAGTGGAAGACTACAAAGCTCAAGAATGTCATTCACCAGGAAGGTGCAGAAATCCTCCTGGGAATGTCAAAGGAAAAAGACCTCATCCGCCCCACTGTTTCTCTCAAAATAAAAGAGAGCACGGGACATACAACTCCCTGGGATGCAAAAATCAACGTCAACAGAACTGGACCAGATGTTGATAAAGCCAGAGTCTTCAAGAGCAGTCATGTCAAAGCTCTTGCTCCATCACATGAGGCACATAAAAAGATGCAGGACACAAAGCAGCATGCATCTATTTTCGTCCCAGCTGGGAATCGGAAACAACTTGAGGAAACAAAACATGCTGAAGCACCGTCTTCAAACAGAAGACTCAAGTCAAAAATGCTCAGTCAGTCAGCCGAGAAGTCAGCTGACATTATGAGAGAATTCGTAATTACTCTCTGAGGAGCAGAAGGCCCACAAGCGTTGGTTTCTCACAATGGAGAAGAAGTTCATGCGCCTGTGTGAACATCGTCATCATCAACGCCGCAACGAAGTATTCCAGCTAGTCAACTAAGCTTAAACCCCACGACATGGAATACTTCAACCGGCCTCTCCTCAATTTCCTTCAGCTCAACAGGGACACCAGCTTCGAGATCTTCCGATGAAAGTTGCTCAAGCCCCTGCACCATGCTCAAGTGGAAAACATCACCCAGCCGATGATCACTTGCAGCTGGATGATGAAAACATGAGCTGAACCCAATACCCACCACTTCGAAGTGGAAGGGGAATACTCAAGTCCCTCAAGTGCTGAATCAGACTTTCTCATTCAATCTAATGAAGTCTGAAGAAGCAAAATTGCAAGGAATGAAGTTGTGCCCGACTCAGAAGATGTTATTATATCTCCAGTGCCAACTCATCCCTCCAAGCACTCAGCTGGACCGCCCCAGCTGAATCAGGCCAATGACGCTGTGTCTGCAATCACAGCTGAGGCTAATGCTACTGAAGAAGAGCCAGCTAACACAACAGCTGAGCCACCTAGACTCCAGACCTTGCTGCTCAGAGCTAAAAACCACAGTTTCGCCAAACTAAATCATCACAACAGCCGATGGTGTATCTCTCCCACCTTGTTTGATCATGCCAAAAAGGGAGAAGTAAGGGGGGAGAGAATGAGACAAAAAAGAGGCAAACTGCTGAGCTAGAGGAACCAGCTGAATCAGAATCAGCTGGAGAAGAGACGAGTTAAAAGAAAGAAGACTGGATGCAGAAGAGAAGACCCAACCAACTGGGATTGAAGAACGGAAGAATTGAAGATTTTTTTTCTTTCTTTCTTTTTCCTGTGTTATAATGTATTTGCTTACATTAATAAAACACAAGTTTTTCTGCGTCATAAGTTGTCTCAGTTAGGTTTTGGCATCATCAAAATGGGAAAAATTGTTGGGAAAATTATAAGGTTTTGATTTGATACCAAAACCCAACTGATTCTCCAACCGAATAGATGATCGCGTCAACCTAAATAGTATTTTCCAGCTCGCCTGTTTGAGCTTTAGATTTTCTAGGTTTACAGGTTAAGGAAGCGAAAGACAGCAGTCGACCCAACTGTGTCTACAGCAGGAGTCAGCAAGTGGAAGACAGCAGTCGACCCAGCTGTGTCTACAGCAGGAGTCAGCTAGCGGAAGACAGCATGAGTGAACCTTCGGCTGAGTCCTCCAGCAGAGCATGATCAAGCTGAAGAGAATTCGAGCTGAGTTCAAAACACAGCCGGTCCAGCTGTACAGAACAAAGGGAACTAACTCTGAAGACATCACTTCAAGTCAGTTTGCCAAATCCAGCTCTGAATTCAAAAGCCAGTTCCAAAGGCAGAAGATCCCGGCGTCAGAGGAAGTCAACATGCCTCGACCAATGAGGGATTGCCGAATCAGCATCCTAGACTTCAGGACCTAGGATGTGATACAAATAAAGACAGGTGCAGAATCGCCCAACGGCAGATCTCGAATTTAAGAAGAGTAGGTAAGATTCAAACGGCTCCTCCAACGGCAAGTCTTGAATCTCTACCTATATAAACCCGTCTTCAACCTTAGGATCAAACACGAGAAACTCTCTACAATCTTTCATTCTCTGAAATCATCAATCTTTCAAAAGCTCTCAAGCAGTTCTACATAGATCAAAGAACACTTTATCTTAAAGTGTTTCTAGTTCAGAAACTGCTTAGTTTTTCGTCTGATCCCTAGGCCAAAATCTTTATATATCTTAAAGGCTAGATTTCGAACGAGTTCATCATACTCTAAAGTTCTTAATTGTAAGAACTCGTTCACAGTTGGAACCCCAAACCAAACCCCTCTTTACCCAGAAAGGTTAGGTCAAGGTAACGCTTGCTTGAAGCGGGAAATTCAAGTGTGTAAGGTTTTTTCAGTACCAGTAAACTGAAAGGTTAGGCTTGACAGTGCCCGCAAACTGTTGGAACACAGCTCGGGTTAGAGTTGTGAAGTTGCTTGGTACTTGGAAACCAAGTGGTAATGGATTACCAGTAAACCTGGTCGTGGACGTAGGAGGTGTTACTCCGAACCACGTAAAAATCGTGTGCTCTTTACTGTCTCTTTAAATTCAGTTTCGTACTAACTCTTTCATAACATTACATATTTGATCAAAACTGCATACGCAGCTGCTCTCCAAAGACAGCTGTGTCTTTCTGAAAGTTGCACAACTTGACTAAGCTGAAAACATAAAGTTAATCTTTTTAAGCTGAATTTTTCTAAGTAACCGAGCTAAGTTTTCAAACCACCATATTCCGCACCGCCAGCTGAGTTATTTACCCAGCTGACCCTCCTCAGCTGGATCAATAACTGAGCTCACCAACTCTGTTATTTAACTTGAAAAAGTTTTCAGAAATCTATTTGGTGTATTCACCCCCCCCCTCTACACCAAATACCTAGCTCAGGGACCATCATGCAATCAGGTCCATCACACTTCTGTATAAATAAATTCTACGTATACCAATTTCATACCTTTTTTACCGTGATGCTGCCAGGTAAATATCCGCCGGATGGTTTAGAGACCTTATCCAACCACACGATGCAACCGATGGTTTCCAGACACAGACTCTTTCAGCAACACTCAGCACAACCTTCGTTCGTTTCATACCTGAGGTGCAGGGTATTTGATTGGTACACAAAGAAAATTCAAATACTGGAAGGGATGAGCAAAAGCCCAAACTTTTAATTAGGAATTATATAAAACTTATTACAACATATGTATATCTCCTTTAGGGAGGAGACATGGTAGCGGGATTAAAATACATAAAACAAAAATAGAAAGCTTAAAACTAAAAGCTATAACAATTTTTTTTTGTTTTTTTGGGAATACAGCAGAGAAGATGTTGGATGATATATATCTCATGTCAAATGCTCTCTTTACTTCTTGTTTATATAGAGGTCTGGAGTGACCTCTCTTCTTTTAATTATTGCCTCGGATTCTTTATCCTTGGCAAGCCTGTTTTCACGTGAAGCGGGTCCTCCATTGTCATCCATTATTAGATGTCGAGCTTCTCTCAGTTAGCTTGATAAACCTGACATCTAGAGGAAATTTCAATCTTGTCAGTATTAATCTTAGAAGTGCCAGTCATTGGCCTAAGACTAATCTCTCCCTCTTTTTCTCCAGAGGTGCTGGGTTGACATTATGTTTCAAGGTGTGATCCCTGAATATCATCTTTTTCTTGGGCCAATGACCCCTAATTTGGACTTAAACCAAACCAAACCGAATAAATTAAATTTTTAAAAATTACAACCAAACTAAATTAAATAAATCGAATAACCGAATTTTTAAGACTTAAAACCAAATCAGACCAATTAAATCGAACTAACTGAATGTATTTTAGTATAATAGTATTTGAATTAAAAAAATAATATACATATATAAATATATATAAATATTAATTATATAAAAAATAATATAATATATATATATAAATTCGATTTTCGGTTTGGTTTGTTTGTCAGGTGTATCAAACCAAACTGAACTAAACAAATCAAATTTTTTTAAGAAAATAAACTGAACAAACCAAACAGACGGAACAAACCGAACTGAATTCTATTTTTCAGTTTGGTTCGACTTGGTTTTCGATTTTGTGGACGATATCTTTTCTCTCTCTAATTATAATATAATCAATTTTAGTTGACATTACATATGCATCCCTTTTTATAAAAATTATAATTCTATAATTAATAGTAGGATTCATAGTAAATTAATACCCAATGTTTTGCAATTGAAGACCTAATCTTTGATTTGTTGCAAATAAATAGTCAAATTTTATAATTTTTGTAAATTCGACCTATCACTTTTTTCCCAGCCTCCGACACACTAATTCGGCGCGTTCATTAACGATGTGAACTAGGGTTCCATTTTATATATACTATGTTGTCATAAATCTTTTAAAACTATATCATTTAATTTATATCTAAATATTAAAAATTTAGGATTGAATACCCTTATTTTTAGACCACTCCCCGCAAACCGGCACTGTTTTAAAAGATTTACGATGATATAATATATACAAAATTCTACCCTAGTTCAAGTAGTTAATGAGCGTGCCGAATCAACTTGATCGAGGCCGACAAAACAAAGTAGGTTGGATGTACAAAAATTGTACAAATTGAGTATTTATTTACTACATTTCAAAGAACGAATATAAATTACAAACAACACCAAAGGTTGGTATTAATAATAATACTGCCAATTTAATTGAATTACGATGTCACCTAATGCAGGAACAAAGTATTAGTTAAGTTGTAAATCATTTAATATCCTCATCTTATTGGAAGGTAAGCATGTCATTTGAGCTCAAATGCACCTATGCTTCACCTTGTGACCCTATCATAAGGCACCGGCGCCATGCCCACACAAACAGGTTTCCCCCAACAAAAATCAGCTTCGCACAATCCCAACTTACTCCAATAACTAAACCACAAATCATGCACGTCGCAGCTCTTCAATCCTCTTGCACCAAATATCGCAGCCCGACTTAGAGTAAAGATGACTAAGACGGTGGGTCCCGCAACATACACAATTTATGATTAACCAAGGAATATGATGGTCCCTGAGCTGGGTATTTGGTGTAGAGGGGGGGTGAATACACCAAATAGATTTTTCGAAACTTTTTCAAGTTAAATCACAGAGATGGTGAGCTCAGTTATCGATCCAGCTGGGGAGGGTCAGCTGGGTAAATAACTCAGCTGGCGGTGCGGAAAGTGGTGGTTTGAAAACTTAGCTCGGTTACTTAGAAAAACTCAGTTTGAAAAGATTAACTTTAGGTTTTCAGATTAGTCAAGTTGTGCGACTTTTAAAGAGACACAGCTGTCTTTGGAGAACAGCTGCTTATGCAGTTTTGAACAAATATGCAATGATATGAAAGAGTTAGTACAAAACTGAATATAAAGAGAGAGAGTAAGAAGCACACGAGTTTTTACGTGGTTCGGAGTAACACCTCCTACGTCCACGACCAGGTTCACTGGTAATCCACTACCACTTGGTTTCCAAGTACCAAGCAACTTCACAACTCTAACCCGAGCTGTGTTCCAACAGTTTGCGGGCACTGTCAAGCCTACACCTTCAGTTTCCGGGTACTGAAGAACCTAACCACTCGAATTACACGCTTCGAGCAAGCGTACCTTTACCTAACCTTTCTGGGTTTGGGTTTGGGTATGGGGTTCCAACTATGAACGAGTTCTTACAATTAAGAACTTTAGAGTATGATGAACTCGTTCGAAATCTAGGCTTAAGATATAGAAAGAGTTTGGCCTAGGGAACAGACGAAAAACTAAGCAGTTTCTTAACTAGAAACACTTTAAGATAAAGTGTTCTTTGATCTATGTAGAACTGCTTGAGAGCTTTTGAAAGAATGATGATTTCAGATAATGAAAGCTTGTAGAGGGTTTTTCGTGTCTGAACATGAGGTTGAAGACAGGTTTATATAGGTAGAGATTCAAAACTAGCCATTGGAGGAGCCGTTTGAATCTTACCTACTCTTCTTAAATACAAGATCTGTCGTTGGGCGAATCTGCACCTGTCTTCATTTGTGTCACATCCTAGGTCCTGAAGTCTAGGATGCTGATCTGGCAATCCCTCATTGGTCGAGGTAGGTTGACTTCCTCTGATTCAGGGATCTTCTGCCTTTAGAGCTGCTTTTGAATTCAGAGTTGGACTGTCTTGAAGTGAAGTCTTCAGAGATAGTTCCTTTTGTTCTGTACAGCTGGACCAGCTGTGTTTTGAACTCGGCTCGAATTCTCTTCAGCTTGATCGGGCCCTGCTGGAGGACTCAGCTGAAGGTTGACGCCTGCTGTCTTTTGCTAGCTGACTCCAGCTGTAAACACAGCTGGGTCGACCGTCGTCTTCTCGCTAGCTGACTCCTGCTATGAACACAGCTGGGTCGACTCCTGTCTTCCGCTTCCTTAACCTGTAAGCCTAGAAAATCTAAAGCTCAAACAGGCGAGCTGGAAAACACTATTTAGGTTGACGCGATCATCTATTCAGTTGGAGAATCAGTTGGGTTTTGGTATCAAATCGAAACCTTATAATTTTCCCAACAATTTCCCCCTTTTTGATGATGCCAAAACCTAACTGAGACAACTTATGACGTAGAAAAACTTGTGTTTTATTAATGTAAGAATATACATTATAACACAGGAAAAAGAAAGAAGAAAAAAAATCTTCAAATCTTCAGTCTTCAATCCCAGTTGGCCGGGTCTTCTCTTCTGCATCCGTTGCTTCTTTCTTTTGACTCGTCTCTTCAGCTGATTCTGATCCAGCTGGTTCCTCTAGCTCAACAGTTTGCCTCTTCTTCCTTACTTCCCCCTTTTTGGCATGATCAAAACAGGGTGGGAGAGATACACCATCGGCTGTTGCGATGTTTTAGTTTGGCGAAACTGTGGTTTTCAGCTCTGAGCAGCGAGGTTTGGAGTCTAAGTGGCTCAGCTGTTGTGTTAGCTGGCTCTTCTTCAGTTGCATTAGCCTCAGCTGTGATTGCAGACACAGCGTCCTTGGCCTGATTCAGCAGGGCGGTCAGTGAGTGCTTGGAGGGATGAGTTGGCACGGGAGATAGCATCTTCTGAGTCGGGCACAACTTCATTCCTTGCAACTTTTGCTTCTTCAGACTTCTTAGATTGAATGAGAAAGTCTGATTCAGCACTTGAGGGACTTGTATTCAGCTCATATCATCATCATCCAGCTGTAGGTGATCGTTGGCTGGGTGATGTTTCTCATTTGAGCTTGGTGCAGGGACTTGAGCATCTTTCATCGGAAGATCTCGAAGCTGGTGTCCCTGTAGAGCTGAAGGAAACTAAGGAGAAGGCGGTTGAAGTATCCCATCTGTCTTGGGGTTTAAGCTTGGTTGATCAGCTGGAATACTCCGTTGCGGTGTTGGTGACGATGATGTTCACGCAGGGGCGTGAACTTCTCCTCCACCGTAAGAAACGACCGCTTGTGGGCCTTCTGCTCCTCGGAGAGTGATTACGAATTCTCTCATAATGTCAGCTGGCTTCTCTGCTGACTGACTGAGCACCTTTGACTTGAGTCTTCTGTTTGAAGACAGTGCTTCAACATATTTTGTCTCCTCAAGTTGTCTCCGATTCCCAGCTGGGACGGAGATAGATGCATGCTGCTTTGTCTCCTGCATTTTTTTCTGTGCCTCCTGTGGTGGAGCAAGAGCTTTGTCATGACTGCTCTTGAATACTCCGGCTTTATCAACATCTGGTCCAGGTCTGTTGACGTTGATTTTTGCATCCTAGGGAGTTGTATGTCCCGTTCTCTCTTTTATGTTGAGAGAATCAGTGGGGCTGAGGAGGTCTTTTTCCTTTGACATTCCCAGAAAGTTTTCTGCACCTTCCTGGTGAATGACGTTCTTGAGCTTTGCAGTCTCCCACTGCGCTGGCCTGGATCTATCGATGTGCTTCACCTTCTTCTGGACTTCCGTCTTCTTTGAGGTTCCTGATAGTTAAGCAACTCTTATCTTGAAGCTTTGACAGATTCTTCAAGTTTGATCGGCTCCGGGGGATATCTTTCTGGATTCCATGTTCTTCTTCTGCATCTTTTGTTAGTAGAAACACATAATACTAATTGATGGAAATAAGAAAGAATGCCGAAAAACTTTCTAGGGTTGATGCGTATATCTTCTAGCATATTTAAAGAGTTTTCTTGATGAATGGACGATCAAGTTTTGTCTATTGATAAGAAGATCTACGGCTGGGAGTGATTCTCGCGACATATTAATTTCTTGATTAGAATATGTGAGTTAATGCGCGAGAGAGAACGGTTGAGGCGTTTTGACTTTTGCCTCGAAACTCCCATTATTCAATTCTTTGAAGACTTTTAATTAAGATTGATTAGATATGACAAGATGTGAGTTGACAGAAAAATAGGGTGAGTAGGTGTAATTAATGTTGTTGCAAACCTCTCAGCTGATCATTGTAGTCAGCTGATACCTCTGTTGAGTGGGTGTGCTGGGTCATTGTGGTTCCAGCTGATTCCTCCTCAGCTGAATAATCCTTCACTTTCAGCATCTGGTTTAGCTGAATTCTTTCTCAGCTGATATCAGTGATGTTGATTCTGAATTTCAGTTGTCTGCTTGCATTCAGCTGGTCCTTCCATTCATTTGAGTCTGCTTCGTTCGGTAGTCTGCTTCCATTCAGCTGGGTCTACTTCCATTCAGCTGGGTGAAGCATCGTCTGGGTTGAGAAGTCCAAGTAATCCGCATAGCATTTTGAATCTTGCTTCTATCAGCGGTTTTGTGAGAATATCAGCCCGCTGTATGTCTGTGTGAATTTTCTCAACAATCACATCCTTCTTTTCTACGTGATCTCTGATGAAATGATGTCGTACGTCTACATGTTTGCATCTTGTGTGAAGTACTGGATTTTCAGATATTGCAATAGCACTTGAGCTATCACAGAAGATTGGAACTTGACCAGTTTTCACTTCATAGTCATCCAACTGATGCTTCAGCCAGAGAATTTGAGAGCAGCAGCTTCCAGCGGCCATATATTCTACTTCTGTCGTGGAAGTTGCGACGCACGTTTGTTTCTTTGAAAACCATGAAATCAACTTACTTCCTAAGAACTGACAAGTTCCTGAAGTTGATTTTCTGTCCAACCGATCTCCAGCGAAGTCTGAATCTGAGTATCCGATCAATTTGTAGATTGTCTTCAGCTGGGTACCACAGCCCAACATTCTGAGTTCCTTTGAGATATTTGAGAATGTTCTTGGCTGCTTGCAAGTGTGCTTCCTTTGGATCAACTTGAAATCTGGCACACACTCCGACTGCGAAAGAGATGTCTGGACGACTTGCTGTTAGATACAGCAGGGATCCTATTATCCCTCTGTATTTGCTGGAATCAACTGACTTCCCTTCAGTTCCAGGTTCAATCTTCCAGTTGGTGTTCATTGGAATCTTTACAGTTCTGCTGGATTGAACTCCATACTTGGCGATCAAGTCTTTCATGTATTTGGATTGATTTATGAAAATCCCTTCTGATGATTGCTTGACTTGAAGTCTTAGGAAGAAACTCATTTCTCCCATCATGGACATTTGGAACTTCTCTGACATCATCTCTCCAAATCTTTGGCATAAGAAGCTTGATTTTGATCCAAAGATGATGTCATCTACGTAGATTTGAACAACCAGGATGTCTTCTCCTGACTTGATGGTGAAGAGAGTTCTGTCTACTGAGCCCTTCTTGAATCCTTTGGATACGAGAAAATTTGACAAGGTGTCATACCAAGCTCGAGGTGCTTGCTTCAATCCATAAAGAGCCTTCTTTAGCTTGTAGACTTTATTTCCTTCTACTTCGAATCCTAGAGGTTGTTCAACGTAGACATCTTCTTTGATTTCTCCATTTAAGAATGCACACTTCACATCCATTTGATAGACCTTGAATTTGTGATGTGCTGCAAAGGCGAGAAATAGTCTGATTGCTTCCAATAGTGCTACTGGAGCAAATGATTCTTCGAAGTCAATTCCTTCCTA
This sequence comes from Agastache rugosa, assembly GCA_031470985.1. Taxonomy (NCBI): domain Eukaryota; kingdom Viridiplantae; phylum Streptophyta; class Magnoliopsida; order Lamiales; family Lamiaceae; genus Agastache; species Agastache rugosa. The sequence goes on from CM062604.1 coordinate 11,875,819, forward strand.
CTGAGTGTAGTCCTTGGCAACCAGTCGAGCTTTGTTTCTGATGACGACTCCCAGGGTATCCAATTTGTTCTTGAATATCCATTTGAGTCCTATGACTTTGACTTCTTGAGGTCTGTCGACCAATTCCCAGACACAATTTCTGAGGAATTCGTTCAGCTCTTCTTGCATGGCGTTTGTCCAAAGCACGCTCTTCAAAGCTTCGAGAATCGATTGAGGCTCTGGCACTTGAGCTACGTAACACGCCATTAAAGCTGTGTCTTCATCATCGACCGTCAGTTCAAGCTCTACTGAGAGTTGAGCTGTGTCAGCTGCTTCTTGATGATCCGATAAAGCTTGAGCAGATGAGCTTCTGGTTTTGACTTGGTCAGATGGTTCTCCGATAATTGCTAATGATGGATGATCTTCAATCCATCTTCTCCTCTTACGAATTTCTTCTTCCAATTGATTGATGCTTGACGTGGCTAAATTTCGTCTGACTTGGAGTTGCTCAGGAGTTAAATCTTGAGAGTTTGGCTCTCTTTGGTTTATATTTTGAGGAGACTTCTGTAGAGGCTCAGCTGGAGATGGAGCTGGGGACTCAGCTGTGTTTGGATTCCTAGCTGATGATGTTCCCCCTTGATTTGGCGTTGAAGATTCTTCTCGATTTCCAGCTGGTGGAGCTTCTTGGTTGATTTGAAGTTCCTCCTCTGGCTCATTGTCCCAAATTATTGGTTCGGCTAGATTCCTGATTCTATTCTCTTGAGCTCTTGTCTGAATCAATCTTGAAGATTCTCCTTCGCTTCTTCGTTTGATAGAATCTCTATATTCGAAGGAGGATTCGTCAAAGGTAACATGTGGAGTTACTTCGACTATTTGAGTTCTTCTGTTGAAGACTCTGTATGCTTTACTCACAGTGGAGTAACCAAGGAATACTCCTCGGTCTGTCTTCTCGTCGAACGTCTTGAGCTGTGTCTTCCCATTGTTGAGGATGTGACATTTGGATCCGAATACCTTGAAATATCCAATGTATGGTATTCTGTTATTCCATAGCTCATACGGTGTCTTTCCTTGCCTTGATGTGAGTAGGGAGCTATTCTGAGTGAAGCAAGCTGTGTTGATTGCTTCAGCCCAGAACTTCTTTGGAATGGCAGAGCTAACTAGCATTGAGGTAGGCACAACTGGCCGAGAGTTCTGTTTCTTCTTTCTGCTACACCATTCTGCTGAGGTGTACGAGCTGCAGATGTTTGGTGTTGAACTCCGTTCTTCTCGCAGTAATCATAAATAGTTTCATTTAGAAACTCCGTTCCATGATCTGATCTTATTGACATTATCTTGCACTCCTTCTGTATTGATAATCTTTCCAGCAGGATAGGCAGCTTAGTTCTGGTTTCGCTCTTCTGGTACAAGAATGATACCCATGTGAATCTTGAGAAATCATCCACAACGACCAGAGTATATTTTCTGCCATTGAAGCTTGCTGGAGTAACTGGACCAAAAAGATCCATGTGAAGAAGTTGAAGAACTCGATCAGTTGACTGAACTGGCTTGAGAGAGAATAAAATTCTTGTCTGCTTTCCTTGTTGACACGCGCTGCACATATGACTTTTGTCATATACTTGATCTGGAATTCCATTAGCGAGCTGGTTCCTAGCCAGTTTGTTGATTGTCTTGAAGTTGAGATGATTCAGCCGTCTGTGCCACAGCCAGCTGACTTCATTGCTGCTTTTTGATACAAGACAAGTCTCCGGAGGGCTGTTGTTCCAGTCAGCAAAGTACATATTTCCTTCTCTTTTCTCTCTTAGGAGTATCTGCTTGGTTTCCCTGTGATTCACTGTGCATCCCTGTGCATCAAACTTGACAGAAAAACCGTTGTCGTAGAATTGGCTAATGGAAAGCAAGTTATGTTGCAATCCTTGTACATAAGAAACATTTGGGATTATAACATTTCTAGTTTTAAATGTACCATAACCTTTGGTTAGGCCTTTGGAGTTGTCACCAAATGTTACTTGTGGACCTGTACGCTCGATATACTCCTGGAGTAGATGCTTTAGGTGCGTCATGTGCTTGGAACATCCACTGTCCAAGTACCATAGCGTTCTCATCGACTCCTCAGAGATACGTCGATTCCTTGCAACCTAAACAAAAAATTAAAATTCAGGTACCCAGTTTTAATTGGGTCCTTGTGGGTTAGACAGAGATCCTTTGATGACCCGGATACGCTGATGACTCGAATTGGGTCATTTGATCTGATAATTCTCCCGGCTGAGTCGATATACACATTCTTTGTGTTCTTCGGTTGTTGCTGGCGGGGTCTTGATCTCCGTGTCTTCCCGTTTTGATGTCTTGATTTCTTTTGGTTTCTAGCTGTGTGCCTAGCTGAGACGTTCCTTTGTCTCTACTGTCTCATGTGATGTTGTGGCTGGAAATGATTATCTAGCTGATACTCATATGAGTGGTATCCAGCTGGGTATCTCTGATATCTTGGTTGATATCGATCAATGTGCTGGTGTTGTTGCTGGTATCTGTAAAATCCAGCCTGTTGTCTTCGTTGAGGTTGAGAACGTTGATGTCTGAGTTGGGCTTGAGGTTGTCGTACAACTGACCTTCTTGATACCTGCTGTGTTCTCGACGGAGCTTAAGAATGTTTCACAGCTGGTCTTCCCGACGCCTGCTGTGTCCTCAACTGTTGATGCTGAGCTGCTGGGATTGAAGGTTCATTTGCACGTACAAACATAACCTTTGTTCCACTTGTGGAGGCAATGTTTGAGGCATCCTTTGATTCGTTGTATCCCAGTCCTGCTTTGAGTGCTGCTGGACGCTGAGCACTAATGATCTCGTCCATTGTTGACGTGGCTTTGATGAGAGCTACTATCTTCTTAGATAGTACCTCTTCGGTGCTTTTCAGCTCAATGATCTCAACTGACTTCTTTTCTGATTCAGCTGTGACCTTTTCCACATCTTCTATCAGCTGTTTCTTCTCATAGTAGAATTCCTTCATCAGCTGATCTTGTTTCACTATTTTGTCTTTTAGTGAAGCGACTTCCTGTTGGAGCTGAGTTGTATCAGCTGCGTCTGATACTTTTGTCTTTTCCAGTTCCGCCTTCAGCTCGGCATTCTCACACATAATGACGTCAAGGATCTCTTGAAGCTCCTTGGAATCGTTCATTACTTTCTCTACTAGACTCCAATCAGGTAGTCCAGATTCTGAGACCTGTGTAGAGTGTCCGTGATGGTGAGATGTTAGATAAATTTTGAGTTCGAGACATTACCTCATCTTCATCGATGTCGTCTGTTTGTCCCATGAAGCATGTATCCCAATCAGGTTCATCATGGGCCATCAGGGCTTCTTCTTCCGAGTCTGAAAATGGCATGTCATCCATTTTGTTGCACTCTGATTCTTCATCAGCGATATAAGCTCTCCTTCTGTCAGCTGCTTTAGCTTTCAGTTGGTCTTTATCTTTCTTGGACAGCTTTGGACAATCTTGCCGGTAGTGTCCTGGTTCCTTGCAGTTGAAGCAACCTTCTTCTATACGTTTGTCAGCTGACTTCTCATCAGCTGCTGCGTACTTGTCTCTGTAAGTTCTTGCGAACTTCTTGTATTTGCCCTTGCTGGTGTTGAGTCTGTTGTAGTTTTTGACCAGCATGGCTATTTCTTCAAGTAGCTCTTCCTTGCTCATGTCCTTCTTATCCTTCTTCGATGACTCAGCTGACTGTATGTATGCGGATTTTTCAAAGTTGGCTCTGAACGCAATCTCCTTTGTTGCAGGTATCAGCTCTCCATCATTTTGATTGCTTGAAGATTTTTTCATTGTAATCTTCAAGTTGTACTCGTTGGTTTTGAGTAGGGAGTATAATCTTTCAGTTGAAAGATCACCTAAGTCACTTCGACTTTCGTGTACCACCTTGTAGGTGTTCCTTTCAGCTGTGAGTGCTGAAAGAACTTTTAGATTCTTTTTTCGCTGGGTGTATTTCCCAGTTCTGATGGTTTCTATCTCGACGACTGTGTTTGAGAACCTTAGCTCCATCGCTTCGATGGACTCGTTGGCTAGCTGCTCGAAGTTGTCAAATTTTTGGCAAGCTATTGTGAATTTGTTTTCTTTTATCTCCTCCGACCCTTCGCATAGTTTTGCTAGGGTTTCCCACATCTCCTTTGCGGTTTCGCAGTTGATGATTTTGCTGAGGTAGGCATTGGAGACCGTTGAAGATATGGTGTTCCTCGCGAAGCTGTCTAGTCCAGCTTGCTTCCTTTCTTCTGAGGTGTGCTCACTCTTGGGCTTGGGAATGAGCTGATATCTTGGTTGTTCGCCATCTTGAGTTGGGACAAGCTCGTTCCCTGATTTGTAGATGATGATGGGTCCGTCTGTGATGACGTCCCACATCATATCGTGATGCGCACAGAGAAAGCTCTTCAGTCTGAACTTCCATATTGCATACTCGTCTACCGAGAAGGTGGGAAGATTCCTGTTAAGATAAGAATCCATAGAAATATGCTGTATGTAATAATATGAGTTTTTCTGAAAAACGGATCTGTTCAGTTGACCACTGACACAGAGTAAGTGATCTTTTGAACCACTGCTCTGATACCAATTGATGGTCCCTGAGCTGGGTATTTGGTGTAGAGGGGGGGTGAATACACCAAATAGATTTTTCGAAACTTTTTCAAGTTAAATCACAGAGTTGGTGAGCTCAGTTATCGATCCAGCTGGGGAGGGTCAGCTGGGTAAATAACTCAGCTGGCGGTGCGGAAAGTGGTGGTTTGAAAACTTAACTCGGTTACTTAGAAAAACTCAGTTTGAAAAGATTAACTTTAGGTTTTCAGATTAGTCAAGTTGTGCGACTTTTAAAGAGACACAGCTGTCTTTGGAGAACAGCTGCTTATGCAGTTTTGAATAAATATGCAATGATATGAAAGAGTTAGTACAAAACTGAATATAAAGAGAGAGAGAGTAAGAAGCACGCGAGTTTTTACGTGGTTCGGAGTAACACCTCCTACGTCCACGACCAGGTTCACTGGTAATCCACTACCACTTGGTTTCCAAGTACCAAGCAACTTCACAACTCTAACCCGAGCTGTGTTTCAACAGTTTGCGGGCACTATCAAGCCTACACCTTCAGTTTCCGGGTACTGAAGAACCTAACCACTCGAATTACATGCTTCGAGCAAGCGTACCTTTACCTAACCTTTCTGGGTTTGGGTTTGGGTATGGGGTTCCAACTATGAACGAGTTCTTACAATTAAGAACTTTAAAGTATGATGAACTCATTCGAAATCTAGGCTTAAGATATACAAAGAGTTTGGCCTAGGGAACAGATGAAAAACTAAGCAGTTTCTTAACTAGAAACACTTTAAGATAAAGTGTTCTTTGATCTATGTAGAACTGCTTGAGAGCTTTTGAAAGAATGATGATTTCAGATAATGAAAGCTTGTAGAGAGTTTTTCGTGTCTAATCCTGAGGTTGAAGACGGGTTTATATAGGTAGAGATTCAAGACTAGCCGTTGGAGGAGCCGTTTGAATCTTACCTACTCTTCTTAAATACAAGATCTGCCGTTGGGCGAATCTGCACCTGTCTTCATTTGTGTCACATCCTAGGTCCTGAAGTCTAGGAAGTTGATCTGGCAATCCCTCATTGGTCGAGGTAGGTTGACTTCCTCTGATTCCGGGATCTTCTGCCTTTAGAGCTGGCTTTTGAATTCAGAGCTGGACTGTCTTGAAGTGAAGTCTTCAGAGATAGTTCCTTTTGTTCTGTAGAGCTGGACCAGCTGTGTTTTGAACTAAGCTCGAATTCTCTTCAGCTTGATCGGGCCCTGCTAGAGGACTCAGCTGAAGGTTGACGCCTGCTGTCTTTTGCTAGCTGACTCCAGCTGTAAACACAGTAGGTCGGCCGTTGTCTTCGCTAGGCGACTCTCGTGAACACAGCTGGGTCGAGTCCTGTCTTCCGCTTCCTTAACCTGTAAGCCTAGAAAATCTAAAGCTCAAACAGGCGAGCTGGAAAACACTATTTAGGTTGACGCGATCATCTATTCGGTTGGAGAATCAGTTGGGTTTTGGTATCAAATCGAAACCTTATAATTTTCCCAACAGAATAGATAACTACCGAGTTATCAAACAAAAACCAATGATACCATGAATCACTTCCAACGAACATGCTTATCAAGGAATCAGGTTCAACCAGATACCAACAAATAATATCATACGACCAACGATGCCAAAAGATCAGTATCAACAAGAAGTTTATTAGATCAAGAAAGCACAATAAAAGGGTCGTATGATTTAGAAGATCTCAACGGAAAATCAATAACTGATTTCAAGCTAAGGGAGACTAGCATTAAAACCTTAACAAATAACATCAAGACTTCAAAATTTATAAACTTCAGAGTTTAAAAACGAACTTCATACTTCAGAAACATATTTCAAAGTGTTGCAGCGGAAGACATAACTAGGTTACATGTATGAAGACATATAACCAAACTCTAGTTTAAACAACTTTCAAGAAGAACTTTACCAACAAAAGTCCGTCCAAGCACACTTTCATCTTCATCCGAGCTAACCTGCACATTTTAGAAAACAACATGCAGGGCTGAGTACTTCGTACTCAGTGGACACATGCCAAAAAAATACTTGAAATGTTGCTGCTTAGAGCTATAGATTGAACTTGCCATAAAGCATAACACAAGTAAACTTTCACAAAACAAACCTGTGCATGCTCAAATATTTTCTTTCGAAATAAGCAACTCGCGAGTTATATACTTCTATCATGTATGTACTTGTCGCAGCCCGACTTAGAATGAAGATGACCAAGCCGGTGGGTCCCACGACGTACACAATTTTTGATTAACCAAAGAATAAGATAACGACCCAGTTATCCAACCAATGAATCATACTTTCAAGGCAAACTCAAAATGAATCAAATATTAAACAACGGCATCAATAATAATTTATTGATTACGTTCAAAATCGAGAATGGTCAAAAGTACAACACCATATCGTATCAGAGTTTTAACAACGGAAACAAAGTTTATCAAGTAGTAGTTTCAATCATCATAATAGGACAACCATTACTAAATAAGTTCAGAGTGTTGCAGCGGAAAAACATAACACATATTTGGTTATATGTATGAAGACATATAACCCTGCTCAATATCAACACAAATCTCAAAAGGTCAACAACAAAAGTCCGCCCAGCACACTCCTTTCCCATCCGAGCTAACCTGCACATTTTAGAAATAATATGCAGGGCTGAGTACTTTCGCACTCAGTGGACACATGCCAAAAATAATTGAAAACTGCTGCTTAAAGCTATAGATTGATAACTTGTCATAAAGCATAGCACAATTATTTATATATACTTAAAAACAAACCTGTGCTTGCCAAAACCTTTTTCTTTCATATAAATGACTGCAGTCAAAATACTTTTTATGTATGTACCACATCTACTATAACTTTTGAGTGTTGAGAAGTAGGCCTCCTTCTCAAACACTTGTAATCGTCCCACCAAAAAGGAAGGCTCCCGATTACAACATAGTGTACACAAATCCCACCTTAAGTAGGACCGAATTCGTCTTTCCTTGATAGAGGGTATCATACAAAAACTTCAAAAATTGGCAAGTCAATCACTTTAAAAATCATCACACATATATATAATCATAATATCACATTCTTTATTTCTTTAGTTCAGAAAGCCCACCTGAACTGGCGACTTTATCTACTAGCTTACTTCTCGGCTTTTCCTTAATTTATGATTCCGCTTGTCACAGCCCCAAATCCCGAAGGACGGCTAAGCCGGGGTGCGACTAGGGGTTGGAATTAAGAAGCGGGGAAGAAGGGGGATTAATGAATAAATAAGGAATAGATCTTGATCAGTCAAAGATATAAACTGAAAAGTACTTTGTTTATTTGAGAGGAAGACAATCTTGAAAGATTGTTAGACATAGAAGCTTAGTACTATTTAGAGTTTCAAGTATAGAATACTTAAACCGAAAAGTGTTATAACATAAAGAGTGTCTGCAGCGGAAAAGACGTAGATTGACTTCACATATGAAGATGTGAAGTCGAGGCTCGACTAGCTTTATTCAATATTTTACAACCACTCAACTTCCGCCGTCACTCGTCACTCAACCTGCATATTTATAAACATATACAGGGCTAAGTACAAAGTACTTAGTGAACACATGCCAAAAACATATAATAGATTTAATGGATTTATCAGGCATCTCAACAGTAACACAACGGGGTTTTTCATTAAAGGCCCGTGCTTACTAAAATTTCTTTTCATAATCGCTTGCAAGCATTTTCTTACTTTTAATTCAATATGACCAAATCTGAATAACGCCGGGGAAGAAGGCCTTCTTCCGCGGTCGCTCCTCACCGTGGCTGGCTACCCCTCAACAGAGTACCACACACTCCGGCTACCGTGTACACTAATTCTGGAAAGCACCCTCTTGGCTAACTCAGAATCCGATCGATTACTAGTTGGCGAACCAACTCAGATAGGCATAATAGAACTCACAAAACAAATTCTTTTATGCCAAGACAATCACTTTAAAACATGTTTTTTTTTTAAAGCGATAAGAAAAACAGAGCAAAGCTCGAGTTATTCAGTAAACTGAATAGCCACATTTTATTTGTATAATAGAAAAGCCCACCTTAACGGTTTACAGAACGAAAACCAAGCTTTAGTCTTCCGTCCTTTCTTCTATGTACGATGTCCTCCTTTAATCGTAAATAATCAAATCTTAGAAAAAGATCGAGATGGAAAATGAAAACGAAAAACGGACTCGATAACTATTTAATTTTAGGACTTGCACTTGATTAATCTCTTATTAAAAGTAAAGAGATTTGGGAAAATATCGATTGAAAACCAACTCGGTTCTTACTCGACGGTTAGAACATTCTTAAGGAATAGTCAATAATTAAAAATGACTTAGATGTTTCCAAGAAATCAAGTTAAAACAATTTAACTTGAAGGAAAATAAGAGTTCGGAAAAACTGTGCAACTGCATCAGTTTCTAAGGCAGTTTCAGAACAGAGTGTTTGGAAACAGGGGATGGGAAAGATACCATTAGAAAGCCATGGATGTCTAGTTTCCAACCCAATTTACGGATCTGGATTTTATCAAACAAGCAGGAAGTTATGGCCTCCGGAGTAAAAGGTGGCAGAACTGCCAGAAATCCGGCGAACCCTAACCCTCGACGCACGGTTTCCTAGGCTCGTTAATAGACATCCAAGCTAAGCCATGCAACCATACCAACCATAGCATGCAAATCTTAGGTTCTTAATGCACAAAACATCATGCTTCTCGATTCTCAAATTCGACATTTTCATACTTAACATATTTTTGCAAAATCTAATAAAACATATAATCATATAATCTAACTTTTTATCCAATCATCTAATGACATGATCACCAACTAATCATTTGAGCATCAACTAACAACATAATCAAATCCACAATCAAAATTCTAAACAAAACACGTATACAACTTTTATCGAGCAACGACGAGCGTAGTCGATTTTTCAAAACATTTTTATTAATTCTAATAAAATCATTATAACCATATATAAACATGCTTATTATTTATACACAAACCATTTTATCCAATTACTCGTTTTACGGCTCGATTCTTTCTTTTATCCAAAATACGTCAACTAACTTTTATTATAAAACCAAGTTCTATAATTCCTTTTCATTTTCTTTCAATTTCCATTATCTTATAACATTAACATAAACATATTAACATGCTTAACTCACCAAATCAAACACTTAATCTATTTCTCAACAATTTCGATCTTTAATATACTTTTAAACAAAGTTAGTCCGTTAATTCTCAAACAAATACACAACGAGCTCTTAGCATAGATAACTACTAATATCTAATTACTTTTCTCTTACAAAAACTTAGTCGATAATTTTGCTCGATTTTCCGTCTCTTACAAAACGAGAAATATTATTAGAAAATTCTCAAACTTATACATTATGATCATCAAGCTGCTAGATTAACTAATATGCAACCAATATGATCATATCATAAACAACTTTTAATATATTCTCGATTTTTCGTCTCCAACGAAAAATAAAACATTCTTAGAAAATTATAATTAATTTACTCAATAATCATCATGCTTACTAGTGACCAATTATGCAAACACAACTTCCAAACTATTTTTATTCCTTCGATTTTTATCAAATGTTCGTCTCCAACGGTTTATATTTTATTTTTAGAAAAATCTAAATTAAATATATGTTCAACTACATGTTTCCTAATGCTCATATCCATAATCACTTTCCTCATATTATCATCATACTTCAATCTACATCATATTCTTCATCTCATTCAATAAATAAAATATTTTTAGAAAAATCTCAAATAATTAACATATGCTTATATCATCACATAGAAGCATAATCTATAAACAATTTATCAAGAATCAAAGCTAAAATAAAAAGCCTAAAATTCTAAGATTTTCGGTCATAGCACAAAAAATGTGCAAAACTTGGATCCAACCTTAATTCTTTTATTAAAAACACTCCCAATCAACATTTAAACATTAATTAAAAGCTCAAACATCAATCCAATGATCTTCCAAAATTTTCGAAATTTTCAAGATGGAAAGAATGAAATTTTGTTTGGTTGGGAATGAAGAAGAAACTCCTACCTTGTCAAAATCGAACTCGGATCGAAAATCGGACGGTAAACGGAAGAGTAATCGAGACTTGAAGCTTGAAGAATTGAAGAAATGGAAGAAAATGGAGTTTGTTGCTCATGGGGGGAGGGACGGCAGTTGGGGGGTGAATGAGAGAGAGAGAGTTGTTTTTAATAGGTTTATTTAGGATAGATTTTATTTAATTTAATATCTAGATATTTAAGTTTTAAACCGTGAATTAAAACGAGCAACGAGATTCTTAGACGACAATATTTTTGACGAAAATGGTCGAGACCATTGAATCCGAAATATTTTAATTAGCCGGGAATGCCGGTTCGTTTTTCGGAAAACGAGAAAAAGTCGAGACGCGACGGGTCGATAAAAATATCCGGAAATGACAAAAACTGACTTTTTGGAAAAAGATTCTTATCGAGAAATAAGTGAATGGAAATGCAGACGCTGCTCAATTCCGATGTCTCGAACGAAAAATTAATCGGGCGCCGAAATCATAATCCTGTATCCGGTTACTCGATTTCTGTAATTAATTTTCAGAAACGGATCGCGCCATAAATCTTATAATTGAAAATTAGAAATTAAGAAATGCAAAACTTTAATAATTAATAAAATTTTAATTATGACGAGATAATAAAACCCGGGGTATTACATCCTACCCCTCTAACAAAAAATTTCGTCCCGAAATTTGCATACCTTCTGCACTTTATTAGGGACACTGGACTTTCTTCTTGTCATAGTTTTGCTTATAACTCTTCATCTCGTCCGTGACAATCGCATCGGAGTTTAACTGAAGAAATTTACTCGTTCCTCGAACTTTGTACTTGTATTATTCTATAACACAAGTTCTTACATAAGGTTACTTCATATATAGTGTATGATCACCGGTTTTGGATCAATACTCATTTCTTAACGTACGAAACATAAATTACGTACATTCCTCTTTCTTAGTGGCAAAGCCGACTCATAGGTTGTTGGACCTACACTACTTAGGATCTCGACAGGTCTTAAATGATGATTCTTAACTTTTATTCTTTTCAATATGTACAACATTCTTAGAAAAGAATTTTTTTTTTTTTTTTATGAAAGAAAGTAAGATTGTCACTTTAGTCTTTTTGTTCGAATTACACTTATCGATATAGGTTGTTGGCATCAAGCATCATATTTTACCTTCTTCAAATCTTTAACTCATATCTACACTTATTTGTATAAGCTATATGTCCATTTCTCCATCTCTTTGATTTTCTGCTTAAGTTAGGTTGACTTCCTCAACCATTTACTGTATTTGACTATGGGCCAAAGAGTTTTTCTCACGACCATCTCATCCAAAAATACGAGTGATCTATATCCTTAGCCTTACAAGAACACATTCTTATTGATGTTGGCAACTAAAACTCGCAACGTATTTTTATAATTTGGATTTATCATTTCCGACTGTTCGTCGGTTTGAGATATTGTTCTAAATTTGAAATGATTAATCAATCTTTCATAATCTTGTTAACATGTGATGTGAACCTAGAGTCACATTCGACCGACTTGAGATTGGTAAATCCATAAGGGCGTACGATTTTTTTTTTTTTTGCATAAAACTTTTGCAAGTTTATTTAATTAACCCCATTTTTTTTTCCGAAGAAAAATGCCTTATCTTTTTAATTTTGATCCCATATGATCCAAATGGTCGTGCTCTTACGCGCCAATTAATTCATATAGACATAATACGGGTATTTACTTATAGTTTATTTCTTTTACTTCCGGATCGGTAGTGGTCTAAACATTCTATGTGGTCTTTAGTGTGGGGTTTCTTACATGCTCACAAGTAATTTATCCATATACAAATGATAATATATTTCTTCTTGCATTTCAAAAGAAAAAAAAAATTCGTTTGGGCGTTCACAATACTTTTGTTAATTTTATGGAACTATCTCTAATTTCAATTAATAACTAATGTTCATTCGGCCTTGCGGCAAAGCACATACTTTCAAAAAAAATTCATCTCCTTATCGAGCTAAAAAAAAAATTATCATCATTTTTCGTGGTTGGCACTTATAACTATAATGGAACTTTGACCGGCTCGACAGGTAGACCATTACTAATTTTAGTTTCTCTATATGTTGTAAGTTCCTTCTCTCGAATAAGCAATTATTCTTCTTGATCTTGATCTTTTGACAAGAAGCACTAGTTACTATATTTTTCTATCATGGATGATACTTTATAGTTAATTCTTATAACTAATTATTGTCATTTCTATTATTTCATTCTCAAGTTTCTCCACTCGAGAAAGTACTTGAGGTTCTTAAGGTCGGTGAAGATCTCACATTCTCATTTATAAAGTAGTGCTTCTATAAATTTAGTGCATGCAACCATGCAACTAACTCATGGTCATAAGTGGGATAGTTTAGTTCATATATCCTTAACTGATGTGACGAGCAACATGTAATCTTTCATTTCTTTAAAAGCGTGTAGCCTAGCTTATATTAAGGATATCTGCTAACTTATCAATTCTTCATTCCCGACTAGGAATGTGAACACTTGAGTCATAGTTAACCTCGACTTTAATTCCTTAATTTTTTTTTTACTTTGGTCGCTGTCTTGGCCAAATTTTGAAATATTCTTCTGATTGTTTGTAATTATCTGGATGGAGTATTCCAGTTTTAAATGCCTTGACCTTTATCGGGTTAACTTCAATATCCTTTATTAACAAGACATAATTACTTCAGATTATTTTGTACGATGTCCCAAGAAACATCACTTTCCTATGGGAAACTCATAATTAAGGATATGACGCCCAACATTTTCCATGCTTTATTCTTGAGTCCGAATGTTTCCTTGCAATGTTTTTTTTTTTTTTAAACAAATGAGAGTATTATCAATAACTTGGGTACCAATTATTCATTTACTTACGAATCTATTGGTTTTCTAAAGGGCATCCGATGACCCTATAATGTCCATATTTTTTTTTTTTTGATATTGTCAAACAAATAATCTTTTTTTTTCTCATCTTAAGTAGGTAATGGATGACTCCCTTCGACTTTTCAAATCTATTGCTTCCATTATAAAAGAGAATATCTATTCTTGATGGTGATTTATGTTTGCCCTTCTTAATCCAATAAACATTTTAGTGCATTATCCTTCTTCCTCATGAAATAGGACCAACTTTTCTTCATAGATCTATTGAGTTGTATTGAATCTAAATTCGTTAACTCGAGATTCCGAACCTTCAATTTCTTTAGGTTACTTAGAGTCATGTTTTTGACACCATGATAAGCTTTGCTTTGCCTATTCTAGGCAATTTTTATTGATCTACGGAGTTTTAACCGAGTATGTTACCTTACCATATATTCATCTTTTAACATTACTTCTTTCTTTGAACTCATTGCCAAGTTTTTAACTTTGCATTCTTCTTTTTATAAATCATTAACGGTCTAGAAGATTGTAGCGATGGATTCGTTCGTATTAATTCTCTTACTTGGAGACTAACCTTATTTATACTCGTAGTTTGGATTATAATTTTTCGTCTTCATGGCATCTAGTTGCACCATGTTATCTGTAGTATCCCGTCTTTCTTAAGTAATTAAAATAATTAATCTTCTGAGAAAGACAAGAATTTTAGTAAAATAAAGATTTTCTTTCCGAAAATTTTATCCGGCAGATATATTCTACCGGAAAAATGAGTTTTAATTAATTTTTATCGTCTCGGTTAATCCGAAACGAAGAAGTTTTTACATTTATCAATAGATGATAAATGTTTAGTCATTAATTGACAAGAAGAAGAATTTAATTTAATTACGTGAAATTTTACGTAATTAATCGCTTAAAAATTTAGTTTCGGTCGATTTGAAAATGCTTCAAATCTCCGATTCTTTCTGTGAGATTTTTATCTAAGGTTCGTGAAACCTTAATCTTAATTACTGTGTTGAGAAATTAGAGAATTATTAGAAGATTAATTAGTTATTAATTAATTGAATTAATAACTAATTAAATGAATTAACCAAAACTTAGCTATTAAGTTATAATTTAATAATAACCTAACCTATACATCTAGACCTAGGTTATAACTATTATATGAGGATTATTACTCTCATCTCTCTCTCATTCATACACGCACACACACAAACACAGCAGCCCCTCTCTCTCTCGATCTCTCATCCTCACTCTCAAACTCACACACAACTCCATTGTTGATCATCATCCAAGCTTCCAAGACCAAAGTCATCTTCTCAAGTAGCTAAGTAAGATTTAATTTCATCTATTCCAAGCTCCTAATTCATGTTCATGGTGAAAGATATATATATATATATGTGTCGAAAATTTTGGGGAGAATTTGTAGAAATTGGTAGATGTGGTTCATGCCTTCATATGTTATTTATATGATGATTTTAAGATGTTAGATGATCAATTATTAGCTTAAGGTGGTGCATGAATCACTCTAATCATGTATATATATTTCGACATTTTTGGGGAGAAATGGAGGAGTGTTTAGATGATATTGATCTTATGGTATGTTGCTTATATCATAATTATATGATGATTTGTGTGATTAAATTAGAAAAATCAAAACCCTAACCCTAAGTTGCATGAAAATCGAAATTTAGAAGAAAATGCTAAATTTTAATTCATGCATTGAATCATGATTTGTTCTTCATGAATTATGCTTAGAATATGATTATAAGATCAAATATGTAATTAGATTTAAGCATGGAAAACCCTAGCTATCAATTGGCAATTTTCGAAAATGAGAAGAAAATGGGAAATAATGAATGCATGAATTGTATGATTGATTTAATGATATAAATGAGTTTAGTTAAGTATTTTAAGAATGTTTCATGTTGGAAGTAACTAAAAATTTCCAACCAATTTCATTTTGTGAAAATAATCGATTAAATAAGAATATAAATTAGGGTTTAATAATGTAATGTTATATGATGAGTTTGATGATTCAATTAAAGATATATGAGATTACTGAAGTATATTAGATCAAGAGATAATGAAACAAAAGCTTGATTAACCTTAGAAACCCTAGAAAATCGAATTAGGGTTCTTAAATTAGGGTTGAAAGATTAATACTTAATTGAATGAAATGAAGAAATGAGCTTAAGATAATAATTAAGTATATTAGAAATTAAAAAGAAGAGAAAATAATTAAAGAAATATTAATTTTAATATAACCGAAAATTTAAAATAAATAAATAAAATATTAATAAAATTTTAATTAAGAAATTAATTGCATTTATGAACTTCTTAATAAAAATTAAGTGTTATATAATTTTATGGAAATTTAATTCAAAGAAATAAAGATTTTTCTATTTATGGTTGATTTTCCCGAATTGGGAATTTATATGTTTAATTGAGTTAATGTGTGTATTTAAAGTATAATTATGTTTGTTATAATTAAATAAAGGTATAGAATTAAATTGAAGATTTTCCGAATCCGTTAGACGGATTAAAATCGATTTAGTCAGTTGTGATGAATAGTAGTTTATAAATATTAATGTTGTATGAGAATTGATTAATATTGATGCTTAATGAGGAATTTAGATAGATTAAGATAGATTAAGAACGTTTGAAAAGTTAAGATAGGAATTCTCGAATTTCATCGAGTTACGACGTAGAAATTCGAATAGAATTTCGTTAAGGATATCGAAGTCGTTAGTCGATAAAAGCTCTCGTTCTAAAATCGTTATTCCGTTTCGATTAAAGGAGCAAGCGGAAGCGGGAGCAGAAACGTGAAGTAAAAGGACTACAAGCGTTAGAGCTTAAAGTTTAAAGCTTAAGTTTATCGAATTGGGCTTTCTAAACTAAAATATGTGAAAAGCATGATATCGTATGTTTTACAAAGTTTTGATACTTGCCAAATGATTTTAAAAATGTTTAAGTATGTTACCATCTACTTCAGAAAGACGAATTCGGTTTCACGCAAGGTGAAATCTGTGTACACATTGGTAATCGTGCGCATTTCTTTGATAGGCCGATTATTCATAATCGTGAGCCTTTCCTTGATATGCCGATTACAAGTGATTGAGAAAGAGGCCTCTTTCTCATCACCATTATTTATTTGTAGATATGGTTCATACTGTTATAAATGTCTGCAGACAAATGATTTTGAAAAGAAAGTATTTTTAGCATTTTACGAGTTGTTTTCAGAAAATCCTCGTATTATGTTTTCTGGCAAGTTTTCATATATAGCTGTATTCAGCAAAGTTTTCAAATGTTTTCGGCATGTGTTCACTGAGTACGTAGTACTCGACTCGCATGTTATTTCTAAAACGTGCAGGTTAGCAGGGATGAAGATGATGAGTACTGGATGGACTATTGTTGTTGTTAAATGTTGTTATGTAAAGAAAGTCGTTTTTGAGAAGTTGACCTAGAATATATGTCTTCATACATATATTCTCATGTTTTCCGCTGCAAGAAAATGAAGTTTAATGTTGTTATAACGTTTAAATTCTAAAGTCGAACTCTTTTGCTAAGTTCTTTTGAAACTCAACCACTTAATCACATGTATATAAGTTGTTAGTTGTGCCGAGAAGCTTTGTCGAACTTGAAACAGTTTTCTTTATATTGTTTTCTTGATCCTCAAATAAATTCGTCATCTTCTTGATCAATTGTCGGTTATTTGGTTGATCAGGTCTTTTGATTCCAAGTGATTTGAGTTATGTTTATTGATATGTATGTCATATTGAATTCAGTTGATCGTCTCGAATCATATATGTCGTATTATTCTATAATGATGAGTTGTTAAGTATGGTTATTCTTTTGAACGATAGCCGGGTCGCTATCTTAATTTCCTTTGTTAATCATAAATTGTGTAAGTCGTGGGACCTACCGGCCTTGACATCTAATATCGAGGTTCGGGCTGCGACAGAGTGGTATCAGAGCGGGTCTGACTGCTCTGAATAATATTTTCTAAAATCTAGTCTATTTAAAACCCTAGATTAGTTTAGAGCAATGTCTTCTGCTCCAAGTTGTTTTCTGAAAGTCTAGTCTGGTTTGAATTCCTAGACTAGTTAGTTTTTAACAACAACTGAAGTCCAGCATCTCTCATCTCATCCAGCTATCCAGGTACGAATTTCAAATGTTTCTAGTTATAAAGTTTGGAAGTTGAAGTATATATATAATTGTTGTGTTTTAGCCTCTAATGTGATTGGTTGTTGGTGATCGATCATAAGCGAGATAATGGATCAGTTGTGCAAGCAAGTTGAGTATTTATCTGTGGAATATAACATGAGCCTGGAACACCCTTTTGGAAGCGACATTGAGTATGTTGAGACAGTGGATTCTCAAAACTATTCGTAATTTCAGTTTAGTTAATTATTTAAATTTTCTTTTATAGGATGTCCAACTCTAGAAGCGTAGCAGCGATGATTGAATTTCACCACATACATATGAGTTACACAGAAACCCTAGCAGAGTTTTTAGCTCGGTACCATAGGGTTTGGATGGACATCCATGAATCAAATATCTCGGGAGTTATTGGTATAGTTAGGATAGTTCCTCTGCTTCCTGAGGATTGGCAGGAGTGGGCGGCATCGATTGCTGCAAGGTACGTTACTCCCCAATATTGGGATGGTGTCTTGTTTGGAGATTGCAGAGCGTTCATAGCTGCAATTAGTACTCAATATATGTGTTTCTCGTACCCACCTCCTGGACCATATCAGCCATTGATTCCTGTTGGTGAGTTTGGTTTACAACATCTCATGCCCCAAGATTACCCTATTCTGGATCAGAATCCTCCAGAAAATCCCGAACCTATTGCTTCTCCCATCCATGGAGATAATGGATTTGATGCTAACTCTTTTCTTGTTGAGCCATTGGCAAATGGCTATGTTTCGTCTCCCTCCCAAATCGAGACTCAAACCTTTGTTCCTGAGCCTTCTGTTTTGCCTAACGGCGTAGCCTCAGCTTCTTTTGTTGAGGAAGTTCCAAATGATCCTTCCGTTGAAACATTGCAAGCTTTGAATTCTTCAGAGCTTGATGTCATAGTTGGAGCCCAGCCTATTCTATTTGACCCTAATGTGGCTAGCACCTCTGGACCACGTCACTATGATAGTGACGAGGATAACGTTGATCCAGAAGTTGGACCAACCGAAGGATACTTCCACCTCCGTAGAATACCATTTACTCATTTAAGTTTTCAGCCTAGCTTTAGGCCGTCGCCGGGAGAGGATATTACTTATGCCCCTCGTGTGACTTTGGACGGAGTGGAGAGGGCAGAGGAGAGCACGGAAATGGAAGAAGAAGATCCAAGTGAGGAGGATCCGAGAGACGACGAAGAGGAGGAAGAAGAAGAGGATCCGTCAGAGGATGAGCAGTGAAGGGAAGTGTCGGGAAGTTGATAAAAAAAAAAAAAAAAAAAAAAAAGATAATGATGTAAATATATGTAATAGACTAGTAAGCGAACAACTTTTAACATTTATGTTGTAAATAAGTTCTTGTACATAGAAGCATAATATGATAGTATAGCGAATCGGAAGCGAAGTAGAATTCCGCTCCGATAAAAACATTTTGCGTGATGTTAGAAAATCACGGTTCATATAGGGAATTTTTGGGTGTAAATAATTCCCTACCTTTTGTAAAAGTCCTCAAAGAGGCAAATTTTCCTACTAAATGAAGAAGTAAGTTGAGCAAAGATCAGCTGGATAAATCAAGCTGACTGGAAAATCAAAGCCAGCTGGAAAAACTGAGTTATCTGAGAACCGAGCTGGCCGGAAAACCGAGCCGGAAAACCGAGCCGGCCGGAAAACCGAGCCGGCCGGAAAACCGAAAAACCGGGGAAAACCGAGCCGGGCCGGAAAACCGAGCTGAAAACCGAGCCGGAAAATAGCCGATCGAGTCCAATCAGTAAATCCAATTGACCGAGTTCAGTGGTAATTCAGTGAGTAAATCCAATGAGTCAAGGTAAATCCAAATTGACCGAGTCCAAATTAAATCCTGAGAGTAAATCCAAATTGATCGAGTTCAATTGTAATTCCAGTGAGTAAATCCGACTGAGTCACTTAAATCCGAGTCCAAAGTAAATCCATTCGAGTTCAATTGGGTAATTCAATGAATCCAAATTGACCGAGTTCAACAGTAATTCAAGTGAATCCAAATTGATCGAGGTTTAGATAATAGAAGTTAAAGTAAAGAAGTGAGGTAGGGAATGGAAAAAGATCGATTAAAAGCTCGGACGAAGAAAACAAGACAAAGCGTCGAACCGGCACCGGGCGCGACCACAGCGCGCGGCGCGCCAGCCCCACGACAATTTCAGCATCGGGCGCGGGTTGGTGTGGCGCGGGACAATCCGCCGGAGGTCAAGTCGCGCGCGCATGAAGGAAATCTCTTCTTGGCCGCGCGACGTCTGCGCGCGGGACGGCGATCTTGGCGCGGGATAGTTCGATCCAGCGCCGGGGTTTATTCGTCCATTCCGTTATCGTTCGTAGTTGTTCATTCTTCGTTTATTTTGTTCGTAGTTCGTTTCGTTTTAGTTCATTTCATTCTTCGTTAGTTTCGTCCGTTAATCGTTTCGTTCATTATTCGATTATCATTAGTTTAGTGCGTCGTTCGTTTTATTCGTTCCATTAGTTATTCGCTATCGTTAGCTTAGTTAGTAATTATTTTAGTTAAAAAAAAAAATGTTGAGATAAAGTTAAAAATCTCAAAAGAGATTTATGAGGAAGTTTGTACATCAAGATGATATTATTCATCTCTTGATTATAAAGAATGAAGAGCTAATTAAATAAATAGGTATATATATAAAAAAATTACTACTGGAAATTTTTTTAGTGATTATTTGATGATAAGCGTGAATCTTTTGATTCATTAAAGTTATGATAAAGTTTATATGCCAAGATGATGCAATTATTTCCTTGAAATATTAGGAATACATATTAGCTAAATTTTACTTAGCAAAGATAAGTATGAAAAATATGTGTTCTTGAAATATTTTTGTGATTTTAGTAATGAATGAATTGTTGATTCATTAAAAGTACGATGAGTATATTATGCATTAAAGAGGTGATAAGAAAATTTTTCTAAATTCTAAAACCTAGAAAAATTTATTTCCCTTAAAATACTTTTAAAGAAAGAAGAATTTTTATTAAAGAATAAGACTTTGTTAGAAAGAAAGAATAATTCGAATGAAAATCCTGGTTAATTAGAAAATGCCGCCAAGAGGTAGACCAAGAGGCCGAGGTCGAGGAAGGGTTGAAGATGAAACCGAAAGAGAACCTACCCCACCTCCTCCTCAACCTGAAAGGAGAATAGAAGAATTATTTTTGCGGCAAAATCCTCCAACTCTCGATGGAAGAGGAAGTCCTTCAGAAGCCGAAGAGTGGATTCGTGCGCTGGAAAGAATTTTCCGTTTTCTTCGATGTACGGATCAAGAACGTCTAACATGCATGTCTTATCAGCTCAAGGGATCTGCGGATTACTGGTGGGAAGCTCGTCAAAGGGCATATACCCCTGAACAACTGGAGAACCTGACGTGGGAACAATTTAAGGATGCTTTGTTCGAAAAATTCGTTCCTCGAAGTTATCGAAAGCAGAAGGAGAATGAGTTTGCTAATCTCAAGCAAGGTAAGAAGTCAGTAGCCGACTATGATCGCGAATTTTGTGATTTGGCACGTTTTGCTCAAGATAAGGTGGACACAGACGAGAAAATGGCTGAACTTTTCCGAGCGGGTCTTCGGCAGGAAATAAGAATCGTTCTGGCCAGTCAAAGTGCATTATCGTATGCCGAGACTTTAAACAGAGCTTTGGATATGGAATTGGCAATGCAGCCAGATAAGTCTTCTCAGACTTCAGCAGCCACACAAGTTCAAACCCCAGTGACAGTGACAAATCCGCAGTCGTTCAACCAAAGTCAGAAACGAAAATGGAATTTTGGAAGTCAACCTAGTAAGAAGCCCTGGCAAGGACAGCAAGGACAACAACGTCATCAACAGCAGCAATTTAATCAGGGACGATTCAAACAAATTTTCGTCAATCAAGGCGGTTCATCTCAAACTTATCAAGGAATGTCTCCATGTTCCAAGTGTGGCAAGATGCATCAAGGGATATGCAAGGTTTGGAAGTAATAGTGCTATACTTGTGGTCAAGTTGGTCATTATTCGTATCGATTGCCCAACTAAACTGCAAGGAGCGGAGGGAATAGAACATTTCGTAACCAAATTTCGAAATTGAAGGCAATAGAAGTTGTTCCTCAAAGCAACGGCAATAAAGAACAAAATCGCCAAGGGCCGCGATTCCAAAGAAAAGCAAAAGCAACCCCAAAGAATTGAGAATGGAACCCCAAGAAGAATATCAAAGGGTTTTTGCTCTTGATCGAAGCCGTTCGACAAAGATCAAGGAAATTTGATGTATGGGTCAATTAAATGGCATACCCGTTATAATTTTGTTTGATACTGGTGCATCGCATTCATTTATATCAGATGCATGCGTAGATAATCTTGGTCTTAAAGTAGAACGTGCTAGTCAAGACTTGAGAGTAACAACACCGTTAGGTAAATCTACCTCAGTTACTCGCATCTGTCCTAATATAGAGATTGAATTAGGATCTCTAAAGATGTTAGCGAAAACCCTAAATTTAATTAAAATGTGGGATATAGATATTATCTTGGGAATGGATTGGTTGACCGAGAATTTTGCAAGCATTCAATGCAAACAAAGGCAAATTTCATTTCATATGCACAGTCGTGAACCAACTCTATTTTTCGGGATAGAAAGAAGTTGTAAGAAATCGCCGATTATTTCGGCAGTTCAAGCAAGGAGAATGTTGAAAAAGAAAGATGTGAAAGCATATCTTATCTATCTCAACAAGAAGGAAGATAAGGAGAGCAAACATTGAAGATGTAGCCGTAGTAAAAGAATTTCAAGACGTATTTCCACAAGTTTTGCCGGGATTGCCACCGGATAGGCAAGTAGAGTTCACAATAGATCTTGAACCAGATCAGCTCCTCGTTTCCAAGTCACCATACGTAATGGCTCCAAAGGAGTTGCAAGAATTGAAAATTCAACTGCAAGAGTTACTTGACCTAGGTTTCATTAGACCTAGTGTTTCTCCGTGGGGAGCACCAATTCTGTTTGTCAAAAAGAAGGATGGTAGTTTGAGGATGTGCATCGACTACCGAGAATTAAACAAATTAACCTTGAAAAACAAATATCCTTTGCCGAGAATAGATGATCTATTTGATCAGCTCAGAGGAGCAAGTATATTCTCGAAGATTGATCTGAAATCTGGTTATCACCAATTAAAGGTTAAGCAAGAAGATATTTCCAAGACAGCTTTCAGAACAAGATATGGCCACTACGAGTTTGTAGTAATGCCATTTGGTGTGACAAATGCTCCAGCCGTATTTATGGATCTCATGAACCGAGTATTCCATGAATTCTTGGACAAATTTGTCGTAGTTTTCATTGATGATATTCTCGTGTATTCAAAGAATGAATTAGAACACGAGGAACATCTACGAACTGTTCTGAAAAGGTTGAGAACCGAAAGATTGTATGCCAAATTTAGTAAATGTGAATTTTGGCTAAGAGAAGTACATTTCCTTGGACATGTTGTATCTCCTGAAGGAATCAAAGTTGACCCTTCAAAAGTACAAGCAGTTCAGGAATGGAAAGTTCCAACCACACTACATGAAATTAGGAGTTTCTTAGGTCTAGCAGGCTACTATCGGAGATTTATCGAGGGATTCTCCAAAATAGCTAAGCCAATGACCCATCTCCTAAAGAAAGAATCAAAATTCAAATGGTCAGAAGAATGTGAGGAAAGTTTCCAAGAACTTAAAAAGAGATTGACCATCGCCCTGCTATCGGTTCCGCATTCGGATAAAGATTATGTTATTTATATACGGATGCATCAAAGAACGTACTAGGTCGTGTCCCGATGCAAGAAGGAAGAGTTATTGCCTATGCTTCTAGACAAATTAGACCTCATGAAATAAACTATCCAACTCATGATTTGGAACTAGCAAAGCGGATAGTACATGCTTTAAAAATCCGGAGACACCATCTTTATGGAACGAAATGTGAAATCTTCACAGATCACAAGAGTCTCAAATATTTCTTTGAGCGAAGAATTAAATATGAGACAAAGAAGATGGCTCGAGTTAGTTAAAGACTACGATTGTAAAATTTCCTATCATCCAGAAAAGCAAATGTAGTTGCCGATGCGTTAAGCGTAAAAGGAAAATCGGAATTTGGATTTCTTCTAACTCAAGAGAAAGAACTCATTAAGAGTTTCGAAGAACTGAGGTTAGAAGTAATTCTACCTCCGCAATCTGTTGAGCAAATGGTTGCAGCTATGGAAATAATTCCAGATTTAAGATTGAGAATTTCCAATGCTCAAAGAAAAGACGAGAAATTGGAAAAGTTACGAATGAAAATTCGTCAAGAGAAAAATGAAAATTTTAAGCAGACAGGAGATAATGTTCTCCTGTATCGAGGAAGAATTTGTGTGCCGAATGATGAAGAATTAAGGAATGAAATCATGAGCGAAGCTCATGAAACTCCTTATTCAAATTACTGGAGGCACCAAAATGTATCAAGATTTGAAACAAACATTTTGGTGGGAAGGAATGAAAAGAGACATAGCTTTTTTTGTGGAAAGATGTTTAGCACGTCGGCAAGTAAAGGCATTGCATCGTAGACCCTATGGGAAGCTACAACCTTTAGATATTCCAGAGTGGAAATGGGATAAAATTACCATGGATTTTGTAACTGGGTTACCTAGATCCAAACGAGGAAATACAGCGATATGGGTAATAGTGGATAGATTGACAAAATCTGCACACTTCATACCTATTCCCATAACTTATGGCGCAGATAAGTTAGCTCAGCTGTACGTGCGAGAAATTGTGCGATTGCACGGAGTACCTAAGTCGATCACTTCGGATCGAGACTCAAAATTTACTTCTCATTTTTGGAGAAGTATGCAAGAAGAATTAGGTACCAAATTGAACTTCAAGACGGCTTTTCATCCTCAAACGGATGGTCAATCAGAAAGAACCATTCAGATCTTGGAGGATATGTTGAGAACTGTTGTTTTAGATCGAGGAAGTCAATGGGAGCAAATTTTACCTCTTGTTGAATTTGCTTACAACAACAGTTATCAAATGACGATTGGCATGGCACCCTACGAAGCCCTTTATGGAAAGAAGTGTAGATCTCCGCTCCATTGGGATGATGTGGGCGAGAGAAAAATATTAGGGCCTGATTCAGTGGAAGAAATGATAAAGATTGTGCGTCAAATCAAACAAAGAATTAAAGAAACACAAGACCGTCAGAAGTCTTATGCTGACGTCAGAAGATCAGCATTAGAATTCAATGTGGGTGATAAAGTTTTCTTGAAAGTTTCGCCTTCAAGAGGAATTCAACGATTTGGTGTTAAAGGAAAGCTTAAACCTCGCTACATAGGACCATATGAAATTCTGGAAAGAATAGGTCAAGTAGCATATAAGCTAGCTTTACCGCCAAGTTTTGGAAATTCACATAATGTGTTTCATGTATCTCAGTTGCGGAAATATATGTTTGATTCTAAGCACGTCATTCGTCGAGAAGAAGTAGTCCTTGAACCAGATCTCAGTTATGAAGAGAAACCTGAAGCGATTTTGGATCGGAAGGTCCAACAGCTTAGAAATAAGTCGATCGCGTCAGTAAAAATCAAATGGAGGCATCATGGACTAGAAGAAGCAACATGGGAGTTAGAAAGCAAAATGAGAGAAAAGTATCCCGAACTCTTCCGAGAGGTAAGCAAATTTCGGGACGAAATTTATTTTTAGGGGGAGAGAATGTAGTATCCCGTCTTTCTTAAGTAATTAAAATAATTAATCTTCTGAGAAAGACAAGAATTTTAGTAAAATAATGATTTTCTTTCCGAAAATTTTATCCGGCAGATATATTCTACCGGAAAAATGAGTTTTAATTAATTTTTATCGTCTCGGTTAATCCGAAACGAAGAAGTTTTTACATTTATCAATAGATGATAAATGTTTAGTCATTAATTGACAAGAAGAAGAATTTAATTTAATTACGTGAAATTTTACGTAATTAATCGCTTAAAAATTTAGTTTCGGTCGATTTGAAAATGCTTCAAATCTCCGATTCTTTCTGTGAGATTTTTATCTAAGGTTCGTGAAACCTTAATCTTAATTACTGTGTTGAGAAATTAGAGAATTATTAGAAGATTAATTAGTTATTAATTAATTGAATTAATAACTAATTAAATGAATTAACCAAAACTTAGCTATTAAGTTATAATTTAATAATAACCTAACCTATACATCTAGACCTAGGTTATAACTATTATATGAGGATTATTACTCTCATCTCTCTCTCATTCATACACGCACACACACAAACACAGCAGCCCCTCTCTCTCTCGATCTCTCATCCTCACTCTCAAACTCACACACAACTCCATTGTTGATCATCATCCAAGCTTCCAAGACCAAAGTCATCTTCTCAAGTAGCTAAGTAAGATTTAATTTCATCTATTCCAAGCTCCTAATTCATGTTCATGGTGAAAGATATATATATATATATGTGTGTCGAAAATTTTGGGGAGAATTTGTAGAAATTGGTAGATGTGGTTCATGCCTTCATATGTTATTTATATGATGATTTTAAGATGTTAGATGATCAATTATTAGCTTAAGGTGGTGCATGAATAACTCTAATCATGTATATATATTTCGACATTTTTGGGGAGAAATGGAGGAGTGTTTAGATGATATTGATCTTATGGTATGTTGCTTATATCATAATTATATGATGATTTGTGTGATTAAATTAGAAAAATCAAAACCCTAACCCTAAGTTGCATGAAAATCGAAATTTAGAAGAAAATGCTAAATTTTAATTCATGCATTGAATGATGATTTGTTCTTCATGAATTATGCTTAGAATATGATTATAAGATCAAATATGTAATTAGATTTAAGCATGGAAAACCCTAGCTATCAATTGGCAATTTTCGAAAATGAGAAGAAAATGGGAAATAATGAATGCATGAATTGTATGATTGATTTAATGATATAAATGAGTTTAGTTAAGTATTTTAAGAATGTTTCATGTTGGAAGTAACTAAAAATTTCCAACCAATTTCATTTTGTGAAAATAATCGATTAAATAAGAATATAAATTAGGGTTTAATAATGTAATGTTATATGATGAGTTTGATGATTCAATTAAAGATATATGAGATTACTGAAGTATATTAGATCAAGAGATAATGAAACAAAAGCTTGATTAACCTTAGAAACCCTAGAAAATCGAATTAGGGTTCTTAAATTAGGGTTGAAAGATTAATACTTAATTGAATGAAATGAAGAAATGAGCTTAAGATAATAATTAAGTATATTAGAAATTAAAAAGAAGAGAAAATAATTAAAGAAATATTAATTTTAATATAACCGAAAATTTAAAATAAATAAATAAAATATTAATAAAATTTTAATTAAGAAATTAATTGCATTTATGAACTTCTTAATAAAAATTAAGTGTTATATAATTTTATGGAAATTTAATTCAAAGAAATAAAGATTTTTCTATTTATGGTTGATTTTCCCGAATTGGGAATTTATATGTTTAATTGAGTTAATGTGTGTATTTAAAGTATAATTATGTTTGTTATAATTAAATAAAGGTATAGAATTAAATTGAAGATTTTCTGAATCCGTTAGACGGATTAAAATCGATTTAGTCAGTTGTGATGAATAGTAGTTTATAAATATTAATGTTGTATGAGAATTGATTAATATTGATGCTTAATGAGGAATTTAGATAGATTAAGATAGATTAAGAACGTTTGAAAAGTTAAGATAGGAATTCTCGAATTTCATCGAGTTACGACGTAGAAATTCGAATAGAATTTCGTTAAGGATATCGAAGTCGTTAGTCGATAAAAGCTCTCGTTCTAAAATCGTTATTCCGTTTCGATTAAAGGAGCAAGCGGAAGCGGGAGCAGAAACGTGAAGTAAAAGGACTACAAGCGTTAGAGCTTAAAGTTTAAAGCTTAAGTTTATCAGGTGGGCTTTCTAAACTAAAATATGTGAAAAGCATGATATCGTATGTTTTACAAAGTTTTGATACTTGCCAAATGATTTTAAAAATGTTTAAGTATGTTACCATCTACTTCAGAAAGACGAATTCGGTTTCACGCAAGGTGAAATCTGTGTACACATTGGTAATCGTGCGCATTTCTTTGATAGGCCGATTATTCATAATCGTGAGCCTTTCCTTGATATGCCGATTACAAGTGATTGAGAAAGAGGCCTCTTTCTCATCACCATTATTTATTTGTAGATATGGTTCATACTGTTATAAATGTCTGCAGACAAATGATTTTGAAAAGAAAGTATTTTTAGCATTTTACGAGTTGTTTTCAGAAAATCCTCGTATTATGTTTTCTGGCAAGTTTTCATATATAGCTGTATTCAGCAAAGTTTTCAAATGTTTTCGGCATGTGTTCACTGAGTACGTAGTACTCAGCCCTGCATGTTATTTCTAAAACGTGCAGGTTAGCAGGGATGAAGATGATGAGTACTGGATGGACTATTGTTGTTGTTAAATGTTGTTATGTAAAGAAAGTCGTTTTTGAGAAGTTGACCTAGAATATATGTCTTCATACATATATTCTCATGTTTTCCGCTGCAAGAAAATGAAGTTTAATGTTGTTATAACGTTTAAATTCTAAAGTCGAACTCTTTTGCTAAGTTCTTTTGAAACTCAACCAATTAATCACATGTATATAAGTTGTTAGTTGTGCCGAGAAGCTTTGTCGAACTTGAAACAGTTTTCTTTATATTGTTTTCTTGATCCTCAAATAAATTCGTCATCTTCTTGATCAATTGTCGGTTATTTGGTTGATCAGGTCTTTTGATTCCAAGTGATTTGAGTTATGTTTATTGATATGTATGTCATATTGAATTCAGTTGATCGTCTCGAATCATATATGTCGTATTATTCTATAATGATGAGTTGTTAAGTATGGTTATTCTTTTGAACGATAGCCGGGTCGCTATCTTAATTTCCTTTGTTAATCATAAATTGTGTAAGTCGTGGGACCTACCGGCCTTGACATCTAATATCGAGGTTCGGGCTGCGACATTATCCTAACACATTCATTATCTGAATTCTATTAAATTCATTTACCATCAACAATTAGGTATGCTCAAAATGCATATAAATTTATAATATGGTTCTAATTAATCCTTTTTTTTTTAGTGCAATTAACCTTCACAAATCTCGAAATTTATCTCTATTTCTAAACTCCAACTTTCTATTTCATTTTCCTGTTTTTATCTTTGAGTAAATAAGGACTCGGTGGAGGAGGACTTTGTCTTATATTTGTACTTAGGTCAATGTTCCTTAATTAATTATTTTTCCCCTTTTTCATTTTTTTTCATAAAACTTTTTTTTTTAAAATTTAATTCTATGGTCGGATTTTCTTTCACTTCAGTCTCCCACAACTTGTTATTTCCCCCAGATTTCGTGAGATTTGTTAAATACTTAAGATCAGGTTGACAACTCTTTATTAACTAATGTCGCCTCTATCTTGTACCGTTCTTTGTTCAATACTTTGCACTTCTTTCCTTCGTTCTCTATACTAGATATAGAGTATAATATAATCGTTAACTAACGGTTCTCTTGTACTTGATTGTCATTTTCTTTTCTTTATTATTTATTATTTTTTTTTTTACAGATTTTTAATCGTGGTCTCTTTTCTCACATGATAGTTCTTGGGGTATACTTCTCTACCAAATAAAAATATATATATCCTTTTAAATGAGTGCTTTCACTTATAGTGGAGATTATGTGCTCGTATAAATTTTCACTAGAAATCAATCTAGTGGTTCTGTTATTATACTATACTGTTTCGTCTTCTCTGATACTCCAATTCCATAAGGTCAAATTTTCTTTTCTTTTAAGTTCCTTTCCACTTCTTGGTAATCCTTGAATTTCTTATTCATTCAAGGTAGGTTGTCTTTTATTCATAACTTAAGTCTTGGTTAAGAAATAATTCTCCATGTGTAATTACAAGCTTCCGATAAAATGTGTACTTTCTAAGTTGGAAGATGTTAAAATATTATCCGCACTTAGTAAACTTGGATGGCAAGGTTAATCATTAAGCAATTTGATCAATTCTATCACTGAGGTCTGGTCAAGTTACCAAGGCTGCGATGTGATCCTCTCTATTATCTCGAGTGGGTGCACCTCCTCTATTCTCAATGTCTAAAACTCTTGAATGGACATATTCTTTTGAGTGAGCGAGTATTTCGGCTCTATTTCCTGCCAGCTGATATTGCAGTTGTAGTCCTTAACTAATTCAAGTTATCTTTTTATTTGTCTCGATCTCTCGTTTATCTTAGTAAATATGGCTCGTTATATCATTAGGGAATGATTGATCCAATTCAAGTTCTAACCATCGGATGACTCGTTCTAATATAAGTAGGTGATTTCTCCTTAACAGGATTTTCATTCTCATTACTATTCCAAAGGACTCGTTCTCCAGGGATAAGTCTATCTTTATTTCTTATTATGTTGATCACTTAATGAAACAGGTAGGACATTTGTCTTACGTTTCACTTGGTATTTTAGCATAAAAATGCCTCATCGTCTGGTGTTTTGGCGTCTCAACTATTCGATCGTCTGTAAAGAACCAAAATTCTTATTTGGATAAAACTGTATAAGAGTACACGAATAATATTAGTTGAATTCATCAGAGTAATTTACATTATGCTCTCTTGTATTTTTCTATATTCTTTAAAAGCAACATCAACATTGTATAAGTCTTTTAGTCCATAAATATATCAAAATTCTAGTGTGTCTTTCTAGCTACGAGAAGACTACACTTGCTTATTATGGTATCTAGGTGGAAACTTGAATCCACCTATTGTATTTATCTTTGTGTTAACGCATGTGAGAGAACTTATTATGGGTACTCTATCGCATAGTTTCATAACTCTGTATAATACTTTACCATTTAGTTGAGAAAACTCTAAAGTGGTTAACTTATTGGTTAAGAAGGTTGAGAAGACCTTACTACAATAACTAGCTAGTCGTAAGAGATTGTAATTCTATTACAATATTTGACTAAATGAGATATGACAACTTATTTCCGAACCATTAATACGTCTTAAGGTCGGAAAATTCACTACGTCAACATACCGAGATTCTGGTTATGTGGGTTGATCAGGCCCAACACAACATTTTCTCAGTCATACGGGAATTCAGTCCCGCTTGACGAACTCGCCATATGGGATTACAATCCCAATATGACAAATCCTATGTTTTTATAGAGTCTTGACAAAAATTAGTACTTACATATTACTTCATGTTTTCGCAAACTTAGAGTTCCAGTTAATCGTATCTCAACTTGGAATAACGTCTTTCTTTTAACTTCTATGTTCTTTCTCACCAAATAGGATAAGCGAAATCCCTATAGCATCCGCTACTATTCTGACTAAAGACTCGAAAAAAATTCATTTGGTCCTTCATTTATATGATTTTGTAACAACTTCACTTAATCCCTTTTTATACGCAACTCTTAACTTAAAGACTTCTTGACTTTCGACGAGAGAAACACTAGCAAAAGCTTACTAGCTATTTTCAACAAGCAAAACTAAACGGTTCTCTATAAGGGAAAACAAAGTCACTTTGGAGTTCCGACGAAAATCAAACCCCAAATGAAGATGACTATGCTCATGTCACATGTATGTTAGCGACATTCGTTTCCATTTGCATTTGCTTCTCTTATCTTCATTTTTTTTTTCTCTTTCGATCTCTATCTTCTTTACCACTTTGAAACCAAAGCTTCTTATAAGTCTAGGTTCTTACAGAATCGGGAAAAACCTTAGAAAATATTTCTAAATTCTCATGCCAACATGTTTCTTGAGAAAATATATCATAACTCAAATAATTCCAAGAAAATAAATTCAAGCACCTCATGCTTAGAATAATAATTAAAACATGCTTTCAATGCATTTCGAGACTTTTGAAAAGAATGAGAACTTTTAAAATATTTCACCTCTTTTTTTTTTCGGTTGAGCCGACGTAACGGGGTGTTGAGTTGGTAACATGTTTTCCAAGTTTAGTGATTCAAACTAAACTTTACTTAAAAGAAGACTCAGGTTCAGAGAAACGAAATGCTCTGATACCACTCTGTCACAGCCCCAAATCCCGAAGGACGGCTAAGCCGGGGTGCGACTAGGGGTTGGAATTAAGAAGCGGGGAAGAAGGGGGATTAATGAATAAATAAGGAATAGATCTTGATCAGTCAAAGATATAAACTGAAAAGTACTTTGTTTATTTGAGAGGAAGACAATCTTGAAAGATTGTTAGACATAGAAGCTTAGTACTATTTAGAGTTTCAAGTATAGAATACTTAAACCGAAAAGTGTTATAACATAAAGAGTGTCTGCAGCGGAAAAGACGTAGATTGACTTCACATATGAAGATGTGAAGTCGAGGCTCGACTAGCTTTATTCAATATTTTACAACCACTCAACTTCCGCCGTCACTCGTCACTCAACCTGCATATTTATAAACATATACAGGGCTAAGTACAAAGTACTTAGTGAACACATGCCAAAAACATATAATAGATTTAATGGATTTATCAGGCATCTCAACAGTAACACAACGGGGTTTTTCATTAAAGGCCCGTGCTTACTAAAATTTCTTTTCATAATCGCTTGCAAGCATTTTCTTACTTTTAATTCAATATGACCAAATCTGAATAACGCCGGGGAAGAAGGCCTTCTTCCGCGGTCGCTCCTCACCGTGGCTGGCTACCCCTCAACAGAGTACCACACACTCCGGCTACCGTGTACACTAATTCTGGAAAGCACCCTCTTGGCTAACTCAGAATCCGATCGATTACTAGTTGGCGAACCAACTCAGATAGGCATAATAGAACTCACAAAACAAATTCTTTTATGCCAAGACAATCACTTTAAAACATATTTTTTTTTTAAAGCGATAAGAAAAACAGAGCAAAGCTCGAGTTATTCAGTAAACTGAATAGCCACATTTTATTTGTATAATAGAAAAGCCCACCTTAACGGTTTACAGAACGAAAACCAAGCTTTAGTCTTCCGTCCTTTCTTCTATGTACGATGTTCTCCTTTAATCGTAAATAATTAAATCTTAGAAAAAGATCGAGATGGAAAATGAAAACGAAAAACGGACTCGATAACTATTTAATTTTAGGACTTGCACTTGATTAATCTCTTATTAAAAGTAAAGAGATTTGGGAAAATATCGATTGAAAACCAACTCGGTTCTTACTCGACGGTTAGAACATTCTTAAGGAATAGTCAATAATTAAAAATGACTTAGATGTTTCCAAGAAATCAAGTTAAAACAATTTAACTTGAAGGAAAATAAGAGTTCGGAAAAACTGTGCAACTGCATCAGTTTCTAAGGCAGTTTCAGAACAGAGTGTTTGGAAACAGGGGATGGGAAAGATACCATTAGAAAGCCATGGATGTCTAGTTTCCAACCCAATTTACGGATCTGGATTTTATCAAACAAGCAGGAAGTTATGGCCTCCGGAGTAAAAGGTGGCAGAACTGCCAGAAATCCGGCGAACCCTAACCCTCGACGCACGGTTTCCTAGGCTCGTTAATAGACATCCAAGCTAAGCCATGCAACCATACCAACCATAGCATGCAAATCTTAGGTTCTTAATGCACAAAACATCATGCTTCTCGATTCTCAAATTTGACATTTTCATACTTAACATATTTTTGCAAAATCTAATAAAACATATAATCATATAATCTAACTTTTTATCCAATCATCTAATGACATGATCACCAACTAATCATTTGAGCATCAACTAACAACATAATCAAATCCACAATCAAAATTCTAAACAAAACACGTATACAACTTTTATCGAGCAACGACGAGCGTAGTCGATTTTTCAAAACATTTTTATTAATTCTAATAAAATCATTATAACCATATATAAACATGCTTATTATTTATACACAAACCATTTTATCCAATTACTCGTTTTACGGCTCGATTCTTTCTTTTATCCAAAAATACGTCAACTAACTTTTATTATAAAACCAAGTTCTATAATTCCTTTTCATTTTCTTTCAATTTCCATTATCTTATAACATTAACATAAACATATTAACATGCTTAACTCACCAAATCAAACACTTAATCTATTTCTCAACAATTTCGATCTTTAATATACTTTTAAACAAAGTTAGTCCGTTAATTCTCAAACAAATACACAACGAGCTCTTAGCATAGATAACTACTAATATCTAATTACTTTTCTCTTACAAAAACTTAGTCGATAATTTTGCTCGATTTTCCGTCTCTTACAAAACGAGAAATATTATTAGAAAATTCTCAAACTTATACATTATGATCATCAAGCTACTAGATTAACTAATATGCAACCAATATGATCATATCATAAACAACTTTTAATATATTCTCGATTTTTCGTCTCCAACGAAAAATAAAACATTCTTAGAAAATTATAATTAATTTACTCAATAATCATCATGCTTACTAGTGACCAATTATGCAAACACAACTTCCAAACTATTTTTATTCCTTCGATTTTTATCAAATGTTCGTCTCCAACGGTTTATATTTTATTTTTAGAAAAATCTAAATTAAATATATGTTCAACTACATGTTTCCTAATGCTCATATCCATAATCACTTTCCTCATATTATCATCATACTTCAATCTACATCATATTCTTCATCTCATTCAATAAATAAAATATTTTTAGAAAAATCTCAAATAATTAACATATGCTTATATCATCACATAGAAGCATAATCTATAAACAATTTATCAAGAATCAAAGCTAAAATAAAAAGCCTAAAATTCTAAGATTTTCGGTCATAGCACAAAAAATGTGCAAAACTTGGATCCAACCTTAATTCTTTTATTAAAAACACTCCCAATCAACATTTAAACATTAATTAAAAGCTAAAACATCAATCCAATGATCTTCCAAAATTTTCGAAATTTTCAAGATGGAAAGAATGAAATTTTGTTTGGTTGGGAATGAAGAAGAAACTCCTACCTTGTCAAAATCGAACTCGGATCGAAAATCGGACGGTAGACGGAAGAGTAATCGAGACTTGAAGCTTGAAGAATTGAAGAAATGGAAGAAAATGGAGTTTGTTGCTCATGGGGGGAGGGACGGCAGTTGGGGGGTGAATGAGAGAGAGAGAGTTGTTTTTAATAGGTTTATTTAGGATAGATTTTATTTAATTTAATATCTAGATATTTAAGTTTTAAACCGTGAATTAAAACGAGCAACGAGATTCTTAGACGACAATATTTTTGACGAAAATGGTCGAGACCATTGAATCCGAAATATTTTAATTAGCCGGGAATGCCGGTTCGTTTTTCGGAAAACGAGAAAAAGTCGAGACGCGACGGGTCGATAAAAATATCCGGAAATGACAAAAACTGACTTTTTGGAAAAAGATTCTTATCGAGAAATAAGTGAATGGAAATGCAGACGCTGCTCAATTCCGATGTCTCGAACGAAAAATTAATCGGGCGCCGAAATCATAATCCTGTATCCGGTTACTCGATTTCTGTAATTAATTTTCAGAAACGGATCGCGCCATAAATCTTATAATTGAAAATTAGAAATTAAGAAATGCAAAACTTTAATAATTAATAAAATTTTAATTATGACGAGATAATAAAACCCGGGGTATTACACCGCTCGATCCTTCAATTTAAGAATTAATTTAAATATCAGAGCGAGAAGAGTTTAAATATTAAAATAAGGAATGCCGCTGCTGTATTTAATATTTTCTTCTTTAATCCGACTTTTCTAGGATTTTTCTCTCGTCAATTAGAAACTAAACTTTTCTAATTTCCTTTTCTTTCTTACTTAATTTCTTAATCGATAATTAATCGATTATAACTTCAGGAAACATTTAAAAACTTATAATCATATAATTCATCATTTAACTTCATAATAATATATTACTTAATCACATAAGCATTTAATTGACACTTAAGCTCTTTATTTAATTAATTAAGCATATTAAAATGCTTAATCACTTTATTAACATATAATTAATAATTAATCTCATATTAATTACTTCATCAATTAATAAAACTTATTCTTTATCTTATTATCATTCTAGGATAATAAACATATCCTTTAATCATATAAACATTTAATTAATACTAAAACTCTTCATTTAATTTATTTAGCATATAAAATGCTTAACTTATTTATTAACATTTAATCATAACATTTCATTAATAAAATATGTCCTTGATATATTTACTTATTAATGACATACCATTAATACTTAACTCGTCATTAATACTTCATTAGCAACTAATGACCATCATCATTTATAATTAATAGCTAACATCATCATTAGCATTAAATTAATGATGAATATCATCCTTATCTTTTATTTAATATACAAATAAATTCTTACTATTCATATTTTTTTAACTTAAGAATATTTTCGACTCGACAAACGAGTTCCGAAAAATTTCAATTTAATTCCTTATACTTTTTATACTAAATGTGACATAATTACATAATCACATTATTAATACAGCTCTTCTATACGTATAAACCTCCGACTTCGAAAAATAGCCGGAAAATAGAAAATTCTCAAAACTTCGTATTAAAATTCCGAAAAATTCTACGATACTTAATTTTTATCATAGAATTCATTTCTACCATTATTTTCTTGATTAAAAATCAAATAATACTTTTATTTTCTTTGATTATTTTCGGCCTTTTTAGAAATTGGAAAAATAATTATCCAATTTCATTCTAATCAATTCCAAACATCTTAATTTAATTAATAAGCTATATTTATAGCTTAATCACTTAATTTGATTGGATAAAATAAAAACCCTAATATATATAATATATATATATATTCGGTCCTTATGAAAAATTAGGGTACATTTATTTATTTTTATCCATTTCAAATTTCAACATGTATAATTAATATTCTAGAGATTAATTATAATCTCAATTAATCAATTTAAGCTCTAAATAATTATTTTTTATTTATTTTTAAATGCTGAAAATTCTTAAAATTATGAAATTAAGCTCTAAAAATTCTAACAAAATTCCCACATACTTAATTAAATATTATGAGCTTAATTATATCATCAATTTCATCATTTAACATCTAAATCAAAAAGCTCTACTTTTAAACCCTAGATATTTCGAAATTTCCACAATTAGAATAATTATGCTTCAAACACTTAACTCAATTCATAAACATGCTTAATAACATCATTTAAACCTCCATTGATCATCAAATCAAGTATAAAGCATCAAAATCAAATATTCATATTTTTAGCCAAATTTTCGGCTAATATTAAATTAAATATGAAATTAAATATGAAATTGATTAAATATTTCTCAATTCAATTATTCATCATGCTCATAGACATCATATAAGCTCATATCAATCATCAATTTGATCATAGTAGATCAAATTCTAAAAACCTAAATTTTGGCCTAATTTTCGGCCTTTTTTATAAATAAAATAAATTGATAAATTCTTGCTAAATTGAATCATATAACATGCTTATAATCATCATAGAACCTCATATAATTCATCAATTCAACCATAGGATCAAAGAAATAAATTTCTAATTTATTTCATAAATATTTCGAAAAAAATATAAATGATGCTAGAATTGATTTCTCAATGATTAAATCATAGAAATGTAATCTAAATTACTCCCTAATCATCATACTTGAAGATCAAATCCATACTCCATCATATATATAAATTTCGAAATTTAAAAAAAATAAATTAAATAGAATTTCATGCTTAAACTTGAGTTTTTCCCTTAACTAATGAGAAATCTCACCTTTTTGGAAGATTATAGCACTACGTTCTTTGATAAACCAAGCTTGATTTCTTCTCTTCAATGGTGTGTGTGTGTGCTCTGTTTAGTGTGTGTGTGTCGTGTGTGTTTTAGTGTGTGTTGTGTGTGTTCTGCGTGTGTGTATGTGTTGAGAGAGTAAAGAGAGGTGTGGTGTATATATATATTTTTTTTTAAACTAATCTTTCTCCCAAATTCATTGAATATATCAATTAATTAAGCCTAGTCACCAACATCCTTTATCATGATGTTGGGACAAGCTTAGGTGTCATATAAATATATTTAAATAATAGGTATTAGTGTTAATTATTTAACATATGCTAATTTAGTTACTAATCTTAGATTAATACCTAAATTAGTCATTAATTATTAACAATCAAGATTTAACTAGGAAATAATAATTAAGCTTATACCATAAGCTTTATTTCCTAGGAAAAATTATGCTTAATATATTAACTTAATTAATTAATTAAACATCAAATTAATTAATTAAACATTAACCATAAAAATCTCATTTTAATCGATCAATTAATTCTCTAATTAATTGATCATTCATCAAATAAA
Source organism: Agastache rugosa (assembly GCA_031470985.1). Taxonomy (NCBI): domain Eukaryota; kingdom Viridiplantae; phylum Streptophyta; class Magnoliopsida; order Lamiales; family Lamiaceae; genus Agastache; species Agastache rugosa. Next base: position 11,913,886 of record CM062604.1, read on the forward strand.
TAATCATAGAGGCTCTAATTAAAAAGCTCTCGATACATATAAATTTATTAGGGTTTCTCAAACCCTAATATAAACTTCCTTTAAAAAATTTCGGAATTAAAATCCGAAAATTAAATAAATTGCTGGAGAAAATTCATAAATCCCTAGAAAATCAAATACTTCAAAAATGGCACATATTTCACATATAATGCAAATATAATAGCACATAATCATAAACACCTTTAATATTTCATTTCGGATTAACCGAAACGAAAATAAAACTTAAATCATCAAAATTCAGCAATTTAGGGCTGCCGAATAAATTTATCTGCCTGGACTTAACTTTATACTAAATTCTCGCATTTTAAATATTCTAGTTAATTATCTTAATTAATTACTAAGATTAGTTATGAAAAAGGCGGGATACTACATTCTCTCCCCTTAAAAATAAATTTCGTCCCGAAATTTGCTTACCTTAAAGGAAAAGTTCGGGATACTTCTCTTTCATCTTATCTTCAAGCTCCCACGTAGCTTCCTCTAACCCGTGGTGTTTCCACTTAACCTTTACTGACGCGATCAACTTGTTTCTCAACTCCTGGACCTTTCGATCCAAGATCGCTTCTGGTTTCTCCTCATAACTGAGGTCTGGTTCGAGAACTACTTCTTCCTGTTGAATAACATGCTTGGGGTCGAACATGTATCGGCGCAACTGGGATACATGAAACACATTATGCGAATTTCCAAAACTTGGCGGTAAAGCCAGCTTATACGCTACTTGACCAATCCTTTCCAGGATTTCATACGGTCCTATGTAACGTGGCTTAAGCTTTCCTTTTACGCCAAATCTATAAATTCCCCTCGAAGGCGAAACTTTTAGGAATACTTTATCTCCCACTTCAAACTCTAATTCAGATCTTCGAGAATCTGCATAGGATTTTTGACGATCTTGCGCTTCTTTAATCCGTTGCTTGATTTGACGGACAATTTTGATCATCTCTTCAACAGCATCGGGCCCTAAAACTTTTCTTTCACCCACTTCATCCCAATAAAGCGGTGACCTATATTTTTTCCCATAAAGAGCTTCATATGGTGCCATGCCAATTGTCATTTGATAACTGTTGTTGTATGCAAACTCAACGAGAGGCAAAACTTGCTCCCATTGATTACCTTGGTCTAACACAACAGTTCTGAGCATATCTTCCAAAATTTGAATTGTCCTTTCGGACTGACCATCCGTCTGAGGATGAAATGCAGTGCTGAAATTTAATTTGGTACCCATCTCACTTTGTAAACTTCTTCAAAAACGAGAAGTAAACTTTGAATCTCGGTCTGAAGTGATCGACTTGGGCACATCGTGCAGACGCACGATCTCTCGAACGTACAGCTGGGCTAATTTATCTGCTCCGTATGTTTCTGGAATTGGTATAAAGTGAGCAGATTTTGTCAATCTGTCCACTATTACCCATATGGTTGTGTTTCCTTTCTTAGACTTTGGTAACTGGGTTACAAAATCCATTGTAATACCATCCCATTTCCATTCCGGAGTTTCCAACGGCTGGAGCTTTCCATAAGGCCGTTGATGTAAAGCCTTAACTTGCTGACACGCTAAACATCGCTCTACAAATGAAGCTATATCTCGCTTCATTCCTTCCCACCAAAATTTCTGCTTTAAGTCTTGATACATTTTGGTGCTTCCAGGATGAGCTGTATAAGGCGTTTCATGAGCTTCTCTCATGATCTCGGCTCTTAAATTTTCTTTATCTGGAACACAAATCCTTTCTTTAAACAGGAGAGTGTTATCTCCAGCTTCATGAAAATTTTCAGCTTCTCCTTTGCGAATCTTGAGTCTCAAATTTTCCAACTTTTCATCTTTTCTTTGAGCATCTGTAATTCTCACCTTCAAATCTGGAGTTATTTTCAAAGCTGCAATTATTTGCTCTGTAGTTTGAGGTGGTAGAACCACTTCTATTCTTAACTTTTCAAAACTTTTAATAAGCTCTTTTTTTTGAGTGAGCAGAAATCCTAACTCAGTTCTGCTCTTTCTACTCAAGGCATCGGCTACTACGTTCGCTTTTCCTGGGTGATAGGAAATTTTGCAATCGTAGTCCTTTACCAACTCAAGCCATCTTCTTTGCCTCATATTCAACTCTTTTTGCTCGAAAAAGTATTTGAGGCTCTTATGATCTGAAAAGATCTCACACTTAGCTCCATAAAGATGATGTCTCCAAATTTTTAAAGCATGCACAACTGCTGCTAACTCTAAATCATGAGTTGGGTAATTCTCCTCATGAGGTCTGAGTTGTCGTGACGCATAAGCAATAACTCTGCCATCTTGCATCAAGACACAACCCAATCCATTCTTTGATGCATCCGTATAAACGATAAAATCTTTGCCTGCTTCTGGTACTGCTAGAACTGGAGCGGTGGTTAGTTTCTTCTTAAGCTCTTGAAAACTTTCTTCGCATTCAAGAGACCATTTAAACTTCGATTCTTTCTTCAGAAGTTGGGTCATTGGCCTTGCTATCTTTGAGAATCCTTCAATGAATCTCCGATAGTAACCTGCTAGACCCAAGAAACTACGAATCTCATGGGGTGACTTTGGAGATTTCCATTCTTGAACTGCTTGCACTTTAGAATTGTCTACTTTAATTCCTTCGGAAGAAACAACATGTCCGAGGAAATTTACTTCTTTCAGCCAAAATTCACACTTACTGAATTTAGCATATAACTTCTCCAATCTTAATTTTTCTAAGACAATTCTGAGATGTTCTCCATGCTCCTGCTCACTTCTTGAATACACAAGAATGTCGTCAATAAAGACTATGACAAATCTATCCAAGAATTCATGAAAAACTCGATTCATAAGATCCATGAATACCGCCGGAGCATTTGTCAATCCAAACGGCATTACTATAAACTCGTAATGGCCGTATCTCGTTTGAAAAGCAGTTTTTGGAATATCTTCTTGACGAATCTTTAACTGATGATAGCCAGATTTTAAATCAATCTTTGAGAATACACTGGCTCCTTTGAGCTGATCAAACAGATCATCTCTCCTTGGCAAAGGATACTTGTTCTTTAATGTCAACTTGTTTAATTCTCGGTAATCTATACACATTCTTAGACTACCGTCTTTCTTCTTGACAAATAAAATTGGTGCTCCCCACGGGAAAACACTAGGTCTAATAAATCCAAGATCAAGCAACTCTTGCAGCTGGATCTTCAATTCTTGCAATTCTTTAGGGGCCATTCTATACGGCGCCTTTGATATTGGAGCTGAACCAGGTTCAAGATCAATGGTAAACTCCAATTGTCTGTCTGGTGGTAATCCTGGCAAAACTTCAGGAAAAACATCCTTAAATTCTCGGACTACTGCTACATCATCAATTTTCTTCTCTTGGTTTTCATCTTTGTTGAGATAAACAAGATATATTTGCACATCTTTTCTTCTCAACAGTCTTCTTGCTTGAATTGCCGAAATAATCGGCATTCCTCTCTTTCTTCTCTCTATTCCGAAGAATAGTGTTGGCTCTTTTCCAGGGGCATGAAAAGAAATCTGCCTTTGCTTACACCGAATGGTAGCAAAATTTTCGGTTAACCAATCCATTCCCAAAATAATGTCTACGTCCCACATTTGAATTAGATTTAGGGTCTTGGCTGACATCTTAAGGGAACCAATCTCAAATTCTAGATTAGGGTAAACATGCGTAACTGAGGTAGATTTACCTATCGGGGTTGATACTCTTAAGTTCTGCTTAGCTTTCTCTATTTTAAGGCCAAGAGTATCTACGCATGCATTTGATATAAAAGAATGTGATGCACCGGTATCAAAAAGAATTATAACAGGTACATCATTTATCTGACCCATACCTGCCAGATTGCCCTGATCTTTGACACTTGCTTTCTGCTCAAGAGCAAAAATTCTCTGATGATGCTGCCGATCTTGCTGCATGGTTTGCTGCTTCTTTGGCTGCTGCTGCTGCTGAGGGCGAGGCACTTGGCGCGGACGCTGCTGCGTCTGTGGGACTCCTTCAATGGCCTTTAAATGCGGAGGCTGATACTGATTAGGCTTTCCTCCACCAGTTCCTTGCTACCTATTTGGGCACTGATAAGAATAATGCCCTGGTTGCCCACATGCATAACAATTATTACTTCCTGCTCTGCAAATTCCCTGGTGCATCTTTCCACACTTGGGACATGTAGAAATTCCTTGTTGTCTCTGAGACGAACTTCCTTGACCAACAAAAGGAACTTTAAACTTTCCTTGGGTCGATTGCTGCTGACTCTGCCCAAACCATGGCTTCTTGTTAGGTTGATTTCCAGCATTCCATTTTCTCTTTCCTTTTTGAATCTGGCTTTGGTGTGAAAATTGCGGTTTAACAGCTGCTGGGGATTGAATTGGGGGAGGTGCTGGAGTCTGAACTGATTTCTCTGGCTGCATAGCCAGCTCCATATCTAAAGCTCGGTTTAAAGCTTCCGCATAGGTCATAGCACTTTGACTTGCTAAGACCACTCTTATATCTTGCCTAAGTCCGGCACGAAAAAGTTCGGACATCTTCTCATCTGAATCAACCTTATCAGGGGCAAAACGAGCTAAATCACAAAATTCACGGTCATATTCTGACACCGTCTTCTTTCCTTGCTTGAGATTTGCAAACTCATTTTCTTTTTGTTTACGATAACTTCTCGGAATATACTTTTCAAAAAGAGCTTCTTTGAATTGCTCCCAAGTAAGATTTTCAAGTTGCTCTGGAATAAAAATCTTCTGGCGAGCTTCCCACCAGTAGTCTGCAGATCCTTTAAGTTGATATGACATACATGTGAGACGTTCACGGTCGTCACATCGAAGAAACTTAAAGATTCGCTCTAGAGCACGAATCCATTCTTCTGCCTCTGACGGATTTCCTCTTCCGTCAAAAGTTGGGGGATTTTGTCGAAGAAAAAGTTCTTCAATTCTCCTCTCAGGCTGAGGAGGTGGGGTAGGTTCTTGCTGTTGTTGTTGTTGTTGTTGTTCTACCCTATTTCTTCTTCTACGAGGCATTCTGATTTTAAGAAAATATAAAATCATCAAGAAATAACTTTATTTATTTCAAACTTTTCATTTTAACATTTTTCATCTTATTCTTTATTGCATAAACAATTTCTTCACAAAGCAAATAATTAAATCTTGAAACTCATCATTCAAGAAATTCATATCATATCATATCATAACATAATCACTTGCATAACTTCACTTAATAGTCACATAATGGCAACATGACTTAATTTCATAACTTTTCTTGACTTGACAATCATTATTAAAGCACTCGATTTTCCACAACTTTTCTTAAAGAGCAGCAGGATATTTAACTTATAAATTAAACACTTATAAAAATAATTACTAAAACCATTTTTCTTCTTTCTTTAATACCTAAAGAAATCTTATTTCCATAACATTCTTTACTTTATACTTTTATCCCATCTCTTAACTTTCCTTTATTTGCACATCATAACTTGAATTAACCAAATAGTTTATCTGTCTTTAATAGCTCAACTTTAATTTCTAAAGAGATCTTTTCTTCTTTCATTTTTAACTTACTTTCATAAAATTCTTTCCTTCTTTACTTCATCTTCTTACTTATTTTCATTCATACTTTTCTTTTCTCATAGAACATCATAACTTCACATGTTTCTTAAACATTTTAGAGAGGCAACAATTTAATTTAAATGACCGCTTTGGTCATTTTTCTTCATATATATGGAAAATTGCCTCTTAGAGGTCGTTTCAAAATAAGGGATTTATTTACAGCAAAAATTACCCCTATGTCATCTGTGATGTCCTAACATCACACAAAAATACATCATTATCGGTACGGACTACTACTCCGTTACCGATCTAGCTAACCATATTATGCATCAGATATTTACACACACACATATTTACATCATCATGATCGTCATACTTCATACATATATAAACATAGTAAACATTATCAAAAGATCACAACTCTACTCGGACGGGTCCTCCTCTGGATCCTCTTCTGGATCCTTCTCTGAGGTCACACTCTCGAAACTCGAACTCTCACCCTCGCTCTCAGCTCTCACGTCTCCCTCCAACGTAAGTGGAATCTCCCTGGTAACATCGGCACCCGCCGACGGCTGGAAACTAGCCTCGAAGCCTAACTCGCTAAATGGGATACGACGAAGGTCAGACCATCCAATAGTAACCTCTGCAGCCGGGTCGTCTTCGTCATCCTCGTCGGAGTCGTCACGGCGTGGCTTCGACGAGCTGGCCTCGTCTAAGCGCTGAGGCTCAGGGTAGTAGAAAGGCTGGAGATCAGAGGGCTCAAAAGTATGAGGAATATCCATGAACTGATAAGAAGAAGCTACCTCTAGCGGAGGTGCTGGGTAGTAATCCGAAGTAGGAGGAACAGGAACTAATGCTAAAGCATCTGTCAGTGGTGTGGGTGAAGTAATACCAACTGACGGGTAGGTAGGCTGTGAAACAAAAGCACTTTGGTCAACACCAAAGTAGGAAGTCAAAGGGTCATAAACCGGCTCAGGATCAACAGGAGGGACCATGAACGGGACAGGATCATCCTGTAGCAAAAACTCAGCTAAGAAACCCTCCTCGGTGAAATTGGGAGGTGGACAGTAGGGTCCTGGAGGTGGCGTTGCGTAACACATAAAACGAGAGCTGATCTCTGCAATGAAACCTCGGCAATCACCATAAAGATTGTCGTCCCAGTACTGCTTTGTCACAAATCGTGACACCAGCGAAGCTGCCCACTCCTGCCATTCCTCTGGAAGAAGAGGAACCAGTCGTATGATACCATGCACACCCGAGATACCTGTCTCGCATATCTCCATCCAGACACGATGATATCGAGCTAGGAACTCAGCTAAGGTCTCCCGATAACTCATTCTGATATGTCGAAATTCTTCCATTGCATCGCTGCCAGGCGGCGCTGCCATCCTATATAAGAAAAATTTTAAAAATTAATCACACTGAGACTAAAAACGTTTCCATGAATCCACAATCTCCACCTACTCAATATCTCTTCCCAAAGGTGGTACCAAGCTCACATTACTTTCCAAAGATAAACAACCAACTTGCTTGCACAATTGTTTCATCATCTCGCTTACTAACGTCGTCACAAAACAACCTCATCAAAACACAATCTCACAACAACAACATTAAATTCACATATAACATAAACATAAAATATATCTCAATAAATTCAACTTATTTAAAACTTTAAACTTTTAAACATTAGAAAACTTTTAAATGCGTACCTGACTTTGCCGGATGAGATGAGGTGCTGGACTTTTGTTGTTTAGGACATAACTAGTCTAGGGATTCAATTCTAGATTAGACTCAATAGAAAAATTTTCTTAAATTTAGAGCAGGCAAGCTGCTCTGATACCACTCTGTCGCAGCCCGACTTAGAATGAAGATGACTAAGCCGGTGGGTCCCACGACGTACACAATTTATGATTAACCAAAGAATAAGATAACGACCCAGTTATCCAACCAATGAATCATACTTTCAAGGCAAACTCAAAATGAATCAAATATTAAACAACGGCATCAATAATAATTTATTGATTACGTTCAAAATCGAGAATGGTCAAAAGTACAACACCATCTCGTATCAGAGTTTTAACAACGGAAACAAAGTTTATCAAGTAGTAGTTTCAATCATCATAATAGGACAACCATTACTAAATAAGTTCAGAGTGTTGCAGCGGAAAAACATAACACATATTTGGTTATATGTATGAAGACATATAACCCTGCTCAATATCAACACAAATCTCAAAAGGTCAACAACAAAAGTCCGCCCAGCACACTCCTTTCCCATCCGAGCTAACCTGCACATTTTAGAAATAATATGCAGGGCTGAGTACTTTCGCACTCAGTGGACACATGCCAAAAATAATTGAAAACTGCTGCTTAAAGCTATAGATTGATAACTTGCCATAAAGCATAGCACAAGTATTTATATATACTTAAAAACAAACCTGTGCTTGCCAAAACCTTTTTCTTTCATATAAATGACTGCAGTCAAAATACTTTTTATGTATGTACCACATCTACTATAACTTTTGAGTGTTGAGAAGTAGGCCTCCTTCTCAAACACTTGTAATCGTCCCACCAAAAAGGAAGGCTCCCGATTACAACATAGTGTACACAAATCCCACCTTAAGTAGGACCGAATTCGTCTTTCCTTGATAGAGGGTATCATACAAAAACTTCAAAAATTGGCAAGTCAATCACTTTAAAAATCATCACACATATATATAATCATAATATCACATTCATTATTACTTTAGTTCAGAAAGCCCACCTGAACTGGCGACTTTATCTACTAGCTTACTTCTCGGCTTTTCCTTAATTTATGATCCCGCTCGATCCTTCAATTTAAGAATTAATTTAAATATCAGAGCGAGAAGAGTTTAAATATTAAAATAAGGAATGCCGCTGCTATATTTGATATTTTCTTCTTTAATCCGACTTTTCTAGGATTTTTCTCTCGGCAATTAGAAACTAAACTTTTCTAATTTCCTTTTCTTTCTTACTTAATTTCTTAATCGATAATTAATCGATTATAACTTCAGGAAACATTTAAAAACTTATAATCATATAATTCATCATTTAACTTCATAATAATATATTACTTAATCACATAAGCATTTAATTGACACTTAAGCTCTTTATTTAATTAATTAAGCATATTAAAATGCTTAATCACTTTATTAACATATAATTAATAATTAATCTCATATTAATTACTTCATCAATTAATAAAACTTATTCTTTATCTTATTATCATTCTAGGATAATAAACATATCCTTTAATCATATAAACATTTAATTAATACTAAAACTCTTCATTTAATTTATTAAGCATATAAAATGCTTAACTTATTTATTAACATTTAATCATAACATTTCATTAATAAAATATGTCCTTGATATATTTACTTATTAATGACATACCATTAATACTTAACTCGTCATTAATACTTCATTAGTAACTAATGACCATCATCATTTATAATTAATAGCTAACATCATCATTAGCATTAAATTAATGATGAATATCATCCTTATCTTTTATTTAATATACAAATAAATTCTTACTATTCATATTTTTTTAACTTAAGAATATTTTCGACTCGACAAACGAGTTCCGAAAAATTTCAATTTAATTCCTTATACTTTTTATACTAAATGTGACATAATTACATAATCACATTATTAATACAGCTCTTCTATACGTATAAACCTCCGACTTCGAAAAATAGCCGGAAAATAGAAAATTCTCAAAACTTCGTATTAAAATTCCGAAAAATTCTACGATACTTAATTTTTATCATAGAATTCATTTCTACCATTATTTTCTTGATTAAAAATCAAATAATACTTTTATTTTCTTTGATTATTTTCGGCCTTTTTAGAAATTGGAAAAATAATTATCCAATTTCATTCTAATCAATTCCAAACATCTTAATTTAATTAATAAGCTATATTTATAGCTTAATCACTTAATTTGATTGGATAAAATAAAAACCCTAATATATATATATATATATATATATATTCGGTCCTTATGAAAAATTAGGGTACATTTATTTATTTTTATCCATTTCAAATTTCAACATGTATAATTAATATTCTAGAGATTAATTATAATCTCAATTAATCAATTTAAGCTCTAAATAATTATTTTTTATTTATTTTTAAATGCTGAAAATTCTTAAAATTATGAAATTGAGCTCTAAAAATTCTAACAAAATTCCCACATACTTAATTAAATATTATGAGCTTAATTATATCATCAATTTCATCATTTAACATCTAAATCAAAAAGCTCTACTTTTAAACCCTAGATATTTCGAAATTTCCACAATTAGAATAATTATGCTTCAAACACTTAACTCAATTCATAAACATGCTTAATAACATCATTTAAACCTACATTGATCATCAAATCAAGTATAAAGCATCAAAATCAAATATTCATATTTTTAGCCAAATTTTCGGCTAATATTAAATTAAATATGAAATTGATTAAATTTTTCTCAATTCAATTATTCATCATGCTCATAGACATCATATAAGCTCATATCAATCATCAATTTGATCATAGTAGATCAAATTCTAAAAACCTAAATTTTGGCCTAATTTTCGGCCTTTTTTATAAATAAAATAAATTGATAAATTCTTGCTAAATTCAATCATATAACTTGCTTATAATCATCATAGAACCTCATATAATTCATCAATTCAACCATAGGATCAAAGAAATAAATTTCTAATTTATTTCATAAATATTTCGAAAAAAATATAAATGATGCTAGAATTGATTTCTCAATGATTAAATCATAGAAATGTAATCTAAATTACTTCCTAATCATCATACTGGAAGATCAAATCCATACTCCATCATATATATAAATTTCGAAATTTAAAAAAAATAAATTAAATAGAATTTCATGCTTAAACTTGAGTTTTTCCCTTAACTAATGAGAAATTTCACCTTTTTGGAAGATTATAGCACTACTTTCTTTGATAAACCAAGCTTGATTTCTTCTCTTCAATGGTGTGTGTGTGTGCTCTGTTTAGTGTGTGTGTGTCGTGTGTGTTTTAGTGTGTGTTGTGTGTGTTCTGCGTGTGTGTATGTGTTGAGAGAGTGAAGAGAGGTGTGGTGTATATATATATTTTTTTTAAACTAATCTTTCTCCCAAATTCATTGAATATATCAATTAATTAAGCCTAGTCACCAACATCCTTTATCATGATGTTGGGACAAGCTTAGGTGTCATATAAATATATTTAAATAATAGGTATTAGTGTTAATTATTTAACATATGCTAATTTAGTTACTAATCTTAGATTAATACCTAAATTAGTCATTAATTATTAACAATCAAGATTTAACTAGGAAATAATAATTAAGCTTATACCATAAGCTTTATTTCCTAGGAAAAATTATGCTTAATATATTAACTTAATTAATTAATTAAACATCAAATTAATTAATTAAACATTAAGCATAAAAATCTCATTTTAATCGATCAATTAATTCTCTAATTAATTGATCATTCATCAAATAAATAATCATAGAGGCTCTAATTAAAAAGCTCTCGATACATATAAATTTATTAGGGTTTCTCAAACCCTAATATAAACTTCCTTTAAAAATTTTCGGAATTAAAATCCGAAAATTAAATAAATTGCCGGAGAAAATTCATAAATCCCTAGAAAATCAAATACTTCAAAAATGGCACATATTTCACATATAATGCAAATATAATAGCACATAATCATAAACACCTTTAATATTTCATTTCGGATTAACCGAAACGAAAATAAAACTTAAATCATCAAAATTCAGCAATTTAGGGCTGCCGAATAAATTTATCTGCCTGGACTTAACTTTATACTAAATTCTCGCATTTTAAATATTCTAGTTAATTATCTTAATTAATTACTAAGATTAGTTATGAAAAAGGCGGGATACTACAGTACTAGATCTACAATCATAAATTAGTGCTGAGAAGTAGGCCTCCTTCTCAAACACTTGTAACCGGCCCACCTTTCGGAAGGCACACGATTACAAACTAGTGTACACAAATCCTACATTGCGTAGGACCGAATTCGTCTTCCTTCAGTAGATGGTATCATACAAAACTTAAAACATTTGGCAAGTTAATCATTTTAAAACATGATATATATATATAATCATATATTCTCATTCATCATTTCTTTGGTTAGAAAGCCCACCTGTCGAGTGCTGTTTTATCTTACTCTTCTCGTTCTTGATTTCTCAGCTTTATGTTCCCGGTCATTCCTTCATTCGAAATTTTGGTTTATCAACCATCAGAGCGAGAAACAACGACCGACGAAGAGATACTCTATCTCGAACAACTTAATTTCTATTACGTCTCGATTCTCTAACGCTTAATTTAATACTATCACTTAGAAATTCTAAACATTTCTAAATATCAACTTAACTTCTAATTAGCATTCTAACTTATAAATATTAACATTTAAACACTTAAATGATCAACATTGCACACTAATCATATAAGCACCTTAATGATATTTAATACTTATATTAATCATATTATCATTCATTTAAGCTTATCATTAACATATAAGCATATCATTATCACATAAGCTCATCATCAACTTATAATTACATCATTAGCATGTAAACTCAGCATTAGCATATAATTAACATATAAACTTATTATTTATTATTCATACTTCAAACTTAAAAATATTTTTGACTCGACAAACGAGCTCTAAAAATTCTCAAATTAATTCCACATTATTACTAAACCATAATAAACATAATTACATGATCATATCATCAATCTAGATTATCTATACGTATAAACCATCAACTTGGAAAAATAGTCAAAAAATAGAAAATTCTTAATACTTCATATTTAATTTCTGAAAAATTCCACTATACTTAATTTTTATTGTAGAATTCAAATATGTGATTATTTGCTTAATTAAAAATAAAATAACCATTTAATTTAACTTAATAATTTTCGGCATTTTTGGAAATAATAGGATTAAAAATCCAATTTCATTCTATTCACTTTCAAACATCTTAAAATGATTTATAAGCTACAATTATAGCTTAATTACTTAAATAAATTGGATAAAAATCAAAAACCTTAATCTATATATTTCAACTTTTTCTAGAAATTAGGGTACATTTGATTATTTTTGTCCAATTCAAATTGCAACATGCTTAATTAATATTCTAGAGGTTAATTATAATATCAATTAACCAATTTAGATTTTAAATTTAAAAAATCCCTAATTTAATTAAAAGCTGAAAATTTTGAAAATATATATAATTGAGCTCCAAAAATTCTAACACAATTCTCACATGCTTAAATAAATATCATAAGCTCAATTCTATCATCAATTTCATCTTTCAATATCAAAATCAAAAATCCCCAATTTGAAGAACCCTAATTCTTCGAAAATAATGAAAATTGGAGAAATTATGATTCAATCAATTAATTCAATGCATAATCATACTCAATAACATCATATAAGCTCAATTTAAACATCAATTTAATCATAGAACATCAAGATCGAAAACCCCTAATTTTAATTATTAATTTCGTCATTTTGAAAATTAATTAAGGGCTTTGATTACTTCCAACATCAAACATGCTTAGAATAATTATCTAAGCTCAAATAATCCATCAATTTAATCATCAAGCATCAAAATTAAAAACCCTTAATTTTTCCCTAATTTTCGAAAATCACAAATAGTTAGGATTAAGGATTAATTAAGATTGAATTAATGATCTATCATGCATCCTAAGCATGAATTAAACATCATAATTTAAGATCATAATTACCTAATAAAATCTGCCATTTTTTCGAAAAAAATAAAGAATTAAAAATGGAGATTTAAGCTTGATCTTTGTGCTATAACTTGAAATAAACATATAACTCACCTTATTAAATAATTTGGAGGTGATTTGATCTTGGATTGGAGCTTAAAAATGAAGCTTTAATGGAGGAATCAAGAATGAAAGTATGCGTGTGTGTGTTCTGCTGTGGAGTGGCCGGAGAAGAAGGAAATGGAATGAGGTTGATGATGATTTATGCTACACACTTAATTATTTAATTAATCTAACACTTAGTCAAATAAAGCATATACTAGGAATGTAGTATCCCGTCTTTCTTAAGTAATTAAAATAATTAATCTTCTGAGAAAGACAAGAATTTTAGTAAAATAAAGATTTTCTTTCTGAAAATTTTATCCGGCAGATATATTCTACCGGAAAAATGAGTTTTAATTAATTTTTATCATCTCGGTTAATCCGAAACGAAGAAGTTTTTACATTTATCAATAGATGATAAATGTTTAGTCATTAATTGACAAGAAGAAGAATTTAATTTAATTACGTAAAATTTTACGTAATTAATCGCTTAAAAATTTAGTTTCGGTCGATTTGAAAATGCTTCAAATCTCCGATTCTTTCTGTGAGATTTTTATCTAAGGTTCGTGAAACCTTAATCTTAATTACTGTGTTGAGAAATTAGAGAATTATTAGAAGATTAATTAGTTATTAATTAATTGAATTAATAACTAATTAAATGAATTAACCAAAACTTAGCTATTAAGTTTTAATAAAATAATAACCTACCCTATAACTCTAAACCTAGGTTATTAGATTATTAAAACATCTCTCTCATCTCTCATTCCACACGCACACACACATAGCAGCCATCTCTCTCAATCTCTCCATCTCTCTCTCGATCTCACTCTCAAACTCACACACACAACTCCATTGTTGATCATCATCCAAGCTTCCAAGACCAAAGTCATCTTCTCAAAGTAGCTAAGTAAGATTAATTCCATCTATTCCAAGCTCTTGATTCATGTCTTTGGTGGAAGAATTATATATATATATATGTGTCGAAAATTTGTAAGAAATATGAAGAAGTAGTTGGATGATCTTGATTTCTTAGAATGATGTTTATATGATGATTTTATGATCAAATATTAAGCTTAAGATGATGCATGAAGAATTCTAGTTATGAATATATATATGTGTCGATTATTTTGGGAGAAACCCTAGAAATGATTAGTAAATCTTCATGTCTTAATATGATGCTTATATCATGATTATATGATGAATTGTGTGATTAAATTAGAAAAATCAAAACCCTAACCCTAAGTTGCATGAAAATCGAATTTTAGAAGAAAATGCTAAATTTTAATTCATGCATTGAATGATGATTTGTTCTTCATGAATTATGCTTAGAATATGATTATAAGATCAAATATGTAATTAGATTTAAGCATGGAAAACCCTAGCTATCAATTGGCAATTTTCGAAAATGAGAAGAAAATAGGAAATAATGGATATATGAATTATATGATTGATTTAATGATATAAATGAGTTTAGTTAAGTATTTTAAGAATGTTTCATGTTGGAAATACCTAAAAATTTCCAACCAATTTCATTTTTGAGAAAATAACCGATTAAATAAGAATATAAATTAGGGTTGAAAGATTAATACTTAATTGAATGAAATTAAATGAAGAAATGAGCTTAAGATGATAATTAAGTATATTAGAAATTAAAAAGAAGAGAAAATAATTAAAGAAATATTAATTTTAATATAACCGAAAATTTAAAATAAATAAATAAAATATTAATAAAATTTTAATTAAGAAATTAATTACATTTATGAACTTCTTAATAAAAATTAAGTGTTATATAATTTTATGGAAATTTAATTCAAAGAAATAAAGATTTTTCTATTTATGGTTGATTTTCCCGATTTGGGGAATTTATATGTTTAATTGAGTTAATATTGTATGAGAATTTATTAATATTGATGCTTAATGAGGAATTTAGATAGATTAAGATAGATTAAGAACGTTTGAAAAGTTAAGATAGGAATTCTCGAATTTCATCAAGTTGCGACGTAGAAATTCGAATAGAATTTCGTTAAGGATATCGAAGTCATTAGTCGATTAAAGCTCTCGTTCTAAAATCGTTATTCCGTTTCGATTAAAGGAGCAAGCGGAAGCGGGAGCGAGACGTGAAGTAAAAGGGCTACAAGTATTAGAGCTTAAAGTTTAAAGCTTAAGTTTATCGTGGGCTTTCTAAACTAAAATATGTGAAAAGTATGATATCGTATGTTTTACAAAGTTTTGATACTTGCCAAATGATTTCAAAAATGTTTAAGTATGTTACCATCTACTTCGTAAAGACGAATTCGGTTTCACGCAAGGTGAAATCTGTGTACACATTAGTAATCGTGCGCATTTCTTTGATAGGCCGATTATTCATAATCGTGAGCCTTTCCTTGATATGCCGATTACAAGTGATTGAGAAAGAGGCCTCTTTCTCATCACCATTATTTATTTGTAGATATGGTTCATATCGTTATAAATGTCTCTGCAGACAAATGAGTTTTGAAAAGAAAGTATTTTTAGCATTTTACGAGTTGTTTTCGAGAAAATCCTCGTATTATGTTTTCTTCGGCAAGTTTTCATATATAGCCGTATTCGCAAAGTTTTCAAATGTTTTCGGCATGTGTTCACCGAGTACGTAGTACTCAGCCTCGCATGTTATTTCTAAAACGTGCGGTGTTAAAGCGTGGATGCGTATGACGAGGCCGGATGGATGTTGGTTGTTGTTAATATTTTGAAAAATAAAGAGCCTAGATTATATGTCGTCATACATATAGTCTTTCGTATTCCGCTGCCATGTTAAGATGATTTTTTTTAATTATGATGAAGTTGTTTAAACCCTAGAGTCGATCTATGTTTTGATAGTCGAACTCTTTTGTCACAGTTTGCGTGAAACTTAGTCTTATTATGTATTTAATAAAACCTCTATTCCATGAAGCTTTGACGAACTTGAAACATTTTTCTTTATCTTGTTTTTTTGATCCTCAAGTCATTATATCATCTTCTTGATCAATTGTCGATTATTTGGTTGATCAGGTCTTTTAATTCCGAGTAATTCAAGTTGTGTTTATTGATATATATGTCCTATTGATTTCAATTGATCGTCTCGAGTCATATATGTCACATTATTCTAAAGTGGTAAATCCAGTGGCCGAGTCACTGGTAATTCCAATGATCGGGTCCAACAGGGTAAATCCAATGGCCGAGTCAATCTGGTAATTCCAATGATCGGGTCCAAATTGGGTAAATCCAGCTGGCTGAGTCAGCTAGGTAATTCCAGCTGACTGGTCCAGTCCAGTGCAATCTCAAATGGCCGAGGTCAGTAGGCAATCTCCAATGCCCAGGTCCAGTGAGTAAATCCAAATGGCCGAGTCACCGGGTAATTCAATTACCGTCGGGTCAACTGAGTAAATCCAAATTTTGGGTCCAAATTGGTAATTCCAAATGACTTGGGCCCAAATTGGGTAATAGATTCGGGCTGCGTCATGTTAAGTATGGTTATTCTTTTGAACGATAGCCGGGTCGCTATCTCAATTTCCTTTGTTAATCATAAATTGTGTAAGTCGTGGGACCTACCGGCCTTGACATCTAATATCGAGGTTCGGGCTGCGACAGAGTGGTATCAGAGCAGGTCTGACTGCTCTGAATAAAATTTTTTTTTTAAAAATCTAGTCTATTTTGAAATCCTAGACTAGTTAGAGCAATGTCTTCTGCTCCAAGTTGTTTTCTGAAAGTCTAGTCTGGTTTGAATTCCTAGACTAGTTAGTTTTTAACAACAACTGAAGTCCAGCATCTCTCATCTCATCCAAATATCCAGTACGAATTTCAAATGTTTCTAGTTATAAAGTTTGGAAGTTGAAGTATATATATAATTGTTGTGTTTTAGCCTCTAATGTGATTGGTTGTTGGTGATCGATCATAAGCGAGATAATGGATCAGTTGTGCAAGCAAGTTGAGTATTTATCTCGTGGAATGTAACATGAGCCCGTAACACCCTTTTGGAAGCGACATTGAGTATGTTGAGACAAAGGATTCTCAAGACTATTCGTAATTTCAGTTTAGTTGATTATTTAAATTTTCTTTTATAGGATGTCCAATTCTAGAAGCGTAGCAGCGATGATTGAATTTCACCATATACACATGAGCTACACAGAAACCCTAGCAGAGTTTTTAGCTCGGTACCATAGAGTTTGGATGGACATCCATGAATCAAATATCTCGGGAGTTATTGGTATAGTTAGGCTAGTTCCTCTGCTTCCTGAGGATTGGCAAGTGGGCGGCATCGATTGCCGCAAGGTACGTTACTCCCCAATTTTGGGATGGTGTCTTGTTTGGAGATTGCGAGCGTTCATAGCCGCAATTAGTACTCAATATATGTGTTTTTCGTACCCACCTCCTGGACCATATCAGCCATTGATTCCTGTTGGTGAGTTTGGTTTACAAAATCTCATGCCCCAAGATTACCCTATTCTGGATCAGAATCCTCCAGAAAATCCTGAACCAATTGCTTCTCCCATCCATGGAAATAATGGATTTGATACTAACTCTTTTCTTGTTGAGCCATTGGCAAATGGTTATGTTTCGTCTCCCTCTCAAATCGAGACTCAAACCTTTGTTCCTGAATCTTCTGTTTTGCCTAACGGCGTAGCCTCAGCTTCTTTTGTTGAGGAAGTTCCAAATGATCCTCTGTTGAAACATTGCAAGCTTTGAATTCTTCAGAGCTTGATGCCATAGTTGGAGCCCGGCCTATTCTATTTGACCCTAATGTGGCTAGCACCTTCGGACCACGTCACTATGATAGTGACGAGGATAACGTTGATCCGTGTTGGACCAACCGAAGAATACTTCCACCTCCGTAGAATACCATTTACTCATTTGAGTTTTCAGCCTAGCTTTAGGCCGTCGCCGGGAGAGGATATTACTTATGCCCCTCGTGTGACTTTGGACGGAGTGGAGAGGGCAGAGGAGAGCACGGAAACGGAAGAAGAAGATCCAAATGAGGAGGATCCGAGAGACGACGAAGAGGAGGAAGAAGAAGAGGACCCGTCAGAGGATGAGCAGTGAGGGAAAGTGTCGGGAAGATAATGATGTAAATATATGTAATAGACTAGTAAGTGAACAACTTTTAACAATTATGTTGTAAATAAGTTCTTGTATATAGAAGCATAATATGATAGAATAGCGAATCGGAGGCGACGTAGAATTCCGCTCCGATAAGAACATTTTGCGTGATGTTAGAAAATCCCGGTTCATATAGGGAATTTTTGGGTGTAAATAATTCCCTACCTTTTGTAAAAGTCCTCAAAGAGGCAAATTTTCCTACTAAATGAAGAAGTAAGTTGAGCAAAGATCAGCTGGAAAATCAAAGCTAACTGGAAAAAAAAAAAAAACCGAGCCGGGCCGGAAAACCGAGCCGACCGAGTCCAACAGAAAATCCAAATGATCGAGTCAACAGGTAATTCCAGCTGAGTGAATCCAGCTGACTGAGGTTTAGATAATAGAAGTTAAAGTAAAGAAGTGAGGTTTAAGGAATGGAAAAAGACCGATTAAAAGCCCGGATGAAGAAAACAAGACAAAGCGTCGAACCGGCATTGGGCTGCGAAATCCAGCTGGCTGAGTCAGCTGAGTAAATCCAATGATCGAGTCCAAATGATTGATTTGGCCGAGTCACCGAGTAAATCCAGTCGATGAGTCCAATTGGCCGAGTCAAGTAAATCCAATGAGTCAGTGAGTAATTCAGAGTCACTGGGTAATTCCAATGGGGTAATTCACTGGCCGAGTCACTGGGTAATTCAATGATCGGGTCCACGAGTACCGGCAACAGACGCGACCACAGCGCGCGGCAGCCCCACGACAATTTCAGCATCAGGCGCGGGTTGGTGTGGCGCGGGACAATCTGCCGGAGGTTAAGTCGCGCGCGCATGAAAGGAATCTCTTCTTGGCCGTGCGATGTCTGCGCGCGGGACGGCAATCTTGGCGTGGGATAGTTCGATCCAGCGTCGGGGTTTATTTGTCCATTCCGTTGTCGTTCGTAGTTGTTCATTCTTCGTTTATTTTGTTCGTAGTTCGTTTCGTTGTAGTTCATTCCATTCTTCGTTAATTTCGTCCGTTAATCGTTTCGTTCATTATTCGACTATCATTAGTTTAGTGCGTCGTTCATTTTATTAGTTTCATTAATTATTCGTTATCGTTAGCTTAGTTCGTAATCATTAGTTAGGAAAAATGTTAAGATGAAGTAGATCATCTCAAAAGAGATTTATGAGGAAGTTTATACATCAAGATGATATTATTCATCTCTTGATTATAAAGAATGAAGAGCTAATTAAATTTAGCAAATAAATATATATATATAATAATTACTACTGGAAAATTATTTTTTAGTGATTATGTGATGATAAGCGTGAATCTTTTGATTCATTAAAGTTATGATAAAGTTTATATGCCAAGATGATGCAATTATTTCCTTGAAATATTAGGAATATATATTAGCTAAATTTTTCTTAGCAAAGATAAGTATGAAAAAATATGTGTTCTTGAAATATTTTTGTGATTATAGTAATGAATAAATTGTTGATTCATTATCTATGACAATAGTGAATTGTTTAAATTGTTCATGATGATAATAAGAAGTTAAATTATGGGATTACAATGTATGATGATGTTTGTGAATCTTTGATTCATTAAATAGTATGAGCTGGTTAGATGTAATTGAAAGTTTTTATAAGCATGAATGGTGATGAGTATGAATGGTGTGATTCATTAAAAGTACGATGAGTATATTATGCATTAAAGAGGTGATAAGAAAATTTTTCTAAATTCTAAAACCTAGAAAAATTTATTTCCCTTAAAATACTTTTAAAGAAAGAAGAATTTTTATTAAAGAATAAGACTTTGTTAGAAAGAAAGAATAATTCGAATGGAAATCCTGGTTAATTAGAAAATGCCGCCAAGAGGTAGACCAAGAGGCCGAGGTCGAGGAAGGGTTGAAGATGAAAACGAAAGAGAACCTACCCCACCTCCTCCTCAACCTGAAAGGAGAATAGAAGAATTATTTTTGCGGCAAAATCCTCCAACTCTCGATGGAAGAGGAAGTCCTTCAGAAGCCGAAGAGTGGATTCGTGTTGGAAAGAATTTTCCGTTTTCTTCGATGTACGGATCAAGAACGTCTAACATGCATGTCTTATCAGCTCAAGGGATCTGCGGATTACTGGTGGGAAGCTCGTCAAAGGGCATATACCCCTGAACAACTGGAGAACCTGACGTGGGAACAATTTAAGGATGTTTTGTTCGAAAAATTCGTTCCTCGAAGTTATCGAAAGCAGAAGGAGAATGAGTTTGCTAATCTCAAGCAAGGTAAGAAGTCAGTAGCCGACTATGATCGCGAATTTTGTGATTTGGCACGTTTTGCTCAAGATAAGGTAGACACAGACGAGAAAATGGCTGAACTTTTCCGAGCAGGTCTTCGGCAGGAAATAAGAATCGTTCTGGCCAGTCAAAGTGCATTATCATATGCCGAGACTTTAAACAGAGCTTTGGATATGGAATTGGCAATGCAGCCAGATAAGTCTTCTCAGACTTCAGCAGCCACACAAGTTCAAACCCCAGTGACAGTGGTAAATCCGCAGCCGGTTCAACCAAAGTCAGAAACGAAAATGGAATTTTGGAAGTCAACCTAGTAAGAAGCCCTGGCAAGGACAGCAAGGACAACAACGTCATCAACAGCAGCAATTTAATCAAGGACGATTCAAACAGCCTTTCGTCAATCAAGGCAGTTCATCTCAAACTTATCAAGGAATGTCTCCATGTTCCAAGTGTGGCAAGATGCATCAAGGGATATGCAAGGCTGGAAGTAATAGCTGCTATACTTGTGGTCAAGTTGGTCATTATTCGTATCAGTGCCCAACTAAACTGCAAGGAGCAGGAGGAAGTAGACCAACTCAGAACCCGCCTCAGAGATTGAAGGCAATAGAAGTTGTTCCTCAGCAACGGCAGCAGCAATGGAATCGCCAAGGGCCGCGATTCCAGCAAAAGCAAAAGCAACCCCAGCATTTGAGAATGGAACCCCAGCAACAATATCAAAGGGTTTTTGCTCTTGATCAGAAGCCGTTCGACAAAGATCAAGGAAATTTGACAGGTATGGGTCAATTAAATGGCATACCTGTTATAATTTTATTTGATACTGGTGCATCGCATTCATTTATATCAGATGCATGCGTAGATAATCTTGGTCTTAAAGTAGAACGTGTTAGTCAAGACTTGAGAGTAACAACACCGTTAGGTAAATCTACCTCAGTTACTCGCATCTGTCCTAATATAGAGATTGAATTAGGATCTCTCAAGATGTTAGCGAAAACCCTAAATTTAATTAAAATGTGGGATATAGATATTATCTTGGGAATGGATTGGTTGACCGAGAATTTTGCAAGCATTCAATGCAAGCAAAGGCAAATTTCATTTCATATGCCTGGTCAGGAACCAACTCTATTTTTCGGGATAGAAAGAAGTTGTAAGAAATCGCCGATTATTTCGGCTTCAAGCAAGGAGAGTCTTGAAAAAGAAAGATGTGAAAGCATATCTTATCTATCTCAACAAGAAGGAAGATAAGGAGAGCGGCATTGAAGATGTAGCCGTAGTAAAAGAATTTCAAGACGTATTTCCACAAGTTTTGCCGGGATTGCCACCGTATAGGCAAGTAGAGTTCACAATAGATCTTGAATCAGGATCAGCTCCTGTTTCCAAGTCACCATACAGAATGGCTCCAAAGGAGTTACAAGAATTGAAAATTCAACTGCAAGAGTTACTTGACCTAGGTTTCATTAGACCTAGTGTTTCTCCGTGGGGAGCACCACCCCGTTTGTGAAAAAGAAGGATGGTAGTTTGAGGATGTGCATCGACTACCGAGAATTAAACAAATTAACCTTGAAAAACAAATATCCTTTGCCGAGAATAGATGATCTATTTGATCAGCTCAGAGGAGCAAGTGTATTCTCGAAGATTGATCTGAAATCTGGTTATCACCAATTGAAGGTCAAGCAAGAAGATATTTCCAAGACAGCTTTCAGAACAAGATATGGCCACTACGAGTTTGTAGTAATGCCATTTGGTGTGACAAATGCTCCAGCAGTATTTATGGATCTCATGAATCGAGTATTTCATGAATTCTTGGACAAGTTTGTCGTAGTTTTCATTGATGATATTCTCGTGTATTCAAAGAATGAATTAGAACACGAGGAACATCTACGAACTGTTCTGGAAAGGTTGAGAACCGAAAGATTGTATGCCAAATTTAGTAAATGTGAATTTTGGCTAAGAGAAGTACATTTCCTTGGACATGTTGTATCTTATGAAGGAATCAAAGTTGACCCTTCAAAAGTACAAGCAGTTCAGGAATGGAAAGTTCCAACCACACCACATGAAATTAGGAGTTTCTTAGGTCTAGCAGGCTACTATCGGAGATTTATCGAGGGATTCTCCAAAATAGCTAAGCCAATGACCCATCTCCTAAAGAAAGAATCAAAATTCAAGTGGTCAGAAGAATGTGAGGAAAGTTTCCAAGAACTTAAAAAGAGATTGACCATCGCCCTGCTATCGGTTCCGGATTCGGATAAAGATTATGCTGTTTACACGTATGCATCAAAGAACGGACTAGGTTGTGTCCCGATGCAAGAAGGAAGAGTTATTGCATATGCTTCTAGACAAACTTAGACCTCATGAGATAAACTATCCAACTCATGATTTGGAACTAGCGACGGTAGTACATGCTTTAAAACTCGGAGACACCATCTTTATGGAACGAAATGTGAAATCTTCACAGATCACAAGAGTCTCAAATATTTCTTTGAGCGTAAAGAATTAAATATGAGACAAAGAAGATGGCTCGAGTTAGTTAAAGACTACGATTGTAAAATTTCCTATCATCCAGGAAAAGCAAATGTAGTTGCTGATGCGTTAAGCAGAAAAGGAAAATCGGAATTTGGATTTCTTCTAACTCAAGAGAAAGAACTCATTAAGAGTTTCGAAGAACTGAAGTTAGAAGTAATTCTACCTCCGCAATCTGTTGAGCAAATGGTTGCAGCTATGGAAATAATTCCGGATTTAAGATTGAGAATTTCCAATGCTCAAAGAAAAGACGAGAAATTGGAAAAGTTACGAATGAAAATTCGTCAAGAGAAAAATGAAAATTTTAAGGAGGCAGGAGATAATGTTCTCCTGTATCGAGAAAGAATTTGTGTGCCGAATGATGAAGAATTAAGGAATGAAATCATGAGCGAAGCTCATGAAACTCCTTATTCAGCTCACCCTGGAGGCACCAAAATGTATCAAGATTTGAAACAAACATTTTGGTGGGAAGGAATGAAAAGAGACATAGCTTCTTTTGTGGAAAGATGTTTAGCCTGTCAGCAAGTAAAGGCATTGCATCAAAGACCCTATGGGAAGCTACAACCTTTAGATATTCCAGAGTGGAAATGGGATAAAATTACCATGGATTTTGTAACTGGGTTACCTAGATCCAAACGAGGAAATACAGCGATATGGGTAATAGTGGATAGATTGACAAAATCTGCACACTTTATACCTATTCCCATAACTTATAGCGCAGATAAGTTAGCTCAGCTGTACGTGCGAGAAATTGTGCGATTGCACGGAGTACCTAAGTCGATCACTTCGGATCGAGACTCAAAATTTACTTCTCATTTTTGGAGAAGTATGCAAGAAGAATTAGGTACCAAATTGAACTTCAAGCACGGCTTTTCATCCTCAAACGGATGGTCAATCGAAAGAACCATTCGGCATCTTGGAGGATATGTTGAGAAACGTTGTTTTAGATCGAGGAAGTCAATGGGAGCAAATTTTACCACTTGCTGAATTTGCTTACAACAACAGTTATCAAATGACGATTGGCATGGCGCCCTACGAAGCCCTTTATGGAAAGAAGTGTAGATCTCCGCTCCATTGGGATGATGTGGGCGAGAGAAAAATATTAGGGCCGGATTCAGTGGAAGAAATGATAAAGATTGTGCGTCAAATCAAGCAAAGAATTAAAGAAGCGCAAGACCGTCAGAAGTCTTATGCTGACATCAGAAGATCAGCATTAGAATTCAATATGGGTGATAAAGTTTTCTTGAAAGTTTCGCCTTCAAGAGGAATTCAACGATTTGGTGTTAAAGGAAAGCTTAAGCCTCGCTACATAGGACCATATGAAATTCTGGAAAGAATAGGTCAAGTAGCATATAAGCTAGCTTTACCGCCAAGTTTTGGAAATTCACATAACGTGTTTCATGTATCTCAATTGCGGAGATATATGTTTGATCCTAAGCACGTCATTCGTCGAGAAGAAGTAGTTCTTGAACCGCATCTCGCTATGAAGAGAAACTCCGAAGCGATTTTGGACCGGAAGGTCCAACAACTTAGAAATAAGTCGATCGCGTCAAGAAAATCAAATGGAGGCATCATGGACTAGAAGAAGCACCATGGGAATTAGAAAGCAAAATGAGAGAAAAGTATCCCGAACTCTTCTGAGAGGTAAGCAAATTTCGGGGCGAAATTTATTTTTAGGAGAGAATGTAGTATCCCGTCTTTCTTAAGTAATTAAAATAATTAATCTTCCGAGAAAGACAAGAATTTTAGTAAAATAAAGATTTTCTTTCTCGAAAATTTTATCCGGCGTATATATTCTACCGGAAAAATGAGTTTTAATTAATTTTTATCATCTCGGTTAATCCGAAACGAAGAAGTTTTTACATTTATCAATAGATGATAAATGTTTAGTCATTAATTGACAAGAAGAAGAATTTAATTTAATTACGTAAAATTTTACGTAATTAATCGCTTAAAAATTTAGTTTCGGTCGATTTGAAAATGCTTCAAATCTCCGATTCTTTACGTGAGATTTTTATCTAAGGTTCGTGAAACCTTAATCTTAATTACCGTGTTGAGAAATTAGAGAATTATTAGAAGATTAATTAGTTATTAATTAATTGAATTAATAACTAATTAAATGAATTAACCAAAACTTAGCTATTAAGTTTTAATAAAATAATAACCTACCCTATAACTCTAAACCTAGGTTATTAGATTATTAAAACATCTCTCTCATCTCTCATTCCACACGCACACACACATAGCAGCCATCTCTCTCAATCTCTCCATCTCTCTCTCGATCTCACTCTCAAACTCACACACACAACTCCATTGTTGATCATCATCCAAGCTTCCAAGACCAAAGTCATCTTCTCAAAGTAGCTAAGTAAGATTAATTCCATCTATTCCAAGCTCTTGATTCATGTCTTTGGTGGAAGAATTATATATATATATATGTGTCGAAAATTTGTAAGAAATATGAAGAAGTAGTTGGATGATCTTGATTTCTTAGAATGATGTTTATATGATGATTTTATGATCAAATATTAAGCTTAAGATGATGCATGAAGAATTCTAGTTATGAATATATATATGTGTCGATTATTTTGGGAGAAACCCTAGAAATGATTAGTAAATCTTCATGTCTTAATATGATGCTTATATCATGATTATATGATGAATTGTGTGATTAAATTAGAAAAATCAAAACCCTAACCCTAAGTTGCATGAAAATCGAATTTTAGAAGAAAATGCTAAATTTTAATTCATGCATTGAATGATGATTTGTTCTTCATGAATTATGCTTAGAATATGATTATAAGATCAAATATGTAATTAGATTTAAGCATGGAAAACCCTAGCTATCAATTGGCAATTTTCGAAAATGAGAAGAAAATAGGAAATAATGGATATATGAATTATATGATTGATTTAATGATATAAATGAGTTTAGTTAAGTATTTTAAGAATGTTTCATGTTGGAAATACCTAAAAATTTCCAACCAATTTCATTTTTGAGAAAATAACCGATTAAATAAGAATATAAATTAGGGTTGAAAGATTAATACTTAATTGAATGAAATTAAATGAAGAAATGAGCTTAAGATGATAATTAAGTATATTAGAAATTAAAAAGAAGAGAAAATAATTAAAGAAATATTAATTTTAATATAACCGAAAATTTAAAATAAATAAATAAAATATTAATAAAATTTTAATTAAGAAATTAATTACATTTATGAACTTCTTAATAAAAATTAAGTGTTATATAATTTTATGGAAATTTAATTCAAAGAAATAAAGATTTTTCTATTTATGGTTGATTTTCCCGATTTGGGGAATTTATATGTTTAATTGAGTTAATATTGTATGAGAATTTATTAATATTGATGCTTAATGAGGAATTTAGATAGATTAAGATAGATTAAGAACGTTTGAAAAGTTAAGATAGGAATTCTCGAATTTCATCAAGTTGCGACGTAGAAATTCGAATAGAATTTCGTTAAGGATATCGAAGTCATTAGTCGATTAAAGCTCTCGTTCTAAAATCGTTATTCCGTTTCGATTAAAGGAGCAAGCGGAAGCGGGAGCAGAGACGTGAAGTAAAAGGGCTACAAGTATTAGAGCTTAAAGTTTAAAGCTTAAGTTTATCAGGTGGGCTTTCTAAACTAAAATATGTGAAAAGTATGATATCGTATGTTTTACAAAGTTTTGATACTTGCCAAATGATTTTAAAAATGTTTAAGTATGTTACCATCTACTTCAGAAAGACGAATTCGGTTTCACGCAAGGTGAAATCTGTGTACACATTAGTAATCGTGCGCATTTCTTTGATAGGCCGATTATTCATAATCGTGAGCCTTTCCTTGATATGCCGATTACAAGTGATTGAGAAAGAGGCCTCTTTCTCATCACCATTATTTATTTGTAGATATGGTTCATACTGTTATAAATGTCTGCAGACAAATGAGTTTTGAAAAGAAAGTATTTTTAGCATTTTACGAGTTGTTTTCAGAAAATCCTCGTATTATGTTTTCTGGCAAGTTTTCATATATAGCTGTATTCAGCAAAGTTTTCAAATGTTTTCGGCATGTGTTCACTGAGTACGTAGTACTCAGCCCTGCATGTTATTTCTAAAACGTGCAGGTTAGCAGGGATGCAGATGACGAGGCTGGATGGATGTTGGTTGTTGTTAATATTTTGAAAAATAAAGAGCCTAGATTATATGTCGTCATACATATAGTCTTTCGTATTCCGCTGCCATGATAAGATGATTTTTTTTTAATTATGATGAAGTTGTTTAAACCCTAGAGTCGATCTATGTTTTGATAGTCGAACTCTTTTGTCACAGTTTGCGTGAAACTTAGTCTTATTATGTATTTAATAAAACCTCTATTCCATGAAGCTTTGACGAACTTGAAACATTTTTCTTTATCTTGTTTTTTTTGATCCTCAAGTCATTATATCATCTTCTTGATCAATTGTCGATTATTTGGTTGATCAGGTCTTTTAATTCCGAGTAATTCAAGTTGTGTTTATTGATATATATGTCCTATTGATTTCAATTGATCGTCTCGAGTCATATATGTCACATTATTCTAAAGTGGTAAATCCAGCTGGCTGAGTCAGCTGGGTAATTCCAGCTGACTGGGTCCAGCTGGGTAAATCCAGCTGGCTGAGTCAGCTGTGTAATTCCAATGATCGGGTCCAACAGGTAAATCCAAATGGCCGAGTCATAATTCCAATGATCGGGTCCAATTCATAATCAAATGATCGGTAAATCCACTGAGTCAGTGGGTAATTCCACCGGGTCACTAAATCCAAATTGGCCGGGTCCAAAGTAATTCCACGACTTGGGCCCAGCTGGGTAATAGATTCGGGCTGCGTCATGTTAAGTATGGTTATTCTTTTGAACGATAGCCGGGTCGCTATCCCAATTTCCTTTGTTAATCATAAATTGTGTAAGTCGTGGGACCTACCGGCCTTGACATCTAATATCGAGGTTCGGGCTGCGACAAGGAATATGCCTTGCTTAAACTAATTAAACTCTATTAATTAACACTAAAGTCAACACACTTAGGTCATTGCTTAAGTCATAATTAGGAGTAATTAATTAATTAAATGCTCAATTTAATTAATTAATTGCTAAACTTGCTAATCATAACTTCAATCTCTAATTTCACAATTTAGAAAAATCAATTAGGGCATCTCACACCCAAATGCAAATTCTCGTAAGAAAATACGGAGAAACGAATCGTTTCCGACTAAAATAGAAATTATTAGTTTTAATACTTAATTAATTACTTAATAAAATAAATTAAGAAAACTAAATTCATAATTTTCTCAATTAAAAATCAATCTTAATTGTACAATCTAATAAACATAAATTCTACTTCGTTTTGGTTAACCCGAGACGAAATAAAATAATTAAATTCCTTTTTACGCAGAATAAAAATTATTAAAAAGGAAATCTCCTTCTTCTTAAATTTCTAAATTTAATTTCGGCAAGAATTAGGGTTGCCGAAGAATTTTAATTGCCCGAACTTATTTTCATTTTAAAATCTCGCGGCTTAATTATTTTAGAAAAGCTCTTAATTAATTACTAAGATCGATTATGAAAAAGCGGGGTATTACATCCTCTCCCCCTAAAAATAAATTTCGTCCCGAAATTTGCTTATCTCAAGGGAAAAGCTCGGAATATCTTTCTTTATCTTATCTTTCAATTTCTAACGATTCTTCTTCTGAACCATCGACTCTACTTGAACTTTACTGACATGATCAACTTATTTCTTAGTTGATGGACCTTTCGATCCAAAATCACTTTTGAATATTTTCTCGAAGGCGAAACTTTCAGAAAAACTTTATTTTCGACTTCGAACTCTATTTCTGATATCCGAGTATCAGCATACAACTTTTGGCAATCTTGCACTTCTTTAATCCATTGCCTGATTTGGTGAACGATCTTGATCATCTCCTTAATAGCAACGGTTCCTAATACTTTTCTTTTATCTATTTTGTCCCAATAAAGCGGGGACCGATATTTTCTTCCAATACTTAAAGTATTCTCTCGGATCGACCATCCTTCTGAGGATGAAAGGTGATGCTGAAATTTAAATTGGTGCCCAATTCACTTTGTAAGCTTCTCCCAAAACGAGAAGTAACTTAGAATCTCGATCTAACGTGATCGATTTAGGCACACCATGCAAACACACAACTTTTATAAACATACAACTGAGTTGGCTTATCTGATCCAAACGTTACTGAAATTGGTATGAAGTGAGCAGACTTTATCATTCTGTTCACAATCACTCAAATAGCTATATTTCCTCTTTTGGACTTAGGTAACTTGGTTACAAGTCCATGGTGATATCATCCCATTTCCACTCTGGGATATCCAACGACTGAAACTTTCCATAAGGCCGTTGACGCAAAGCCTTAAATTGCTGACAGGCTAAACATTTCTTCATTAATGAAGCTATATCCTGCTTCATTCATTTCCACCAAAATTCTTGCTTTAAAACTTGATATATTTTGGTATTTCTAAGATGAGAGGTACAAGATGTTTCATGAGCTTCTCTCATGATTTCAGCTCTCAATTCTTCTTCATTTGGATCACAAGGCCTTTCTCCAAACACTAGAATATTATTTCCTGTTTCATAGAAATGTTCTACTTTACCTTGCGAAGCTTAAGATGCAGTCTCTCTGACTTCTCATCCTTTCATTAAGCATTCGAAATTCTTATTCTCAAATTTGGAGTTATTTTGAATGTTGTAATTAGCTGCTTTGAATATTGAGGTAGTAAAACCACTTTAATTTTTAGTTCGTTAAGATCTTTAATAAGCTCTGCTCCTTAAGTAAGCAGAAATTCTAACTTGGGTTTGCTCTTTCCGCTCAGAGCATTGGCTACTACATTTGCTTTTCCTGGATAATAGGAAATCTTGCAATCGTAGTCTTTTATTAGCTCGAGTCATATTCTTTACCTCATATTCAAATCTTTTGCTCGAAAAAGTATTTGAAGCTTTTGAGATTTGTAAAGATCTCACACTTGACTCCAACAAGATGATGTCTCCAGATCTTTAGGGCGTATACAACTGCTGCTAATTTTAATTCATGAGTTGGATAATTTATCTCGTGAGGTCTGAGTTGTCATGACGCTTGAGCGATGATTTTCCTCTCTTTGCATCAGAACACAATCTAGTCCATTCTTTGATGCATCCTTATAAACGGTGTAGTCCTTGCTTGCTTCTGATACTGCTAAAACTGGAGCAATGGTTAGCTTTCTCTTAAGCTTTTATAAAGTTTCTTTGCATTCAGGAGACCATTTAAACTTCGATTCTTTCTTCATGAGTTGGGTTATTAGCCTTGTTATCTTCGAGAATCTTTCAATGAATCCCTGATAGTAACCTGCTAGACCCAAGAATCTTTAAATTTCATGAGACGAAGTTGGGGTCTTTCATTCTTGGATTGCTTGCACTTTTAAGCATCAACTTTAATTTCTTCGGAAGAAACATGTTTGAGGAGATTTACTTCTCTTAGCCAGAATTCACACTTGCTGAATTTGGCATATAACTTCTCAGATCTCAGCTTTTCTAAGGCAACTCGGAGATGCTCTTCATGCTCTGGTTCATTCTTTGAATGTATGAGAATGTCATCATCGATGAAGATTATGACAATTCCAAACGGCATTACTACAAACCTGTAGTAGCCGTACTCCGCTCGAAACATGGTTTGTGGAATATCTTCTGACGAATCTTCAGCTGATGATAGCTAGATCTCAAATTAATCTTTGAGATAACGTTAGCTTCTCAGAGCTGATCAAACAAATCATCTATCCATGGCAAATGATACTTTTTAATTCTCGGTAGTCTATACACATTCTTAGACTACCGTTTTTTTTCTTGTCGAACAAGATTGGCGCTCCCCATAGGAAAATACTAGGTTGATAAAACCGAAACCAAGCAACTCTTGCCACTGAATCTTCAATTTTTTGGAATCCCTTCGGGGCATTAAGTACTATGCTTTTAATATTGGAGTTGAACCAGGCTCAAGGTCAATGGTAAACTCCAATTGCCTTATCTGGTATTCCTGATAAAATTTCAGGAAAGCATCCTTAAACTTTTGGACTACAACAACATCATCGATATTCTCCTCTTGGTTCTTATCTTTATTGAGATAAACCAAAATATGCTTGTGCATCTTTTCTTCTCAACAACCTTCTTACTTGAATTGCCGAATAATTGGCGTTCTTTTTCTGCTTCAATTCTCTCTATTCTAAAGAATAGGGTTGGCTCTTTTCCAGATGGCTGGAAAGAAATCTATCTTTGCTTGCACAGAATGGTGACAAAATTCTCGATCAGCAAATCGATTCTCAGAATGATGTCTACTTCCCATAATCGAATTAGATTTAGGGTTTTAGCTGACATCATAAGGGAATCTAATCTCAAATTCCCAAATAGGACAACATGCGTCACTGAGGTAGATTTACCTACCGAGATCGATACTCTTAAGCTCTGATTAGCTCACCTTATTTTAAGGCCAAGAGTATCTACGCATGCACTCAACATTAAATAATGCGATGCACTGGTACAAAATAATTTATATTCGGTACATTTTTGAACTGACACATATCTGCCAGATTACTTTGGTCTCCAACGCTTGTTTTCTGATCAAGAGCGAAAATTCTCCAATACTATCGTTGTGACTCTTGCTGCGGTGGCTACTACTGCGTTGTCTGCTGCTGCTGAGGCTATGGAACTTATCTTATGGCCTTCTGATGCAGTGGCTGATATTGATTAGGTCTTCTTCCACCTACTCCTTGGTGTTTACTCGGGCACTGGTAAGGAGAAATTCCTTACGGTCTCTAAGGCAAATAATACTGCCCAATGAAAAGCAATCTAGACACTTCCAGAGTTAACTGATTTCTGCTGACCTTGCCCTAGCCACGGCTTACTGCTGATTGATTTCCAACATTTCACTTTCTTTTTCTCTTCGGAATTTAGCCTTCGCAAAAAGATTGCGGTTGGCGGTTGCTGGAGCTTGAATTTGAAATAGGGGAGGTGCTAGGGTTTTTAGACTAGCTTTTCTGGATATGCAGTCGACTCTATATCTAAAGCTCGGCTTAATGCTTCAGCACAAATCAAAACAATTTGACTTGCAAGTACTAATCTTTATGTCTGGCCTGAGTCCGAAGAAAAAGCTCAGACATCTTCTTGCCCGAATCAACTTGACAAAGACGGAACGAGCTAAGTCATAGAATTTTCGAACAAACTCTGCTAACGTCTTCTTTCATTACTTTAAGTTTTACGAACTCGCTTTACTTTTGCTTACAAAAGCTTTTCAAAACATCCTTCAAAAAGGGCTTTCTTAAACACCCAAGAAAGATTTTCGAGTTGCTCGGGATAAATCTTCTGGCAAACTTCCTACCAGCAATCTGTTGATCCTCTCAACTGATAAGGCATGCATGTGAGACGCTTGAGGTCATCACATCAAAGAACCTAAAAAAAATTCGCTCTAGCGCACGATCTATTCTTCTTCTTCTAACGGATTTTCTTTATCGACAAAAGTTGGAGAATTCTGACGAAAAGAAAAAGTTCTTTGATTCTCCTCTCAGACAGAGGAGATGGGGTAGGTTCTTGTTGCTCTTCTTCTCCTACCTTAATTTTTTTCCTAGAAGGCATTCTAATTAACACGCGCAAGGGTTTAAGCAAGGTTTACTTTATTCAAAACATCAAGATTTTAACTTGAAAGTTTAGAAAAATTTTCACATCTTAAGCTTTGTTATAAAAGCAATTACTTCACGGAGTAATCATTCCAATCATGGAACTTAGCATTCATGCAAATCAAATCTCATCATAGCATAATCACTTTCATAACTTTACCCAATAATTAAGCAATAGCACATCATCTTAACTTCATAAACTTTTCTCATATTGGTAATCAACATCAAAGCACTCAGCTTCATAAACTTCTCCTACTCATTCAAACAATTCGCAAGATAACTTAAATTAACTTATGACTTTTAACAAAACAACTTACTTCTTTCATACTTAACTTATATTCATAAAATTCTCATTCTTCAGCTCTAGCTTCATATTGACAACTATCTTTTAACTTACTTTATGCTTAACAAAGCATCATAATTTCTTATCTTTCTTATGCATATAACATCAGGAACTCATCAACTGAACTAAATGACCGCTTTAGTCATTCTTTCTTGTAATGGAAAATTTTCCTCTTTGAGATCTTTTCAAGATAATAAATCTATCAACAGGAAAATTATCCTTATCTCAACTGTGATGTTCTAGCATCACACAACATAATGACGATGACACAGACTACAAATCTGCTTACTGAAAAATCTAGGGTCAAATTATGCATTATATTTTTATTTTTACCATATTCATTTCTACATTTATACGACTTCTTCCTTTCACGCTCTCGATACTGGAAATAATTAAAAAAGCCGACTCTCTACTGGTTGCCCTTAGAAAACTTCTCTTCTTTAAAAAAAAATGCATTCTCGAAATCTACATTTTCGTCTTCTGTTTCATCTTCTTCTGTTACTTCTTCTCTGACGATCACATCTCTGTCTAAGGTAAGCTTGACTATATCTTCAATGTCCGCAACCGGCATCGACGAGAAACTGACCTCGAAACTTGACTTATGGGGAGGACATGTCGAAGCTTGGCTAAGCAGATTATCACTTCAGTAGTTGGATCGTCGTTGAGGTCGTCATTATTATCCTCCTGGTATGATCAGAATGATCTCACTTCAAGCTCCTTTGCCAGAACAGAACAATGGAAGCGAAAGAAAAAAAAACTTAAGATTCAGAGGGTTGAGATATGAAGGACCCTCATGTATAAAATTCATCTCTGCATAAAGGCTAAAAATAAATCAAATCCTTGAAATAAAAATTTTTTGAGGCCAAGATTGGCACATTTAATTAAACAAGGAAATAACATAATTAACAATCTGAGAAGTAGGTTGGGAAATGGAATAACCCAAATCATAATTCAAATCAGAAATCTGAAATTCAACAATCATTGGCTCAGGATATTTGGAGAGAAATAAGGGAAAAATAAGATTATCCTGAGGTATCGGCTTCGACATAAGCACTTCTGAGATATAGTAAGAAGGTATACGGTGAAAAGTATCAATGAACGTCGGACGAAACGAGCGAAGAACAAAACGAACAACGAAAGAAACGAAAGACGGACGAAACGTTCGGCGGACACTGGCTGACCGCTGGGAATTTCCAGCCGGCGCTAGATTGCCGCGCTGAAACTTCTCTTTTTTTTTATTTTTCATACTTTAAGCTATATTTTCACTCTCCACTACTTATTTTAATTCTCTTCTTCACACTCATTTTTCTTCAGTCAGTTTCATCTCGTTGTCGCTTCTCAATGATGTCTCGCGTTCGCTTTACTTTCCAAAACCAAACAATTGCCCTGCTTGCAATTAGTTCATCATTTCGCTTACAAAAGCTCGTCACATAAAGGATCTCAAGCTCATAACGACGAGCAAAATTTTGATTTAGAAAGTTCCAAGAAATCAACATAAATTGATTAAACTTAAAAGAAACAACTTGTAGGAAAAATCTGCACAGCTGCAGCAGATTCAAACTGGATTTCAGAACAGAATACTTGAAAACAAGGGAAGTGCAGGGTACCATTAGAAAGCCACGGATGTCTAGTTTCTAACCCAATTTACGGATCTGAATTTCGTTAAACGAGCAGGAAGTTATAGCCTCGAAAGTAAAAGGTAGCAGAACTGCCGCCGCCCAGCCGCCGCTGCCACCACCATTCCAGCGACCGCTGGAACTGAGCCGGCGCTGGATTCCGGCGGCCGCTCAGAATTCCAGCGACTGCTGGGGTGCTGTTCGCAGTTTCTTCCTCAGCGAGCGCTGGTTTTCAGCCGGCGCTGGAAAATTTGGCTGAACGTGTTTCCTTCCATTTTCATGCATTTGACGAAATTTCTTTCTACTTCACTTGCTTTTCAACGTTCTTCTTCTTCGATTACGCTTCATCCTAATTATTCTAACGCTTTTTCGACGTTAATTAAACTTCATTTTACTTTGTTTTCTTCCTTTCTTTATGAAATGATTAAAGCAAAATTAAAACGACGAACATAACGACAATTCGGAAAATTATCAAAACGACCTCTTTGGCCGTACTTCTTCATTTATACGGAAAATTTGCATCTTCGAGGGCTTTTACGAAAATCCATAAACCCTAATTCTAGATGAATGTGTTCCCCAAGGCTCGGGAAAATATGTAACAATAAATACCAAACATATTTCCAAACATATTTCAAACTTTAAACTTTCATAAAATTCTCCTTCTTTACTTTCTAACTTCATCTCATTAATTAACTTCATTATGAAAGCGAAAGCTCCATATTACTGAGTTTCTAGTTATGTGGGTTGATCAGGTCCACATAACAGTCCGTCAGTCACATGGAACATTAAATTTTAAACTTTTAAACATAGGAAACTTTTAAATGCGTACCTGGTTTGCCAGATGAGATGAGGTGCTGGACTTTTGTTGTTGGTACTTAATTAGTCTAGAAATTCAAATCTTGACTAGACTCACAGAAAGTTTAAACATAGAGCAGATGAGCTGCTCTGATACCACTCTGTCGCAGCCCGACTTAGAGTAAAGATGACTAAGACGGTGGGTCCCGCAACATACACAATTTATGATTAACCAAGGAATAGATAACGACCTAGTTATCAAACAAAAACCAATGATACCATGAATCACTTCCAACGAACAAGCTTATCAAGGAATCAGGTTCAACCACATACCAACAAATAATATCATATGACCAACGATGCCAAAAGATCAGTATCAACAAGAAGTTTATTAGATCAAGAAAGCACAATAAAAGGGTCGTATGATTTAGAAGATCTCAACGGAAAATCAATAACTGATTTCAAGCTAAGGGAGACTAGCATTAAAACCTTAACAAATAACATCAAGACTTCAAAATTTATAAACTTCAGAGTTTAAAAACGAACTTCATACTTCAGAAACATATTTCAAAGTGTTGCAGCGGAAGACATAACTAGGTTACATGTATGAAGACATATAACCAAACTCTAGTTTAAACAACTTTCAAGAAGAACTTAACCAACAAAAGTCCGTCCAAGCACACTTTCATCTTCATCCGAGCTAACCTGCACATTTTAGAAAACATGCAGGGCTGAGTACATGCCAAAAAAATACTTGAAATCTTGCTGCTTAGAGCTATAGATTGAACTTGCCATAAAGCATAACACAAGTAAACTTTCATAAAACAAACCTGTGCATGCCCAAATATTTTCTTTCGAAATAAGCAACTCGCGAGTTATATACTTCTATCATGTATGTACTTGATCTACAATCATAAATTAGTGCTGAGAAGTAGGCCTCCTTCTCAAACACTTGTAACCGGCCCACCTTTCGGAAGGCACACGATTACAAACTAGTGTACACAAATCCTACATTGCGTAGGACCGAATTCGTCTTCCTTCAGTAGATAGTATCATACAAAACTTAAAACATTTGGCAAGTTAATCATTTTAAAACATGATATATATATATAATCATATATTCTCATTCATCATTTCTTTGGTTAGAAAGCCCACCTGTCGAGTGCTGTTTTATCTTACTCTTCTCGTTCTTGATTTCTCAGCTTTACGTTCCCGCTCATTCCTTCATTCGAAATTTTGGTTTATCAACCATCAGAGCGAGAAACAACGACAGACGAAGAAATACTCTATCTCGAACAACTTAATTTCTATTACGCCTCGATTCTCTAACGCTTAATTTAATACTATCACTTAGAAATTCTAAACATTTCTAAATATCAACTTAACTTCTAATTAGCAATCTAACTTATAAATATTAACATTTAAACACTTAAATGATCAACATTGCACACTAATCATATAAGCACCTTAATGATATTTAATACTTATATTAATCATATTATCATTCATTTAAGTTTATCATTAACATATAAGCATATCATTATCATATAAGCTCATCATCAACTTATAATTACATCATTAGCATGTAAACTCAGCATTAGCATATAATTAACATATAAACTTATTATTTATTTTTCATACTTCAAACTTAAAAATATTTTTGACTCGACAAACGAGCTCTAAAAATTCTCAAATTAATTACACATTATTACTAAACCATAATAAACATAATTACATGATCATATCATCAATCTAGATTATCTATACGTATAAACCATCAACTTGGAAAAATAGTCGAAAAATAGAAAATTCTTAATACTTCGTATTTAATTTCTGAAAAATTCCACTATACTTAATTTTTATTGTAGAATTCAAATATGTGATTATTTGCTTAATTAAAAATCAAATAACCATTTAATTTAACTTAATAATTTTCGGCCTTTTTGGAAATAATAGGATTAAAAATCCAATTTCATTCTAATCACTTCCAAACATCTTAAAATGATTTATAAGCCACAATTATAGCTTAATTACTTAAATAAATTGGATAAAAATAAAAAACCTTAATATATATATTTCAACTTTTTCTAGAAATTAGGGTACATTTGATTATTTTTCTCCAATTCAAATTGCAACATGCTTAATTAATATTCTAGAGGTTAATTATAACATCAATTAACCAATTCAGATTTTAAATTTAAAAAATCCCTAATTTAATTAAAAGCTGAAAATTTTGAAAATATATATAATTGAGCTCCAAAAATTCTAACACAATTCTCACATGCTTAAATAAATATCATAAGCTCAATTCTATCATCAATTTCATCTTTCAATATCAAAATCAAAAATCCCCAATTTGAAGAACCCTAATTCTTCGAAAATAATTAAAATTGGAGAAATTATGATTCAATCAATTAATTCAATGCATAATCATACTCAATAACATCATATAAGCTCAATTTAAACATCAATTTAATCATAGAACATCAAGATCGAAAACCCCTAATTTTAATTATTAATTTCGTCATTTTGAAAATTAATTAAGGGCTTTGATTACTTCCAACATCAAACATGCTTAGAATAATTATCTAAGCTCAAATAATCCATCAATTTAATCATCAAGCATCAAAATTAAAAACCCTTAATTTTTCCCTAATTTTCGAAAATCACAAATAGTTAGGATTAAGGATTAATTAAGATTGAATTAATGATCTATCATGCATCCTAAGCATGAATTAAACATCATAATTTAAGATCATAATTACCTAATAAAATCTGCCATTTTTTCGAAAAAAATAAAGAATTAAAAATGGAGATTTAAGCTTGATCTTTGTGCTATAACTTGAAATAAACATATAACTCACCTTATTAAATAATTTGGAGGTGATTTGATCTTGGATTGGAGCTTAGAAATGAAGCTTTAATGGAGGAATCAAGAATGAAAGTATGTGTGTGTGTGTTCTGCTGTGGAGTGGCCGGAGAAGAAGGAAATGGAATGAGGTTGATGATGATTTATGCTACACACTTAATTATTTAATTAATCTAACACTTAGTCAAATAAAGCATATACTAGGAATATGCCTTGCTTAAACTAATTAAACTCTATTAATTAACACTAAAGTCAACACACTTAGGTCATTGCTTAAGTCATAATTAGGAGTAATTAATTAATTAAATGCTGAATTTAATTAATTAATTGCTAAACTTGCTAATCATAACTTCAATCTCTAATTTCACAATTTAGAAAAATCAATTAGGGCATCTCACACCCTAATGCAAATTCTCGTTAGAAAATACGGAGAAACGAATCGTTTCCGACTAAAATAGAAATTATTATTTTTAATACTTAATTAATTACTTAATAAAATAAATTAAGAAAACTAAATTCATAATTTTCTCAATTAAAAATCAATCATAATTGTACAATCTAATAAACATAAATTCTACTTCGTTTTGGTTAACTCGAGACGAAATAAAATAATTAAATTCCTTTTTACGGCAAGAATTAGGGTTGCAGAATAAAAATTATTAAAAAGGAAATCTCCTTCTTCTTATATTTCTTAATTTAATTTCGGCAAGAATTAGGGTTGCCGAAGAATTTTAATTGCCGGAACTTATTCTCATTTTAAAATCTCGCGGCTTAATTATTTTAGAAAAGCTCTTAATTAATTACTAAGATCGGTTATGAAAAAGCGGGGTATTACACCAAATCTCCATGAGGATTGAAAATGATTTTTCCTATATACGAACTAAATATTTTTCCTGAATACAAAAGAATATGAAATTCCTTGGTATACGAATAAAAATAAAAATAAGAATAAGAATAAGAAATTCCTTCTAGGAAAAAAATAAATAAAACAAATATAACCTCGATGGCAAATCATTATCATTTGGGATAAATTCATTACAATACACCAACTTTGGATCGTTTTTTTTTTTCACACAATTTTTTAAATTTGACTAATTGAAATTGATGTAGTGCAAGACTGAATACATTATGGACACCATAAACGGCACATACATCCACAAAAACTTTGCCTCTTTTTATTTTTCAATTAGTTAAAAAATGTGAATTATTATTATTATTATTATTATTATTATTATTATTATTATTATTATATATGGGGACTAGTTTGTAATTTGTAGTTTATATATGGAGACTAGTTTTATATGAACCAAATTATATATATATATATAGGAAGTTCATTATTTGGACTTTGGAGTCCAAAAAATTAAAAGTCGTGCACAAACTGTAAATGACTGAAGTTACCTTCTTCTACATTACGGGAACTATCCCTTTTTATGTTGACGTTAAAGTTTTATTTTTGGGTAAACTCATATTTTAATCCCGTCGAGTTTGTATAGTTACAGGACCTTTGTCATTACAAGTATTTAAAGTTTGCGGTGTGCATATATAAAAAACTTGATTGACCAAAGAAACTCGTCGGTATGAAAATTGCAAAAACGTACGTGTAAAGGTTATGTTATTGGTGATATGTTTTGAAATCATGAGTAAAATCAATTCAAAATTCATACTCCTCTGTTCCCAAACAACTTGTAGCCACGAGTTTTAAAAAACTTGGTGAAAGGTTAATTGAGTGAAAGAAGATCCCACAATCAAGATAAAATGAAAGTTAAAAGTTTAAAAAGTATAGTGTGAGTCATGTCTATAAAAAGAAAGTGCAAGTTCTTTGAGACAGACCAAAAAGAAAATTAAATAAATGTAAATTTTTTAGGGACGCGTCACGGAGGGAATATATTTTACCTCAATAAATTCAAAATTGTAGGTACCTAATTAGTGCATTTCTTGTACTTTTCAAACGTGGAATTTGGCATCGTTTTCTCCCTTTCTACATTCCACTATACGAAATGTAATTAAATAAAATTAAGCCCCAATTAGCGTATTAATTAGAAGATCGTTAACTAAAAATTTAAAATAATTATGAATATCTATAATTAATAATTATTAATAGAGACAGACAATATAAAACCCTAAATATATAATAATAAATTTAAAAAAACACCCATATTCTGTTATGTCCGGAGTAGTTAGGTTTGAAACCTCTTGTA
Source organism: Agastache rugosa (assembly GCA_031470985.1). Lineage (NCBI taxonomy): Eukaryota > Viridiplantae > Streptophyta > Magnoliopsida > Lamiales > Lamiaceae > Agastache > Agastache rugosa. Next base: position 11,954,729 of record CM062604.1, read on the forward strand.
TCTTTTCATTTCTTTTATATATACGGTCTATATTTCGATATAAATTAAGAAAGCACCCCCAATTGAAATTTTTTCCTATATTTTAACCTTAAAATATTTTTTGGAAAATCTTTAGCAACCTTCTTCGTCATAAAATTTCAATATTAGCATCTTATAAAGATATATTTCTTTGTCCACCTCTGCATGAAAATAGGTAATTAAGCCCCTTGTTTCTTGAGCATAATATATACACACATGCATACGGATGTGGTTAAAGAGTATGAGAGCGCATATTTTTTGGTGGGATGCTTGCTAGATTTCGCATCACATTAAGTACCTTTTTATTACATATTTACCACTCTTTACTTTTGAACCAAGTTTTGTTCATGCCATTACAACAATTAATTAATTAACATACATGACGATTTCATATTATGTAGTCCAATAAATTTTGCACGAACGTAGATACAACTTTTGTGCTCTTGTCATAAAAATTTATGTACTACCTTTACTTTCGATCGAACACGTAGGATAGAAACTTCACTTCCCAACTAATATATATATCTCGTCACGTCTTTTTCATGGGATATACGAAAATGGTGTCAATATTATTGTTTAAGTATCGAACTAGTATATAGGCTAGGTCGAATACTATTATATATATCAAAGTATTAATGGCGATAAGTACACAACTAAACCAAAAATTAAAGAATGAAATTAATTGGGTGCGAATGTGATGAGCCCATATTTGTGCTCATTTTTTTGTGTCTTGTTTTAGGGTCTAGATCGAGTCTTTGTGTATCTTTTTGTTTGTGTTTGTGTCTGGGAGGACACATTATGAAGGCAGGTACATTATGGGCAAGACAAAGACATTCTGGGCAAAACAAGCACTATTTTGGGCATAAGAAGAGTGCATCCGCGAAAGAGGTTCTGAAGCAGAATTGAAGCATATGGTCACAGGACAATTGCTCACATTTTGGGCATAATCGCTCTCATCTTGGGCAAAGTAGCATGCAGCTTGGGCACAGTAGCAAACATCAAGAGTGAAGCTGTTGCGTTTGACGTCCTGACCAATTCATATACCGCGCGGAATTCCATCCATCTTGGGCAATACATGAAGTGCAGAGGGCAAGACGAAGGACAGAACAGAGAAGAGAAAGAGTGCTCGACTTGGGCACAATGTGCGACCGATAATCCAGCAATTCGTCATGAAAGAGTGCGGAGCAAGGAATGGATTGGCCTTATCCAAGGAGTAGATAAGGAAGGATTGATTTCCTTCCTTATCCATGAAGATTCGTTCAAATCAAATCAATTCTAAATAAGGAAGTTATCTTGGGCTCCACGCGGATTCTGTTGGAAGAGATAAACATGACAGCTGCGCCCAAGCCTAGCTCCAGTCCAGCCAACCAATGGGCTGGACCTCTAGCCCACTATTTATAGCTCTATATATACTACTTCACTTCAAGCCATTGTAAACCCCATTTCCCATAACCCTTCATATCTAGAATTTCTTTCAAGTACTTAGACTAGGGTTTTATTTAGTGTTTTCGAGAGTTTGCCCCTTCGAGGGCAAACGATCTTTGTATTTTATTTTCGGCGTTATGCCCATAATAATAAGTAACTTTTCTTTTTATTTATTTTGTCTTGTTATTTACTTTATGTCTAGGTAGTTATAAATCTGGTTCTGGGCAAGACGACGTGAACATAAACTAAGAATTTGTGAGGTCTAATATGGGCGTGATGATCTGCATGCGTGTGTTCCCGAAGCACTAGGTCTGAATCCGATACGATTTGGGCAACTTGGTTAATTAATTGATCACTAGTTGACTAGGGTGTCTTGATCACAAATAACTTCAGGGTCAATGCATAGGGTGTCCATTACATCTAAAAGTATGACTGGTGTGGGTGAGTAGTCCGTGCTCTTGGGCACGAGGAATGGCTATTTCGGGTCTGCCTAATTCGTAATGCTTCCTTGGGCAAGGTTTCTATTGAAGTGTCTTCGTAGATCGTTGTCTAGGGCTAGGAGAGAACGCCTGGGGGTCTCAGGGGTGGCTCTTATTCATATGGGCAGATAAGGGTGGGGGTAATAGTATGCGTGAATCGTGACAGTAGGGGCATTATTACTTTTCTACTGCCTATAACCGATTGATGCATTCATGTAGTGAAAATCTTTGAACCTATGACCGTGTCGAGTTTATGTTTATTGATTCGAACCTTGATCTAGATTTATATTTTATTTGTTTATGTTTTTATTTTCTTTATTGACCAAGATGTGTCCGTTGCCCAAGATAAATATTTTTAGTGACACCCAGTGACCAAGAGAAAACTATACTCAACTCCTCGTGGGATCGACCCTATACTTGCCGCTAGCTAATCCTAGTTGTGGGCATAGGACAATTATAAATGTATTTTGACCGACCCGATAAAACGACAATCGGGGCGCTCGTCAAAATTGGCGCCGTTGCCGGGGAGTTGTGTTTTCAGTAGTTTTCTCTTTTGTTTGCTTGTTTAGTTCTTTTTGTGTGTGTTCCGAACTAACCGTGTAGGACAACTTCATGAGTGATGTTGTGATCGAAGGAAAAATGCATGGTGACCAAGGAGCATCTGTAAGGAGGGCAATACAGGTGGACATGAGCCCATCTATTAGTCAAAGGACAAGTCTAGCCTACTTTGGGCAAGACACGGAATAAAAATGTGGAGTTTCCGAAACTCCAAGATCCAGTCGACGACTAAAGGATGGAGGCCATGTCATGCCCATGACGTTAACTAAGGCGCTAGCCAGGAGGCAACCTGGTATTATTCTTTTTTATTTTTTATTTTTTTTTTGTCTAAGCCCTAGGCTAGGTAGAATTTCCATAGAGGGTATGGTTTGTTCATGATGGACAGGAGCTTGGGCATAGAAGTAAGGATGAAGTCATTCAAAAGCAAGGGCACAACATATCTGCAAAAATTCCTTTCCAGATTCATCAGCGGAGGGCAGAGTGTACACCTGTCAAGCCCGAGATACAATGAACTGCAGTCCTTGAGAACTTTGACCAAACTGGAAGGATTCGTTGCAGCACATATGGAGACCCTCCAAGCCACTTACTTTGCCCTTAGTACGTACTTTTCCTGCAACACATTCAGGTGTTTGGCTTTACCCTTCTTCATAATTGTTTCCTCCCATTTGTCGTTAGTTGATTTTTTTTTCTTTTGATTTTTGATTTTTTTTTATTTTTATTTTTGTTTTGTTGAGTATACCCTCTTATTTACCCACTTTGCTCAGGGTAAAGTGTTTCAGTGGGAGGGTCGTGTGTGTTTGTATGTATGTTGTTTTGAGTTTGTTTTGAATTGGCCCTCTTATTGATGCACTTTGCCCAAAGCAAAGTGTGTGTGTCTGTGTGGGAGAGCCTTTTCCTTGCTTTTGTGTGTCGGTTGTGACCTTTAACTGACTCACTTTGCCCAAGGCAAAGTGTGTGAGTGGAGGGTCGCCGCTTTTGTTTTTTTTTTCAGTCGGTTGAATACCCCTTATCTGACCCACTTTGCCCAAGGCAAAGTGTGTGAGTGAGGGGGTATCTGTTTTGTGTAGTAAATCAGCATGAGTAGGATTTTTGGGTCGATATAAGCATGTTGAAATCTTTGATTTGTATCGTGCAAGTAGTTTAATTTTCAAGTTGTTAGCATGATCGTATGTGGATAAGTATGATGGATGAATTATGAGCATGCCTTGTGAGGCTTGAGCTTTATATGTTGTATTATGCCCAACGTGCGCATCTTTTCTTTTCTTGTGAGATTTGACATCCTTATTTAGGTTAATGCGAGAACTTGCCTTTTATCTTGTTGAAATCCTATTGACCTGATTTATGTGCTTAAATGATTTAGGCAAAAATTTCTTTCATTATGCCCACAAAGCCTAAAAAGCCGCCATATTATTATCCTTTGCGTAGCCCCTTTTGAGCCTGATAATAATTCTTTCAATTCACTTAAATATTGCCCTGATACACATTTCCTACCCGGTCATGAGAACTCAGAAGCAGCCAAAGAAGAAAAGGAAATAAAAGAGATAGTAGAGGCCTTAATCTGGGCAAGACGCTTGGAATTGTTTGAGGGTCATTAACCTGCCCAAAATAGAAGAAGTGTCAAAAAATAAAAGGACTAAGAAGAAAAATTGAAAAAAATAATAATAAGAGAAATTTTTTTGAAGTCCCAAGTTGTTTGTGCTGAGGCCAGAAAATAAAGGCAAGGAATTGAAGAAGAAACTGGACACTCTATTGCCCAGTAATGAGTTCATTATGACCTTAGCCTAGTTCCTAAACACTTCCCACCTTATGCCTTAAGCCTACATTACTACCAAAATAAATACCTAATGATAAGTACATAAAATTTTGTTTAAGGGGTGAAGATGTTAGAGGGCAGACAAGCCTATTGCATGACCAAGTTAAGGATGTCACGAGCGTAAACACTAAACCCAATATACAAGACTGAAGAGTGTTGGTGAGGAAAAACCAATATGCTCATTGTTTAATCTTGACTTATCTGATGGTCAATGCGTGAACTTTGTAATTTGATCACTTGCTTAACTTATGTTCAGATTGATCATGCCCAATATAACCCTTAATCTTGATCATGCTGATTTCGTTTTTTGTCTTGAGTATGTTCTTTGCTTTCTTTCCTTTCTTTGTCTTTTGGGCAAGTTGCACCTACACGCTTGAGGACAAGCATACTTAAAGTGTATGCGTCTGATGAGCCCATATTTGTGCTCATTTTTTTGTGTCTTGTTTTAGGATATAGATCGAGTTTTTGTGTATCTTTTTGTTTGTGTTTGTGTCTGAGAGGACACATTATGAAGGCATGTACATTATGGGCAAGACAAAGACATTCTGAGCAAAACAAGTACTATTTTGGGCATAAGAAGAGTGCATCCGCGAAAGAGGTTCTGAAGCAGAATTGAAGCATATGGTCACAGGACAGTTGCTTACATTTTGGGCATAATTGCTCTCATCTTGGGCAAAGTAGCATGCAGCTTGGGCACAGTAGCAAACATCAAGAATGAAGCTGTTGCGTTTGACGTCCTGACCAATTCATATACCGCACGGAATTCCACCCATCTTGGGCAATACATGAAGTGTAGAGGGCAAGACGAAGGACAGAACAGAGAAGAGAAAGAGTGCTCGACTTGGGCACAATGTGCGTACGATAATCCAGCAATTCGTCATGAAAGAGTGCGGAGCAAGGAATGGATTGGCCTTATCCAATGAGTAGATAAGAAAGGATTGATTTCCTTCCTTATCCATGAAGATTCGTTCAAATCAAATCAATTCTAAATAAGGAAGTTATCTTGGGCTCCACGCGGATTCTGTTGGAAGAGATAAACATGACAGTTGCGCCCAACCCTAGCTCCAGACCAGCCAACCAATGGGCTGGGCCTCTAGCCCACTACTTCACTTCAAGCCATTGTAACCCCCATTACCCATAACCCTTCATATCTAGAATTTCTTTCAAGTACTTAGACTAGGGTTTTATTTAGTGTTTTCGAGAGTTTGCCCCTTCGGGGGCAAACGATCTTTGTATTTTATTTTCGGCGTTATGCCCATAATAATAAGTAAGTTTTCTTTTTATTTATTTTGTCTTGTTATTTACTTTATGTCTAGGTAGTTATAAATCTGGTTATGGGCAAGATGACGTGAACATAAACTAAGAATTCATGAGGTCTAATATGGGCGTGATGATCTGCATGCGTGTGTTCCCGAAGCACTAGGTCTGAATCCGATACGATTTGGGCAACTTGGTTAATTAATTGATCACTAGTTTACTAGGGTGTCTTGATCACAAATAACTTCAGGGTCAATGCATAGGGTGTCCCTTGCATCTGAAAGTATGACTGGTGTGGGTGAGTAGTCCGTGCTCTTGGGCACGAGGAATGGCTATTTCGGGTCTGCCTAATTCGTAATGCTTCATTGGGCAAGGTTTATATTGAAGTGTCTTCGTAGATGGTTGTCTAGGGCTAGGAGAGAACGCCTGGGGGTCTCAGGGGTGGCTCTTATTCATATGGGCAGATAAGGGTGGGGGTAATAGTGTGCGTGACGCGTGACAGTAGGGGCATTATTACTTTTCTACTGCCTATAACCGATTGATGCATTCATGTAGTGAAAATCTTTGAACCTATGACCGCGTCGAGTTTATGTTTATTGATTCGAACCTTGATCTAGATTTATATTTTATTTGTTTATGTTTTTATTTTCTTTATTGACCAAGATGTGTCCGTTGCCCAAGATAAATATTTTTAGTGACACCCAGTGACCAAGAGAAAGCTACACTCAACGCCTCGTGGGATCGACCCTATACTTGCCGCTAGCTAATCCTAGTTGTGGGCATAGGACAATTATAAATGTATTTTGACCGACCCGATAAAATGACAATCGGGGCACTCGTCAGAATGTTAATTAATTATATGACAAAATACATTTAAATACCTAATTAACTATTGACCTTTTTCATAATTGTGTCATCATCTAAAGAAATATATCAATTAATATCCGAATTATAACTTTTCACAATTGTATTCAGAACCTAATTTTCAGCGTCGAAAAATATATGTGGCTTGAGGGGGATATAAATTAACAATTTTTTTTTAGATAAATTGGCATCAGATGGTCGTAAGTTTCATGCCGAAAAAAAAAAAAAAAAGTAAAATCCACACAATGTCATTTTGATGCTAGCTCTTCTTTAAATCTTATTCTGCGGGCCGTGCCAAGTAAGTTTTTCCGTTGTCGGAAATTGAGATCTAAGATACAACCGTGAAAATTTTGATAGTTTAATTAAGAATTGAATTATAATATTTTAGATCGGGACTTAATTGCAAAAAAGTCAATAATTAAATATTTAATTAAGTGTAACTTACCCTTAATTAGACACGCTTTATGTGATCATCCACGTAATACGTCCATAATATTATTGACAAAATTCATCAAACAAACGTTAGAATACGCGCACTGAATATCCCAAAAAATGAACCAAAAAGAAGAATAGTTCGATTTCATCATGTATTCGAAGTCATTTCTTACAGTGATTCAATTTTGGTTTAAATCCAACTCAGAGCAGAAATATTAGGCAGGTTCATACTAAAACTGTGGATAGGACAAAAGCATGCAAACACACCACTAACAAATATTAGTGGAATATCTACGTCAAGTGGAATTAAATAAAAATTAAAAAAAGAATTTAACTCGGCGGAGATTAATTTTGTTTAATTTTATGTATACTCCACCACTCTAATATTATAGAGTATGTGCTTGTGCTTGTGTGTGTAGTTGATAATTGATCATGATATACAGCGCTTTTATTTGTCGTTTTGCCCAAATTTAACACAAGCTAACTTCTGTTTCTTCCTTTCCTCCCTCCGTCCCGCTCATTTTGTCTACTTATTGTTCGACACGGAGATTAAGGATAAGAGTAAAAAGATAGAAAGTGAGTAGGTACTACAATTTTTAAAGGGTTTTAAAGTGTAAATTCTTTCTTTATTGGGAAGTAGGCAAATTGAGTGGAACGTCTATTTAAAGAAATGTAAACAAAATGAATTGAACAGAAGGAGTAGCATATTGGTAATTTAATTTGTTAGTGTTTAAGAATACGTTTGGATTTGTATCTTGACTTGTCTTCCGGGTTTTGACTTATAAAACAGTCTCACACAACAGACTACCACACATAAATATATGTAATACTGATAAATTTCTATGCATCTTTACTTAAAGAAATAAACATGTTATCTTATGTATTATGTACTAGATGTGGACATCTTCATGAGTGCTTTGTGTATTAGATACTATTTAAATCTCTATTTGAAAGCGGAAATACATTATATGCTCATAGGAATATTCACGTTGTGTGGATATTCGTTTATAAGTGCATAAATTTAGAAAAATATTCATTCGACCCTCTAAACGGGAAAATATTCATGTAGACGTTAGAAAAATTCCCATTTAATTTAGGCCTTTTTGCTATGGAATAATATGTCAAGTACAAACAAAAGGCAAAATTAAGGAGGTTAGAGAATAGAAAAAAGTTCTGGCCGTGTCTACTTTAACACCACAAAAGATATTATAGGGTGTGCTCTTTTACTTTAAATATATTATTTTTACCTAACTGGAACCAATGTTTAGAGGAGTCAATTTCGATAACAAATTGAAGGCAAAATAAATATATTTAGCTCGATAAATATATAATGTGATCGATTAATTTGAACTGTAATGATCCGGCTTTCGGACTTACGGCTGGCCCCATAAACCATCACAAGTCACCCATGGAGTTCTTCCACAATGAGCCCCAGAAAAGAAGATGCATCTTGATGATATAAGTAGCCATATGAATTCCATTAAGCACTTCCGAATATGCCGTTCCATTCCGACATATTCTCGGAATCCCTCTCATTCGGGTGTGTTTCGGTTCGTTCTTGCGCCCTCCGCTTTGAAATCTTATCGAAGCCGCTCCTTGTCTGTGCCTCTGCACCGGCGATCACTCCGTACTTCTACTCCGGACGTCACACATATGAATTTAACATAATACAATGTTCAGGCCTCAACTATTAAATTTGTGATATTTTAGCTATTTAGTGATTTTCGATTAAGACTGTGTAAACGGGTCGGGTAGGGTACCCTACCTGAAAATGTTGGGTACCCGGTCCCGATTTTTCCACATTTATTATACCCTATCGCGACCCTATATTAAAAATCGGGTATCCAAATACTCGAAGCAGGTATTCCAATCGGGTATCAGGGTATCCGAATTATCCGATATTATTTAATTTATATTCTAAGTTATGCTTAAAATAAATTATTCGACATTATTCAATTTATGTCTTACACTATATATATATATATACACACAATGTCTAATATATATAGAAAAATAATACGATATATTCATACATCATGAGGTTATTGATTTATAAAGTTGGATCACATAATTATATCAAATTTAAATTATAAACTTTTAAACTCGTAGCAATGATCATAACAATCTGTAACCAAAAGAAACCAAAAATGTATAGGAATAAAATTAAAAAATATCACCAACAACATTAATAATTAAGTAAAACCATAAACAACCTAACCAAACGAAATGAAAAATGATGTTTTGTGTTAGGTTAGATCGTAGAGTAGAGTGAGAGTCAAATATCATAGGTTTGTATCTAAAAGTTAATTAACTTAATTTAAAGTAATATAATATTGTACTCCCCCCATCCCTTATTACTGTGGTTCAACTAATATTTTATACCTCACATATAATCAAATACGCACCACACTTATGGGGGACGAAGGGAGTATAAATTAAAAATTCGGGTATACTAGGGTACCCAAATCAGGTTTTGTAACGACCCGGCTTCCCGATTGACGGCTGGCCCCACAAAGCATCATAAGTCCTTTCTAGAGTGCTTTGTCCTCACTCACACTCTTTCAGAGAAAACTTTCCAGGAGGTCAGTAATCATAGAATTGCACCAAGTCAAGCACGCTTAACCTTGAAGTTCTTCCACAATGAGCCCCAGAAAAGAAGATGCATCTTGATGGTATAAGTAGCCCAATCAATTCCTTTAAGCTCTCCTCGAATATGCAGTCCCATTCCGACATATTCTTGGAATCCCTCTCATTCGGGTGTGTTTCGGTTCGTTCATGCCTCCTTCGCTTTGAAGTCTTATCGGAGCCGCTCCTTGTCCGTGCCTCTGCACCGACGATCACTCAGTACTTCTGTCCCGGGCGTCACAAGTTTCGAGTATATCCGATACCCGAATTTTCTAAAAATCTCAACCCGCATCTGGACCCGTTTACCCAAATATGAGGGTACGGGATATCCCATACCCGTCGGGTGTCGGATCGGTATAACACTACCCGATTTCCCGCCACCCATTTAGACAGCCCTATTTTCAATGCCAAAAAGTCGACTCAGCAACCAGAATTAACATGTGGTGACCACTTCCATCCCTAACTGCAAGTATCTCCTAACCGGAAAATTATTTTTTCTAAAACATGTCCAATTTTCTTCATTTTCTCTTGGAACGACTGTCATGCTATCGGAAATATCTTAAAGGGAAAAGTAGCATATACAACCCTAACGTGTCAACCTCGATCTCATTTACACCCTTAAGGGAAGGGTTGGGGCTGCCAGAACCCCAACGTTTAAAAAGTATGGGAAGATAACCCCTCCCATCTAACGCTACTTTTTAAACGTTGGAGTTCTGGCAGCCCGGCCCAACCCTTCCCTTTGGAATGTAAATGAGATCGAAGTTGACACGTTAGGGTTGTATATGCTCCTTTCTTAAAATTACAGTTCGAAACAACGTCGCATGTCATTCTGAATTTGGTGGTTTGGTCTGAATGGAAGTGCTCTATATTGACAAGAATAGAAAAATGATCACTACCAATTGGTCGATTAGTTTTAGTGGCATGATCAAAAAGGATGAAAATATTAAATTTGTATTTGCCACTATTATTATATTAAACAACATTTCAATTGTCACTATTGTCAAACCAGACTCTAATTCGCCTTTTTTATTAAACCACATTTAATTATACGACCCACAGATTCCAAAACTCTTTCTTGGAGTATTCCTATTCTTTTCTTTTTATAATCAAGTAAATTAATCAAAGAGATCAAACTACTATAAATTCTGCTGCATGCTTCTTTCACTATCACATTCTTCACCTGAGTAGCTTAAGATTACAAAAAAATCACTTACACTACTATCCTCGAAAACGAGAGAGAGATAGAGAGGGAGAGAGTCAAAAAAATATTTATCTAAGCGATGATCGAAGCGGGAGACGCATACAAAGTAGTGGTGGCGATGGCGCCGCTGTACGTGGCGCTGGGGCTGGGCTACGCCTCCGTGAAGTGGTGGCGGATGTTCAAGCCCGACCAATGCGACGCCATCAACCGCTTCAATTGCTACTTCATCATCCCTTTCTTCACCTTCCAGTTCACCTCCGGCGTCAACCCCTACGCCATGAACTTCCGTTTCCTCGCCGGAGATGTCGTCGCCAAAGCCATCGCCGCCGTACCGTTAGTTTTATGGGCTAATTTCGGTAAAAAGAAGAAGTTTTCTTGGGCCATAACTACCTTCAATCTGTCAAGCTTCAACAACACTTTGGTCGTGGGAGTTCCCTTACTCAAGGCCATTTACGGCGTCGCCGGCGAGGATCTGGTGATTCAGTCGTCGGTCATCCAGTCTCTTCTTTGGTTCCCGATTCTCTTATTCATGTTCGAGTTCTGGCGTGCCAGCTGCTCCGACGACGATTATGATGTCAGCGACGAGGAGAACCCGCAGTCGCTATCTGTAAATGCTGATAAACATGAGGTACGTGAAAATTCAAATAATACCATCTCCGTCGCCGTTGATGGTGCTGCTAGTGGCGCGGCCGTAGTCAGCACGGCGGCGCCGCCATCGTCGAATTTCAGATCAACTATGAAGAAAGTCGGGGGGAAGCTTGGGAAGAATCCGAATTGTTATGCTTGTGCCCTTGGCGTCATTTGGGCTCTCCTAGCAAAAAGGTATTCCATAAAGTAAATTATATATGAATTTAATATATGAATATATACTAGTATAACATATGGTTTTGAATTTTTTGCATATTAGGTGGAATTTTGAAATGCCAAGCATAGTGGAAGGATCGATTTTGATAATGGCCAAGGCAGGAAGTGGGGTGGCCATGTTTAGCATGGGTACGTACATAGTCCACATAAATACTATTACTCCCTCTGTCCACGAAAAGTTTGCCCCATTTGTTATTTTGGGGTGTCCACAAAAAGTTTGCCACAATCTTTTACTTTCTATTTATGTACATGACTCCACCACTTTCTTTTTCATTTACAATCCTTCTACCAAATTAACTGTAGGCCCTTCTTCTACTAAAACAACTTTTTAATTATCTGCTTTTTACGTACGTCACACATAGTATTATGAGATGTTATCAATGAGACACAGGGTATTATTATATATTTTCTATATAAATTCATTATTTTTACGTGCGTCACTGTACGTGCAGGCTTAGATTAAATTTATAACATGCATGTATGCATGCAGGTTTGTTCATGGCGCTGCAGGAGAAGGTATTAGCGTGTGGGGTGCGGCTAACAATATATGGTATGGTATTGAGGTTTGTGGGAGGCCCACTTGCTACTTCTATTGGATCTCTTGCTTTCGGCTTGCGCTCTAATACTCTTCGTATTGCTATTATACAGGTAATTTAAATATATATATATATATATATATATATATAATGCTTTAACTAAACAATTTATAAATAATAAAAAAACTATTTAAATATAGATTATAGACACGGGTGCAACACCAATATTAGGATAGATGATCCCAAGTGCTACGTCCGCCACTGACTGCATGGATACCTCATTGCTCAATTAAAATCATCTGCACTCATATGTTTGGCCCTACTGCAAACTATTGGAGTGAGACAAGAAAAACAATTCCAAAGATTTTAACTATATATATATTTCTATTTTTGTGAATTCAGGCAGCTCTACCCCAGGCTATCGCCTCCTTCGTGTTTGCTAAAGAGTATGGCTTGCATGCTAACGTACTTAACAATTCCAAAGATTTTAACTATATATATATTTCTATTTTTGTGAATTTCAGGCAGCTCTTCCCCAGGCTATCGCCTCCTTCGTGTTTGCTAAAGAGTATGGCTTGCATGCTAACGTACTTAGCACTGCGTAAGCCCATTTTTGCCCTCACGCATTACGTATTATATTTTGTGACTTTCGTTACATTTAATTTCGATGATTTCCAATTTATTTCAATTTTACAGGGTCATTTTCGGGACACTCGCATCTCTTCCTCTATTGATCATATATTATGTCATTTTAGATTTCCGCCGCTGGTAGTTCCACATCAAATTGAAGATTTCTGATCAAATTGAGAGTTCTCCATTATTTTCTTATCGGGATTTTATATCATTTTCATATTAAGGTTTATTTTTAGGTCTTCAATTTGTATTCTTGATGTTTTGTGAAACAACCTTTGATATTATTATTGTAAGCTATTATTTAACTTTCTCTTTCGTACGAAGAGTGTTTGTCTTATATGTACACTTACCGTCTCATGTTAAGTGAAGATCTTCTCAGCTCTCTTCTTAAGTTAACACACGACAAACTCAGTTGTAGCAAAATAAATGATAAAATTAAAGGTGATACATTTGTTTTTTGAATGATCTAATATATTAATTCTAAATAATATGAATAACATATATGCCTATATTTCTAATGTGCTACATTTAAGTCGTTGCATTGATTATGTTATTACAACTAGATTTTCAAACTTTGAATTAATTTAGTTGGGTTGAACTTTCAGTATTAGTTTGTAATTGGGCCCACAAACTTCATTCACTTATATTTAATTCTTAAGCTCTTTCTTATGTAAACATTAATGCTTCTTCAGGATTTTCTTATCTGGATTTTATATCATTTTCATATTAAGGTTTATTTTTAGGTCTTCAATTTGTATTCTTGATGTTTTGTGAAACAACCTTTGATATTATTATTGTAAGCAATTATTTAACTTTCTATTTCGTACGAAGAGTGTTTGTCTTATATGTACACTTACCGTCTCGTGTTAAGTGAAGATCTTCTCAGCTCTCTTCTTAAGTTAACACACGACAAACTCAGTTGTAGCAAAATAAATGATAAAATTAAAGGAGATACATTTATTTTTTGAATGATCTAATATATTAATTCTAAATAATATGAATAACATATATGCCTATATTTCTAATATGCTACATTTAAGTCGTTGCATTGATTATGTTATTACAATTAGATTTTCAAACTTTGAATTAATTTAGTTGGGTTGAACTTTCAGTACTAGTTTGTAATTGGGTCCACAAACTTCATTCACATATATTTAATTCTTAAGCTCTTTCTTATGTAAACATTAATGTATCTTCACATGAATTTTCATATATAATTTGACCTAATTATAGTACGATGCAAAGTCTAATTATAGTACGATGCACTGGTTGCTACTATATATAGTGATAGTTGATATACCATTAAAAGCTAGCCTAAAATTTTTCTATTATACATAATAATTCATTTAATACTAGGTTAATTATTGAAAGATATGTAACCTTTATTTATATTCTACACATTACTTTTGAAATTGGAGCCACTATCCACCGCCCCTTTCTCCCTCTCCCTCTCCCTCTCTCTCCCTCTAATCTCTCTCCCTCTCACAACCACCACTATAACCATCAGTTGCTATTAGCCCCACCCCCTCTACACCAAGGTATCCGTCTTGGGACCAACACAAATATTTATTTGTACACAATTTATTGTGTTTATTATATTAAATACATAAGATTTATGTTTACAAATTTTGGTACGCCCTGTGGGACCTCTCTACCTCTCATCTCTACTCTTCACCAAAATCAAAATCTTGAAGGATGTCTCCAAAAACTAAAGATGCTAGTAAATCTATTTCAAAGGCCTCTTTGGAGAGTGATGGCGTCATGACGCGAAGCAAAGCTAAAAAAATACAAGAACCTGCTAAGTCAATCTCTATGACGGAGAAAGAGCTACACCTCGCTGCTATGAATGAAGAAGGCGACGACATAAAAGATGAATCTGCATTGCCTAAAAGCCACTTGAAAGTTACTGATTTGAGGCTCATGTCATGAAAACAAACGCTTCTACAGTAGAGGAACAACTTGCAAATCTAATACAGATGATGGAAAACATGGGCAAGCATATCCTAGAACAAGATACCAAGATCTCAAAACTCATAAGAGAGAAAGAAGAATCAAATTATAAGGATAATAATGAAGATGACGAGAAAGACGATGATGAAGCTTCCTAAAAGTAGCAAAAGCATGAAGAAAGAAAGCCGCATAATAAAGACTTTCAGTTTTCTTTAGACGGTTTCATCTCAATAGACCAAGTCAAGGAGCTTATTGAATGAACCATAAAAGACAAATTTGAGAGAAGCTCCAAATATCCTTTGGTTTACTCAAAACTTTACACTCAAACAATTGATAACTTGAGGATGCCGCTCAGCTATCAACCACCCAAGTTTCAATAATTCGATGGAAAGGGTAATCTGCGACAATACATAGCTCACTTCATTGAAACTTGTAATAATGCCGGCACCTATGGAGATCATTTTGTTAAGCAGTTTGTTCGTTCACTCAAAGGAAATGCTTTTGATTGGTATACGGATTTGGAGTTGAACTCAATTGATAATTGGGAGCAATTGGAGCACGAGTTTCTCAATCGCTTCTATAGTACTAGAAGAACTATTAGCATGGCGGAGCCCACAAGTTCCCGTTAGTTCAAATAAGAGCAGTGATTGATTACATCAATAGATGGAGAAACCTTTGTCTTAATTGCAAAGATCAATTATCTGAATCATCTGCTATTGAGATGTGCATTCAAGGGATGGCATGCAATACATTCTGCGAGAAATTCAACCACAGATATTAGAAGAATTGGCCACAAGAGCGTATGATATGAAATTGAGCATGGCAGCAAGTGGAATTGGAGGACCGCCAATCCAAGAACCTCGTCGGGTGAAGGAGAAGCAAGAGTTCAAGAAAGGAGTAAATTCTTTTGACAAAACCCCAAAGAAAGAGTCAATGGCGACCAAAGCAACTCATGTCAAGTTCTCAATAAAGGATACCAACAAAGAGGATAAGCAGAATATTTTTTCCAGAATGAGGCAAAGAAAGTTGACCTTAAAAGAGATGCAACAAAAACAATATCCATTCTTGGACTCAGATGTCTCTAGAATATTTGATCATGACTTAGTCAAAGAAGGACTTATCGAATTGCCATAAATGAAGAGGCCAAATGAAGCAGGACAAACTGATGATCCAAAATACTGCAAGTACCATCAGCTAGTGGGCATCCCATACATGATTGTTTCATCTTCAAAGATAAGATCATGCAACTTGCTCGACAAGAAAAGATATCGCTTGAGAAAGACAATGTCGCCGCAAATAATGTCACTTCCGAGAACATAGAAGAAGGTATTGAAGCCTTGTGCGGTATAGTGAACCTAGTAGAAAGTCAACTCAAGTCAAATATGGCAATGAAGATGTACTGATGATGACCTTTTCCGATGAGATTTGCAGCTTGGAGCCAAACCTCATAATAGACCTTTGTTTGTAAATTGTTATACTAATGAGCAAATAGTAAATAGAGTACTCATTGATAGAGGATCCGCGGTCAATATTTTATCCCTAAGGACTCTGAAAGAGTTGGGGATTCATGTTGGTGAGCTCACAAGCAGTCGGTTGATGATTCAAGGTTTTAATCATGAAGGACAAAGAGCTCTTGGTACAATAAGGTTGGATTTACTAATGGATGATATGAGTTCAACTGCATTATTCCAAGTAATTGATGCCAAGACATCTTACAACATGCTTCTTGGTTGCACAAAAATGGTGTCATTCCTTCAACATGGCATCAATATTTCAAATATTACCGAGATAGTGTGGTGAAAAAAGTGATTAGTGATCATAAGTCCTTTACAGAAGCTAAATCACACTTTGCCGATACAAAGTACTGCATGACAAAGATAAAGGCTACCAAAGAAGAGCAGGTCGAGTGTCGTAAAAAGCTTGAAAGCGGCCAAAAGAGTAAGAATGAGGCTTTACGCACTAAGGAGAAATCTGTAGACTGACTCACTGTGCCTTTGACAAAAATTGATACAACAAAACCAACTTACCCACCACTTGAAGGATTTGTTCATCCACAACAAGGTGGTGCTACCGAACATGTTGAACTTTCGAGTCCTAAAGTTGCTAAATGTTTTGGCCCAAAAGCATATGAACTTCTGGTCAAAGCTGGATATGATCCCAAAGAAGATTCTAATTTGAAGTCCAACTTGATAGTTAAAAACCACGATGATCATGGACTTGATAATATCCAAAAAGTCTTGAAGTAAAATGGTCATATTATCCAAAGTACCAAGACATGCCTAGTATTCGTCCCACGAAATCCCATTTGTATTGCCATCAAAAGGGCAACTACCAATCACATTTTTGAGGTGGAGGTATCATCTACATCAACAAGTCTGCCTAATAATAGAAAAGTTGAAAGGGTATCGGCCTTCAAGAGACTAGGAGAAGGATGGGTTGAAAGAGTGTCTATTTTCAAGAGATTGAAAAAGGATAAAAGCATAAAGAAAAACATGTCAAAAGGAAAGCCACAAATGACTCAGAAATTGAGGAGTTTAATCCCATTTCAAATGAAGAGAAGTACTATGCTCTCTGTATTACGTGGAAGAGAGTTGAAAGCTAAGATGAAAACTGTTATCCTCACCCAAGACTCTAAAAAGGATGAAGATGAAGGAGATAGAGAAAGTGTGTCTTCGTCTTACTACACTATCGAAAGTGTCCAAAATCCTACTCCTCATAGTAAATTGCGTCTAGATATTGCCCGTCTACTTAGAAGGAACATTATTAGAGCAAGTGATGTAAAAGAGATGGTTAGAGTAAGAAAGATAGATGGGATAATAAGGATATGCATAGACTTCAAAAATTCCGAGCAAAGGAATGAAGATGTCACCTCGTCACACCATATCACCCTCTGTGAGGAAGTGCTCATTGAAGAGGAAGATGCGGACGTAGCGCCTCTACAATTTGAAGAAGGCGTAAAGTCCATAATTAATGAACTGAAAGAAGTTAACTTGGGCACTATGGATGATCCACGACCCATTTACATCAGTGTATTTATATGTTGAACTTTTGAAAGAATTTAAAGACATATTTGCATGGTCGTACAAAAAAATGACAGGATAGAATCTGAAGATAGTTGTTCATCACTTGGGTATTAAGAAGGGGACACGACCTGTCAAGCAATCTCAGCGTCGATTTCAACCTGAGTTAATTCCATTAATTGAAGCCGAAGTGAACAAGCTCATTGAAGTTGGCTTCATCAGGGAAGTGAAATATCCAACATGGATCTCTAGTATTGTCCCGATAAGAAAGAAGAATGGACAAATTCGTGTTTGCGTCGACTTTAGAGAACTTAATGAGGCATGCCCTAAAGATAACTTTCGATTACCCATTGCCGAATTGATGATTGATGCTACAATCGGACATGAAGCTTTATCCATTATGGATGGATCTTCAAATTTGTATGTCACCAAATGACGAAGAAATGACGGCATTTCGTACTCCTAAAGAAATATTTTGCTACACCGTAATGCTGTTTGGATTGAAAAAATACTGGCGCCACATATCAAAGAGCCATGTAAAAGATATTTGATGACATACACCACAAGAACATTGAATGTTACGTGGACGATGTGGTGGTGAAGTCGAAAGTAAGAAGTGACCATTTACAAGACTTGAGAATAGTCTTTGAGCGGTTGAGAAAATACGAGCAAAGGATAAACCCGTTAAAATGTGCATTTGGAGTAAAGTTAGGGAAGTTTCTTAGTTTCATCGTCCGCCATCGAGGGATTGAAATTGAGCAGACAAAGATTGATGCAATTTTGAAGATGCCGGAACCCCCGCAATATTCATGAATTGAAAAGTTTGCAAGGAAAGTTAGCATATCTACGAAGGTTCATCTCGAATCTAGCTGGACGATGTCAACCCTTTAGTCAAATTATGAAATAAGGCATACCATTTGAATGGGATGAATGATGAGTCCATATTTTAACACATTTTTGTGTGTGTTTAAGGTGTCTAGAGTGTGTCTTTGTCTAGTGTTTTGTGTATTTTTGTGTCTGGGAGGGCACTATTTGGGCAACAAGTGCGTTATGGACAGGACAGGTACATTGGGGCAATATAAGGATGTTTTCCGTGAAAAAGGCCAAGGTTGCAAATATGAGGCAATGAGTAGCTGGAGAAACCTGAGCTTGAAAAACATTGCTAGCAATGAATCATGCAAAAACGCCTTCAAAAGTATCAAGACTTACTTGATGAAACCTCCTTTTTTTCGTTGCACCTGTAGTAGGTCGTCCTTTCATCTTGTACCTCGCCGCTCAAGAACGTTCTATGGAGGCATTACTTGTACAAGAAACTAAGAATGGCAAAGAGAATGCGTTATACTACTTGAGCAGGATGATGATGCCAAACGAGCTGAAATATTCTCCGATTGAGAAGTTGTGCTTAGCTTTGATATTTTCTATCCAAAAATTGAAGCTGTTGGGAAAATTATAAAGTTTTGATTTAATAACAAAACCCAACTGACTCCAACCAAATAGATGATCGCATAAATCTAAGTAGTGTTTTCCAGCTCGTCTGTTTGAGCTCTAGATTTTCTAAATTTACAGGTTCAGGAAGCGGAAGACAGCAGAAGCTCAAGACAGCAGAAGATCCAGCTGTGCTTACAGCAGGAGTCAATTATCAGCTGAGTTTTCCAGCTGAGCTGAGTTCAAAATAGAGCAAGATCAAGTTGAAGATTAATCGAGCTGAGTTCAAGACGCAGCTGACCTAGCTGTACAAACCAAAGGAATGTTAACTCTGAAAGCATCAGTTCAAGTCAGAGTATCAGATCCAGCTCCAAGATTCGTAAAATAGCTTGAAGACAAAGATCCTGGTGTCAGAGGAAGTCAATATACCTCGACCAAGGAGGGATCGACAAATCAGCATCCTAGACCATGGGAACTAGGATATGACACTGATGAAGACAGGTGCAGAAACGCTCAACGACATATTATGAATTTAAGAAGAGTAGGTAAGATTCCAACGGCTAGTCTTGGATCTCTACCTATATATACCCGTCTTCAACCTCAGGATCAGATACGTAAAACCCTCTACAAGCTTTCATTCTCTGATTTTTTCAAGCCTTCAAAAGCTCATTAGCATTTCTAAATAGTTAAAAGAACACTATACCTTAAAGTGTTTCTAGTCCAGAAACTGCCCAGTTTTTCGTCAGATTTCAAGGCAGAATTCATTGTATATCTTAAGGCTAGATTTTGAACGAGTTCATCTAACTCTAAGTTCTTCATTGTAAGAACTCGTTCATAGTTGGAACCCCAAACCAAACCCCTCTTTACCCAGAAAGGTTAGGTCAAGGTTACGCTTGCTTGAAGCGCAAAATTCAAGTGGTTGTAAGATTTTTTCAGTACCCACAAACTGAAATGTTTAGGCTTGACAGTGCCCGTAAACTGTTGGAACACAGCTCGGGTTAGAGTTGTGAAGTTGTTTGGTACTTGGAAACCAAGTGGTAGTGAATTACCAGTGAATCAGGCCGTGAATGTATGAGGTGTTACTCCGAACCACGTAAATTCTCGTGTTCTTTTCTTTCTCTTTATTTTCAGATTTATACTAACTCCATTGTCACATTGCATTTTTATCAAATCTGCATACTCAGCTGCTCTCCAAAGCCAGCTGTGTGTTTTCTGAAAATTGCACAACTTGATTAAGCTGAAAAAGTAAAGATAATATTTTCAAGCTGAGTTTTTCTAAGCAACCGAGCTCTCTTAAAAACCACCACTTTCCGCACCGCCAGCTGAGTTATTAACCCAACTGACATTCCTCAGCTGGATTCATAACTGAGCTCACGCACTTTGTATTAAACTTGTGAAAAAGTTTCAAACTCTATCTTTGGTGTATTCACCTCCCTCTACACCAAAGACCCAGCTCAGGGACCATCAATTGGTATCAGAGTAGTGGTTCAAAAGACCGCTGTTTCTGAATCAAGAGATTTGTCTTGAAACTCTGTCAGTGGTCAACTGAACAGGTCCTCCTTTTGAAAAGCTCATACTATTTCATACTGTACATATCTCCATGGATTCTTATCTTAACATGAATCTTCCCACCTTCTCGGTTGATGACTATGCAATTTGGAAGTTCAGATTAAAAAGCTTTCTTTGTGCACATCATGACATGATGTGGGACGTCATCACAGACGGACCCATTCTCGTTTACAAATAAGGAAACGAGCTTGTTCCAGCTTAAGATGGTGGACAACCAACGTATCAGCTCATTCCCAAGCCAAAGAATGAATATACCTCAGAAGAGAGGAAGCAAGCTGGATTAGACAGCTTCGCAAGGAACACCATATCATCAACTGTCTCCAACGCCTACCTCAGCAAGATCATCAACTGCAACACCGCAAAGGAGATGTGGGAAACCCTAGCCAAGCTATGCGAATGGTCAAAAGAGATAAAAGAGAATAAATTCACTATTGCATGCCAGAAGTTTGATAACTTCAAGCAGCTTGTCAACGAGTCCATCGAAGAGATGGAGCTCAGATTCTCAAATATCGTGGTAGAAATTGAAACCATCAGAATTGGGAAATACACCCAGCGTGAAAAGAACCTAAAAGTCCTTTCAGCGCTCAGAGCTGAATGGAACACATACAAGGTGGTACACCAAAGTCGAAGTGACTTGGGTGATCTTTCAACTGAAAGATTATTCTCCCTGCTCAAAGCCAACGAATACAACTTGAAGATTACCATGAAAGAATCTTCAAGCAATCAAAACGATTGAGAGCTGACACCTGCGCCAAAGGAGATTGCGTTCAGAGCTAACTCTGAAAAATCTACATACATACAGTCAACTGAGTCCTCAAAGAAGGACATGAGCAAGGAAGAGCTACTTGAAGAGATAGCCATGCTGGTCAAAAACTACAACAGACTCAACACCAGCAAGGACAAGTACAAGAAGTTCGCAAGAACTTACAGAGACTAGTACGCATCAGTTGATGAGAAGTCGGCTGACAAACGAACAGAAGAAGGTTGCTTCAACTGTAAGGAACCGGGACACTACAGGCTATAATGTCCCAAGCTATCCAAGAAAGATAAAGACTAACTGAAAGCTAAAGCAGCTGACAGAAGGAGAGCTTACATCACCGACGAGTAGTCAGAGTGCAACAAAATAGAAGATGACATGCCATTCTAAGATTCAGAAGAAGACGCACTGATGGCTCTTGATGAACCTGAATGGGATACATGCTGCATGGGACAGACAGACGGAATCGAAGAGGATGAGGTAATATCAAGAACTCAAAATCTATCTAACCCCTCACCATCACAAGAACACTCTACACAGGTTTCAGAATCAGGGCTACTTGATTGGAGTTTAGTAGAGAAAGTTATGAACAATTTCAAGGAGCTTCACCGAGCTGAAGGTGGAACTGGAAAAGAAAAAGGTATCAGAAGCAGCTGATACAACACAGCTCAAAGAGGAGGTTAGTTCACTTAAAGACAAAATAGTGAAACAAGAAAGAGCTGATGAAAGACTTCTACTATAAAAAGAAAGAGATGTTGGAAGAACTGGAAAGACCACAGCTGAATCAGAAAGAAAATCAGCTGAGATCTTAATGTTGAGAAAATCTGAAGAGGCGCTGACCATGCAGATGGTAATTTTAATTAAAGCTACCATCACAATGGACGAAATCATAAGTGTTCAGCGTCCAGCAGCACTCAAGACAGGATTGGGTTATACAAGAACTAAAGACGTTACAAACATCGCTTCCACAAGTGGAACAAAGGTAATGTTTGTAAAAGCAAAAGATAACCCAATTCCAGCTGCTCAGCGACAACCATTGAAGACACAGCAGGCATCAAAAAGGCCAGCTGTGAGACAACCTCAAGCACTGATCAGACAACAACGTGCTCAAAATCCACAGAGACAGCAGGCTGGACAGTTCAGATACCAGCATCAGCAACAACACGTCGAGAGATATCAACCGAGATATCAAAGGAGATACCCAGCTAGATATCCTTCATATGATCACCAGCTGGAGTACAAGTCCCAGCCGAGATATCAAAAGAGATAGCAGAGACAAAGGAATGTCTCAGCTGGATATCGAAAAAGACCCGGACATCAACAAAGAAATCAAAGAAGGAAAATACAGAGATCAAGACCCCACCAGCAACAACCAAAGAACACAAAGAATGTGTACATTGACTCAGCTGGAAGGATCATCAGATCGAATGACCCAATTCGAGTCATCAAGCAGATCTAGGTTGAGAAAGGATCTCTGTCTAACCCACAAGGACCCAATTAAAACTGGGTACCTAAATTTTAATTTTTGTCATAGGTTGCAAGGGAACGACGCATCATTGAGGAGTCGATGAGAACGCTATAGTACTTGGACATCGGATGTTCAAAGCACATGACCCACTTAAAGCATCTACTCTAGTAGTACATCGAGCGTCCAGGCCCACAAGTAACATTTGGTGACAACTCCAAAGGTCTAACCAAAGGTTATGGTACATTTGAAACTAAAAATGTTAAAATCTCTAATGTTTCATATGTACAAGGACTGCAACATAACTTGCTTTTTATTAGCCAATTCTGCGACAACGGTTTTTCTGTCAAGTTTGATGCACAGTGAAGCACATGGAAACCAAGCAGATACTACTAAGAGGGAAAAGAAAAGGAAATATGTGCTTTGCTGACTGGAACAGCAGCCCTCCTGAGACTTGTCTTGTATCCAAAAGCAGCAACGAAGTCAGCTGGCTGTGGCACAGACGGCTGAATCATCTCAACTTCAAGATGATCAACAAACTGGCTAGAAACCAGCTCGCTAATGGAATTCCAGATCAAGTATATGACAAGAGTCATATGTGCAGCGCATGCCAACAAGGAAAACAAACAAGAATTTCATTCTCCCTCAAGCCAGTACAGTCAACTGATCACGTTCTTCAACTCCTACACATGGATCTCTTTGGTCCAGTTACTCCAGCAAGCTTCAACGGCAGAAAATATACTCTAGTCGTAGTGGATGACTTCTCAAGATTCACATGGGTGTCATTCCTGTACCAGAAAAGCAAAATAAGGACTAAGCTGCCAATCCTGCTGGAAAGACTCTCAACTCAGAAGGAGTGCAAGATAATGTCAATCAGATCAGATCGGGGAACGGAGTTTCTAAATGATACTATATATGACTACTGCGAGAAGAACGGAGTTCAACATCAAACCTCAGCAGCACGCACACCCCAGCAGAATGGTGTAGCAGAGAGGATAAACAAAACTCTCAAAGAAGCGGCCACATCGATGCTTGTCAGCTCTGCCATTCCAAAGAAGTTCTGGGCCGAGGCAATCAACATAGCTTGCTTCACTCAGAATCTATAACGACCCGGCTTCCGGACTGATGGCTGGCCCCACAAACCATCACAATTCCTTTCTAGCGTGCTTTGTCCTCACTCACACACTTCCTAGGAAAACTTTCCAGGAGGTCACCCATCATAGAATTGCTCCAGGCCAAGCACGCTTAACCTTGGAGTTCTTCCACAATGAGCCCCAGAAAAGAAGATGCATCTTGATGGTATAAGTAGCCCAATCAATTCCTTTAAGCTCTCCTCGAATATGTCGTCCCATTCCGACATATTTTTGGAATCCCTCTCATTCGGGTGTGTTTCAGTTCGTTTCTGCCCCCTCCGCTTTGAAGTCTTATCGGAGCCGCTCCTTGTCCGTGTCTCTGCACCAGCGATCACTCGGTACTTCTACCCCCAGTGTCACAGGCCCAACAGCTGTTGCTTGGTTCATCCCCGAACCACACCGTACTGGGAGAGGTTCGGCTCTGATACTATTCTGTAACGACCCGGCTTTCAGACTGACGGATGGCCCCACAAACCATCACAAGTCCTTTCTAGCATTCTTTTTTCTCACTCGCACACTTCCTAGGAAAACTTCCCAGGAGGCCACCCATCATAGAACTGCTCCAGGCCAAGCACGCTGAACCTTGGAGTTCTTCCACAATGAGCCCCAGAAAAGAAGATGCATCTTGATGGTATAATTAGCCCAATCAATTCCTTTAAGCTCTCCTCGAATATGTCGTCCCATTCCGACATATTCTTGGAATCCTTCTCATTCAGGTGTGTTTCGGTTCGTTCCTACCCCCTCCGCTTTGAAGTCTTATCGGAGCCGCTCTTTATCTGTGCCTCTGCACCGATGATCACTTCGTACTTCTGCCCCAGGCGTCATAGAATCGCTCTCTACTCACATCAAGGCAAGGAAAGGCGCCGTATGAGCTATGGAATAACAGAATACCATACATTGGATATTTCAAGGTCTTCGGATCCAAATATCATATCCTAAACAATGGAAAAACATAGCTCAAGACGTTCGATGCGAAAACTGACCGAGGAGTATTCCTTGGTTACTCAGCTATGAGTAAAGCTTACAGAGTCTTCAATAGAAGAACTCAAACGGTCGAAGTAACTCCCCATGTTACCTTTGACGAATCATCATTCGAATACAGAGATTCTATCAAACGAAGAAATGAAGGAGAATCCTCAAGGCAAATTCAGACAAGAGCTCAAGAGAATAGAATCAGGAATCTGGTCGAACCATTAATATGGGATGATGAGCTAGAGGAGGAACCTCAAATCAATCAAGAAGTTACACCAGCTGGAAATCAAGATGAACCTCCAACGCCAAACAAAGGGGGAATGCCATCAGCTGAAAATCCAGACACAGCAGAATCCCCAGCTCTCTCCAACAGAGCTCCTACAGAAGTCACCTCAGAACATAATCCAAGTAGAGTCTCATTCTCAAGACTTAACTCCAGAATAACTCCAAGCCAGATGAAATCTAGCCACTTCTAGCATCAATCAGCTGGAAGAAGAAATTCGTAGAAGGAGAAGATGGATCGAAGATCATCCATCATCAGCAATAATTGGAGAACCATCCGACCGAGTCAGAACCAGAAGCTCAGCTGCTCAAGCTACATCTGATCATCAAGAAGCAGCTGACACATCTCAACTCTTAGTAGAGCTAGAACTGACCGTCTACGACGAAGACACAACTCTCATGGCGTGCTATATAGCTCAAGTTCCAGAGCCTTAAACCATTCTAGAAGCCTTAAACAGCATACCCTGGACAAATGCCATGCAGGAAGAGCTAAATAAATTCCTCAAAAATTGTGTCTGGGAATTGGTCGACAGACCTGGAGGAGTCAAAGCCATCGGACTCAAATGGATCTTCAAGAACAAGCTGGATACTCTTGGAGTCATCATCATAAACAAAGCTCGACTCGTTGCCAAGGGTTACACACAACAAGAAGGAATTGACTTAGAAGAATCATTTGCTCCAGTAGCACGATTCGAAGCAATCAGATTATTTCTCGCTTATGCAGCACATCACAAATTCAAGGTATGTCAAATGGATGTGAAGTGTGCATTTCTAAATGGAGAAATCAAGGAAGATGTCTATGTTGAACAAAGTAGAAGGAAATAAAGTCTACAAGTTAAAAAAGACGCTTTATGCATTGAAACAAGCACCTCGAGCCTGGTATGATAATCTATCAAATTTCCTTGTATCCAGAGGATTCAAGAAGGGCTCAGTAGACAGAACACTCTTCACCATCAAGTTGGGAGAAGACATCCTGGTTGTTAAAATCTATATAGATGACATCATCTTCGGCTCAAGATCAACATTCTTATGCCAAAGATTTGGAGAGATGATGTCAAAACAGTTCCAAATGTCTATGATGGGAGAAATGAGTTTCTTCATAGAACTTTAAGTTAAGCAATCAATAGAAGGAATTTTCATAAATCAATCCAAGTACATGAAAGACTTGATCACAAAATATGGAGTTCAATCCAGCAGAACGGTGAAGATCCCGATGAACACCAACTGGAACATTGAACCCGGAACTGAAGGAAAGTCAGTTGATTCCAGCAAGTACAGAGGGATAATAGGTTCCCTGCTGTATCTAACACCTAGTCGTCCAGACATCTCTTTCGCAGTCGGAGTGTGTGCCAGATTTCAAGTTGATCCAAAGGAAGCACACATGCAAGCAGCCAAGAACATTCTCAAATATCTCAAATGAACTCAAAATGTTGGGTTGTGGTACCCAGCTGAAGACAATCTACAGCTGACTGGATATTCAGACTCAGACTTCGCTGAAGATCGGTTGGACAGAAAATCAACTTCAGGAACATGTCAGTTCAAAGGAAACAAGTTGATATCGTGGTTTTCAAATAAGCAAATGTGCGTCGCAACTTCTACAACAGAAGCAGAATATATGGCAGCTAGAAGCTGCTGCTCACAAATTCTCTGGCTGAAACATCAGCTGGATGACTACGAAGTGAAAACTGGACAAGTTCCAATTTTTTGTGATAGCTCAAGTGCTATCGCTATATCAGAAAATCCAGTACATCACACAAGATGCAAACATGTGGACGTGCGCCATCACTTCATCAGAGATCACGTAGAAAAGAAGGATGTGATTGTTGAGAAAATTCACACAGACATACAGAGTGCTGATATACTCACAAAGCCGCTGGTAGAAGCTAGATTCAAGATGCTGTGCGGATTACTTGGTTTACTTAATCCAGAAGAAGCCACATCCAGCTGAATGGAAGCAAATACAGCTGGAATTCAGAATCAATCTCAAAGGAGAACCTAGCTGAGAAGAACCAAGCTCAGCCGGACGCCTAAGTTAAAGGATTATTCAGCTGAGGGGGAAACCAACTAAAAATGCCCACTCAACTCAGCCATTCATACACGAGGTATCAACTGACTACTATGATCAGCTGAGAGGTTTGCAACATCAATTCATACCTATTGATTCTGTTTTCGACAGTTTTTGGTCAAATCATATCATGTCATATCCAATCAAATTTAATTAAAAGATCTGAAGCATGGTCAAATAATATCATGTCATGTCATATGAGATTTCTGCTATGTGTTAATAGAGTCGAGAGAGAAAGATGAGAACAAAAACAAGATGCAGAAGAGAGTGAAACTTTTATTTCTTTCAGATATATATATATACACACATATATAGATATATATTGTGCGTCCTTTTTCGTAAGTGCTGAAAAAGTTGTAAAGTATAGGAAGTAATAGTTTTTATATAAACATTTTTTAAAGAATTCAAGTTGTATCGAAATCAGAGCAAATAAAATAACAAGTAATATGATTGATTGTATAAATAATATTTTTTTGATATTTTATACGTATATATATATAACAGAAGCCTTACTGAGAAGTTTGAAGGAAAAATAGATTTATAACTTAAATATTTGACTGGCATAAATGTAAGTATAAGTTAAACGTATATGTATATGCATGTATAGATAGGAGGAGCTTGTTTGAGAATTAAAAGTTGTTAGTTTTTATTAATTTAATAATTATTTGAGTAAGAGAAATGTTTTTCAAAGTTTTATATATATATATATATATAATTTATTATTTATTCCCATAATTAACTTTGCAGAATAGATAAAGTTAAGGAGATCCACATTTTCTCTATTTTTTAATAAAAAAAATGTTTTACAGAAGCTTGGTTAATATGTTAGAAAGTTTCGAGCGAAGTTTAGAGTAGAATAGTCAGAGAGAACAAATTTATAGTTATATTAAGTCAATTCAGTTTTAATAATGTTGGTTCTAGGCCAAACCTGTTTTGTGTTCGGTTTTAATTAAAATAACGTAAGAAACCATTCTTATTGAGTAATTTATAATTTGACTAGGTGCGGCGCAACTAGGACCCTCGTCCCTTACGTAATTATTTGGATTGTTTGTGCTCTACATTGAGGTGGGTAAAGTTTTCTCTAAACTCAAGAAAGTGATTTATGACATGTGTGGATTTAAATGTTGATGTGAAATAAAGATGTTTATGAAATGTTTTATATGTCCAACATGTTATTATCATATGGAGTGTGATGTAAAATGACAATGTTTGCATATAATCGCATTGAATGCGTCAAGCTCTTGTGGGTTATATGTTAAGGATGACCTGTGCACAGTGATCTGATATGTCTCTATAATTGCCTTGAATGCGTCAAGCTCTTGTAGGTTATAGATTATGTTATGTTCTATATTTGCCTTGAATGCTTCGAGCTCTTGTGGTTTTTAGAAATTATGATATGTTACTTCCTATGATAATCGTATAGTTGGACATAAACTGAAAGAATTTCATGTATGATCCACCACTGAGTACGTTTTATGAGTACTCACCCCCATATTTTTAAAATATTTTCAGGTCAGTAGGCATGGAGCTGCGTGGATGAAACGGGGTGGCGGTTATTTAGTTAATGTTTGAAATTCTTGATGAACTGTTTTCCATTAAGTTGGACTTTTATGAGCATTGGATTTGCTTAGGTCGAATTATGATTTAGTATTTGAATTTCTAGAGTTGGTGGTTTTATTCCAAGTTGAACTTGAGATTTATTTGGTCTAGTTTGATCATTTTGGTGTTTATTTTATAAATGTTTAAAAAAAACTATTTTGTCAAAAATTTTAGTTAATTCCGCATTTATGAAGTTAAAAGAGTAACATTTTAATTTGGTAAATTAGGGTGTTACATTTAGTGGTATCAGAGTAAGTCTACGTGTCTGTAGACTTGTAATCTAAAAATGGTGAAGTTATATTTGTAAAAGTTCTCCACCCGTTTCTGACACGTGCTCCTGCTCGAAGTACTTTATGCTTATTATTTTAAAGATTTATTATGAGCACTTGAGAATGAAAGGTTATGATTGAGATGAGTTATGAGCATGTGATATGCTTGTTAAAGTGATAACGAACATCGTTCGAGACTTCAGAATTCAAACAACTTCATCAAACTTATACTAAACAACTCAAACATCATAATCTTGCAGCAGAAAAACGAGAAATTATATGTATGAAGACATATAATCTAGGTCTAAGCTTATCAAAACGACTCTTAACAACAACAACAACAACAACAACAACAAGAGTCCGCCCAGCACACGATCATCGTCATCGCAGCTAACCTGCACATTTTATAAAACAACATGCAGTGCTGAGTACTACGTACTCAGTAAACACATGCCAAAATAATTTGAAATCTTGCTGAATACAGCTATAATTTAAATCAAACCTGTGTATGCTCAAATATTTTCTTTTATTTAAAAACATGAGTGTCTGCGCAGACAATATATATCATTAGAGTATGTACCAAGTCTACAATAATAAATTGGTGTTGAGAAGTAGGCTTCCTTCTCAAACACTTGTAACTGACCCACTTTCGGAAGGCGCACGATTACAATTAAGTGTACACAAATCCTACCTTACATAAGACCGAATTCGTCTTTCTTTGGTAGACGGTATCATACAAAACGTAAACATTTGGCAAGCCAATTACTTTAAATCATCACATAAATATATACACACTTATATATTCATGCATTCATCACTTTATTCGTTTAGAAAGCTAACCTGATAACTGAAGCTTTGGACTTAAACTTTACCGCTCTTGAATCCTTGAAATCAAACTCCTGCTCGTTCCTTCACACGAAATGGAATTCACGAATTCAGAACGGGAATTAACGATTATCGAAGAGACGACTTCGATGCTCTTAACCCGAGAAATACTAACTTAACTTTCTTAAACACTCTCAAATCTCACTTAGTTCCTAATTAAACATCTAACTTCAATCATTAACACTTATCATAAAAACATGCATCACATACTATTCACGAAAATCGACTAAGTCGATTTTAACCCATCTAACGGGTCTAGAAAATTCTCAAATTAAATCCATGCACATTTTCCAACATAATAAACACAATTGCACATTCACTTCACAAATTCGACTCGATTAAATGTAACGAACTTCGACTCGGAAAAATCAACCAAAAATGGAAAAACTTTAATATTTTGAAATCAATTTCTGAAAAATCACACAACACTTAATTTTATCGAGAAGTTTATAAATGCAATTAGTTTTTTAATTAAAAATCAAATAATAATTTATTTTTCTTATTTAATTTTTGACTATTTTGAATTTAGGACTTCTATAATTCTTTTCTTTTCAATTTAATTTCTAACATGCTTATATAATTAACATAATCCCAATTCTTCAATCAATTTCATTCAATTACTCATCAAACTAAAAACCCTAATTTAAGTGTGTGTGAAGGTGGCCGCTATGGAGGAGGAATAAGGGGGATGAAGATGATGGCTAGGGTATTTATAGGATATGTTAGAATGTTCTAAAATAATATCTAGATATTTAGGAATAGTAATTAGTTAATTAATTAAATAAATTCTTAATCAATTCAATTAATTACTAACATGCTAATCCTACTTCAAACCTTTAATTTCTCAACATAGGAAATTCCATTAAGGTTTCACGAACCCTAGATAAAAAATTCATAGAAAGATTCGGAGAACCGAATAATTTTCAAATCGATCAAAGCTAAAAATTTAAGCGATTAATCACACAGAAAATCACTTAAATAAATTAAATTCATCTTCTTGTCAATTAATGACCAAACATATATCATTCAATGATATATATATCAAACCTTTATTGTTTCAGATTAATCAAGACGAAACAAAATTAATTAATACTCTTTTTACGGTAAATTAGGACTGTCGGATAAAATTTTCTGAAACGAAAATTTTACTTTCACTGAAACATCTTACCTTACTCAAGGAATTAATTAAATTAATTACGCAAGAAAGACGGGGTATTACATTCTCTCCCCCTAAAAATAAATTTCGTCCCGAAATTTACTTACTTCTTGTAATAACTCGAGATACTTTTCTCTCATCTTACTTTCTAACTCCCAAGTGGCTTCTTCTAATCCATGATCTCTCCACTTTATCTTTATCGATGTGATCGACTTATTTTTAAGTTGCTGGACCTTTCGATCCAAGATCGCTTCTGGTTTCTCTTCATAACTAAGATCTGGTTCAAAAACCACTTCTTCTTGATGGATAACGTGCTTTGGGTCAAACGTATATTGTCGTAACTGAGATACACAGAACATGTTATGCAAACTTCTAAAACTCGGCGGTAAAGCTAGCTTATACGCTATTTGACCTATTCATTCCAGAATTTCATATGGTCCTATGTAGCGAGACTTAAGCTCTAACGCTGATCTTCGCGTATCTGCATAAGATTTCAGACGATCTTGTGCTTCCTTGATTCTTTGCTTAGCTTGGCGCACAATTTCTATCATTTCTTCGATTGCTTCGGGCCCTAACATTTTTCTCTCGCCCACATCATCCCCAATGGAGCGGAGATCGACATTTTCTTCCATAAAGAGCTTCATAGGGCGCCATGCCTATCGTCATTTGATAATTGTTGTTATAAGCAAATTCAATAAGAGATAAAATTTGCTCCCAATGATCTCTTCGATCTAAAACAACAGTTCTCAACATATCCTCAAGGATTCTGTTTGAGGATGAAAGGTTGTACTGAAGTTCAACTTGGTGCCTAATTCATCTTGTATACTTCTCCAGAAATGAAAAGTAAATTTAGAATCTCCATCTGAAGTGATCGATCTAGGCATTCCGTGCAAACGCACGATCTCTTGAACATACAACTCAGCTAGGTTGTCTGATCCATAAGTGATCGGAATAGGTATGAAGTGAGCAGATTTTGTCAGTCTGTCCACTATCACCCATATTGCTGTATTTTATCTTTTGGATTTGGCTAACTGTTGGGAAAATTAAGAGTTTTGATTTGATACCAAAACCCAGCTGACCCCAACCGAGTAGATGATTGCACAAGCTTAAGTGTTTTCCAGCTCACCTGTTTGAGCTTATAAAGTTTCTAAGTTTACAGGTAGAATTAGTAAAGATAGCAGAAGAGACAGCTAAGCTAACACAGCTGAGGTATTCAGTAAAGCAGACTCAGCAGAGCAGACCAAGCAGTGTCAAAGACCCAGCCGTATCAAGAACCCAACTCAGTGACGGAAACCCAGCTCAGTGAAGGAAACCCAGCTCAGTGTCGAAAACCCAGCTCAGTGTAAAAGACCCAGCTTAGTGTCAATGACACAGCTCAGGTCTATGACACAGCTCAGGTTAATGACACAGCTCAGGTCTATGACACAGCTCAGGTTAATGACACAGCTCAGATTGAAGACACAACTCAGGTTAATGATACAGCTCAGGTCTAAGACAGCTCAGGAGTCGAGACGCAGCAGAGTCGAAAACGCTGAAGACACAGCAGAGATGCTCAGCAGCTCGAAGACGAAGACCTTCTCCAAGACAGGATCCCGATGTCAGAAGATCTTATATGTCACGGTGAAATCAGAGAAGAAATAGCTTCTGTAGATGCAGACCTACTTCGTAGGTTAAAGGCCATAAGTCAATGAGAGTAGGTCAGATTCAAACGGCTCTTTTCCAACGGCTAGTTTGAATCTCCACCTATATATATCTCCTCCACCATTGAAGAGGAGAGACTGGTGAGACCACTGAAGAAATAGAAAAGAAAATAGACAAATGAACAACGATCTTCAAAGCCAAATCTTTCAAGAACACCCAGCCAGTCAGCTGTGTTCTTAGTTGTTCAAATATTCAGCCATAGGCAGAAAAACTTAGAATAGAAATATCTTAAGCCTAGTTTGAACAAGTTTATCATATTCCATGTTCTTCAATGTAAGAACTCGTTCATAGTTGGAAAACCCATACCCAAACCCAAATCCAGAAAGGTTAGGTCAAGGTTACGCTTGCTCGAAGCGTGTAATTCGACTGGTTAGGTTTTACAGTACCCGGAAACTAAAAGTCAGGTTTTTTTCAGTACCCGCAAACTAAAAGGTGTAGGCTTGACAGTACTCGTAAACTGTTGGAACACAACTCGGGTTAGAGTTGTGAAGTTGCTTGGTACTTGGAAACCAAGTGGCAATGAATTACCAGTGAATCTGGTCATGGATGTAGGAGGTGTTACTCCGAACCACGTTAAATTAGCTTTGTTCTTTACTGCTTTATTTATGCATCCAGCTAACCCTTCATAAGCATATTTCAAGTTGCATAAACTAACTAATTGAAAAGAGAAACCAAGCTTTGCAATATATTTGAAATAACAGACGGACTTTCCAAACCCACCAACTTCCGTACACACACAGCCAGCTGAGTCGATCAAGCTACCTTCCAGCTGGATCGAACACAGCAGGCTCACTCAAAGAGTTTTAATTGGAAAAGTTTTTTAACCTTGGTGTCTTCACCCCCCCTCTACACCAAGGTATCCGTCTTGGGATCAACAATTGGTATCAGAGCAGTGGGTCAAAAGATCACTCTATCTGTGTCAAGTCAGACTCTTTGCTGATAGTGGTCACATGAACAGATCCTTAAATTTTTTAAATCTTTTCAAAATCATTATATTGCATACTGTCGTGGAATCTTTCTTGTGCAGGAATCTCCCAACGTAGGAGTCAATGATCATCAAATCTGGAAGTTCCGACTCGAAAGCTTTCTGTGCGCACGACACGACATGATGTGGGATGTTATTAAAGACGGACCCATCATCATCATAAAAACAGAAAGACAAGCAGAAGAATGAATGATCAGGAGCTTGAAGATGAGAAATCTCAGCTGATCAAGAAGCTGGAGATGGCCAAAGCTGAATCATATCAAAGAATGGCTCCAGCCAATGCCAACATAGCTAGAATCAAGCCAAGAATGTATCAAAGAAATCGTACATAATCAAGCCAGCTCTCCAAGCTCTGTCCTATCAAAGAAGCAAACTGCTCGGCAACTCCAAGCCCAAGAAAAGCAGCAACTCCTAGCTGATCATAGAACTCAAAGGCATCAGAGAAATCCAGCTGACTGGAATCAAAATCAAAGACAGAATGTCATCCAGCTCAGACATCAAGGTCAACCAAAAAGACAGTTGAAGATCTCAGCTGATTATAAAGCTGAAAATCAACCGAGCTTCACATCAAGATTCCAGCAGACGGGATATCAAGCTAGATATCAAGCTAACAGACTCCAGCCTGGAAATAGACTTCATCAAAGAAAATGGAGTTCAAGCAGTCAACAAGATCCAAAGAAGAAACGACCCTTTCAAGGAACAACCAGAAGTATCACTCAAAAGATACGGACAAATCTGGATTATCAATGGAACCCTCAACAACAAAGCCGGACCCAATCACAACTGGGTACCGAAGGAGTGATAACAGGTCAAGGAGGGACATGCATTTTTGAGGAATCATCAAGCATGCTGTGAAAGAGACACAGCTGGAGATCAAAGCTCATGACTCACCTCAAAGATCTTCAAAGAATATGTCAAAGCGTACTGATCCCAGGAATGCAATGCAAAGAATAGGAAATCGAAGATTCTACCAAGAGCTCAAGTGAACTTAGCTGATTATGGAACAGCTGACTGTCCTCAAGATCTGAGATCAAGTTGACAGATGAACGTAGTTGTTGAGAAAATCCATTCAAATGAAGTAGGAAGCAGCTGAGAAAAGATAGCCACCTAGGGGGAACTCCACCGAGTTGGAAATCGACACAGTTGTGATATCAGCTAAGGACAAAGTCAATCCAGCGGAATATTCTAGTGGAGAATCAAGTGAGAAATCCAGCTGAACTATCAAAGGTCATCCTCTGGATATCAAACAGAGTTGGATCAAGCGTGAATCGCAGAATCCAGAAGAGGAATCTAGATGAAGGGAACTCAGTTCAGCAGACACCTCAGCTCAATCCGGATAGAGAATTCATCCATCTGAGGGGGAACAAACTCAGCTGGATCCCAAGCTTAGATTCAGAAGGATTACTCAGTTGAGGGGGAATCAAGCTAAACAACGTTAGTCGCAGAGCTCAAGGAAACTCAGCTGATGGAAAATCAAGTTAATATCCAAATACTCAGCTGAAAGGAAAACTCAGTCAAGCTAAGGAAAAGACCGTCGTGATAACAGTTGACTTCTGTGTCCAAGCTGACCATTTTTGCGACTCATGCATTTAATCCATGAATATGCTATTTAAGTCCAATTATCTTGAATTCCTATTTTAAGCGGACATATGTTCCCTAGTTAAATTGCTTGATAAGTTTTCTTTCCCATCGCATTAAATGTAAAGTCTGAAATGTACTGTAGCACGGTAAGATCGAGACAGAACGTCAAAACGTTTGAACTGCCTCACGCGCGGTTGCAATTCACTCGCAGTAAGCATGTTAGCAAAACATGATGAGTGAATCTCTCCCAGTCATCGATCAGAATATCAGTTGTTTCAATCTCAACCGTTGATCCGTTATGGCAGTTGATATATATGGAAAAGATACGCAGAATTCTTTCATCTTTATTTCTGTGAAATTTAAATCTTCAAAATCTCTATCTATTTTCTGCAAGTTATTCGCATGAACAAAATTAATAGATTGCAGAAATGGCACCCAAGAAATCAACCGCAGGGATGAATCAATTTGAAGCTCTTATGACAAAGCTATCTTTTGAAAGCGTTTTGTCCACCGCCAACCTCCAGATTTCAGAACTTAAAGAGATGATGGATCTAGTTGTAGACTCCAGTCTATTGCAATGGGCAACCTCCATGCCCAAACTTATGCTGAACAGAGATGCCGCACTCTTCTATTTGAACATCATCGACGAAGATGGTTTCTACTCATCTTCATTTGATGTGATTGTTAAGGACGCTGACGGAAAATTTCACTCAGCAACCGTCAATATCAAGCTCAACAGAATGCTGCGTAAAGTGTTCAATCTGCCCAACAAAGGAGGATTCATAACAGACGATTACAGCCGTGAGAAAGTGGATGAATTTCTCAGTCAGGAGATGTTTATTTCTCCAGAGCCGTATAGAGCGAGCATGTCAAAGCTCCTTATCAAGCCAAAGTATAGGCTGCTTCTGGTTATCACGCAGAAGTGCATTCTGGGGATAGCTGGATCTCAAGGAGAGATCAGTATTCCGAAGCTGAAACCAATGATTGCCATGATAAAAGGAGCAAATGTCAACTGGTTTGACTTCTTACTCAACCTACTGGTCAAGGAGTCAGAGAAGATCAAGGTCGACTCCACCAAAATGACGTATTCAACCTTAGAGCCCCTGTATCTATGCTCTAAGATTTCGTTCTTAATAGAGCAATCTGTGAAAGGGCATACAGTAAAATGGGCTGATTCAGAACCGTTTCTAGAAATGAAGATTCTCTTCCAGAGAATTAGTCAAATCAATGATCTCCTGAGGTAACAGCCTGCTGTGAGCAAAGGTAAGAAACAGCTGGAAGAAACATAACCAGAAGTTCCAGCAGAGAAGAAACATAGGAAAAGGAAGACAGCTGACCCCAAAACAGCTGGAGGTCAAGCTGAAAAGAAGAAGAAATCAACTGTTGTTCCACACACTCAGAAATATTCTGAGGCTACTCCAACAATCTCACCAAGGAAGCTTAGTCAAACAATGGTGATTCTCTCACCACAGCCAGTATCAGCCTTCAATCAATTTGGATCAAACATCCTGGCTGATATGGGATTGAATGATGGATCGTCATCCAGATCAGAGGACGAGCTGGATAATCCAAGGAGTCATACACCTCTTCCACCTTCCCCGACCCAAGTTATCGATATTCCTAACTCACCCCAGCCCTCACCGCCTCACAGCTCACCACCCAAACAACCTTCTCCTCCACCCAGCTCTCCAACCAAAGAGCAATCTCCTGTAAAAGAGTAGGAAGATATTCAACTGACTGAAGCTCCTTCACAGCCAGTTGACACCCAAGCTGAACCTTCTTCTACTAATCCCAGCTCACTCCCAAAACAACCATCACCAAAAGTTCAATCTCCCACGCAGTTGGCTGATGCTTCTTCACAATCTACTGTGAACCCAATTGATTCAAATCCTCAAATCTCCTCAGAATCAGAGAGTGATTCCACTGTCTCTCCATCACTCAACTCTACTGGCTCAGCCTTCATGGAAACCATGTACGAGGACTTACGCATTACAGGGATCAAGAGTGTTCTAACTCAGTATCCAATTCTGGCGCACCTGCCCATTGTCCACGTTAAAGTTGGAAATCTCAAATTCTACATTGCCACCAAGATGGCAGATGGTCCCTGAGCTGGGTCTTTGGTGTAGAGGGGGGGTGAATACACCAAAGATAGATTTCTGAAATATTTTCAAGATTAGAAAGAGAGTTGGTAAGCTCAGTTATGAATCCAGCTGAGGAATGTCAACTGGGTTAATAACTCAGCTGGTGGTGCGGAAAGTGGTGGTTTGAAAACTTAGCTCGATTGCTTAGAAAAACTCAGCTTGAAAATATTCGTTACGTTTTCAGTTTCGTCAAGTTATGCAAGTTTATAGATAAAACACAGCTGTCTTTGGGGAGCAGTTGAGTATGCAGGTTTGATAAAGATGCAATATGCAAATGTAATTAGTACAATATCTGAAAATAACGAGAAAGTAAAGAACACAAGATTTTACGTGGTTCGTAGTAACACCTCCTACGTCCACGACCAGATTCACTGGTAATTCACTACCACTTGGTTTCCAAGTACCAAGCAACTTCACAACTCTAACCCGAGCTGTGTTCTAACAGTTTGCGGGCACTGTCAAGCCTAACCCTTCAGTTTACGGGTACTGAAAAACCTTACAACCACTTGAATTTCGCGCTTCAAGCAAGCGTAACCTTGACCTAACCTTTCTGGGTAAAGAGGGGTTTGGTTTGGGGTTCCAACTATGAACGAGTTCTTACAATGAAGAACTTAGAGTTAGATGAACTCGTTTGAAATCTAGGCTTAAGATATACAATAATTTCTGCCTAGGGAGAAGACGAAAAACTGGGCAGTTTCTGGACTAGAAACACTTTAAGATAAAGTGTTCTTTGAACTATTTAGAACTGCTTGTAAGCTTTGAAGGCTTGAAAATTTCAGAGAATGAAAGCTTGTAGAGAGTTTTTTTCGTATTTGATCCTGAGGTTGAAGACGGGTTTATATAGGTAGAGATTCAAGACTAGCCGTTGGAGGAGCTGTTCGAATCTTACCTACACTTCTTAAATTCGATATCTGCCGTTGGACGTTTCTGCACCTGTCTTTATGAGTGTCACATCCTAGGATCTGAAGTCTAGGATGCTGATTTGGCAATCCCTCATTGATCGAGGCATATTGACTTCTTCTGACACCGGGATCTCTACCTTTGGAGCTGGCTTTTGAATTCAGAGCTGGATTGGGTAAACTGACTTGAAGTGACGTCATCAGTTAATTCCTTTTGTTCTGTACAGCTGGACCAGCTGTGTCTTAAACTCAGCTCAATTCATCTTCAGCTTGATCCTGTTCCGTTTTGAACTCAGCTCAACTGGAAAACTCAGCTGATAGCTGACTCCTGCTGTAAACACAGCTGGATCTTCTGCTGTCTTCTGCTTCCGCTGTCTTCTGCTTCCTGAACCTGTAAACTTAGAAAATCTAGAGCTCAAACAGGCGAGCTGGAAAACACTACTTAGGTTGACGCGATCATTTACTTGGTTGAAGAACAGTTGGGTTTTGGTATCAAATCAAAACTTTATAATTTTCCCAATAATTTCCCCCTTTTTGAAGATGCCAAAACCTAGCTGAGACAACTTATGAGCTTTGAGCAACAAAAAAATTGTGTTTTATTAATGTAAGAAATTATGTCATAAAACAAGAAAAAGAAAGAAAGAAAAGAAAAAAAAAATTCTTCAATTCTTCAGTCTTCAATCCCAGCTAGCTGGGTCTTCTCTTCTGCATCCGCTGCTTCTTTCTTTTGACTCGATTCAGCTGGTTCCTCTTGCTCAGCAGTTTGCCTCTTCTTTATCTCATTCTCTTCCCCCTTTTTGGCACGATCAATCAAGGCGGGAGAGATACACCATCGTCTTATTGAGCTGTGCAATTTCCTGAATTGCGTCAGCGATCTTCGCTGTATTATCAGCTGTTGCGATGTTTAGTTAGGCTGTGCTGCGGTTGTCAGCTCTGAGCAGCGAGGTCTGGAGTCTTGGTGGCTCAACTGTTGCATTAGCTGGCTCTTCTTCAATAGCATTAGCCTCAGCTGTGATTGCAGACACATCTTCCTTGGCCTATTTCAGCTGGGGCTGTCCAGCTGAGTGCTTGGAGGTATGAGTTGGCACTGGAGATGACATCTTCTGAGTAGGGCACAACTTCATTCCTTGCAATTTGGCTTCTTCAGACTTCATTAGATTGAATGAGAAAGTCTGATTCAGCACTTCAGTTGCGCTTGTGACTCCTTTAAGCATGAGGTCATGGAGGCGTCACGTGCAACTCTTAAGGGACTTGAGTATTCCCCTTCCACTTTTGAAGTGGTGGGTATGGGGTTCAGCTCATGTTTTCTTTATGCAGCTGCAAGTGATCATCGGCTGGATGATGTTTTCCACTTGAGCTTGGTGCAGGGGCTTGAGCTCCAACTTCCATAAGTTGATCTTGAAGCTGGTGTCCCTGTTGAGCTGAAGAAAATTGAGGAGAAGGCGGTTGAAGTATTCCATCTGCTGTGGGGTTTAAGCTTAGTTGATCAGCTGGAATACGTCGTTGTGGCGTTGATGATAACGATGTTCACGCAGGCGCATGAACTTCTTCTCCACCGTAAGAAACCACCGCTTGTGGACCTTCTGCTCCTCGGAGAGTAGTTACGAATTCTCTCTCATTGTCAGCTGGCTTTTCGGCTGACTAACTGAGCACATTTAACTTGAGTCTTCTCCTTGAAGACGGTGCTTCAGCTTGTTTTGTCTCCTCAAGTTGTTTCCGATTCCCAGCTGCCTTGTCTCCTATATCTTTTTATGCATGCTGCCTTGTCTCCTGCATCTTTTTATGTACCTCCTATGGCGGAGCAAGAGCTTCGACATGCCTGCTCTTAAAGACTCCGGCTTTATCAACATCTCGTCCAGTTCTAACTGGGCTTCCTCTTGGGTTGAATTCCCTTGACAGGATCTTATTGACGTTGATTTCCGCATCCCAGGGAGTTGTGTGTCCCATTTTCTCTTTTATTTTGAGAGAAACATTAGGGAGGAAGAGGTCTTTTTCTTTTGATATTCCCAGGAAGAATTCTGCAACTTCCTGGTGAATGTTCTTGAGCTTTGCAGTCACCCACTGCGTTAGACCGGATCTGTCGATGAACTTCGTCTTCTCCTAGAACTCCGTCTTCTTGTTGTTCCTGAGATTTAAGCAACTCTCATCGTGAAGCTTTGACAGACTCTTCATGTTTGATCGTCTTCTGGAGATATCTTTCTAGATTCCATGTTCTTCTGCAACTTTTGTTAGTAGAACAAATAATACCAATTGATGGAGAAGAAAGAGTGCCGAAAAGAAACATTTTAGGGTTAATACAAAAGTTTGTGTATCTCTTCTAGCATATTTATATCAACTTTCTTGATAAATGGACGATCAAGATTTATAGTTTGATAAGAAGATCTATGACTGGGAGTGATTCTCGCATTATGTCAGTTTCTTGTTTAGAAAATGCGAGTTAATGCACGAGATAGGGTGGTTGAGGCGTTTTGACTTTTGCCTCGAAACTCCCATGTTTCAGTTCTTTGCAGACTTTTAATTAAATTTGATTAGATATGACAAGATATGATTTGACTGAAGTCTGACTAAAACAGAATGAGTAGGTGTATGTAATGATGTTGCAAACCTCTCAGCTGATCATCGTAGTCAGCTGATACCTCGGTTATGAATAATTGTGTTGAGTGATCGTTTTTTCAGCTGGTTCTCCCTCAGCTGAATAATCCTTCAACTTAGGTGTCTGGCTGAGCTTGATTCTTTCTCAGCTAGGTTCTTTGAGGTTGGTTCAGCTTCCATTCAGCTGGGTCTACTTCCATTCAGCTTGATGTAACTTCGTCTGGGTTGAGTAATCCAAGTAATCCGCACAGTATCTTGAATCTTGATTCTATCAGCGGCTTTGTGAGTATATCAGCCCGTTGTATGTCTGTGTGAATTTTCTCAACAATCACATCCTTATTTTCCACGTGATCTCTGATGAAGTGATGACGCACGTCCACATGTTTGCATCTTGTGTGATGTACTAGATTTTGTGATATAGCAATCGCACTTGAGCTATCACAGAAAATTGGAACTTGTCCAGTTTTCACTTCGTAGTCATCCAGTTGATGTTTCAGCCAGAGAATTTATGAGCAGCAGCTTCCAGCTGCCATATATTCTGCTTCTATTGTGGAGGTTGCGACGCACGTTTGCTTCTTTGAAAACCACGAGATCAACTTGTTTCCTAGGAACTGACATGTTCCTGAAGTTGATTTTCTGTCCAACCGATCTCCAGCGAAGTCTTCAGCTGGGTACCACAGCCCAACAATCTGAGTTCCTTTGAGATATTTGAGAATGTTCTTGGCTGCTTGCATGTGTGCTTCCTTTGGATCAACTTGAAATCTGGCACATACTCCGACTGCGAAAGAGATGTCTGGACGACTAGCTGTTAGATACAGTAGGAAACCTATTATCCCTCTGTATTTGCTGGAATCAACTGACTTCCCTTCCGTTCCAGGTTCAATCTTCCAGTTGGTGTTCATCGGAATCTTTACTGTTCTGCTGGATTGAACTCCATACTTGGCGATCAAGTCTTTCACGTACTTGGATTGATTTATAAAAATCCCTTCTGCTGATTGCTTGACTTGAAGTCCTAGGAAGAAGCTCATTTCTCCCATCATAGACATTTGGAACTGTGTTGACATTATCTCTCCAAATCTTTGGCATAACAATGTTGATCTTGATCCGAAGATGACGTCGTCTACATAGATTTGAACAACCAGGATGTCTTCTCCCAACTTGATGGTGAAGAGTGTTCTAACTACTAAGCCCTTCTTGAATCCTTTGGATACAAGGAAATTTGATAGAGTATCATACCAAGCTCGAGGTGCTTGCTTCAATCCATAAAGCGCATTCTTTAGCTTGTAGACTTTATGTCCTTCTACTTCAAATCCTGGAGGTTGTTCAACATAGACATCTTCTTTGATTTCTCCATTTAAAAATGCACACTTCACATCCATTTGATAGACCTTGAATTTGTGATGTGCTACATAAGCGAGAAATAATCTGTGCTTCCAATCGTGCTACTGGAGCAAATGATTCTTCAAAGTCAATTCCTTCTTGTTGTGTGTAGCCCTTGGCAACTAGTCGAGCTTTGTTTCTGATGATGACTCCAAGGGTATCCAGTTTGTCCTTGAAGATCCATTTGAGTCATATGACTTTGACTCCTTCAGGTCTGTCGACCAATTCCCAGACGCAATTTATGAGGAATTCATTCAGCTCTTCTTGCATAGCATTTGTCCAGGGCACGCCCTTTAAAGCTTCGAGAATTGTTTGAGGCTCTGGAACTTGAGCTACATAACACGCCATTAGAGCTGTGTCTTCATCATAGACCGTCAGTTCTAGCTCTATTGAGAGTTGAGCTGTGTCAGCTGCTTCTTGATGATCCGATGTAGCTTGAGCAGCTAAGCTTCTGGTTTTGACTTGGTCAGATGGTTCTCCAATGATTGCTGATGATGGATGATCTTCAATCCATCTTCTTCTTTTACGAATTTCTTCTTCCAGCTGATTGTTGCTAGAAGTGGCTAGATTTCGTCTGGCTTGGAATTGCTCTGGAGTTAAGTCTTGAGAAAGAGACCCTTATTGGATTGAGTTTTGAGGAGACTTCTGTAGAGGCTCTGCTGGAGATAGAGCTGGGGATTCAGCTGTGTCTGGATTTCGAGCTGATGACATTCCCCCTTGATTTGGCGTTGGAGGTTCTTCTTGATTTCCAGCTGGTGGAGCTTCCTGATTGATTTGAGGTTCCTCCTCTAGCTCATCATCCCATATTAATGGTTCGGCCAGATTTCTGATTCGATTTTCTTGAGCTCTTGTCTGATCTACCTTGAAGATTCTCTTTCATTTCTTCGTTTGATAGAATCTCTATATTCAAATGATGATTCGTCAAAGGTAACATGTGGAGTTACTTCGACCGTTTGAGTTCTTCTGTTGAAGACTCTGTATGCTTTACTCACAGCTGAGTAACCAAGGAATACTCATCGGTTAGTCTTCGCGTCGAACGTCTTGAGTGCTGTGTTTTTCCATTGTTTAGGATATAACATTTGGATCCGAAGACCTTGAAATATCTAATGTATGGTGTTCTGTTATTCCATAGCTCATACGGCGTCTTTCCTTGCCTTGATATGAGTAGGGAGCGATTCTGAGTGAAGCATGCTGTGTTGATTGCCTCGGCCCAGAAATTCTTTAGAATGGCAGAGCCGGCTTGCATTGAGGTAGCTGCTTCTTTGAGTGTTATGTTTTTTCTCTCTGCTATACCATTCTGCTGAGGTGTGCGTGCTGCTGAGGTTTGATGTTGAACTCCGTTCTTCTCGCAGTATTCATAAATAGTTTCATTCAGAAACTTCGTTCCTCGATCTAATCTGATTGACATTATCTTGCACTCCTTCTGAGTTGACAACCTTTTCAGCAGGATTGGCAGCTTAGTCCTTGTTTCGCTTTTCTGGTACAGGAATGATACCCATGTGAATCTTGAGAAATCATCCACTACGACCAGAGTATAATTTCTGCCGTTGATACTTGCTGGAGTAACTGGACCAAAAAGATCCATGTGAAGTAGTTGAAGAACTCGATCAGTTGACTGAATTGGCTTGAGAGAGAATGAAATTCTTGTTTGTTTTCCTTGTTAGCATGCGCTGCACATATGACTTTTATCTGGAATTCCATTAGCGAGCTGGTGTTGGGAAAATTAATAGAGTTTTGATTGGATACCAAAACCCAGCTGACCCCAACCGAGTAGATGATCGCACAAACCTAAGCGTTTTAGCTCACCTGTTTGAGCTTATAGAGTTTCTTAGTTTACAGGTAGAATCGCTGAAGACAGCAGAAAACACAGCAGAAGACATAGCAGAAGACAGCTAAGCAGATAACTTAAGAACTCAGCAGAACAGACTCAGCAGAGCAAGACCAAGCAGAGTCAAATATCCT
The DNA here is from genome assembly GCA_031470985.1 of Agastache rugosa. Classification (NCBI taxonomy): domain Eukaryota; kingdom Viridiplantae; phylum Streptophyta; class Magnoliopsida; order Lamiales; family Lamiaceae; genus Agastache; species Agastache rugosa. The sequence continues at coordinate 11,999,225 of CM062604.1, forward strand.
ACAGTATCAAGACCCAGCTCAGTGTCAAAGACCCAGCTCAGTGTAAAAGACCCAACTTAGTGTCGATGACACAGCTCAGGTCTAAAACACAGCTCAGGTCAGTGACACAGCTCAGGTTGATGATACAGCACAGGTCTAAGACACAGCTCAGAATCAATACACAGCAGAGTCCAAGCCGCTGAAGATACAGCAGAAACGCTTAGCAGCTCGAAGACGAAGACCTTCTCAAAGACAAGATCCCGATGTCAGAAGATCTTATCTGACGCAGTCGGATCAGAGAAGAACTAGCCTCTGCAGATGCAGACCTACTTCGTAGGTAAAGGCCAGAAGTCAACAAGAGTAGGTAAGATTCAAACGGCTCTCTTCCAATGGCTAGTTTGAATCTCCACCTATATATATCTCTCCTCCAATATTGAAAAGAATGATGGCAAGACTATTGAAGAAATAGAAGTGAAAACAGAAAAATGAACAACGATCTTCAAAGCCAAATCTTTCAAGAACACCCAGCCAGTCAGCTGTGTTCTTAGTTGTTCACATATTCAGTCTTAGGCAGAACAGATCAGAATATAAATATCTTAAGCCTAGTTTGAACGAGTTCATCATACTCCTTGTTCTTCATTGTAAGAACTCGTTCATAGTTGGAAAACCCATATCCAAACCCAAACCCAGAAAGGTTAGGTAAAGGTACGCTTGCTCGAAGCGTGTAATTCGAGTGGTTAGGTTCTTCAGTACCCATAAACTGAAGGTGTAGGCTTGACAGTGCCCGCAAACTGTTGGAACATAGCTCGGGTTAAAGTTGTAAAGTTGCTTGGTACTTGGAAACCAAGTGGTAGTGAATTACTAGTGAACCTGGTCGTGGACGTAGGAGGTGTTACTCCGAACCACGTTAAAAATGCTTTGTTATTTATCGCTTTGTTTTATGCATGTTACTAACCCTCATGAGCATACATTTCAAGCTGCATAAACTGATTAACTGAAAAGTGAAACAGAGCTTTGCATTTTATTTGAAGCAACAGACGGACTTTCCAAATCCACCACATTCCGCACACACACAGCCAGCTGTGTCGATCAAGCTGCCATCAAGCTGGATCGAACACAGCCAGCTCTGTGAAAAGAGTTTTAACTTGGAAAAGTTTTTAAAACCTTGGTGTATTCACCCCCCCTCTACACCAAGGTATCCGTCTTGGGACCAACAATTGGTATCAGAGCAGTGGTTCAAAAGATCACTGTATCTGTCAAGTTAGCATTTCATTGCTGATAGTGGTCACCTGAACAGATCCTTCAAAGCTTCAAAATTTTTTAAAATCATTATATTGCATACTGTCGTGGAATCTTCCTTGTGCAGGAAACATCCGACATTCTCTGTCGATGATTATCAGATCTGGAAGTTCAAACTCAACAGCTTTTTGAGTGCGCGTCACGACATGATGTGGGATGTTATCTTTAACGGACCCATCATAATATACTCAGAAAGTCAAGCAGAAGAATGAATGGTCAGGAGCTTGAAAATGGCCTAAGCTGTATCAGATCAAAGAATGGCTCCAACCAATGCTTACACAGCTGGAACCTAACCTTCGAGGTATCAAAGAGGTCGTACTCAATCAATCCAGCTCTCCAAGCTCAGTCCGATCAGAAAAGAAAGCTGATCGGCAACTCAAAGACCAAGAGAAGCAGCGGATCTCAGCTGGACACAAAGCTCAAAGGCGGCAGATAAATCCAGCTGACTGGAATCAATTAAAGACAGCAATGTCATCCAGCACAGACATCAAGGTCAACTTAAAAGACCACTGGGAAAGATCTCAGCTGGTTAGAAAGCTTGAAATCAACCGAGCTTCAACTTAAGATTCCAGCAGACGGGATATCAAGCTGACAGACTCCAGCTATGAAATGAACCTCATCGAAGAAAATGGAGTCAACAAGGTCCAAAGAAGAAGCGGACTCATTCAAGGACCAACCAGCTAAGATCACTCACAAAAGTCAAATCTGAGTGATAACAGGTCAAGGGACAGATGCAATTGAGGAAGTCATCAAGCGTGGTGTGAAAGGAGATGAGCCAGTGATGAAAATCCGATAAACTCAAAAAAGAAACAGCTATAAAGCTCATGACTCACCTCAAAGCTCATCGAAGAATATGCCAAGAGTACTGATCCCAGCCAGGTGTTGTGAACGGGTTTCCTGGAAGCAACTAAGAAAAGGCAGTCTACTACCATCAAATTCAGGGGGAACTCCACCAAGCTGGAAGACGACACAGCAGTGACGTCAGCCGAAGGCAAACTCAAACCAGCAGAGTATTCAAGTGGAGAATCAAACAGAGCTGAATCATGCTTAATTTGCAGAACTCAGAAGATGAATCAAGAAGAAAGGAATTCAGTGGAGCAGACTCACCAACAATTGGTATCAGCTCAATCCGGATGAAGAAAGTTCATCCAGCTGAGGGGGAACAAACCCAGCTGGATCCCAAAGCAGAAGACTTACTCAGCTGAAGGGAGAAACTCAGTCAAGCAAAGGAAAAGACTACCGCGACATCAGCTGACTTATTGGACCAAGCTGACAGGAATGTCTCATGCATTTATTTCTCTAAGGAATATACTATTTTAGTCCAATTATTTTGAATTCCTATTTTAAGCGGACATATGTTCCTTAGTTAAATTGCTTGATAAGTTTCCATTCCCATCGCATTAATTATAAAGACTGCTGAGTACTGAAGCACGGTAGGATCGAGGCAGAATGTCAAGCGTTTGAATTGCCTCACATGCGGTTGTAATACACTCGCCGTAAACACGTCAGAACGTGATGAGTGAATCTCTCCCAGCCGTTGATCATAATACCAGCTGTCTCAATCTCAACCGATGATCCATTATGGCAGTTGATATACATGGAAAAGATACGGAGAATTCTTCCATCTTTATCTCTGCGAAATTCAAATCTTCAAATCATCTGTCCATTGTCTGCAACTTCCTCGCTCGATCAAAATCAACAAATTGTAGAGATGGCACCCAAGAGATCAACCGCAGGGATGAATCAGTTCGAAGTTCTTATGACAAAGTTGTCATTTGAAAGTTGTCTTTCCGTCGCCAACCTTCCAGTTTCAGAACTCAAAGAGATGGTAGATCTCGTAATAGACTCCGGTCTCTTACTGAGAGCAACCTCCATGCCCAAGCTTATGCTGAAGAGAGAAGCCGCTCTATTCTATCTCAACATCATTGACGAAGAAGGATTTTACTCATCTTCATTCGATGTGACTGTCGAAGGCGATGACGGAAAATTTGACTCAGCAACCGTCAACATCAAACTCAACAAAATGCTACGAAAGGTGTTCAACCTACCCAGAGAAGGAGAATTCATCCCAGACGATTACAGCCGTGAAGAAGTGGATGAATTACTTAGCCAAGAGATGCTTATCACCCCAGAGCCGTACAGAGCAAGCATGTCAAAGCTCCTTCTCAAGCCAAAGTACAGGCTGCTGCTGGATATCACACAAAAGTGCATATTAGGGATAGCTGGATCTCAAGGAGAGATAAGTATTCCAAAACTCAAGCCGATGATTGCCATGATCAAAGGCGCAAACGTCAACTGCTTTGATTTCTTACTCAACAGATTAGTCAAGGAGTCAGAGAAGATCAAGTTTGACTCCACTAGGATGACATACTCAACCTCAGAGCCCTTGTGTCTATGCTCCAAGATTTCGTTCTTAATAGAACAAGCTGTGAAAGGATACACAGTAAAGTGGGCTGAATTAGATCCATTTCTAGAAACGAAGATTCTCTTCCATAGAATAAGTCAAATCAATGATCTTCTTAGGAAACAGCCTGCTGTGAGCAAAGGCAAGAAGCAGCTGGAAGAAACAGAGGCAGATGTTCCAGCTAAGAAGAATTAGAGAAAGAGGAAGACAGCTGACCCCTAACCAGCTGGAGGTCCAGCTGAGAAGAAAAAGAAAACAGCTGTCATCCCACCATCTGAGGCGAGACCTTCCTCTAAAGAAACTCCAAGTCAAGCAATTGTGATTCTCTCCCCACAGCCAGTATCAGCCTTCAATCAATTCGGATCAAATATCTTGGCTGATATGGGATTGAATGATAATTCGTCATCTAGTTCAGAGGACGAGCTGGACATTTCAAAGAGTCAGACTCTTCCCAGCTGACCCCAGCCCTCACCGCCTCATATTTCTCCGCCCAAATAGCCTTCTCCTCCACCCAGCTCCCCAGTAAGAGACTCATCTCCTGTAAACGTACAGGGAAATATTCAACTGGCTGAAGCTCATTCACAGCCAGCTGACGACCAAGCTGAACCATTTTCCTCCATTCAAAGCTCTCTCCCAAAACAGCCTACTCCCATAGCACAAATCTCCACAGAGTCAGAGGAAAGTGACTCTACTGCCTCTACATCACTCAACTCTTCTGGCTCAGTTTTCATGGAAGCTATGTACGAGGAGCTACGCATCGCAGGGATCAAGAGTGTTCTAACTCAGTATCCCATCTTGGCGTACCTACCAATTGCCCTCGTCAAAGTTGGAGATCTCAAATTCTATCTGGCCACCAAGATGGCAATGTGGTACCAGAATGAGCAGCTGATCGAGACATTCTCTTATGAGAAATTGAAAACGGATGAAGCATGCCTCCAGCACACATTTGGCTTTGGAAGTCTGAAAGATGCCTACTTACATCAAAATGATCTCATCAGAGGAATTATCGATGTATCTCAGCAATACCCCAAGCCGCACCCAGCAGATGTCTGGAAATCAGCCAACAAGCTTCTAACAGTAGCGGGATGGGAGACATCTTCTGAAGATGTCATGTACAAAGAAGTCACAGCTGAGATTACCAAGGACGCTGAACCAGTTAACACAGCTGAGGTAATAGTCTTGGAAGAACCAGCTGTTGAAACAGCTGAACCAGAGATAGCAGCCCCACCTAGTCCAATTGCCGATGACATTCGCTCGCTGGTCGAGTTCGAGGTAAACAAACCCAGTCATGTTGATTCTGCAACTCAAATGGACTCAGTTGTCGAGCTTTCAACCGCCATGAAAGAAGCAATATCTAAAGAGGTTGAAGAAATTCTTTTTCAGGACAGACTGAAGTCTCAAGTAGATGTCATTATGCGATTCACAGTTCTAGACTGTCAAGTTAGAGAGCAACAACGGACAATTGATGAAGTCCACAAATTTGCTCAAAATTTACAAGAAAGCACAAGTCTAGATCTCAAACAATCTCTTGTCTCTCAAAGGATTGATCATTCACACCTTTTAGAGAAGAGAGTTCCTGAGATTGTAAAAAGACATCAAGCTCAACTGGTCGACGACATAGCAAATATTTCAAGCCAGCTGGAAGCTCTCAAAAAGTCCACTCTCTCAAACAGCTCTGACATCCGCCAACTCTTCATCTTATACAAAGATCTGGATGCTCAGTTCAGAGCTGGAAACAACAGCACTGCTTAGCTGAACATTGCCACAGCTGACAACTCAGCCAAGATCACTGATGTTGAAGCCGCTCTCACCAAGCTCAACGCAACAGTCTTTAACCTCTCCGCCTCCCTTGTTGATAATGCCAAAAAGGGGGAAGATAAGGATAAAACTGGAAAAACAATGGAGAGGGAAGCTGCAGCAAAGGGAGAACCTGTGCAGCCAATTCAATCTGAAATCAACGACTTCGTCAAAGAGCTGAATGAGGAAGAGCCAGAGCCAACTGCAGCAGCCAAAGCAGTCAAAGAGACATGGAGAGAGAAGATGGTTGCTCTTGCCAAAGCCTGTGGACATAAGCCAGAAGAATACAAGGACTGTCACTGGCTGTGTAACTTCCACAACGAGCAAAGAAGAGAAATGCAAGAGCTGGACAAAATCATCAAGAAGAAAGCCGAATCACTCCTGCCTGCTGAGAAAAAGAAGAGGAAGAAAAGGCTAAGCTACAGGCAAGCTAGGAAGAAACAAGCAGCTTCAAGCATTCCAAGATCCGACAAGAGGAACCCAGATGAAATCAATGAAAACTGGGAACAATGCAAAACAGAATTCATTAAAGAATTCTACTACTTGAATCAATACAAAGGTATGGATCATGAAACTGCATTCAAAGAATACTTGCTCGAACTTCATGAAGAAGATCCAATGATGGCAAGATCATTAGCCCTAGCTGCTAAGAGAAAAGACATTCAGCTCAAAGCACCAAAAGTCAAGCAATTGAAACCTCCCACTATAGCTGGAACGAATCTTCCTGACAAGGCCCAGATTATCAAAGAAGTTCATCACTGGGCTGGCGAAAGAGGAATCTCCAAGTCTAAAAATCAAGATGAATGAAGAAACTTGGAAGAATTCATATTCAACAGATATGGTCTCAAGACTGACCATCAAATGGACGAACAGAGGAAGCAGAGCTGAAGACCCAGCCATCTGGGAATTATTGTCTTTTGAATTTCTTTTGTAAAGTTGTAAAATTGTAATATTTTCTTTTATTAATGAAAAATTCATTTTTGCTCTCAAGCTCATCCTGATGACAATAACTCTTTGTCCAGGCACTGAACTCTGAATTTGATATGCCTGCTGTGTATGTTTAAACTTATGAAAACCCGTTTTTTGTTAAGGGGGAAGTAAATTGTTTTTCTCAGTTAGGTTTTGGCATCATCAAAAAGGGGGTAATTGTTGGGAAAATTAATAGAGTTTTGATTGGATACCAAAACCCAGCTGACCCCAACCGAGTAGATAATCGCACAAGCCTAAGCGTTTTAGCTCACCTGTTTGAGCTTATAGAGTTGCTTAGTTTGCAGGTAGAATCGCTGAAGACAGCAGAAGACACAACAGAAGACATAGCAGAAGACAGCTAAGCAGATAGCTTAAGAACTCAGCAGCACAGACTCAGCAGAGCAAGACCAAGCAGAGTCAAAGATCCTGTAGTATCAAAACCCAGCTCAGTGTCAAAGACCCAGCTCAGTGTAAAAGACCCAGCTTAGTGTCGATGACACAGCTCAAGTCAGTGACACAGCTCAGGTTGATGATACAGCAGAGTCCAAGCCGCTGAAGATACAGCAGAAACGCTTATCAGCTCGAAGACGAAGACCTTCTCAAAGACAAGATCCCGATGTCAGAAGATCTTATCTGACGCAGTCGGATCAGAGAAGAACTAGCCTCTGCAAATGCAGACCTACTTCGTAGGTAAAGGCCAGATGTCAACAAGAGTAGGTAAGATTCAAACGGCTCTCTTCCAACGGCTAGTTTGAATCTCCACCTATATATATCTCTCCTCCACCATTGAAAAGAAGGCTGGCAAGACGACTGAAGAAATAGAAGTGAAAATAGAAAAACGAACAACGATCTTCAAAGCCAAATCTTTCAAGAACACCCTGCCAGTCAGCTGTGTTCTTAGTTGTTCACATATTCAGTTTGGTCCTCTAATATAGGCTATACTCAGCAGGTATTGCCCCTGTGACGATATAATTTACCAAGTCTTCAATCCAAGGCTCCTGGTTACTCTGTTGGGCATAACTAAGGTGCTCATCTGGAAAAGTCTCCTTGATCGGGGTACCGTCCTCCTGCTGAATTATCCTGCTCAAGTGGCCAGCCACTTGATTTTAAGCCCCCGACTTGTCCTTGATCTCAACATCAAATTCTTGTAAAAGCAAAATCCACCTTATCAGTCTGGGCTTAGTCTCCTTCTTAGCCATGAGATATATCAGTGCGGCATGGTCAGTATAGACTGTCGTTTTGCTCCCTAACAGGTAGGAACGGAATTTTTCAAAGGCAAAGACCACGACCAACAGCTTCTTTTCTATGGTCGAGTAATTGCACTGGGCACCGTTCAATGTCTTCGAGGCGTAGTATATGACGTAACTTTTCTTACCTCGTCTCTGCCCAAGAACTACTCCAACAGCGTATCCACTTGCGTCACACATTAATTCAAATGGCATTCCCCAATCAGGGGGTTGGATGATGGGTCCAAGTTGTTCTTCAGGATGTGGAATGCCTTCTTACAATCTTAAATCAAAATCCCAAGCAACATCATTCTGTAACAGTCGGGTCATGGGTTGGGCGATTTTCGCAAAATCTTTTACAAACCTCCTGTAGAACCCAGCTTGCCCAAGGAATCCTCGTAACTGCTTGACAGAGGTGGGGTACGGCAATTTTGCGATGATATCGACCTTGGCCTTATCATCCTCAATGCCTCTTTCCGAAATAATGTGCCCAAGAACTATGCCCTTCTTGACCATGAATTGGCATTTTTCGTAATTTAGGACAAGGCTCTTCTCAACACACCTCTTCATTACCTTCTCTAGATTCCCAAGACAACGGTCGAAATCTTTACCATAGATGGTAAAGTCATCCATGAATACCTCGATGCAATCTTCAAGTAAATCTGAAAAAATACTCATCATGCACCGCTGGAATGTTCCCGGGGCATTGCATAACCCGAAAGGCATTCTTCGGTAGGCGAACGTGCCAAATGGGCAAGTGAATGTTGTCTTCCCCTGATCTTCTTCAGCAACCCAGATCTGCATATATCCTGAATACCCGTCTAGAAAATAGAAGTACTTGTTGCCCGCCAACCTTTCCAACATCTCGTCAATGAAGGGCAACGGGAAGTGAACTTTCTTTGTTCTCTGATTAAGTTTCCGGTAGTCTATACAAACCCTCCATCTTGGATTATAAGTTTGAGGATTTGGGTCAAACCTCTTCTGCCATTATTTCCATTCGGTTGCCCAACAGGGTTCACATCTTCTTCTTCAAAACATGTAGGGCATTGGTCAGTTGCATGTGTTGTGGCCGAACATACTTCACATTTCTTCACTGTTTTCTTCGGCACTGATCCATAAGTTGTACCCATAGCAGCAGTCATGGTGCTCATGAATTTTTTCATTTGAGTGCACAGCTATCGTACTTCTCATCTCCCTGAGATGTATTGGCTGTAGTGCTAAACTTCTGCATTTCTCCTTCATCCCTGGCCTCCTCGGCCATTTCGGTGAAAAGCTTAAATGCTTCGCTAGGAAACTTGTTGAGCACGGATCCTCCACACGCTGCGTTAATCCAGTTCCTCTCCGTTGGCCTCAGACCGGCCATAAAATATTGGATTAGATCTTGGTCTGGGATTCTGTATTGCGGGCACTTAGCCAACAGCTGCTTGAATCTTCCGTTATAATCATATAGAGATTCCCCTGTCCCCATCGTGATGGTACTGATTCTCTTCCTTCCGTTCTGTATACGGGCAGCAGGGAAGTATCTTTCAAGAAATCTCTGCTGAAGCTGCTGCCAAGCAGTTACGCTCCCCTCGGGCAAAGTATACAGCCATTCTCTTGCTTCGTCTTGAAGAGAGAATGGAAATGTGAGTAGTCTCACATAATCCGCAAAATTAGGGTTATTGGCCGCAACTGTACGTACTGTCCCACAAGCCATTTCAAAATCCTGAAGATGACGTTGGGGACCTTCCCCTAGCATATCGCTGAACTTGGGCAAGATCTGAATCAGAGAGTGTTTCAACTCCCAATTACCAGTGATTTCAGGTAATACTACGCCTGACGGCCTCATATTTAAATTGTCTGGAAACATCATTGCCCTGGAGTGCGCTCTTGCGGTTGTTGTTCACCTATGATTTCTTCCTCGTCTGACTCCTGGTGGTCAAAGTAATCGTTTTCTTGCTCAGAGTACTCTTCTTCAAACTGATTACTTACTGCTTGGCTATTGCTGTCTTCTTCCTCGTCATCCAGGCTGTTTTCTACTTGTCTCTTGGCTGCCCTTATTGCCCTTACCGTTCTTTCTAGCTTTGGATCATAAAGTAAAAGTCCGAGTTCTCCTCTTGGGTTTGGCACCCAGGACATACACAAGGCACAACCGCCTCCTTCACTTAAGAGAGAAAGTTACTGGAAAATCAATTCCCCGGCAACGACGCCAATTTTGACGCGGCCGTCGTTCAACCGCACAAAATAAATTTATACTCCTATACCCACGGCTAGATAGCTAGCGGTAAGAACAGGGTTGATCCACAGGGAATTGATCGTATCTTTCTCTCCTTCTTACTCCTCCGGTGTTGCGAAAGTGTTGGTCGGGACTGTCACTGTCTTGGGCACAATAATTGAAAAACTAAACTAAAACTAATCAAAGAGAATAAATTTAATAACAAGGTAAACCTGGACAAGGCTTGAATCATTGAACATAAACACTCACTCGGTCATTGGTGCAAATTTATTCACTACATGCATGCATCAATCGGTTATAGAAAAGAAATGATGTTGCCCCCAATTGTGACGCGTCACGCACAACATCACCCCATTTCCTCATCTGTCCATATGATTAAGAGCCACCCCTGAGACAGACGTTCTCTCCTAACCCTAGACAACCTTCTACGAAGACACTTCAATAGAAACCTTGCCCAAGGAAGCATTACGAATGAGGCAGACCCGAAACAGCCATTCCTCGTGCCCAAGAGCACGGACTACTCACCCACACCAGTCATACTTTCAGATGCAAGGGACACCCTATGCATTGACCCTGAAACTATTTGTGATCTAGACTCCCTAGTTAATTAGTGATCAATTAATTACCAAGGTTGCCCAGAACGTATAGGATTCAGACCTAGTGCTTCGGAAACACATACATGCAGATCATTATGCCCTTATTAGACCTCTCGAGTGTTGCGGTTCATGTTCAAATCATCTTGCCCAATTCAGGCTTAAGTAATTAGCTAGACATAATTATTACAACGAACAGCACAAAATAAACAAAGTAAAACATGCTTCGATTAAACAAAGGAAAAACTTACGATAATGTTGAGCATAAACTCTGGCCAAAAGTGCCAGCAGAAAACATAAACGAAAATATTAAAGTGTTGCCCGTAGGACTTGTTTGTTCCTCACCACTCTCAGAATAATAATCGCTTTTTACGGCTACTGAAAATTACACAATATATAGGGGGTTGCTAGGGTTTCCGCCCTCCAGGTCTGCTGAGCTGGGCTTGATCTGGATCAGATCTTCCTTCCTTAATTAGTCCTGCCCAGATCTGTCTTCTTTTCTTCAACCAATCAATAATCAATCAGTGATCAATTATCAATCAATCACCAGCTGCTGCACATCTCATCGATAAGGAAGAGCGGATTTCTTTCCTTATTTTCTCTTGTTGACCCGGAACGTTCTTCGCCCCCACAGCAACATCCTTCTTGTCTTGCCCAATAGCTCACTCGTCTTGCCCTTGATCTCCGCCTGTATAAGGTTGGATTCCCTACGGTACATATGTTGGGTACACCATCTTTACTCAGCAGCTCCGCTCATGATATAAGCTTTGTTGCTTAAGCTGCTACCTTGAATCTGGTGCCCATAATGCTGACTTCATGCCTCTTTCACGGAATGCACCTTATCCTGCCCAGAATCGCACCTATCCTGCCCTGCACACCCCTCCTCCAAACTGTGTCCTCCCAGACACAAACTGACTCGAAAAGACACACAAAGACTCGATCTAAACCTAAATAAAGACGCAAAAATGAGCACAAATATGGGCTCATCACCAATTAGTTTGAAATCGACGATTTTGCTAAAGAGCTAGATGAGGATGAGCCATCTACAGCAGTCAAACAGACGTGAAGAGAGAAAATGGTCGCTCTTGCCAAAGCTTGTGGATATAAGCCAGAGGAATACAAGGACTATCACTGGCTGTGTAACTTCCACAATGAGCAAAGAAAAGAAATAGAAGAGCTGGACAAAATCATCAAAAAGAAAGCCGAATCGCTCAAACCTGCTGAGAAAAAGTAAAAGAAGAAAAAACAGAGCTACAGACAAGCTAAGAAGAAACAAGTCCAAGCAGCCTCAACCGACAAGAAGAACCCGGATGATGTCAATGAAAACTGGGAACAATGCAAAACAGAATTCATCAAAGAATTCTACTACTTAAATCAGTACGAAGGTATGGATCCAGAAACTGCTTTCCAGAATTATCTTCTCGAACTCCATGAGATGGATCCAATGATGGCAGGATCAATTGCCCTATACGCCAAGAGAAACAACGTCCAGCTGAAGGCTCCAAAAGTCAAGCAATTGAAGTATCCCACTTTAGCTGGAACAAACCTTCCTGACAAAGCTCATATTATCATAGAAGTTCATCACTGGGCTGGAAAAAGAGAAATCTCCAAGTCGAAAAATCAAGTCGAATGGAAGAACTTGGAGGAATTCATCTTCAACAGATATGATCTCAAGAATGACCATCAAATGGACGAACAGAGGAAGTAGCACAAATGAAGACCCAGCCAACTGGGAAATTTTTTTCTCTTTTGAACTTTTGTAATTAGAAAGTTGTAAGATTTCCTCTTATTAATGAATAGTTCATTTTATCAATATCAACCTGATGACAATCACTCTTTGTCCAGGCTCTGAATTTGATTATCTGCTATTAATGTTTATTTCCTTTGAAACCCCGTTTCCTGTTAAGGGGAAGTAAATTGTTTTTCTCAGCTAGGTTTTGGCATCATCACAAAGAGGAAAATTGTTAGGAAAATTAAAAGTTTTGATTTGATACCAAAACCCAGTTGACCCCAACCGAGTAGATGATTGCACAAGCCTAAGTGTTTTCCAGCTCACCTGTTTGAGCTTATAGAGTTTCTAAGATTAGAGGTAGAATTACTGAAGATAGCAGAAGTCACAGCTAAGCTGACACAGCTGAGGTATTCGGTAAAGCAGACTCAGCAGACCAGACCAAGCAGAGTCTAAGACCCAGCCGTATCAAGAACCCAGCTCAGTGACGGAAACTTAGCTCAGTGTCGAAGATTCAGCTCGGTGTAAAAGACCCAGCTTAGTGTCAATGACACAGCTCAGGTCTATGACATAGCTCAGGTTAATTACGCAGCTCAGGTTAATTACACAGCTCAGGTTGAAGACACAGCTCAGGTTAATGAAATAGCTCAGGTCTAAGACTGCTCAAGAGTCGAGACGCAGCAGAGTCGAAAATACTGAAGACACAGCAGAGATGCTTAGCAGCTTGAAGACGAAGACCTTCTCCAAGACAGGATCCCGATGTCAGAAGATCTTATCTGACGCGGTCAAATCAGAGAAGAAATAGCTTCTGCAGATGCAGACCTACTTCGTAGGTTAAAGGCCAGAAGTCAATGAGAGTAGGTAAGATTCAAACGGCTCTTTTCCAATGGCTAGTTTGAATCTCCACCTATATATATCTCCTCCACCATTGAAGAGAAGAGACTGGTGAGACTACTGAAGAAATAGAAAAGAAAACAGAAAAATAACAACGATCTTCAAAGCCAAATCTTTCAAGAACACCGAGCCAGTCAGTTGTGTTCTTAGTTGTTCACATATTCAGTCATAGGCAGAAAAGATTAGAATAGAAATATCTTAAGCCTAGTTTGAACGAGTTCATCATACTCCATGTTCTTCATTGTAAGAACTCGTTCATAGTTGGAAAACCCATACCCAAACTCAAACCCAGAAAGGTTAGGTTAAGGTTACGCTTGCTTGAAGCGTGTAATTCGAGTGGATAGGTTTTACAGTACCCAGAAACTGTAAGTCAGGTTTTTTTCAGTACCCGCAAACTAAAATGTATAGGCTTGACAGTGCCAGTAAACTGTTGGAACACAACTCGGGTTAGAGTTGTGAAGTTGCTTGGTACTTGGAAACCAAGTGGTAGTGAATTACCAGTGAATCTGGTCGTGGATGTAGGAGGTGTTACTCCGAACCACGTTAAATTAGCTTTGTTCTTTATTGCTTTATTTATGCATCCAGCTAACCCTTCATAATCATATTTCAAGTTGCATAAACTGACTAATTGAAAAGAGAAATCAAGCTTTGCAATATATTTGAAATAACAGACGGACTTTCCAAACCCACCAACTTCCGCACACTCACAGCCAGCTGAGTCGATCAAGCTGTCTTCCAGCTGGATCGAACACAGCAGGCTCACTCAAAGAGTTTTAATTGGAAAAGTTTTTTAACCTTAGTGTATTCACCCTCCTCCCCCCCCCTCTACACCAAGGTATCCGTCTTGGGACCAACAGTAACCCAGTTACAAAATCCATTGTTACATCATCCCATTTCCACTCTGAGATCTCTAAAGGTTGTAGCTTCCCATACGGCCTATAATGCAATGCCTTCACTTGCTGATAGGCCAAGCATCTTTCCACCAAATAAGCTATATCTCGCTTCATTTCTTCCCACCAAACTTTTTGCTTTAGATCTTGATATATTTTGGTACTTCCAGGATGATCTGTATAAGGAGTTTCATGAGCTTCACTCATGATCTCTTTCCTTAACTCTTCATCATCAGGCACACTAAGCCTTTCTTTAAACAAGAGAACATTATCTCCTGCCTCTCGGAAATCTTTAACCTTTTCTTGGCGAATCTTAAATCGCAACTTTTCTAACTTTTCATCTTTTCTCTGAGCATTAGACATCATTGCTCTTAAATCTGGAATTTCTTCCATAGCTATAATTATCTGCTCTGTAGATTGTGGCGGTAAAATCACTTCTAATCTCAACTCTCCAAAACTCTTCATGAGTTCTTTCTCTTAAGTTAGAAGTCATAATTATTCTTTCTGCTCAATGCGTCAGCTACTAGTTTGCCGTTCCTAGATGATTGGAAATTCTACAATCGTAGTCCTTGACTAACTCGAGCCATCTTCGCTGTCTCATATTTAACTCCTTTATTCTCGAAGAAGTATTTGAGACTCTTATGATCTGTGAAGATCTTACATTTTTGCTCCGTAAAGATGGTATCTCCCTATCTTTAGAGCATGCACTACTGCTGCTAGTTCCAAGTCATAAGTTGGATAGCTTACCTCGTGAGGTCTAAGCTGTCTAGAAGCATAAGCAACAACTTTTCCTTCTTGCATCAGAACACAACTTAATCCATTCTTTGATGCATTCGTGAAAACGGTATAATCCTTATCTGATTCTGGAACTGCTTGCACTGGAGCGGTGGTTAGCCTTTTCTTGAGTTCTTGAAAACTTTCTTCACACTCGCTAGACCACTCAAACTTCGATTCTCTCTTTAGGAGTTGGGTCATTGACTTGGCTATCTTGGAAAATCCTTCAATAAATCTTCGATAGGAGCCTGCTAGACCTAAGAAACTCCTAATCTCATACGGCGTAGTTGGAACCTTCCATTCCTGGACTGCTTGAACTTTTGTCGGATCGACTTTGATTCCTTCAGATGAAACATGTCCAAGGAAATGTATTTCTCTTAGCCAAAATTCACATTTATTGAACTTGGCATACAATCTCTCCGTTCTCAACTTTTCCAGAACAAGTCTGAGATGTTCCTCATGATCCAAATCACTCTTTGAATAAACGAGAATATTATATTATCAATGAATACTAAGACAAATTTGTCCAAAAATTTATGGAATACTGGATTCATGAGATCTATAAATACTGCTGGAGCATTTGTCAATCCAAACGGCTTTACTACAAATTCGTAGTGGCCGTATCTTGTTCTGAAAGTTGTCTTCGGAATATCCTCTTGCTTAATCTGTAACTGATGTTAACCAGATTTCAGATCAATCTTCGAGAATACTCTAGCTCCTTTGAGCTGATCAAAAAGATCATCTATTCTCGGCAAAGGATACTTATTCTTCAAAGTTAGCTTATTTAGCTCTCGGTAGTCGATACACATTCTCAAACTACCGTTCTTTTTCTTGACAAACAAGATTGGTGCTCTCCAAGGGAAACACTAGGTCTGATAAAACCTAGATCAAGCAACTCTTGCAACTGGATCTTCAACTCTTGCAACTCTTTTGGGGCCATCTAATATGGCGCCTTAGAAACTGGAGCTGATCCTGGTTCAAGATCTACGGTGAACTCCACTTGCCTTTCTGGCGACAATCCTGGCAAAACTTCAGAAAATACATCCTGGAATTTTCTGATTACAATTGCATCTTCATTTTTGTTAAGATAGATGAGACATGCTTTCACATCTTTTCCTTTCAACAATTTTTTTACTTGAACTGTCGAGATAATCGGCGATCTTTTATGACTTCTTTCTATTCCGAAGAATAGAATTGCAGGCTGCTGAAAAGAGATTTGCCTCTGCTTGCACCGGATAGTTGCAAAATTCTCGGTCAACCAATCCATTCCCTAGATGATATCAACATCCCTCATTTTAATTAGGTTAAGGGCTTTGGCTGACATCTTGAGAGATCCTAATTCAAACTCTAAATTAAGACAGACACAAGTAACTGAGGTAGATTTACCTATTTTTTTTAATCTCAGGTATTGCCTAGCACGTTCTACGTTCAGACCAAGATTATCAACGCACGCATTTGATATAAATGAATGTGATGCACTGGTATAAAACAAAATTATAACAGGTATGCCTTTTTAATTTCACCCATACCTGTTAAATTCCCTTGGTCTTTAACGCACGACATCTACTTAGAATACGATGGAAACGTGCTATTGAAAAAAGATGAGAAGTTTTAATTAATTCCTTGAATAGGATAAGAAGTTTTAGCGAAAGAAGAATTTTCGTTTCGGAAAATTTTATCCGGCAGCCCTATTTCGCCGTGAAAATAGCTTATTTAATTTTTCTTCATCTCGGTTCAATCGAAACGATCAAGTTTTGATATATATCATCGAGTGATATATGTTTGGTCATTAATTGACTAAAAGTTGAATTTAATTCATTTAAGTGATTTTCTGTGTGATTTATCGCTTAAATTTTTAGCTTTAATCGATTTGAAAATTATTCGATTTTCTGAATTTTTCTGTAAAATTTTTATCTAGGGTTTGTAATACCCTAATTGAATTTCCTATATTGAGAAAATAGAGATTAAAATGAGGATTAGCATGTTAGTAATTAATTGAATTGATTAAGCATTTAATTAATTAACTAACCTAACACTATTCACCTAAATATCTAGATATTTAATTAAGAACCTTCTAACCCTAAGTATAAATAGATAAGTAACACACTCTCAAGTCTGAACTAAAATTGTTTCGAGCTAATAATAATCGAATCATCCTCAAATTAGAAACAATAACAATAATAAATGAATAAAAGAAAACATAAAACAATATAATTTATGTCGTGCCCCGAGCCCCGGGCCTATGCGGATGGCCGGGTTGCGACGCTCGGCGGGACAACATTCAACTAATAAAAATATGCAAACAACGGGTTTTCAAAAGATAACATAAATAATTTGCTAAGTTTTCAAAATAGAGTTCGGGAGTTTGTCTAACCAAAATGATAGATAGGCCCGTAGTATGAGGACTTCGGGCCTCGCATTGCGGAAGCGTCAAAAGAGTTGTCATCGACCACCCACGATCGGGAAGTCGGGGAAAAGAAAATAAATAGTACAGTTTGTCCGGGGAGTTAAGGAATTACATATTTCGAATATGGGACCACCACAGTGCAAACAACAAAATAAAGATGACGACAATAAAAGTCGTCACCCAGACTACATCGGATACCATCACTCCCGCCTCCAGCTCGTCGCTCATCCTGCATTAAGGAAAACAATGCAGGGTACTGAGTACAAAAGCACTCAATGGATTTCGTGCCCCTTAAAAACATTGACTCAAAAATAGATATAGCATGTTCATTTTATATAAAGGATTTTTGATAAATAAAATAATTTCTTTATATATGTTAAAAACATATAACCGAGCCGAAGCTCACATTTTAAGCTACAGCAATAAAAACTCACATCCTTGTGTTACTATCCCGGAACAATTAGTGGGGAGCCACTCCCACTCAATTGAACCGTCCTTTACTGAGACAAGGGGGTAATATCTTTCAGTTCCTCCGAAGTCCAGTTTACCGTGTACACTACCTTGACTTGATCGGAGCTCAAGGCCGATCATAATATAAGTGGCAAATTCCCACCGAGAGAAATGAGAATATCGATTCTCGAGTAACCACAAGTTATGGAGATAAAATATTTAGCATGCATATCAATTTAAAAACGTTTGAGTTTAAAACCCGAAACGTTACCTCGTGGGAATCTAACCCACACTTGAAAACAGGAAACCCACCTTTCACTTCTTGAGTGATAAGTTCATTCCTTGAGTACTATTGTCGACGTCTCCTACAATACGGTCTAACAATCTTAGGTTTCTAATCAAGAGAGAAATATTAACGTCGTTTACAACAATGCACTAGGTCTACCTATTCCCGGTTTATTTAAAACATGAGAGAAAACATAACGAGGGTCTCCTCGTATTTTCATTTCTTAAATATGGATCGAGAGTCCATAATATACATATTTTGTTTGAAAAATTAATGCCATGACATGTAATGCACATAAGAATTTCACATAGTTTAAATATGCATTTTATCGAACAATCATGCCCAATTAACTATTTTAAAAATCATATATTCTTGTAAAATGGTTAAAATAATTAGTAAACTCACATTCATATTTATATATAATTAGCATATATGCTTACATGTACTTAAAATATATATATATATTGATCATACAAGTCATTTTACATATTAAGATTCATAAAATCTCGCAAAGATGGGAATTAATTCTCATAAACTTCACTGAGGCATTTTTACAGACACCTTCTGTGCATTAAAGTACTTTCAAGTAACCATGTTTGACGTGCAGTAACAGACTGATCAAAGAACATATATAAGCATGCTTTATCATTCTGGAAAGATTATATGACATAATTTAACATGCAAGTGGTCTCAAGTGAAAATATGCAGCCATTTGGAAATTATGCTCAAACAAAGATAGGTCGGTACACACACATTCTACATATCATGAAATCAGAAACTCCACTTACGCATTTTGTAAAACATTTGGTGTGCGTAAAATTCATTCAATTAGCCATCTTTGACATACGATAATCGACTGGTAACATAATGAAGAATTAAGTTCTTTATGGCCATCGAAAGCTTAGGAAGTCTACTACATTTTTACCGAAGAAACTATTTTCAAATTTAAAATATCCAGAGAGTTATACCACGAAGTTTTAAACTGTCCTAACTATGGTTCTTAACAGGAGGTCAGTGGACACTTTAATTTGTCTAGATCAATTCGCTCGATAGATTTGGCTAATTTTTTAATATGTTACATAAGATATACAAGGCTACAACATGTTAAAATTTGAGAGCAAACGGAGTTCATTTGCTATGGTTTTGGCTGGCCCGTTTGGTTCGAAAATCATAAGAAATAAATCTGGAAAAACAGGGCCTTCTATATTCTTCCTAAATTCGAACTCTAAGCTTTACAAATCAACATATATGTCCTAGATCAAAACACATAACATATATAACATGTATATTATGCACAACAAGTGAGATTAACCATGCTTTCACTTTAAAAACCTTAATGGATTTATTTCACCATCTTAACATGCTTCTAGGAAAGAAAATACGTTTATAAGACAAAAGAATGGTCTAAGCATTATACCTAGCCTCTTTGTCTCTACTCTCGATTTCTCGTGACCTCTCACTCTCCTTCCTACTGTCGAGCTACTGCTGCTCCTCTGCCTCTCCGTGGAGTCCCAAAGGCGACGACGGCGCCGGCAACAAAGTGGCGGAAAATGAGGCACTTAGAGAAAGAAAAGGAGCGGAGTGTGTTATGTGTGTTTTTGGGGCTGTTGTTGCAGAAAAATGGGGAAGAATGAAAGGGGTGGAGTGTGCTTAGTTTATACTTGAGAGAGTTTTTCATAAATTTTGATGCTGCTACCGAGATTGTTAAGTGAAGGAGAAATGTTGCTTCTTTCAATTTCTGTAATGATTAGCTTGCAGAGAAAATGAGAGGGGGGGGAAAGGTGGTGCTGGGCTTAGGAAGGAAGTAGGTGTAGATTGTGTATTTGCTTTAAATCTTTTTTTCCTTCCCGATAGAAGTCATCTGCTCTCTTTTCTTCTTATTTGTTTTATAGTGATTGTTTTATTCACAACACATACACAACTCACACGCATACAACATATATAATATATTACATTTTTACATTGCTGCTCACACACATATATATATGTATAATAATATATTATATATTTATCTCTTAATTTGCTTAAATAATTTGTGACACGTCGCTCCTTAGTCGAATCGTATTTTCACTCGAGTATTATAATAGGAATAAATATTTCGATTCTAACGAGCCCAAAATCGAATATTGAATCATAGATGGAATTTCCTAAGAATTAACGGATAAATATACAAAATAAATCACATTCACAATTATATTTCTATCACATAAGATTAATTATTTCTAATTAATCAAAAACACATAATCACTTAATAAATTAAATTGAGCAGTTAAATCACACCATATAGCATAATCAATTAAATATGAAATTATGAAATGCATGAAGAAAATGAAATTTTAAATTCCTTTGATTTTATTTTCTTAAAATAAATCTCTTTTCAATCTCAAAGAAAAATTTCACCTTCTAAAAATTTAAAATTCTTTTCTTAAATCAAAATCCGGGAATAGGGACCTAAGATAACTTAGTCTAAAATTCGTAAATTCTAATTACGTAAATTCGGCTCTCACGTCCTACCCTCCTTAAAAAAAAATTCGTCCTCGAAATTACGTACCTCTAACGGGTAGGTCTGGATATAATTCTTTCATTTGGGACTCTAGCTCCCAGGTGGCCTCTTCTTGTCCGTGGCGCATCCACTGGACTTTAACTAGGGGGATCTGCTTATTCCTAAGTACTTGAATTTTTCTATCGAGTATACACCTGGGGCCTTCTTCATAACTTAGGTCTTGACTGAGAACTAGATCATCGTGATGGATTATGTGTTTTGGGTCAAACACACACTTTCGAAGTTGCGAGACATAGAAAATATCGTGAACGTTATTGAGACTTCGCAGCAAGGCTAATTTTTAAGCGACTGGGCCAATTCTTTTTAGGATCTCGAACGGTCCTATAAATCGAGGGCGCAACTTCTCTTTTTTGCTAAAACGTATCACCTCTTTCGAGGGTGAAACCTTAAGAAAAACTATGTCTCCAACTTGGAAACTTAGTTCAGTCTGGCACTCGTCAGCGTAGGACTTTTGTCGATCTTGAGCCTCCTTAATCCGTTGGCGAATTCGTTCTATGATGTCGATCATTTCTTGCACCATTGTCGGGCCTAGTATCTTTCTTTCACCAACATCATCCCAGTGTAGCGGTGACCTACACCTAAGTCCATAAAGAGCTTCATACGGTACCATTCTGATGGTCGCTTGATAACTATTATTGTAGGCGAACTCGATTAGCGGTATATATTTCTCCCATAGTCCTCCCTGATCTAGAGTCACGGTTCTCAACATGTACTGTAGAACTTAAATTGTTCGTTCGGACTGTCCATCAGTCTGAGGGTGGTAAGCAGTGCTAAACTTAAGACGTGTTCCCATAGCATCTTGCAAGCTGGTCCAGCTAGAGGTGAATCTAGAGTCTCTATCGGATATGATCGCAACAGGTACACCGTGTAATCGCACTATCTCCTTAACGTATAGTCTCTCAAGCTTATCTAAGCTCCAGGTCATTTGTACTGGCAAAAAGTATGCGGACATGGTCAATCAATCAAAAATGACCCATATTGCCGTGTTTCCGTAATTTGACCTAAGCATACTCACTACGAAATCCATGGTGACGCTCTCCCACTTCCGCTGAGGTATCTCTAGAGGTTGCAGAGTTCCATAGGGTCGCTGATGAAGTCCTTCACTTGTTGACAAGTTAAGCATCTCTCTACATAAGTGGCGATGTCTTTCTTCATGCCTTCCCACCAGATACTTTGCTTCAAGTCCTGGTACATTTTGTTCCTCCTGGATGAGCTGTGTAGGGAGTGTCGTGAGTCTCGCTCATTATTTCTTCTCCTAGGCCTTCATCATCAGGAACACATATCCTACATTTGAATAAAAGGGCATTGTCTGCTGCCTCTCTGAATTCTCCTTGGCTATTCATCCTATACTTAAGTCGCATCTTTTCTAAAAATTCGCATTTACGTTGGGCACTCACTATCCTCTCTCAGAGATCCGACTTTGCCATATCTAAGGCAATACGTCCTTGTATCATCTTTGGATGATATACTTCCTCGATTCTTAGTCGTTCAAACTCCAGAATGAGCTTCTTCTCTTCGGTGAGTAGATAGCCTAGTTTCGCTCGGGATTTGCGACTTAAAGCGTTTGCTACAACATTGGCTTTTCCTGGGTGATAGCTGATTGTTATATCATAGTCTTTAACTAACTCAAGCCATCTTCGTTGCCTCATGTTCAACTCTTTCTATTCGAAGAAATACTTCAGGCTTTTGTGATCGGTAAATATCTCACACTTGGCTCCATAAAGATAATGTCGCCATATCTTCAGTGCGTGAACGACGGCTGCTAGCTCTAGGTCATGCGTAGGATAATTTAACTCGTTAGGTCGCAACTGACGTGATGCGTACGCTATGACTTTGGGTCCTTGCATTAGCACACATCCTAATCCTTGCATAGAAGCATCAGTATAGATGATATAACCTTCATTTCCTTCTGGTACAGCAAGTACCGGTGCAGTGGTGAGTTTCTTCTCAGTTCCTGGAAACTGGCCTCACACTCAGGAGTCCATGTGAAAGCAACTCCCTTCTTAAGCAATTGCGTCATTGGCTTGGCGATCTTGGAGAATCTCTCAATGAATCTTATATAATATCCGGCCATTCCGAGAAAGCTTTGGATTTCTGTAACCATAGTCGGGGCTTTCCAGTTGTTTATTGCCTCGACCTTTAAAGGGTCCACTTTTATTCCATCGGCCGAAACTACGTGGCCTAGGAATATCACTTGGCTAAGCCAAAATTCACACTTGCTGAACTTGGCGTAGAGTTGTTCTAATCTCAGGGTCTCTAGCACTTTCCTTAGATGTTCTTCATGCTGCTTTCTATCCCTCGAGTAGATGAGAATATCATCTATGAATACCAGGACAAAATTGTCGAGGTACGGGTGAAAAACCCTATTCATCAAATCTAGGAATACGGCTGGCGTATTGGTTAAACCAAATGGCATTACTACAAACTCGTAGTGGCCATATCTAGTCCGAAAGGTAGTTTGAGGAATATCTCATTCTCGAATTTTCAGTTGATGGTATCCTGATCGTAGATCAATCTTGGAGAAAACAGTGGCTCATTTCAATTGGTCGAACAAATCATCAATTCTTGGCAACGGGTAACGGTTCTTAATCATCAACTTGTTCAACTCACTATAGTCGATGCACATACGAAGTGATCCATCTTTCTTCTTCACAAAAAGAACTGAGGCTTCCCAAGGTGAAACACTAGGTCGAATGAAACCAAGATTAAGAAGTTCTTGCAACTGCACCTTTAACTCTTGGAGTTCTTTTGGCGCCATTCGGTACGGTGCTTTTGATATCGGTGCTGCTCCGAGTTCCAGATCGATTGTAAATTCTATTTGTCTATTTGGCGGTAGTCCTGGCAACTCTTCCGAAAATACATCCGGGTACTCACAGACTATAGACGTTTCCTCAATCGTGGTCTTCACTTCTTGGTCTCCTTTTAAACTAACCAAGAAAGCTTGGCAGTTTCCTTTCATGAGCAGCTTCATAGTCTTCATCGCAGAAATTACGGGTATTCGACGACCATATCCTACTTTGGCTCCGTAGAATTTTGTCTCTTCCTTGCCGGGAGGTTGAAAAGAAATCTCTCTATCCTGACAACGAATCGTCGCACTATTGGCCGAAAGACAATTTATTCCTAAGATAAGATCGAAATCGTGCATCGGAATAACGTGGAAATCAGCCTTATATTTAATGCCCTCTAAGTCTAGTTCTACGTCTAGA
The DNA here is from genome assembly GCA_031470985.1 of Agastache rugosa. NCBI lineage: Eukaryota > Viridiplantae > Streptophyta > Magnoliopsida > Lamiales > Lamiaceae > Agastache > Agastache rugosa. The sequence goes on from CM062604.1 coordinate 12,022,906, forward strand.
CACATATCCTTAGACGTCATAACTTCACCTGACGGGAGTAACAGAGATAAAGTTCTATTAGTTCCTACTGGAAGTAAGTCTAACCCAAGGCACACTTCCCAAGATATAAACGAATGCGATGCTCCGGTATCAAATAATGCTAAAACAGGCTTTCCTGAAACTTGGATCATACCTGCAAGATTTCCAAGTTTTTTAGCAGCCTCCTGCTGATTCATCGCATAGGCTCTAGCTCCTTGGGCTGGCCTTTGTCCAGGATTGTTCCTCTGGTTGCCTCCCTGATTCTGGTTCTGCCTCGGAAGGCCTCCTTGATTCTGGTTTTGCCTAGGAGGGCCTCCTTAATTCTGTCTTGCTGGATTAGCCTGAGTGTTCTGAGGACAATTCTTTTTGAAGTGGCCTGATTGCTCACATTGGTAGCATACATTAGTCCCCATCTTGCATTGTCCCAAATGCTGCTTCTTGCAATGAGGGCAGTAAGGTTTAGGTGGCGGTGGTAATGCCTTAAATCCAGTTTGGGGTTTCTGAGGTCCAATCTGGTTGGGTCCTCGCCATGGCTTCTTGCCCTTATTATTGTTCTGGTTATAGTTGTATTGTCCGGGATTTCTCTCATCCCACTTTCTCTTCTGATCAAAGACTTGCGGAGTAGTCTTCTTTTCTTCCTTGGGCAAGACTGGCTCCATGCTTAGTGCTCGACTGAGTACTTCAGGGTAAGTTAGACGTCCATGACTAGCTAGGGGAAGTCCAATCTCAGGCTTCAACCCTTGTCTGAACCTATCGGACCTCTTCTCATCAGTGTCCACTAGATGCAATGCGTAGTGTGATAGTTGGTTAAAAACTCGATCGTACTCTGTCACAGGCCGTGCTCCTTGCTTGAGGTTTCAGAATTCGGTTTCTTTCTTGTTACGGTAAGTCCTTGGGACATACTTCTCGAATAACTTATCCTTGAATTGAGTCCAAGTAAGGGCTCCTAGAGTCTCTGGGGCCATTGTGTTTCGTTCCGCTTCCCACCAATGGTCGGCCTCTTCAGTATACTAGTAGATGGCACAGATTGCTCGCTCTCCTAGAGTACACTCCATGAAGTCAAAGATACGCTCCAAGCTGCGAATCCATTTCTCGACTTCCGGAGGTTCTTCTAGCCCTCCGAAAGTAGGCAGGTTTTGCTTCTTAAATCGCGTCTCGATTCTTTGCTCAAGGGGCGGGGGTAGTGGTGGTGCGTTATCGTTCGGTTCAGGGCTACTATCAACATAGTCATCATTCCTTTCTCTACGACCACGTCCTTGTCCTCGCCCTCGGCCTCGACCTTGTCCTTTCTTTTGCCTTTTCTCTCGTTGTTCCTCTCGTTGTTCTTCTTCTCTTCTCGACATTCTGCGAGTTGGGGTTTTTAGGTTACGTTTCGAAATAATCCTCACTCTAGATTGTTTTCTTAGCTAAGGTAAAAAGGAACTCATGAGAATAAAGGTATTTACGAGCATAAATAAAAGATAGATAAATAAACGAGTCGCATATAACATAAATATTACTTCCCTAAACTAGGGTCTTACGTCATCGATAATCGTTTGCCTCCAAGAGGACTTTCAAAATCCAAAATTGCCTCCTAAGAGGACTTAACTATCGTAGCACCATAATGTCATAACATCACCATCATAACAACAAAAGATGGAATAACAAAAGATGAAATAAACAATACACAAAAGTAATTAGCGACTCAGAAGTGAACAGACAACACTACTGGCGGCGGATCTCAACCTCATCCTCACCGTCCTCCTCTGGCTCAGACTCGATCGTCTCCCAAATAGTCACTAGGTACAAGCTACCATCATATCCCGGTACTGGCCTCGGTGGTACCTCTCGTATAATTTCACCGACCTTCCTCTTCCGCGAGGAGTCGGGGAAAACAACTCTCTCCTTTATAGTGTCCTCCATGAAAAACTGACGAGGTGGTGATGGGCTCCGGGAGTGGTTCGGTGACGGTGAACGCGGTGAGTATTCTGGTGATGGTATACGAGCCCTACCGGTTGGGCGTCGGGAGGTACCTGCCTCGTAGTCGTACTGGTTGGGGCGGATAGGTAAGTAACTCGGTGAGTAATCCGAGTCGAAGTCATCATTTTCCATCACTGGCTCTTTGGCTCGAAGACTGTCCTGAGTAGTGATAGGTCAGGGCAGTGGCACTACACGCTCTCTCGGAGGAGATCGGATCACCAGAGGAGGTAGGGGCTGTCGTGCCACATGCGGCGGAGGTGGTCGCTCGTGAGGCTGGGGATAGGGAGGTGTCGTCTCATTCAAGTTCCACCGGGCCTGAATAGCCAAGACAAGGCGTTGAAGGTTGACCGTCCGTAGATAACGCTCTCTCTCAACCGTGATGGACTGAAGATGTCTCCATGCCCAAGCATCCCATCCAAGGGGTAGGTGCTCCACAAGCCTCCTCGCTGCATCGTACTCAGTCATGTCGCCTCCTAAGGCGGATCTCCAAGCAGTGAAGTACCTAGACAAATTCTCCTACAGACTCCTCTCTTGCCATCGTGATACTTCGGAACCTTCGGACTAACTCGGACACAGGTGGTCGACTACGCATCTGCTTTCACGCCGTAAACACAGTCCTTGCCATCTACAAGGAAAGGGACAAAAAGTTCTATCAGTACCATATCTTATAGTGATAATCTTAAAGTTATAAAGAAAAAACAACTAAGTTCGGTTCTACGGGTTGAGGTTTGAATTTCCAACCTAAAGCGATTTCTCCGAAATCGACTCCTAACGACATAAGTCAACTAGGAGTTGTTTTTCCCGTACTTAGCAGTCCACCTAGGGTACTATGTCCCTAATTCGTGACTGTAAACCGAACAATCGAGAACGACTACCCTCCTTTGATTGAACATACATCGGCATAATTTAAGACATAAATCATAAAGTACATCCATCACATGAGATTAAACAAATCCATTTTACATCATATAAGAAGGCATTCGATATTTTCGTGAAAAAAAAAATAATCCTTCTTAGAAATCATACCTTTACTTGAGTCGATGCGGAGCGGAGTGATGAGGTATCCGATATCATTACTACTTGACTTACGATTCAAGTAGCGGTTATTTAAAATTTGACTTAGAAGAAAAAGCTTTTGATTTTTTTAGGAATAATAGGAGAATTATTTCGAAATATTTGGAAAAAGGTTTTGATTCAAGGAAAACTTAGCAATGAAAAGAATTTTCTATTTAAAGAAAAGGTCTTAGCAGTTCAGAGCCAAACCTAAGCTCTGATACCATCCTGTCGCGCCCCGACCCCCAGGCCTATGCGGATGGCATGGTTGCGATGCCGACGGGACAACATTGTGGCAGAAAAGGTGGCACTTAGAGAAAGAAAAGGAGCAGAGTGTGTTATGTGTGTTTTTGGGGCTGTTGTTGCAGAAAAGTGGGGAAGAATGAAGGGGGTGGAGTGTGCTTAGTTTATACTTGAGAGAGTTTCTCATAAATTTTGATGCTGCTGCTACCGAGATTGATGAGTGAAGGAGAAATGTTACTTCTTTCAATTTATTTAATGATTAGCATGCAGAGAAAATGAGAGAGGGGAAGAAAGGTAGTGCTGGGCTTAGGGAGAAAGTAGGTGTAGATTGTGTATTTGCTTTAAATCCTATTTTCCTTCCCGAGAGAAGTCATCTGCTCTCTTTTCTTCTTATTTGTTTTGTAGTGATTGTTTTATTCACAACACATACACAACTCACACGCATACAACATTTATAATATATTACATTTTTACATTGCTGCTCACACACATATATATGTATAATAATATATTATATATTTATCTCTTAATTTGCTTAAATAATTTGTGACGCGTCGCTCCTTAGTCGAATCGTATTTTCACTCGAGTATTATAATAGGAATAAATATTTCGATTCTAACGAGCCTAAAATCGAATATTGAATCATAGATGGAATTTCCTAAGAATTGACGGATAAATATACAAAATAAATCACATTGTCACAATTATATTTCTATCACATAAGATTAATTATTTCTAATTAATCAAAAACACATAATCACTTAATAAATTAAATTGCGCAGTTAAATCACACCATATAGCATAATCAATTAAATATGAAATTATGAAATGCATGAAGAAAATGAAATTTTAAATTCCTTTGATTTTATTTTCTTAAAATAAATCTCTTTTCAATCTCAAAGAAAAATTTCACCTTCTAAAAATTTAAAATTCTTTTCTTAAATCAAAATCCGGGAATAGTGACCTAAGATAACTTAGTCTAAAATTCATAAATTCTAATTACGAAAACTCGGGCTCTCACAATTTAAGCTTATAAAAAATGCGGGGTGTTACAACCCTACCATCTAAAAAAAAAATTTCGTCCTCGAAATTAGATCTTACTTGGTGATACTAGGGACGGGTATTTCGCTAAAATCTCATCCTTGCGTTCTCACGTTGCCTCCTCGGCTACATTGCACTTTGATTAGCGCAACACTCCTATTTCTTAGCTCGTGGATCTTTCGGTCTAAGATTGCAATTGGCTCATCCTCATAGGTCAAGTCTTTATTGAGTGTAACTTCTTCATGCGCCAACACATGACTCGGATCGTGAAAGTACTTCCTCAACATCGAGACATGAAACATGTTGTGCACTAATGATAATTCTGGCATTAAGGTGTAATACCCCGTTTTTCTTGCGTAATTAATTTAATTAATTTCTTGAGTAATGTAACATGTTTCAGTGAAAGTAAAATTTTCGTTTCAGAAAATTTTATCCGGCAGTCCTAATTTGCCGAAACGAGTATTGTTTAATTTTGTTTCGTCTCGGTTAATCTGAAACAAGTAAGATCTAATTTCGAGGACGAAATTTTTTTTTAAATGGTAAGGTTGTAACACCCCGCATTTTTTATAAGCTTAAATTATATTGTTTTATGTTTTCTTTTATTCATTTATTATTGTTATTGTTTCTAATTTGAGGATGATTCGACCATTATTAGCTCGAAACAATTTTAGTTCAGACTTGAGGGTGTCCATAGTTGCGACTCTAGTTAGAAGAATTATGTTGTACTTTATACTTTTGGGCTTAACTTTTATATATTGGATTTTTTTGAATAATTATTTTGGGCCAAACTAATTAAGTATTTCGTTTATTTAGTACAAGGCTGGACTCTTGGAAAATAATGAGGTGTATTATTTTATTATTATTAATATTTTTTATGTTGGATTAGTGGTATTAGTCTGGGCTTCTATGGTAGGCCTTGGTTTAATTAGTGAAGCCAATTGAAGAGTTCTTGTACGGCAGATTTTTGAATTAAAAGTTGATATTTTCGGGAGACTACGTTAGCGATTAGGATCAGAAACGAGAAACCGATTTTACGTGACACTCTTCTTTCACACGCCTTCTACTTATTCTCAAACTCTTTCAAATCACTTCAAAACCCTAGCCTCCAATATATATATAGGTTTACATTATCACAAATCTGATTTTTATTTTCAAATCTCCTCCACGTACGAAGTTTTCACTCGGCGGTGAATTGCGAGAAACCTGGTTGGTAAAGTTCTAAGTGATTTTAGTCTGTTGGTGACAATTTATTTGAACCAAAGATTTATCCATTTTATTTCTGCAGAAAGTAGTTCCTTTTTCGACAGCAATCAGATTTCTTCAACGTTTTGTTTGATGGTAAAAAGAATTCTTCTTTTTAAATTTATATTTCAAGCCTCTGCTTAGTAAACCCATAATTTACGATGTTAAAGTTCCTTAAATTTTCATAGCTTTCGGTCATGGGGAAGTAGTTTAGATTCTAATGAGATTTCTGCTATGTGTTAATGGAGTCGAGAGAGAAAGATGAGAATGAAAACAAGATGCAGAAGAGAGTGAAACTTTTATTTCTTTCAGTTATATATACACATATATAGATATATATTGTGCATCCTTTTTCGTAAGTGTTGAAAAAGTTGTAAAGTATAGGAAGTAATAGTTTTTATATAAACATTTTTTAAAGAATTCTAGTTGTTTTGAAATCAGAGCAAATAAAATAACAAGTAATATGATTGATTGTATAAAATAATATTTTTTTGATATCTTATACGTATATAACAGAAGCCTTACTGAGAAGTTTGAAGGAAAATTAGATTTATAAATTAAATATTTGATTGGCATAAATGTAAGTATAAGTTATACGTATATGTATATGCATGTATAGGTAGCAGGAGCTTGTTTGAGAATTAAAAGTTGTTAGTTTTTATTTATTTATTAATTATTTGAGTAAGAGAAATGCTTTTCAAAGTGTTATATATATATATATAATTTATTATTTATTCCCATAATTAACTTTGCATAATAGATAAAGTTAAGGAGAACCACCTTTTCTCTATTAAAAAAAAGTTTTACAGAAGCTTGGTTAATATGTTAGAAAATTTCGAGTGAAGTTTAGAGTAGAATAGTCACAGAGAACAAATTTATAGTTATATTAAGTCAATTATGTTTTAATAATGTTGGTTCTAGGTCAAACATGTTTTGTGTTCGGTTTTAATTAAAATAATGTAAGAAACCATTGTTATTGTAATTTATAATTTGACTAGGTGCGGCGCAACTAGGACCCTCGTCCCTTATGTAATTATTTGGATTGTTTGTGCTCTACATTGAGGTGGGTAAAGTTTTCTCTAAACTCAAGAAAGTGATTTATGACATGTGTGGATTTAAATGTGGAAGTGAAATAAAGATGTCTATGAAATGTTTTATATGTCCAACATGTTATTATCATATGGAATGTGATGTAAAATGAGAATGTTTGCATATAATCGCCTTGAACACTTCAAGCTCTTGTGTTATATGTTAAGGATGACATGTGCACAGTGATCTGATATGTCTCTATAATCGCCTTGAATGCGTCAAGCTCTTGTGGGTTATAGATGAAAATGTTATGTTCTATATTCACATTGAATGCTTCGGGCTCTTGTGGTTTATTGAAATTATGATATGTTACTTCCTCTGAGAATCGTATTGTTGGATATAAACTGAAAGAATTTCATGTATGATCCACCACTGAGTACGTTTTAGGTGTACTCACCCCCATGTTTTTAAAATATTTTCACATCAGTAGGCATGGAGCTGCGTGGAGGAAACGGGATGGCAGTTATTTAATTAATGTTTGAAATTCTTGATGAACTGTTTTCTATTATTGGACTTTTATGAGCATTGGATTTGCGAATTATGATTTAGTATTTGAATTTCTAGAGGTGGTGGTTTTACTCCAAGTTGAACATGAGATTTATTTGGTCTAGTTTGATCGTTTTGAAACTATTGAGGTGTTTATTTTATAAATGTTTAAAAATAAAATTTGTCAAAAATTTTAGTTAATTCTGCATTTATGAAGTTAAAAGAGTAACATTTTAATTTGGTAAATTAGGGTATTACATTTATCAACCACCAGAGCCCCTACACCCCATTGTCGCTTCATGGCCTTTTGATGCTTGGGGCATAGATGTCGTAGGGCCTTTGACAAAATCATCAATGGGGCATATATATATCTTGGTTGCGACAGATTACTTCTCCAAAAGGGCTGAAGCAATACCATTGAGAGAAGTATTGAAAGAAAACGTTGCTGATTTCATCAAAGGCTATATCATCTACCGCCATGGAATTCCCCGATACATCATTATTGATAATGGAAAGTCCTTTCGTAATGCCTTCATAGATAAGCTTTGTGAAAAGTTTGGTTTCAAGCAAAGAAAGTCATCAATGTATAATGCGGCACCTAATGGATTGGCTGAAGCTCTTAATATGACATTGTGTAACTTATTGAAGAAAGTTATGGCAAAGACAAAGCATGATTGGCATGAAAAATTGGAGAAGCATTGTGGGCTTACACAAAACTACCCATAGTGTAACAACCTGCTTTTTCATAAGCTTTAATTTAACTTATATGACTTATATTTTGAGTGTGATAGTTATTTTTGATTTGATTATGAAAGACTTTGATCATTAATTAGCTCGAATTAAGATAGTTTGGACTTGAGGGAGACACGAAATTGCGCCCCTAGTTAAAAGAATAATCTTTAGTAGAGGTGTTCACGGGTCGGTTCCGGTTCGAGAAAATTGGAACCGGAACCGGCCCGCCATAGCCCACGGTTCCGGGTCGGAACCGGTCCGTATTGGATGGTTCCGGTTCCGGGTCGGAACCGCCGGTTTAGGGTCCGAACCGCCTAATTTTTTTTTATTTTTTTTATCTTTGAAAATATAAATTATATTGTAATTCAAACTCATAAATCATCAATGTAATGTATAAAATCGATATAGAACAAAATATATCTTCATTCATAATAATATGTGATCAATTACAAATGAAAATATATAATTATTTAAACACGGTTCCACGGTTCCGAACCGAAACCGCCGGTTCATGTTCGAACCTTATTATTATTATCATTATTTTTGGCTTTTTTCATTCAATCTACCATTGTAATTGTCATTTTTTATCCCTAAGGGATATAATTAACATGAATTAACACAAAATATAATTTAAAACTAAAAAAATAAAAAAATTGCCGGAACCGCCGGTTTACGGTTCCGAACCATTGGAACCGGAACCGGCCCGTCTACCCCACGGTTCCGGTTCGGAACCGGCCCGTTGACCACGGTTCCGGTTCGAAAACCGTTAACCACGGTTCCGGTTCCGGGCCGGAACCGCCGGTTCCGATTCCGTTGAACACCTCTAATCTTTAGATATTAGTTGGCCTTAATATGTCATTAGAAGAACTTTAAATATAATTATGGACCAAATTAAGCATTTTGTAGCTTTGATTATTATATATTAAAGGCTAGACTTTTGGAAAATAAAGAGTTGTAACATTTTTTTTTTTTTTGGATCAAAAGCCTTTAAAGAAAAGAAAGGGATGGCCGAAGAAGTTAAGGAATTAATTTGTAAGGTTTAGAATTATACACTTCTAGTTAAATTAGGAGATGAGAAGAGATAAGAATTTAATTAAATTAAAGATAAGTTTTATATACACATTTATTTGGTTTAGATAAGGATTCTAAGGGAGTTTTATATACACATTTATTTGGTTTAGATAAGTTTTATATACACATTTATTTGGTTTAGATAAGAATTTAATTAAATTAAAGATAAGTTTTATATACACATTTATTTGGTTTAGATAAGGATTCTAAGGGAGTTAATCAATAAATCTTTTTTTTTTTTAGTCTCTCCATAACTCACGTATTTCATTATTTAAATCACGTTCAAATTCCTTCAATCTATTTTAAAACCCCAACCTTAGCACCCAAAAGATTTCATCCGAAATTCACAAAAATTTACAAAGCTTCTCTACACACTAAGTTTCCGATCGGTAGCGGCTGTTTTTCAAAGGAAAAGATCTCTTCTAAACCATCTAAACAATAACAAGAAATTCTCGATATCAAATTCATTGGTGAGTTTTTCAATCTAAGTCTCAGATATGTTTTTAGTTTTGTAAAGAAATTTTAATTGTTTCGATTTTCTGAAAAAAAAGGAAACGAGAGTGAGAGAGGTTTGATATAATTTGTCATATGTAGAGACATAATATTTTATTTCTTTTGTAAGTTTGTACAGACTAGAAAGATTAGAAGGGCTAATTTCCATAAACTTTATTATTAGATAAAAGGGTTTATGGGTGAGTGGAACTTATTTTTGGAAAATTGTATAGCTATTGGGGTGTCAGTTCGAGAACTTAGATTTAGGATTTTAAAATGTTTGTGTTTTTTTTTTATCGATAAATATGTTCTAATATAAGAATAAAAAAAATGGAAAGGAGTCAAGAAGTCAGGACATGTAAAATTAGTTGAAAGAAATTCTATTGAGAAGTTAAATAAAAATTAATTACTGTTTTATGATTTGAGAGGTATTTTCGGATTTATTAATTTTGTCTCTTAGTAGATCATGTATAAGTAATAAGAATGTGGAGAAATTGGTATGTCTGATATTGAAGTTAATTACCATCCAAATTATTCTATTATTAATTAGAGTAGAAGGAAAAAAAGTTTTTATTCAATTTAGAAGTAGAAAGGAAAATCGATTTGACATTTGTTTTAGTAATCAAATTTACTTTGTTATTGTGGCAGATAATCTAATAAAAACTGGGAGGACTTTATTGATAAAGTAGTGATATAATTAATTATATTAAGGTTGGTTGGGTATTTATCTATTAAAGGATTCAGAATATTTGTTGTTATGAAATTTGGGGATATTAGTTTTGGTGTACGCAGAAGTTTAATCATGAGATTTTATGTATTTTTAATGTCTAGTAAAATAGGGAAGGTCAGATAAGGAGAAATATCCAGAAGGAAGTCTGGAATGGGGATTTGGATTAATAATTAAATATTATAATTTATTAGTATATATATATATATATAAGTGTATAGGTACAAACGTATATACACATATATATTCATATATATTTATTGGCAGTAGCTTTATTGATAGGTATTTGGATCTCAATAAATTAATAATTTAAGTATTAATAATTTATTAGAGATTTTTGAGAGCTGAGTCTTATTCGAAAACAAAGAAAGTCGTTTAAGGTTTCGGCCAAATTGAAATGATCAGTTCAGTTTCAATTAAGTTTCCTAAGGATTTATTGTATATGTAAATTATTTACTCTACTAGGTGAGACGTAACTAGGACCCTCGTCCCTTAAGTGATTTTTTCTGGATCGTTTGTGCTCTACTTTGAGGTGGGTAAACCTTCTTTCAAACTCAAAAGTGATTTGTTACGTCATGTGGGTAAAACTTCTTTCAAACTCATAGGTTGTGATTTGCTATATATATGAATTTAAATGTGAAAGAATGATGTTTGCGAAATGTTTTATGTCCAACATGATATATCGTATGGAATGTGTGTTATGAATGATAATGATGCATATAATCGCCTTGAATGCCTAGAGCGCTTGTGGGTTACATGTTAATGGATGTCATGTACACAGTGATTGAATGTCCTATAATCGCCTTGTATGAGCTCTTGTGGGTTATAGATGATCATGTTTTGTTTCTATATTCGCCTTGTATACCTTGAGCTCTTGTGGTTTATAGACAAGCATGATGGTACGTTTTGCACTTCCTGCGTTATGTATGTTGTTGGACAAGAAAGTGAAATGATCCCATGATTAACCAACCACTGAGTACGTTTTATAAGTACTCACCCCCATGTTTTTAAAATGTTTTCAGGTCAGTGAGCTTGGAGCGGTGTGGAGGAAACGGAGGTGTTAGGTTTTCATGTTTAAACTTTTAAGTATTAATTATTAATAAATGATATTTTGAAATCTTGAATGTGTCTTGATTTCGAGTTTAAACTAAATGTAATTTAATCTTTTTGAAATATTATTTTAAAAGATGATTTATGGAATGCTAGAAGCTTTTAAGAATATTTTAAAAATTTAAATTAATAGTTTTGGAACTAGTCTATGTAATACTTAAATGTCTTGGGGTTGAAAAGTGATTTCTATTTGTTGATTTCTCTATAGTATTTATCCACCTTCTATTTTGGAAAATTGTTGAGATCAACTATTGTATAATTGTTTTTCCGCATTAAAGAGTTTTAGAAAGAAATTTTTAAATGGCTCGATTTTTTTATTTTAATTCCACATTTATGTCAAGAAAAGGTAATATTCTAAATTATTAATTTAGGGTGTTACACATAGGATTCCTACACAAGCAACTCCATATACCTTGGTGTATGGCGTAGAGGCTGTAAATCCCCTTGAGCAACAAATTTCATCATTGAGGATTGCTATTCGAGAGGGCTTGACTAAAAAAGAGAATGCTCGTCTACGCCTTGAAGAGTTAGAAGCCTTGGACGAAAAATGACTAGAGGCTCAACAAAGACTGGAATGCTATCAAGCTCGTCTTTCAAAGTCTTTCAATAAGAAGGTGTGTTCACGTTCTTTTCAAGTTGGAGACTTAGTGCTAGCTGTGAGAAGGCCAATCATCACCACTCATCGTACTGGAAATAAATTCGTGTCGAGATGGGATGGTCCTTATGTCGTCAAGGAAGTCTACACCAATGGCGCATACAAGTTGGTCTCCAAAGAAAATGTAAGAGTTGGTCCAATCAATGGAAAGTTCTTAAAGCACTATTATCCATGAAAGATATGAATGTACCTGCAAAATAAAAAAAAAAAAAAAAAGAAAAAGAAAAAAAAACAGAGTACCTTTAAAACAAAAAAGAAGAAAAAAAACAAAAAAAAGAAAAAAAATAGAAAAAACCAAAAAGAGAAACAACGCAGCTCTATGACACACGAGACTAAACTGCATGTTACTCCTGGCTCGCATGAGTATAAACTGTGTACGGCACCCCCTCTTAAAACACAAGTTGATCTTTTGAACTACGTTTTGACTTGATCCTTTTTATATAAAAAGGTATGTAGGCAGCTTAGATATATTCTAAGTTCAGTCATGTTTTGTGTTTCCTTCAAGTTGGATGATTACAATCATATTTTGGATTGTGATTTATATTGAATAGTTGTGGTTAAAAAGCGCAAGTATTCAAAGAGAAGTGGTATTCAAGTATAAGAAGAAATATGAAAAAGAAATACCAAGTACTTTATTGCATAAATGTTTACTAAAAAAAATGCAAAGAAAGAAAAAGAAAAAAAGAAAAGAAATAAAAAGTGCAACAAAGCAAAGAAACAATGTCTAAAGCAAAGGGATCTTGGTCTTTCAATGATTGTTGAGCAGCCTCCAAAAGAACCTTTGCATTCTTCAAGTTCTCCAAGACTTCATCATCAATTAAGGGGGCATTCTTGAATTTGTCAACTTTTTCTTTGCGCTCCTTAATGTTAGCACGAACAACTTGAAGTGATGCTTGTTGTTTCTTCATAGAAGTGGCCAACTCATTCATGCGCCTCTCCAATTTGGCAAGCTCCCTTTTGTCAGATTCCAATTTGGTAGCGTGAACCTTTTCTTTAGCACGAACTTCCCGAAGGTGAGCTTTATCCTTTTGGTGTTGCTATGCAGAAATTTCTCCAATTTCACGAGATGCGAATCTTTCTTTATCACAAGCAATGGCTCTAGCAAAAAATGTGTTGATGTTATCTTCAACATAAGAGAGATCAAAGCTAGACTTGAAGCTCTTCATACGAGAAAAACCACTTCGTATCTCATCCTCAATTGATGATACAAAGTCAGCTTCAGTTCTTGTTATCTTGTTACGAAGTTTGTACCAAATTCTTTGGAGAAATAACTGTAGCTCATCATCAATCGTGTTGCTGCCATAAAACTCGAAAACAGCTCCAAATTGAGATCTACGAACCTGCTTATCAATAATAAGAGTCTCATTTGGTTGATCAGGTTCAACAGACGCATGACTATCTTGCGAACCTTCTTCATCATTCATCCCAAGACTCTTTATCACCTAAAAAGGAAAAGCATGTCAAGAAAAGAATAATAACAAAAGATATCAACATATGAGCAAGGCAAAGGAAAACCTCATATGCAACTGCATTTGATTGATGATGATCATTTTCAACATGATCCTTGATAAGTTCTTGAGACTTTGCACGTTTTTCATTTCTCCAACAATGCTCGGTATCGCTAGCAGAATCTGATACAATCGGAGTCACTTTTAATCAATGAAATGAATTATGATCTAAGTGGAACTGTAGTTGCTTATACAGTGTAATTTCTCATAACATGTTAGTTTTATAGAACCTATGGTTTGAGGCACTGTAATTGCTTGTAATGGTGGATTAGATCAATTAACTGATATAGTTTAATAGACTTTTTAAACATATTGAGAGATCAAATGATGAATTGGACAAAAAAAGGATTTCATTTCAAGGAATGGAACTTTTTCATCAGCATATTTTATCAATCAAATTCTGCAACATAAATTCAGCAAAGAGGCTTATTTCTAATCAGTTCTGCAACATAAATTCAACATAAATTCACCATAAATTCAATAAAGTTCTGCAATATAAATTCAGCAGAACGGTCATGTTGTTTTAAATATTTCATCCAAAATCAACAAAAATATACTTAATACAATAAGACAATAATAGTATTTTAATTTAAAAAATTAACATAACATATATACACACACACACACATATTATAGGAAAAGCCAAATATGTTAAACGAGCAACAAAAATATCGGTCCATTGTCTTGTTGCATGATGTTGATATCTGTGCTTTATTTCAAGTTCTATTGGGTTCAACAAGCTCTTGCGCTAAATTCTTTCAAATTATTTTTCATTATTGAGAAAAGTTATATATAAATATAATTAATCTATATATATTATATAAAAAATTAATATATATATATATATATAAAAATATAAAAATTCGGTTTTCGGTTTGGTTTGGTTGCCAAAGCATCAAACCAAACCAAAACAAACAAATTAAATTTTAAAAAAATAAAACCAAACAAACCGAACAAACCAAACCAAATTCTATTTTCGGTTTGGTTTGGTTTGGTTTTCGGTTTTCGGTTATTTTTGTTCACCCCTATTCATTACTACAATCCACCAAGAATTGTTCTATGTTACACTACATCTAAATGTTGAAAACCTTCCAAATAAGAACAACACAAACCACAGTAAAAAACAAAACCAACTTCTGCAATTTCTTCTTGCTCTTTTTAAGCGTTTCCACGTCTTCCACAGTAGCATTAATCCTTTTTAACAATCCAAGGATAATAGCTTTTGCTCGAAAGCACATGGGTGGATCTTCCCAATCCCAAAACGTGCAATTCCCCAACTACAAAATACAATTTTTAGACCAAATATTCCATAATCGCACTGTTATCTTAAATATCTACAATAAAATTGAAATTTTAAAACTTACTTCGCAAAGCACATATCTCCTCCTGGGATTGTTATTGCTCCATGATGTGCGAAGCCAAGCTCTCTCTCCACAGTGACAAAGTTTGAGAGAATATTGTCGCCCGCTCATTGTGGAGAATTTCTTCCTCTTCTTCTCTTTACGATTCTGCTTCTGCAGCCAATTCACACTTAAACTAGGGCTCTTCTGAATTTGGTGGCTGAGAAATGCATTTTTTCTTATTTTAACATACCCCAATTTACCGCTCCAATTTAGGTGACATGGCTGGGAGAGGGGGTTGTGTCGTGCCACATATGTAGAAGTGGAGTTCGGCCTCCAGTTGCGACGTCATGTGTGATTCACGTGTGAAAAAACCTAAATCACCTCGTTTAGGCCCTAAATTGGCGTACGGACGCAAAAAATAAAAGTTTTAGTCTACTTTTTGCCGCCCCACACAAAAAAGTCCGTTTTTTTCAAATCAAAAAGTTATGGTCCGAAAAAACCGTCTAGCTCTATCTTTGGTCCTACTGCAAACTATTGGAGTGAGACAAGAAAAACAATTCCAAAGATTTTAACTATACATATATTTCTATTTTTGTGAATTTCAGGCAGCTCTACCATAGGCTATCGCCTCCTTCGTGTTTGCTAAAGAGTATATATATATGGCTTTCATGCTAACGTACTCAACAGTGCGTAAGCCCATTTTTGCCCTCACGCGTTACGTATTATATTTTATGACTTTCGTTACATTTAATTTCGATGATTTCCAATTTTATTTCAATTTCGCAGGGTCATTTTTGGGACACTCGCATCTCTTCCTCTATTGATCATATATTACGTCATTTTAGATGTTCTCCAATATTGATAGTTCCACATCAAATTGAAGATTTCTGATCAAATTAGCAGATTACGTTGGGTTATTAATGATGGGCTTAGTATTTTGGGTTTAATTGATTTAGAAATAGAAATGGGTCTTTGTAAAAGCATCTTGGATCCTCTACTCCATATTGTGTTTCATCCTCTATTCTATTCGTTGAATTATTAACATATGGCGATTTGGAGATAATTATATACCCTCATTGGGTGGAATAAACCTTACTCATGCCACATGTCATTCAACCAATGTAAAAAAATAGATAATGGAACACAAATTAGGGGATCCGAATTGTGATTTTAGGGTAAAAATGTAACAAAATTTATTATATTTTATAATTTGTTATGAATTGAATGTAATTTATATTTATTTCAACAGTACTACTTATCAACAAGAACAAACGAAGAGAAAAAACCACAAGAATGAGTTCTCCATCAATCATCAATGATGAAAAAAATAAAAGGAGAGGCTTTCACTTAATAAGGCTTTCAATCATTATTTTTTTTAGTTTCAACACACGCACACATGATTCAAACCCACAATCTCATGATAGAAGGGAAGTATATGTCTTAGCACTAAGTTGCGCTTCATTGTCAGAATACAAAACAATAATTGATAGCAAAGATTGTGAAATATTTATTTTCTATACAAATAAAAACTCAATTCGGAGGAAGCACAATTCTTCTTCAGTTTTTTATATAAGTGCCTAACAAATAAATAAAATGTATCAAATTCACATGCATATACTTGTACTTGCATAATAAATTTTGGAAGAGCAAATGCGTACCACATGTACAATGTTATGCAATTCCCTTTAAGTGGCTCTAAATTACAAAATGGGATGATGTATATAGGATTCACAAAAATTTCAAAGAACTTACTAATAAAGATATCATCAGGCCGGTCCTGACAAAAAATTGGCCCAGGACGATAAATAAAAAATGAGCCCTATATTTCCATACAAAATCGCAATATCATACTCATTTAAACACACATAAAAAATATGTTAATTATAAAAAAAGACTTCTTCTAGCCATTTTGCTTGCAAATATATATAGAACACTTTTGCATGATTTTCTTTGAGGGACTTTTGCATGAAATTCTGGATGAAATATTAAAAGTAAAATTTTTGTTTGGAAAAGAAAAAAATGTACTCCCTCCGTCCCGCCGAATATGGCCTATTTATTTTCGGCACGGAGATTAAGAAAAGGGGAATTAGGTGTAATAAAGTGTTAATAAAGTAACTTTTTAGTTAATAAAGTGTTTTTTTGGTCAACAATGTACGGCTAAAGTGCTTCTTTAGCTTAAAGTAAGCTCTAATTCTTTCCCAAAAAAGAAACAGGCCATATTCGGTAGGACGACCCAAAATGGAAAATAGGTCATATTCGATGGGACGGAGGGAGTAAATGTTTTAAGAGATAGAGTAATAGATATAGTAAGTGAAAGAATTTTAAACGTGGGGTCCAAATTTTTATCTTTAGTTATAACTATAGTATTATAATTCATGTGTAATTGAATTCAACTTTAATATGAGATATACAAAAAATTCACACATAAAAATAATACTCACTCCATCCACAATAAATTTGTCACATTGTGGATGACACAGATTTTAATAATTTGTTGGTTGATTGTGTTGTGAGTGGAATAAGGGTCTCACTTTCATATAGTTGTAAATTGTGTTGTGAGTGAAAAAGTAAGTGAGTTGTGCGGGGTCTATTACAATAAATGGATGTGACAATTTTTTGTGGACAGACAAAAAAGGAAATGGTGGCAAATTTATCGTGGACGGATAGAGTATGTGAATTTTTTTTTGAAATAGTGTTTAGAATAAAAATTATTAAATATAAAAAATAAATATTTAAGAAATTTAAAATACATGTATGTATTTTGTTTGAATTTTTGAATAAATTTCATAATTCTCTGCCATAAAGTGTTCTTATTTGATCCGCGCCATATATATATATATATATATATATATATATATATATATATATATATATATATAAACCAAATAAGGAATTGAGGGGCCATGCATAAAATTACTATTATAAACTAGAGAGAGAGAATATAGAAGAAAATAACAATTATGTGTATTCAAGTATATTGAAGTGTGTCGAAAGTATGTATAATATGAGGACCAAAAGCATCTAGTTATAATGGTACAGAGCTAGAATTTTAGGGTGGATAACTTGGTCAACACTCATATGATATATATCTATACTACTAAAGATATATTTACAATACTTCCCCTTGAGTGAACATCCCTAAAACAAATGTTGCCTCATTAAAACCTTGCCAGAAAACCCAGTGGGACAAAACCTGATAGAAGGAAAAAGAGTACAACTACTCTGCTTGAACTTGATCATTGTAGTCTTTGAGTCGTTGCATGCCGATCTTGTGTACCAACTTTCTTAATATTGACGTCGACAATGCCTTTGTGAATAAGCCAGCCAAATTGTCACTTGAGCGAGTCTCCGTTAAAACAATGATACAAATATAACACTTCACATTTGACATTATTGTTTTGATGTGCATGCCTCGTTAAAAACCTCTTCAGAAAAACCCTCTGGGAAAAAAAATTCGATAGAGGAAAAAATATTACATGACATACACTTACTCATGTGTTGCATTAGTTGCCTCACTAAAAACCTTGACTAAGAAAATCTACCGATGGAAAAACTTAGTAAGGAAAATACACGAGTACAACCATTTGGCCTTTAGAGTATAATCTTTAGAATTACTCAAAATTAACCTTCATGACCAAATCTTCATAAATATGTAGTAGTTTCTCACTCCCCCTGAAAATAACAATCTTCAGAGTTAACATATTCTAATGCTATAAACGTATTTTTCGTATATAGATTAAGAGAAGATTTAGTGAATAAATCTACAAGTTTATCACTAAACAAATTTTTGTGGCCACAGTTCTAATGGAGCTCATTTATGCAATACAAGTTGAATTATTCTAATAAAGAATAGTGGGGGATATATCTCATATCATTACACCAATTTGAGATATTGTATTATTAGAATGAGATAAATAACCAACATCCTAGTAGCTACCAATGTGAATCTCGATTTCTTTCATAAAATAGACTAAGGTCGTTTTAACCTTTTGAAGATAACCCATGATATGCTTAATATCATTTCAATGCTTTCTTATAAGAGCATTAAATATTACTAGCAAGTTTACTTTAAATGTTATATCAGATCTAATAGAATAGTGCTCTTAACACTCAAAGTTTGGAACTTCTGGCCTCATAATATAATCGTTATCTTCTATATTCACTTCAAGTCAAGTGAAGAGACAATCATTAGAGTCTAACTAGATGTGATTTATTAGAGATGTCAAAAAATGGCTCGAAATGGGTAAAAGCCTGGTGGGCTCGGGCTCGGGTCTGCCCAGCCCGGCCCGGAAAAATTACACTACAAAATGGTTTTCCGGTCCGGGCTGGGTTCAACTTTTTCAGGCCCGGAGAAATTTCAGACGGGGCTGACCCAACCCAATTTTTCCATAAAGCCCGGTGGGCTCGGCCCGGTCCGAAATTTTGACAGCTCTATGATTTATAATAAAAATGAATCTCTCTACAACCTTTCAAGTAGGTCGATTGGTGTAAAAATAATATGCTCCTTTAGGAGATGCTCGATCTTCATATCGAGTCAATATTTAGGTTTAGCTAAATCTTCCATTACAAACTCTACCTTTATGTACGAGTTATCTTTTTCATTAATATAAATAAAAGTTCATTCAAAGACTTTTTGATAAATACACAAGTACATATATCATTACTCGCATTATCCTTACTTCAGAAGGATTAATTCACACTGTTATGAATTTATATTTCTCGTTATTAGAAATTTTGAGTCCATCCACTACTAAAAAAAGCGCTCATACGTAACGGAGATTTTGTGTTATCTATTTACCAAAAAGTGCGATATATATAGTGGTGTTATGTATGAGTGCGCTCATACATATATAACGGAAACTCACCGTTATCTATAAAACATATACATAACGGTTTGACTAACATAGATGACATATTTATCTCCGTCATCTATAGTCGTTTTACATAACGTTTTTTAGCCGTTATGAATTATAATTATTTGTTATCTATAGTCACTGTAGATAACGCTTCCTTATGCATTGGATAATATTTTTTCAACTGTTATGTATTCCCGATTTCATTTTTTGTCTTTTTCAATTTACGTATTTCAAAATCCGAAAAACCAATAAATAATACCTTAAAATCATAAAATCATACATTTATTATCATTCAAACATAGTCTACATACATTATCATCCAAACATGACTAAGATAATACATTACATTTCACAAAAAGTTCTATCTAGGGGCAGTATCATCAAACATTAAACAAGTAACTAAAATTTTCTAGTTCCAAACCCATATCACTTCTTCGCTACTCCACCTGCCTCATCTTCACAGGGAGCGCGTATCGATGTCTTCTTATTGTCATGGCTAGTCATTTAGCTTCTTTACTTGGATAATTTTCCACCTTCAACCCAACCATAATCATGTCTACAACAAGCAATGAGAAATAATTCAAATCAATCAATAACATAAGAACATTGCATATAATACAATAAAAATCCAAATAAAAACATAAAAACCTCATTCAAATATCATAAGGTATACCAAAAAAACACTCGCAATTCACAAACACCTATAGCAAGAATTTATGAAGCAAACTGAACGTGATATCTCCCAAACTACCTGGCTTATAGATTTTTCGCTGATCTTGATGCATTGGGGTCACTATCAATGTACTCGTCGTGCATTAGAAGCCAGCCACGGACAGAACCTCGTTGATTCAGATAAGGAAATTCTGCTGACAATTGTAAATCATAGGGCCATTTCTCTGTCTCAGTTGACATCTGATTTGCAAGTATATACTATTAATTAACAAGCAACATAATTTGTAGAGTGAATGATCAAACAAGAGCAGTTGACATCTGATTTGCAAGTATATACTATTAATTAACAAGCAACATAATTTGTAGAGTGAATGATCAAACAAGAGCCGAGCAAAAACGGAGAACAGCATAACTTGCAGAAATTAGATTATGAACAACATTAGACAATAATCTTATAAAAGAATGAAAACACCTACAAATCAATATCAGCGTACACATTTGACTATTACGAGTTCTGCAAGTGCTTTTTTGTCAACCATCTCATTTTATAATCACACATAGTTTAGACAATAAGTGACAAAAAAAGCAGCTATTAACCTTAAGAAAATCAGATCCCGATGAAACAGTTACTTTATGATGGAACAAACAATGATCCAATGCTTATTATGGATACAAGAACCTGAAAAGTTTAGGAAAACAAACAATTATTGATAAATTATGTTGTTGTTGCTGTTATAGTAAAAAGCGAAGAAAAAAAGAGAGAAAGAGTGACTTACTTGGGAGACAATCATTTCCAAAAAGTTTGCAATAAGCATAACAACTATCAAAAGCCATCCTACAAATTCCACAAGTTTCATCAAGGGCATCCCATATCCAAGATGCAACAGAATGCCACCTAAAAATTATAAACAAGACTTTTTAGCTAATTTTAAAGTTTTGAAAATTAGAAAATGTGTTATAGAGAGTATATCAGCTGCTGCTTACTCTGTTCATCAGGCGAGATGGAATTGATAAATGATTTTGGTCAAGTAAAAATTGTTCTTTGTGATAGAAAAGCTAGTAGACAACAACGAAATCTTAAAGGCTAAAAAATGGTGGCACACTTGTTACTTAAATAGACGATTTCCCTTCTAAGAAGACTTTTTAGCTAATAAGGAATGATTTCATACCTGCATTCTTGATTCTTCTAATTCTTTGTCAACAGTTTCATCTGCAACGTGACATTCTTTTAGGGACCCGAAGATACTTTAAAAAACGTCCAAAACTTTCTGGTTTGGTATACAGATTTTATCAGCGTAAAAATATGACATAAATTTCAAACCTTTCTATCCTTTATGAACAACCACCCTTTGTTTAGTTTCTCATCAAGCACAAATAATTCATGTAAGTTCATCTCAGCAAAGTCTAAATCCAACAATTTCCTGGACATCAGAATCAACATGAAAATAAAACAGAGATTCTTTCAAAATTTGTAGCAATTTGTGATCACTAAAGTAAATTATATAACTGCCTTGGTTTTAGTTTGTGTGCCTTCCGTTAGGAAATACCAACCTACTTAGGAAACTATTCCTCAGATTCCTGTGGATTAAGAAAAGAGGTGAAACAGATACATACAACTTAGAAAACTCAATTCCTATGAAAAATTATAATCCACCTTAAGTATCCAATTATAAAGATTTAGTTTCTCGTTGTTATGTCTAATTAAGAGCAAAAAATTAAACACATACTCAGTGCACCAAATTCACCACTCAAAAACAGGTAAAGAGAGTGCCTAACAATAAAATAATATGGAATCAAGTATTTGAATAAGAATTGTATTGGTGATTGAGTTAGAGATCAAAAAACACACAATCTCCAGAAAAATTATAAACTTACTAGCAAAAATTATAACCTGTAAATTAGTTTAGCGAGGTATGAACATCAGAATAATGTAGAATCATTCATCTTCAACCAATAATACCTGGAGATATTTAGGCATCCACAGAGGAAGCACCAAATGTTTGGGGAAAAAACAAAACAGCAGCTACACCTTGCCAAAGCTTAGCGAAGGAGTCGAGGCTGACGGCCAAATTGGAGGTCAACGGCGTTGCAAAACCCTAGGTGCGAAGACGGCACGGTTGGGTACAGGCTCTGCGGCTGGAGAACATTGCCGAAACAGAGCTGAGTGGTGCGGCGACTGAAAACTAGGCGGTGGAGGTGCACTTCTGTTTGAGGCTACGCAATGGCGGTGTTGTGTTTGTGATCGGAGCAATGACGACAACTGATTGAGAACGAAGTGGTGGCTGAAGCAGGAGAGGCGGCAAAGGGAGAGCGGCGGTGCACAATCATTCGGACAATCATCGGCGTTGGAGGATTCAGGATGGGCGCCTCGGTAATTCGTAGTTGGCGGAGGATTAAATAACGGAACCTGATTTCATATTAAGTGAATATAATCAAAATCAATTTAGCATATTTGTCTAAATCTTTGAGCTATTAGCATCGTTTTATTCATGTGTATTATAGAGCAAAAGATTACATATTTAAGGAGTTAAGCTCTGCGTCAATTGCTTCTTTCAAATTTACTTAGTGGTTCTCGCACTTCTTTTCTCTTTAATTCTGGATCCAGATTATCATTTCAAAATGATATAAGCAATTTTGTCGAGACAAAAATATTGTCTGACAATGATAATATTTTTCTATTGCTCGTTTCTCCTAAATTCACAGAATTCATGGCATTTTCAATCAACCAGATTTTCATCATTTCTCAATGATATTTTCTTGGGTTAATTTGGTATAAAACCATAAAGAATTCCCAAATTCTGGTTTTTCCCACAAACTTTTAATTTTGTTTCTAAAACCATAAACTTTCAATATTTCAGGAATTTCCCCCAAAATCAAATTCCGGCCAAATCGAAATGATGTGGCACCGGAAACTAATGACGTGTACTTTTTATTAAAGAGTTAATTTGGTATAAATCCATAAAGAATTCAAAAATTCCGGTTTTTCCCATAAACTTTTTAATTTTGTTTCTAAATCCATAAACTTTCGGTTATTTCGGAATTTTTAAAATAAATAGATTTTGCATGTTAATTACTAAACAAACGTGTATTGATTTAGCCATATTAATTTGTATCGTATACAAGTACAATAATTGTATGCATAAATATCGTCCTTATTTGTATGAATATGTTCTTTGAATAAATGAGTAATTGTATCTCAGGACGACAAAAAGAAGCAAATCAACGACATTCATTCATATAATTATTGTACGTGTATAAGATACAAATTAACATGACTAAATCAATAAACGTTTGTTTAGAATTAGCATGGCAAAATCTATTTATTTTAAAAATTTTGAAAAAACTGAAAGTTTATGGATTTAGAAACAAAATTAAAAAGTTCATGGGAAAAATCGGAATTTTGGAATTCTTTATGGATTTATACCAAATTAACTCTTTAATAAAAAGTACATGTCAGCAATTTCCGGCGCCACATCATTTCGATTTGGTCGGAATCTGATTTCGGGGGAAATTTCGGAAATATTGAAAGTTTATGTTTTTAGAAACAAAATTAAAAGTTTGTGGGAAAAACCAGAATTTGGGAATTCTTTATGGTTTTATATCAAATTAACCCTATTTTCTTTATTGGTTGTTCCGTAATCCCAGTATTTTGATATTTGGTGCACGTGCATATGCACTGGGATTTTCATCTTCAAGACGATCCACTTTAGGAGATTGTTGGAGTGATATAATTTTTCTATCAATTTTGTATTCTGCGGATCTATATATTTAGCACCAATAGATCTCTCACGCTTATGGCGTTAAAGAGTATCATCTTTAATTATTTATGGTGCATATACAACAAGTATATGAGATTTGATCACTCATTTGACAGTAATAACTTGTTGAACTTCAAGTTCATATGCATGAATATTTAATCCAACATATTCCACCCTTTTGTTGGGAATACCTTTTGTATGTTGTGGGTGTGTAATTGAGACTTCAAACCAAAAGTTCGTAGATGAGAAACATCATGTTCTCAACCAACAATATATGAACTAATATTGTTTCAATGTGGTATCCTTTCTAGTGGATATCGTTAAGTAAGTTTCATTTTGAACATACTAGAGTGGGCATTCTCTATCGTTTAATTTAGTATCATTATGATACAAGCTCTTCCGGAGCCATTTGTCATTTGTGCAATATATACGCACAAAAATCAGGGATAATCATATATTATCCAAATATTTTATTGATCATCAAGGCATGTAATATTCTTTAGGAATATTAATTGTGCTATTTCAATAACATCAATATATAATCTTTAATATTATTTGTAAATTCGTGTTTCTTCGGAAACAGCGATTATTATAATATAAGAAATATAGACATAATATATAATCACAATATATTTATGCAGTATAACATATCTCAAATATATAAACAATTAGTCTCGAAATTAAAAGTGCAAATAATTTTTCATCAAAAGCCGATAACAACACATTAAATAAAACGTAATACTATGACTTTGATTTGCTAAAATAATGGTGATTCGCAAATTTAAGAGAAACTATTCTGAGTTTATTGGTATGAATACATTAACAAAATAACAATATACTAGATTTCAATACTTCAATGTTATTGATGAAAGAAAAGCAAACCAAGTTTCGAGAATCAACCATTAAAAATAATATAATATTTTTCTTTAACAAATTCTAACCTCACACATATGTTTCATATTTTAACCACAATAAGATTTGGATGAATAAAAAGAAAATTAGAAGAATACCTTCTAAGATTGAATGACTTCTATGATTGAAGGAGAGGTAGAACAATCGTGCTGATAACGTGTTATAAACTAGAGAGGAAAGAGAGAATATAGAAAAGAATAAGAATTATGTGTATTCAAGTATATCGAAGTGTGTCAAAAGTGTGTACAATATAAGGACCAAAAGCTTCTATTTATAATAGTACAAAGCTAGGGTTTTAGAGTGGGTGACTTGGTCAACTCTCATATGATATATATATCTGTACTATTAGAGATATATTTACAACAATTACAAAATTATGAAATTTAACCTTATTCTATATTATCAATTAATATTCTTGTAAAATAATTAGTTATATATATATATATATATATATATATAACCCAAATAAGGAATTAGGGGGCCCACGCAGAAAAATTTAACTAAAAACTTATGAAAGTTAACTAAAATGTTGCACAAGAGAACCAAACAAGCAACCAAATAGATGAGGCTCGGCCAACTGAGCTAAGGTACTCCAGTGCTATAATTTTCATACTTAATTTTTTTATAAGGAATAAAATATTTTTGGGCCCCTTAAAATTAAGGGCCCGCGCCTAGGCCCACCCGTCCTCAGGGCCGGGCTTGGATATCATCATCAAATGAAATGAATATTCCTTGTCCGTTCGTCAAAGAATTATCAGCATGTATACACAATACTTTCAATGACGAATACAAAGAGTGAAAATACTTCCTCTCCTAAAACCCTGAACCCCGGAGGCTCTTCGATGGATACTTTTTGTGTTGACAAATTACTAGTTCACGATCTACCCGATATACCTGACGTCATTATCAAGTGTAGATTTAACTTCTACAATTCACTCTTTTCCCAAAATTCCCATCACTGATATAATGATATTGCCGCTAATAATATTCCTCAAACTTCAACACAAAACATTTTTAACTAGTTTCGCAGACGTTGCAGGCCAAACATTAAAATCGGTCGTATTATTTACTTATACAAAAGTAGATTAGAAATGAATCTTTGTTTCTAGAAGAAGAATTGGACTAAATAATCTTTCAACAAATCATGATTGTACCTTCGTGCCAGATTTATTAGGAATCTAAGCAGAAGATCGAAGAAACACTAATGAATTCAGTATGGTATACAAATAATGTGATACAAAAATTCCTAATTAATAAAGAAAAGAATAAATAAAAAGATTAAAATGGTAGAGGTAGAGAGTCCCTCCACATAAATTCTGCTGACTGGTTCTTTTATTCTTTGACTTCCACTCTCGCCTCCCACTCATTTAAATACAGAAGAAAAGGAAATTATCATCTTGGTTGTGTAGTTGCATCAAATGATATATGGGGTAGCTACCTCATATATAATAGTCACCAGGATAAAAAATTCAAATAATAGTCATTGTTTATTAAAATAGCTTTAAAGATTAATTTTATAATTAATGGCCTTATTTTAATTTTGAATACAGGAAGACGAGATTGGAAGGTACAATCATGTCTTCGTGTAATTAATTCACATTTAATAAAAAGATACAATCATGTATTTGTGTAATTAATGCATATTTAAAGGATCATACATGACTGGAAACAATTCATTTATGTAACTAATGCTCATTCGTGAATACATGAATATATAAGTTTTGTATTGATGAACTCATGATATATTTTCTTAAAATTTTCATTAAGGGTAGATTAATCCACTAACACAAAAAATGGCTAGGTTTTGAGTTTTTTTTTTTTTTTAGCTTGATGAGTATTTTTCGTATTTCCTCTTATATAAAATTTTGTAAGAATATGCTGTTTTATAATAGGTATAGATTGAGTTTACCTAATATATCCCTATTATTATATATTTTCTTCGTTCCAATAGCAAGACCCCCTTGTTTTGAGCACAATTATTAAGAAATAAGAGTAACAAGATAAAAAGTGGTAGGTCTAAGCCTTTTGAAGAGTCAATTGTTTCAATTTTTGGACGGAGACCTTGCTATTGAAACAAACGAAAACTGAAAGAGGGACATTGCTATTGAGACACAGGGAGTATATTTTAACGGCAATAGTATAAATCTATATAAAATTCATTACAAACTTAATAAATTAATAATAGTCATACTCCTACTTAACTCAATTTAATAAATTAATTAATAATATAGTCATACTCGTACTATAACTCAAAAGTGAAAGAGAAAAAATAACATAAATTTTGTGAATTGTGCTAAAATTTATTAGGATATTATGTAGCTGTATATTAATTTTTGGTAAAAATTTATGTTATAATAGTTAACAATTTAATAATTATTACCTTTAACAATTAACATGTCTTCTTTATTATTAAATTTCATACTTTATATTTCTATTTTCTCTTTATTATTGAAACCTCTCTTAACAAAACTTTATTTTATAGGTTGCTTATTTAATTTTTATGTAGTTTATTATACTTTACAGTTCTAATTAATTGATAAGATTTAGTCGAGTTGGATTAAGCTGAGTACCATCGAGTTCAAGCTAAACTCATTTATTAAAGAATTTATTTAATTTTAATCGTATAAAATGTTTTTCTAATAAAAAAGTAAAAAACAAACATGATTGGAGGGATGATAGGGTGGGACTGGTAGAAGCGGTTGGTTATAGCGGTGGGTGGTAGTGGTGGTTGTGAAAGGAAGAGGGAGAGGGAGAGAGAGGAGGTGGTTGTGAATGGTGGCTCCAATTTCAAAAGTCATGTGAAAATTATAAATAAAGGTTACATATTCTTCAACAATTAACCTATTATTAAATGTATAATTACACATAATAGAAAAATTTTAGGCATTTTTTTTTAAAGGAGAAAATTATTAGGCTTTTAATGGTATGTCAACTATCAGTAGCAACCAAGAGCTAGAGGCTTTTTAAGGACACTAATTAAGATCGAATTTGTTGGGAAAATTAATAGAGTTTTGATTTGATTCCAAAACCCAGCTGACCCCAACCGAGTAGATGATTGCACAAGCCTAAGCGTTTTTCAGCTCACCTGTTTGAGCTTATAAAGTTTCTAAGTTTACAGGTAGAGTCGCTGAAGACAGCAGAAGACATAGCAGAAGACACAGCTAAGCGGACACAGCTGAGGAATTCAGCAGAGCAGACTCAGCAGAGCAGACCAAGCAGAGTTAAAGACCCATCAATATTAAGACCCAGCTCAGTGACGGAAACCTAGCTCAGTGTCAAAGACCCAGCTCAGTGTAAAAGACCCAGCTTAGTGTCAATGACACAACTCAGATCTAAGACAGCTCAGGTTAATGACACAGCTCAGGTTGAAGACACAGCTCAGGTTAATGATACAGCACAGGTCTAAGACACAGCTCAGAGTCACGACGCAACAGAGTCCAAGACGCTGAAGACGCAGCAGAGATGCTTAGCAGCTCAAAGACGAAGACCTTCTCCAAGACAAGATCCCGATGTCAGAAGATCTTGTCTGACTCGGTCAAATCAGAGAAGAAATAACTTCTGCAGATGCAGACCTACTACATAGGCAAAAGGCCAGAAGTCAATGAGAGTAGGTAAGATTCAAACGGCTCTCTTCCAACGGCTAGTTTGAATCTCCACCTATATATATCTCCTCACCATTGAAGAAAACAGGCTGGCGAGACGACTGAAGAAATAAAAAAGCAAACAGAAAAATGAACAACGATCTTCAAAGCCAAATCTTTCAAGAACACCCAGCCAGTCAGCTGTGTTCTTAGTTGTTCACATATTCAGTCATAGGCAGAATAGATTAGAATATAAATATCTTAAGCCTAGTTTGAACGAGTTCATCATACTCCTTGTTCTTCATTGTAAGAACTCGTTCATAGTTGGAAAACCCTTACCCAAACTCACACCCAGAAAGGTTAGGTCAAGGTACGCCTGCTCGAAGCGTGTAATTCGAGTGGTCAGGTTTTACAGTACCCGGAAACTGTAAGTCAGGTTTTTTCAGTACCCGCAAACTGAAATGTGTAGGCTTGACAATGCCCGTAAACTGTTGGAACACAACTCATGTTAGAGTTGTGAAGTTGCTTGGTACTTGGAAACCAAGTGGTAGTGAATTACTAGTGAATCTTGTCGTGAACGTAGGAGGTGTTACTCCGAACCACGTTAAAATTGCTTTGTTCTTTACCGCTTTATTTTATGCATTCTGCTAACTCCTCTCACGCATACATTTCAAGCTGCATAAACTGACTAACTGAAAAGAGAAACAAAGCTTTGCAATATATTTGAAGTAACAGACGGACTTTCCAAATCCACCACATTCCGCACACAGCCAGCTGTGTCGATCAAGCTGCCTTCCAGCTGGATCGGACACAACCAGCTCACTCAAAAGAGTTTTTAATTGGAAAAGTTTTTAAACCTTGGTGTATTCACCCCCCTCTACACCAAGGTATCCGTCTTGGGATCAACAATTGGTATCAGAGCAGTGGTTCAAAAGATCATTGTATCTGTGTCAAGTCAGCTTCTTTGCTGATAGTGGTGGTCACCTAAACAGATCCTTAATTTTTCAAAATCTTTTTAAAATCATTATATTGCATACTGTCATGGAATCTTCCTTGTGAAGGAATCTTCCGACATTCTCTGTCGATGATTATCAGATCTGGAAGTTCCGACTCAAAGGCATTCTGAGCGCGCGTCACGATATGATGTGGGATGTTATCACTGACGGACCCATCATCATCATAAAATCAGAAAGATAAGCAGAAGAATGAATGATCAGGAGCTTGAAGATGAGAAAACACAGCTGATCAAGAAGCTGAAGATGGCCAAAGCTGAATCAGATCAAAGAATGGCTCCAGCCAATGCAAACACAGCTGGAACCAAGCCAAGGATGTACCAAAGAGGTCGTACATAATCAAGCCAGCTCTCCAAGCTCAGTCCTATCAAAGAAGAAAACTGCTAGACAACTCCAAGCCCAAGAAAAGCAGCAACTCCCAGCTAATCACAGAGCTCAAAGGCAGCAGATAAATCTAGCTGACTGGAATCAAAATCAAAGACAAAATGTCATCCAGCACAGACATCAAGGTCAACTAAAAAGACAGCTGAGAAGGATCTCAGCTGGTTATAAAGCTGAAAATCAACCGAGCTTCACATCAAGATTCCAGCAGACGGGATATTAAGCTAGATATCAAGCTGACAGACTCCAGCTATGAAATGGACCTCATGAAAATGGAGTCAACAAGGTCCAAAGAAGAAAGGACCATTTCAAGGACCAACCAGAAGTATCACTCACAAAAGATAAGGACAAATCTGAGTTATCAATGGAACCCTCAACAACAAAGTCGGACCCAATCACAACTGGGTGCCGAAGGAGTGATAACAGGTCAAGGAGGGACAAGCGTTTTTGAGGAGTCATCAAGCATGCTGTGAAAGAAACACAACTGGTGATCAAAGCTGTTGGACCAAGCAGAGTCAAAGATCCTGCAGTATCAAGACCCAGCTCAATGACGGAAGCCCAGCTCAGTGTCAAAGACCCAGCTCAGTGTAAAAGACCCAGCTTAGTGTCGATGACATAGCTCAGGTCTAAAACACAGCTCAGGTCAGTGACACGGCTCAGGATGAAGACACAGCTCAGGTTGATGATACAACACAGGTCTAAGACACAGCTCAGAAGTCAAGACACAGCAGAGTCCAAGCCGCTAAAGATACAGCAGAGACGCTTAGCAGCTCGAAGACGAAGACCTTCTCAAAGACAAGATCCCGATGTCAGAAGATCTTATCTGACGCAGTCAGATCAGAGAAGAACTAGCTTCTGCAGATGCAGACCTACTTCGTAGGTAAAGGCCAAGAAGTCAACTAGAGTAGGTAAGATTCAAACGGCTCTCTTCCAACGGCTAGTTTGAATCTTCACCTATATATATCTCTTCTCCACCATTGAAGAGGAGAGGCTGGCAAGACGACTGAAGAAATAAAGAAAACAGAAAATGAACAACGATCTACAAGCCAAATCTTTCTAGAACACCCAGCCAGTCAGCTGTGTTCTTAGTTGTTCACATATTCAGTCATAGGCAGAATAGATCAGAATAAACATCTTAAGCCTAGTTTGAACGAGTTCATCATACTCATTGTTCTTAATTATAAGAACTCGTTCATAGTTGGAAACCCCAAACTCAAACCCAGAAAAAGGTTAGGTTAAGGTTATGGTTCTGTAGTACCCGTAAAACTACAGGTTAGGTTCTTCAGTACCCGTAAACTAAATGTAGGCATCAGTTGTGCCCGTAAACAGTCTGGTTACGTTTCGATACAGTACGCGTAAACTTGTATCCAGCTTGAGGAACTAAGCTGCAACACTTGCTGACTGCGCGAAAAGTCAGTGGTATCCTTAGTGGATTACCAGAGGTTTCTGGTCGTGGACGTAGGAGTAGTTTCTCCGAACCACGTTAAGTTGCTTTGTTCTTTCATGTTTATTTATGCATCCAGCTAACTATTCATAAGCATTATTTCAAGCTGCATAAACTGATTAACTGAAAAGAGAAACTAAGCTTTGCAATATATTTGAAGCAACAGACGGACTTTCCAAAATCCCACCACATTCCGCACACAGCCAGCTGTGTCGATCAAGCTGCCTTCCAGCTGGATCGAACACAGCCAGCTCACTCAAAAGAGTTTTAATTGGAAAAGTTTTTAAACCTTGGTGTATTCACCCCCCCTCTACACCAAGGTATCCGTCTTGGGACCAACAAAAGCTCATGACTCACCTCAAAGCTCTTCAAAGAATATGTCAAGCGTACTGGTCCCAGGAATGCATTAGAAAGAACAGGAAATCGAAGATTCTGTGAACTCAGCTGATCATGGAACAACTGACTGTCTTCTCAAGATCAGAGATCAAGTTGACAGATGAACGTAATTGTTGAGAAATCACTGGCTCAAGTAGGAAGCAGCTGAGAAAAGACATCCACCTACTATCAAATTCAGGGGGAACTCCACCAAGCTGGAAATCGACACAGCTGTGATATCAGCTGAGGGAAAATTCAATCCAGCAGAATATTCAAGTGGAGAATCAAGAGAGAAATCCAGCTGAACTATCAAATGTCATCCTCTGGATATCAAACAAAGCTGGATCAAGCGTAAATCGCAGAATTCGGAAGAGGAATCTAGATGAAGGGAACTCAGTGTAGCAGATTCACCAACAATTGGTATCAGCTCAAACTGGATGAAGAAAGTTCATCCAGCTGAGGGGGAACAAACTCAGCTGGATCCCAAAGCAGAAGGATTACCCAGCTGAAGAGGAATCAAGCTCATCTAGACAGTCACAGAACTCAAAAGAACTCAGCTGAAGGAAAATCAAGTGAATCTCCAGATACTCAGCTGAGGGGAAAACTCAGTCAAGCAAAGGAAAAGACCACCATGGTATCAGCTGACTTCTATGTCTAAGCTGACCAGTTTGGGTCTCATGCATTTATTTCTCTGAGGAATATACTATATAAGTCCAATTATTTTGAATTCCTATTTTAAGCGGACATATGTTCCTTAGTTAAATTGCTTGATAAGTTTCATTTCCCATCGCATTAATTATAAAGTCAGAGTACTGTAGCACGGTAGGATCGAGAAAGAACGTCAAAACGTTTGAACTGCCTCACGCGCGGTTGTAATACACTCGCCGAAAACACGTCAGCAAAACGTGATGAGTGATTCTCTCCCAGTCGTTGATCAGAATATCAGCTGTTTCAATCTCAGCCGTTGATCCATTATGGCAGTTGATATATATGGAAAAGATACGCAGAATTCTTCCATCTTTATCTCTGCGAATTTCAAATCTTTAAATCCTCTATCTATTTTCTGCAAGTTCTTCGCACGATCAAAATCAACAGATTGCAGAAATGACACCCAAGAAATCAACCGCAGGGATGAACCAGTTCGAAGCTCTTATGACAAAGCTGTCATTTGAAAGTTGTCTTTCCACTTCCAACCTTCATATTTCAGAACTTAAAGAGATCATGGATCTTGTTGCAGACTCCGGTCTCTTGCTATGGGCAACCTCCATGCCCAAGCTTATGCTAAAGGAAGATGCTGCACTCTTCTATCTTAACATTATCGACGAAGACGGCTTCTACTCATCTTCATTCGATGTGATTGTCAAGGGCGCTGACGGAAAATTTGATTCAGCAACCGTCAACATCAAGCTCAACAGAATGCTGCGAAAAGTATTCAATCTGTCCAACAAAGAAGAATTCATTCCAGACGATTACAGCCGTGAGGAAGTAGATGAATTCCTCAGTCAAGAGATGCTTATCTCTCCAGAGCCGTACAGAGCGAGCATCAAAGCTCATACTCAAGCCAAAGTACAGGCTGCTGCTGGATATCACGCAACAGTGTATTCTTGGGATAGCTGGATCTCAAGGAGAGATCAATATTCCAAAGCTCAAACCAATGATTGCCATGATCAAAGGCTCAAATGTCAACTGGTTTGATTTCTTACTCAACCGACTGGTCAAGGAGTCAGAGAAGATCAAGTTCGACTCCACCAGGGTGACGTATTCAACCTCAGAGCCCCTGTATCTATGCTCTAAGATTTCGTTCTTAATAGAACAAGTTGTGAAAGGGCACACAGTAAAGTGGGCTGATTCAGAACCGTTTCCAGAAACGAAGATTCTCTTCTAGAGAATTAGTCAAATCAATGATCTCCTGAGGAAACAGCCTGCTGTGAGCAAAGGCAAGAAGCAGCTGGAAAAAACAGAGGCAGAAGTTCCAGCTGAGAAGAAACAGAGAAAAAGGAAGACAGCTGACCTCAAACCAGCTGGAGGCCCAGCTGAAAAGAAGAAGAAAACAACTGTCGTTCCACAGACTCAGGAATCTTCAGAGGCTACTCCAACAATCTCACCAAGCAAGCTTAGTCAAGCAATGGTGATTCTCTCCCCACAGCCAGTATCAGCCTTCAATCAATTCGGATCAAACATCCTGGCTGATATGGGATTGAATGATGGATCGTCATCCTGCTCAGAGGACGAGCTGGATAATCCAAGGAGTCAGACACTTCTTCCACCTTCCCCGACCCAGGTTATCGCCCAAGTACTTGGCGATATTCCTGTTCATCTCAGCTCACCCCAGCCCTCACCGCCTCACAGCACTCCGCCGAAACAGCCTTCTCCTCCACCCAACTCTCCAACCAAAGAGCCATCTCCTGTAAGAGAGCAGGCTGATATTCAACTGGCTGAAGCTCCTTCAAAGCCAGCTGACACCCAAGTTGAATCCACTTCTATTAATCCCAGCTCACCCCCAAAACAGCCATCACCCAAAGCTCAAACTCCCACGCAGTTGGCTGATACTTCTTCACAGCGTACTGTGAACCCAATTGAACCAGTTCTTCAAATCTCCACAGAATCAGAGGAGAGTGATTCTACTGCCTCTCCATCACTCAACTCTACTGGCTCAGCCTTCATGGAAGCTATGTACGAGGATTTACGCATAGCAGGGATCAAGAGTGTTCTAACTCAGTATCCAATTCTGGCCCATTTTCCCATCGCCCTCGTTAAAGTTGGAAATCTCAAGTTCTATCTGGCCACCAAGATGGCAACTTGGTACCAAAATGAGCAGCTGATAGAAACCTTCTCCTACGAGAAGTTGAAGACGGATGAAGCATGCCTCCAGCACACTTTTGGCTTTGAAAGTTTGGAGGATGCATACTTACATCAAGATGATCTCATTAGAGGTAACATCGAAGTATCTCAGCAGTATCCCAAGCCGCACCCAGCAGATGTCTGGGAGTCAGCCAACAAGCTTCTTACAGTAGCGGGATGGGAAACACCTTCTGGAGATGACATATCCAAAGAAGTCTCACCTGAGATTACCAAGGAAGTTGTACCAGAAAACACAGCCGAGGTAATGATCATTGAAAAACCAGCTGAACCAGAAGCAGCAGCCCCACCAAGTCCAATTGCCAATGACACTCGCGCACTGGTCGAGTTCGAGGCAGACAAACCCAGTCATGTTGAATCCGAAACCCAAACAGAGCCCGACTCTGAATTTTCTCCGGCTCTTCAAAAGAAAATTCAGGAATACGTAGAAAGGGTTTTTCTAATGGAAATCATGAAAAATCAAGCTGACCTTCTTCTTCGGTGTACAACTATTGAAATGCAGGCAGAAACTCAAGGGCGGACTATCGATGAAATGCAAAAGTCCATCTACACCCTTGATGAGGACACCAACAGGAATCTCAAGCAGTCTCTTGTTTTTCAAGATCTCGAACTCAGAAATCATTTAGATAAGAGAGTTCATGAGATTGTAACAAGACTTCAAGTTCCACTAGTTGACGATTTAGAAAATCTTTCACGCCAGCTGGAAGACATCAAAAAGTCCACTCTCTCTAACAGCTCTAACATCCGCCAGCTCTTCAACTTTTTCAAAGAGCTGGACACTCAGTTCAAAGCTGGAAGTAACAGCATAGCACAGCTCAACCTCGTCACAGCTGAAAACATAGCCAAGATCGCTGATGTTGAAGGTGCTCTCTCCAAGCTCAACGCAACAGTTGCCAACCTCTCTGCCTCCCTTGTTGATAATGCCAAAAAGGGGAAAGATAAGGATGGAGCTGGAAAAATAATTGAGAGAGAAGCTGCAGCTCAGGGGGAACCGGTGCAGCCCAATCAGTCTGAAATCGACGAATTTGCTAAAGAGCTGGATGAGGATGAACCAACTGCAGCAGTCAAAGAGACGTGGAGAGAGAAAATGGTCGCTCTTGCCAAAGCTTGTGGATATAAGCCAGAGGAATACAAGGACTATCACTGGCTGTGTAACTTCCACAATGAGCAAAGAAAAGAAATAGAGGAGCTGGACAAAATTATCAAGAAGAAAGCCGAATCGCTCAAGCCTGCTGAGAAAAAGCAGAAGAAGAAAAGGCAGAGCTACAGGCAAGCTAAGAAGAAACAAGTCCAAGCAGCCTCAACTGACAAGAAGAACCCAGATGATTTCAATGAAAACTGGGAACGATGCAAATCAGAATTCATCAAAGAATTCTACTACTTGAATCAGTACAAAGGCATGGATTCAGAAACTGCTTTCCAGGATTATCTTCTCGAACTCCATGAGACGGATCTAATGATGGCAAGATCAATTGCTCTATATGCCAAGAGAAATAACATCCAGCTAAAAGCTCTAAAAGTCAAGCAATTGAAGCCTCCCACTCTAGCTAGAACGAACCTTCCCGACAAGGCCCAGATTATCAAAGAAGTTCATCACTGGGCTGGTGGAAGTGGAATCTCCAAAACGAAAAATCAAGTCGAATGGAAGGAGTGGGAAGAATTCATCTTCAACAGATATGGTCTCAAGACTGACCATCAAATGGACGAACAGAGGAAGTAGCACAGCTGAAGACCCGCCAACTGGGAATCTTTTCTTTTGAACTTTTGTAATTTTAAAGTTGTAAAATTTCGTATTAATGAAAAGTTCGTTTTATCAAAATCAACCTGAAGACAATCTCTCTTTGTCCAGGTTCTGAATTTGATTATCCGCTATGAATGTTTATTTCTTTTTGAAACCCCGTTTCCTATTAAGGGGAAAGTAAATTGTTTTTCTCAGTTAGGTTTTGGCATCATAAAAAGGGGGGAAATTGTTGGGAAAATTAATAGAGTTTTGATTTGATTCCAAAACTCAGCTGACCCCAACCGAGTAGATGATTGCACAAGCCTAAGCGTTTTTCAGCTCACCTGTTTGAGCTTATAGAGTTTCTAAGTTTACAGGTAGAGTCGCTGAAGATAGCAGAAGACACAGCTAAGCGGACACAGCTGAGGAATTCAACAGAGTCAAAGACCCAGCAATATCAAGACCCAGCTCAGTGACGGAAACCCAGCTCAGTGTCAAAGACCCAGCTCAGTGTAAAAGACCCAGCTTAGTGTCAATGACACAACTCAGATCTAAGACAGCTCAGGTTAATGACACAGCTCAGGTTGAAGACACAACTCAGGTTAATGATACAGTACAGGTCTAAGACACAGCTCAGAGTCGAGACGCAGCAGAGTCCAAGACGCTGAAGACACAGCAAAGACGCTTAGCAGCTCAAAGACGAAGACCTTCTCCAAGACAAGATCCCGATGTCAGAAGATCTTATCTGACGCGGTCAAATCAGAGAAGAAATAGCTTCTGCAGATGCAGACCTACTTCGTAGGCAAAAGGCCAGAAGTCAATGAGAGTAGGTAAGATTCAAACGGCTCTCTTCCAACGGCTAGTTTGAATCTCCACCTATATATATCTCCTCACCATTGAAGAAAACAGGCTGGCGAGACGACTGAAGAAATAAAAAAGCAAACAGAAAAATGAACAATGATCTTCAAAGCCAAATCTTTCAAGAACACCCAGCCAGTCAGCTGTGTTCTTAGTTGTTCACATATTCAGTCATAGGCAGAATAGATTAGAATAGAAATATCTTAAGCCTAGTTTGAACGAGTTCATCATACTCCTTGCTCTTCATTGTAAGAACTTGTTCATAGTTGGAAAACCCTTACCCAAACTCACACCCAGAAAGGTTAGGTCAAGGTACGCCTGCTCGAAGCGTGTAATTCGAGTGGTCAGGTTTTACAGTACCCGTAAACTGAAAGATGTAGGCTTGACAGTGCCCGTAAACTGTTGGAACACAACTCAGGTTAGAGTTGTGAAGTTGCTTGGTACTTGGAAACCAAGTGGTAGTAAATTACCAGTGAATCTGGTCGTGGACGTAGGAGGTGTTACTCCGAACCACGTTAAAATTGCTTTGTTCTTTACTGCTTTGTTTTATGCATTCTGCTAACTCCTCTCACGCATTCATTTCAAGCTGCATAAACTGACTAACTGAAAAGAGAAACAAAGCTTTGCAATATATTTGAAGTAACAGACGGACTTTCCAAATCCACCACATTCCGCACACAGCCAGCTGTGTCGATCAAGCTGTCTTCCAGCTGGATCGGACACAGCCAGCTTACTCAAAAGAGTTTTTAATTGGAAAAGTTTTTAAACCTTGGTGTATTCACCCCCTCTACACCAAGGTATCCGTCTTGGGACCAATAGAATTCATATTCAGGATAAAAAAATCTCGGACCGACTTTTTGAGATATTAAATTTTAAGTTGTGCGTCCGTAGGACGTTTTTGGTTCGAACGGGTAAAACACATTAATTGTTAAATATTGTATAGAGTAATTAATATCAATAATATATAAATAAATTTCAAATTTTACATTTTTTAATTAAATTTTTTTTATGACGGATTACTCAAAATCACTATCCGACTCATGTACTACATATTTACAGGCTCGATCTATATATGAAATGTTGATACAATTTTAACTTAATGCATTTGGTCACAAGAGTATCAACTTAATTAGCATGTCATTTCATGCAGACAAAATCCAAAACTAATTTTTTTTGTTATAAATCCAATTGGATAATTGATCTTCTTATTTGGATAAATTAGGTCATTGAATTTTGTATGTATTGACTGACTTTTTGGACTTTTACATAATTAATTATTATTGAATTCATGCATTACACTTTGCACAGTACTGTAATTAGGTCCGATTATGGAAATTCATCTAAAGATGCAATGTTTACATAAGAAAACGCTTAAGAATTAAATGTAAGTGAATGATGTTTGGGGACCCAATTACAAATTAGTGAAAGTTCTACCCAACTAAATTAATTCAATGTTTGAAAATCTAATTTTAATAACATAATTAATGCAACGACGCATAAGTAAATTTATATGGAATTGTTTTAACTTTTAACATATAAATAATATAGTCATATACGTACTATAACTCAAAACTGAAAGAGAAAAACAACATAAATTTTGAAAATTGTGCTAAAATTTATTAGGAGATTAATGTAGTTGTATATTAATTCTTGGTAAAAATTTATATTATTATTAAGTTAACAATTTAATAATTATTATCTTTAATAATTAACATGTCTTCTTTATTATTAAATTTCATACTTTGTATTTCAATATTTTCTCTTTATTATTGAAACCTCTCTTCACAAAACTTTATTTTATATTTATTTATTTAATTTATATATGTAATTTATTATACTTTACAGTTCTTATTTGTTGATAATATTTAGACGAGTAAAATTAAGTCGGGTACATCAAGTTCAAGCTTAACTCATTTATTAAAGACTTTATTCAAGTTTAATTATATAAATAGTTTTCTAAGAAAAAAAAGTAAAAAATAAAATAAAATAAAATGAGCGAGAGGTATGGTAGGGTGGGGCTGGTAGCAGCTGCTGGTTATAGTGGTGGTTGTGAGAGGGAGAGTGATGAGAAAGAGAGAGAGAGACAGGGAGAGGGGGGAAGGGACGGTGGATGGTGGCTCAAATTTCAAATGTATTGTGTAGAATATAAATAAAGGTTACATATTTTTTCAATAATTAACCTAATATTAGATGTATAATTATGCATAATAGAAAAAATTTAGGCGAGCTTTTAATGGTATATCAACACTATACATAGTAGCAACCAGTGCATACTAACATATATACTCCCTCCATTCACCTCCCGTTTGCCACAATTTTCTTTTTGGGACACCCACAAACCATTTGCCACTTCCAATTAAATATATTTTCTTAATCAATTTGAGGGCACTCGTTTTCTTTTATGGGATTTTCCCACCAGGATTTTACCCATATAAAGATTTTAATGAGATTCGGCTCTGAGGTATAAGCTTATTATACCAAGAATTTTGGTTATGGTACTCTTCGCTTTATATATATATATATATATATATATATATATATATATATATATGACCCTTCATTCGTAATTATATTAAGTATATTATATTCGAAGATTATTATTAGTACCATATCATTTTGATAATTGTACATAATATATGATATAAGAAATTTGGTTCCATTTTTTTTCTACTCTTTACACATACTCGCTAATATTTTGTTGAAGTTAATAATCAATAATTAATAATTTATAACTTTAAAAAAATTGTCATCAATTATATTTATTTGTAATAAATTAATCATAGTAAATGAGAAGTTATACGTGCAACGCACGCTAGTATATATTTATACACACACACACACACAAATATATATATATATATATATAGAATATATAGAATATATGGAGTGGTTCTAGTAAAAAAACCCCTTAAAGTAAGAAATAAGAATGAATCTAGACCACACATTTATAAAGAATTTGTGGACTAGATTTAGCCACCATCACCACCAACCGCAGCTTCTTCTTCTTCATCTTCTTCTTCTCTCTTTGATATCTTTCTCTCTGTACAATCACCACCACCACTACCCACCATCACCGTTACAATATGATTTAGAGCATCTCATTTATTGAAAGCAAGATATTAATTTGACGGAAAAAATAATCATTTAATGTTTTATATCTTGTGATTTAAGAACTTAGTTAATTAAATTAAGATTTTAAATACAAACTACAAATTGAAACACCATCACCGTCATCGCCTCCACCACTATTGGACACCGCCTTCTACTCTTCTCCTCCATCATTAATGCACTTACATTGTGTGGTGCATCTCATTACACTGTTTGGTACATCTCATTACACTATTTGGTGCGTTTCGTTACAAAAAAGCGGGTTTGACTTATTGACTAAACAAGTGGCTGAGATTCATTCTTATTTTTTAAGTTAAAATATATTCTTATATAATCTCTGTCCTATATATATATATATATATATATATATATATATATATATATATATATATGGAGAGGATCATATTTGAAACGCATCTTTATATAGGAACTAGGAATAAATTTGGACTGTTGATATTTTTTAATCTATGATCCAAATTTAATTGGTGTATAAAGTTACTACAATTTATGTATTAAAACTGCATTAAATATTTTGTGCATTAAGTTATTGGTGTAATTTATGCATTAAAATGTTTATGCAGTAAGTAACTGCAGTTTATGCATCATCTGACATGATAAAAATGTATCGTTCCCACGTTCCTATATAAGGATGTGTTCTACCAAATCATGTCCCTATATATAATCGAGTAAATTGCATGATACACCCCCATATTTTCTAAAACCTGCACAAAACACCCCTATGTTCTTTAAATTACTTAAAACACCCATATGTTTTCATAAACCCATCACCAGAAACCCAATCCGTTAGAAGTAATGGAGCGTGGCTTTCACTCGCTCTCTACGAAACTAGTTCATATTTTTATGCTTTTAAGATGTGCAAATAGTCCAAAATACCCCCAAACATTCTATCAAATAACATACTCCTCTTCCTTGCTCTTTACACATTTGAACAATTAGTTTGATTTATCTTTTAGCATAATGTTAGGCTATAAATCGAAAATTCTAAAAAAAATATTAATATTAAACCTATAGTTAAAAGATTTTCTTCCTATTATCAATTCTTTTTCATATACTGCTACAAAACAAAATTTAATAAAATTCAAAGCATCCACCTCAAATCAAAATTTGAATATATTTAATTCATCCATGAAATTCTACTACTGACCATTAATATATGGTCTGACTCTTGTATTTATATATATACATAAAGTTCATCTTTATATTTTTCGAGAAATTTACATGTATTTATATATGTACATAAAGTTCAACTTTATCTTTAATTCAAGTGACATCAAAAAACAACTAATTAAAAATAAAGTTCATAGTACTCATTATATAATAAAAATTCAAGATGACATTTAAATATAGAGTTCAAAATAAGTTTTAGCACATGTCCACCAACATTCCTACAGACAAAAAGCCAACAAAAGGCAAGTAGGTACCATAACAATATTTTGCATCCTATTCAAGACAAAAAAATGTATTGTTCAAGAAAATGATTCTTGATACATCACATTAAAAACCACACTTCATCAGAATGGATGATGCCTTCCCTTCTTTTTCTTAAAATTTTTAAGAACATCATTAGACGACGTTAATTAATCATTAACGGTAGTAGACGGAGGGGCGAGCGTGCATGATTTATTAAAATATGAGGGTGTTTTATGCACTTTTTAGAATATAAGGGTGTTTTATGCAGGTTTTAGAAAATATAGGGGTGTATTATATATTTTACTCATTTTCGGACGGCGTCAGTGGCAAACGCAGAAGTTTATGTAAGGGGGGTCAACAATTATAACAATCAAAATATTATCTACAAAATTGTATAATAAAATATACTATAGAAATATTTCGTAGAACTCTAATCTATATTTGGCTACTATTTGACATATTCTAAAACTTCGACTATTATGTATAATGGCATCATTAGGAGCAAATTGAATAATAGCATTACGTAGGTTGTTGGGTAAGTAATGAAAATTACTCAAAAAACTCTCTTCTCTCTCTCTCTCTCATCTACTTCTTTCCCAATCTCTCTCTTTCTATCATTCATGTATTTCCTCCTCA
Organism: Agastache rugosa; assembly: GCA_031470985.1. Taxonomy (NCBI): domain Eukaryota; kingdom Viridiplantae; phylum Streptophyta; class Magnoliopsida; order Lamiales; family Lamiaceae; genus Agastache; species Agastache rugosa. Next base: position 12,065,279 of record CM062604.1, read on the forward strand.
ATTCTTATATCAAATTATTACAAATTATTCCAGTTTGGTTCATTAGAATTCAGGATTTTAACAATTTTACGTGCAAAGTTACAATCAAATACGAGAGAAGAAGAGAGTTACAATTTGAAACGAGAGCAAGAAAGATCATTACGGAAGTATCGTAATTAGCTCGTAAGAGATTAGGAAAATTTAAGAATCAATTTTATTTTTTACGTATCTTTGTATATTATTAAGGGTGTATATATATATATATATATATGTGTGTGTGTGTGTGTGTGTGTGTGTGAAATTCTCTAAAAAGTATGCGCATGTAACAAGTAGGGGTATATTACGTATTTTATATTAAAATATAAGGGAGGTCAATTGCCTCCCCTTGGCTCTATGTGCATCCGCCAGTGGACGGCGTTATTAACGATAGTAGACGAAGCGGCAAGTGTGCATGATTTAGTAAAATATAAGGGTGTTTTATGTAATTTAAAAAACATAGGGGTGTATTATGTATGTTAGAGAAAACATAAGGGTGTAATATGCAATTTACTCTATATAATAACAAAAACTTGTGTGATATGGTAAATCAAAATTTGTAAGCCATGTTATGATCCGAATCCAAATCAATATTTAGTAGCATATTGGTAATTTAATTTGTTAGTGTTTAAATGCATTTGGATTTATATCTTGACTTGTCTTTTGGGTTTGGACCAGTAAAACAGTCTCACAACAAAACACTGCCATCACATAAATATGTGTAATACTAATATTTTCTATACATTTTTACTTAAAGAAATAACATGTTGTCGCAGCCCGGCTTAGAAATTAGATGATAAAGCCGGTGGGTCCCATGACGTACACAATTTATGATTAACAAAAGATTAAATAGCGACCCGGCTATTGATTAAGAACAACAAAGACAACTCATGCTCAACAAATCATTGAACTTAGGGTATTTAGAACATATATGCATGACTCTAAATTAACGAGACTTATCACTTGATTTCTATACCAAGCTTACATATCATCAATTATGAATTTAAACCAGCTCGGAAGTTACTAATCTCAACAACCAAATCAATGACAACAAACATGAAGGAAATGATCTGATTTTCAGGATCAAGAAAGCACGATAGAAAACAGTTGCAATAAGACAAAAGTTTCCAAAATAACGAGCAACTGTTATATATATAATCAAGTCAGCTAGGCTTCAAAATAAGATAACGAACATAGTTCGAGACTTCAGAATTTAACAACTTTATCAAACTTATCACTAAACTCAACATCATAATCTTGCAGCGGAAAACGAGAGATTATATGTATGAAGACATATAATCTAGGATTCTAAAAACCCTAATTCATGAACCCTAATTCGAATCTCTAGGGTTTTAGGGCTAATCATGCTTTTATTTCTTTAAATCATGCTCAAACACATACATTAACATCATATAAACATATTTGCATCATCATTTGGATTTTAAAACATCCACATTTCAAAATCCTAATTTTAACCCTTAATTTTCGAAAATAATAAAATAAATTGAAGGGTTGGGAATTCATGCTTACTTCCAACATTAAATATGCTTAGAATAACTAACTAAGCTCATATATAACATCAAATCAAGCATATAACACATGAATCAAAACTTCCCAAATTTCCCAAAATTTCGACTTTCTTGAAATTTAGGGTTAGGGATTTCTCTTTCATAATTTAATCTCATAAATGATCTTCCAATACGGTCAGAATGATCCCGCTTTAAGCTCATTTGCTAGAACGGAGAAATGGAGGTGAATGAAAAACTTAAGATTCGAAGGGTTGAGAATATGAAGGACCCTCGGGAAAAAAAATCACCTCTAAACGATGGATTAATTCAAATCCTTAAAAAAAATAAAAATTTCTGAGATCAAAACTGACGCGTTTAAATGACAGAAGTAGCAATCTGAGAAATAGGTTGGGTAATGAAAGAATCCAAACCGAACTAAATCGGATAACTGAGGCTAAATAAAAATTAGCTCTGACATTCCTAACGAAACAAGAAAGGAATAACATTATTCTGAGACATTAACTTCATCATAACTTCTTTTTAGACATTACTTTATCAATTAATTCTTTTGAGATATTACTTCATCTCAAACTCTTTCTAAAACATAAGAATGATAGCTAACGGAAGAATAGAACAATGAACGATGAACTAACGCAACAAACGACGAAAGAAACGAACAAAGAACGAAACAAATGACAAACGAAACGAACGACGAATGGGAAAGAAATTTTTTTTTTCCGGCCAGCAACCGCTGGAATTCAGCCGGCGCTGGATTCCAGTGACCTCTGAAATTTTCCAGCGACCGTTGGAGGGTGGCTGCGGCTTTTTCCTTCCAGCGACCGCTGGAATTCAGCCGGCGCTGAGTTCTAGCCACCGCTGGGATTTCCAGCAACCCCTGGGAGGTGGTTTCGCTGATTTCCTTCCAGCCGGCGCTGGTTTCAAGCTGTTGAACGTGCTTCCATCTATTATTTTCGATTTTGATGAGCTTTCCTTCTTTCACTTCTTATTGTAATGCTTTTCTTCACAAATTAAACTTCATCTTTCTTCACTTTCTTCCTTTCTTTTTGAAACGATTTTAAACCGAAACTAAACGACAAAATTTTAATGACAACTCGGAAATTACTAAAACGACCACTTTGGCCATACTTCTCATTTAATGGAAAATTTGCCTCTTCAAAGGCTTTTATAAAAACGAGGGATTTTTATTTACAATAAAAACTCCCTACGTTAACCGTGATATTTTAACATTACGTAAAATATTTTCTCGGAGCGGAATTCTACATTGCTTCCGATCTTTAAAACTAATATATTATGTATCTTTTTACGAAATTTTACTAAACAAGCATAAAACTTAAAAACGACAAAGCGCAAAATTTTGTTCGGAAATTATTCTATTACACGAACACCACTCTCGAACTCTCTCTCTCTCTCACTGCTTATCCTCTAATAACTCTTCTTCTTCTTTTTCTTCCACACTCTCAGACTCGGTACTCTCATCACCTCTCTCTCCATTTTATCTAACATCAAACGGACAGTAGTCACGTCGACCACACCCGCAGAAGGCCTGAAACTAGGTCGAAATCCTAGATGTCTAAACGGCATATGACAAAGATGAAAATATCCTTCGGTTGCTCCGACCTCGAGGTCAACGGTATCCTCGTCACTGTCATGGCGATGCGGTCCAGACGTACTCCTCTCGTGAAAAACGAAAGAACAAGCTGAGTTCCAAAGAAATAATCAAGCTCTGAAAAATTCAAAGTTTGAGGAGTATCCAAAGAAGGATTTAATGGAACTATATCGATAGAGGGAGCTGAATCCAAGCTATTCGCCAAAGCAGAAAGCTCGGGAACAGAAGCAAAAACATTTGATAAGGGTGGAGATGAAACATAGCCATTTGACAATGGCAAAGAAAGAAACAAGTTTACATCGAAACCTTAATCATTCGGGTGAGGGAAAACCACAGTTCGAGATTCTTTTAAGGAATACGAATTGGAATTAGGTTGTCTTGAGACTTCGAATCTTGAAGTCCTGCTGTATCCACTCGAATCGACGGCTAATACGGTCCAGGTGGTGGTGCAGAGTAGCACATATAGCGAGAGCTGATCTCGGCTATAACTCCATAGCAATCTCCGAAGAGCATACGATCCTAATCTTGCTCCATGATGAACTGAGGCGTACGGGAAGCTGCCCATTCTTGCCACTCGTTGGGAAGAAAAGAAACTAATCTTATTATTCTGAAAATTCTTGAAATATTACTTTCATTAATATCCATCGAAACACGATGGAAACGTGCTGAAGCTAACGTCTCTATGTACTCATATGTATATGTTGAAACTCTCTTATGGCCTCGCCACTTCGAGAAGCTAATTTCGCTTCTATACTGTGATACCAAGCTCACGATACTTTCCAAAACAAACAATCGCCTCGTTTGCAATTTTTCAACAACTTGCTTAAAACAACCCAACATAAAACAACCTCATTAAGATCTCAAATCCACAACACAATTTCATATATCTCAAACTTTCTAACTTCATATCATTAATTAACTCTGTTATGGAGACAGAAGACCCATATTACTGAGTTTCTAGTTATATAGGTTGATCAGGTCCACATAACAGTCCGTCAGTCACATGGAACTTCAATTTTTAAACTTTTAAACATAGGAAACTTTTAAATGCATACCTGGTTTGCCGGATGAGATGAGGTGTTGGACTTTTGTTGTTGTTAAAACTTTACTAGTCTAGAATTCAAACCAGACTAGACTTAAGAAATATTAACTTAGAGTAAACAGAACTTAGAGCAAATAGACCTTGCTCTTGACTAGTCTAGAATTCAAACTAGACTAGACTTTTAAGAATATTGAATTAGAGCAGATAGACCTGTTCTGATACCACTCTGTCGCAGCCCGGCTTAGAAATTAGATGACAAAGTCGGTGGGTCCCACGACGTACACAATATATGATTAACAAAAGATTAAATAGCGACCCGGCTATTGATTAAGAACAACAAAGACAACTCATGCTCAACAAATCATTGAACTTAGGGTATTTAGAACATATATGCATGACTCTAAATTAACGAGACTTATCACTTGATTTCTATACCAAGCTTACATATCATCAATTATAAATTTAAACCAGCTCGGAAGTTACTAATCTCAACAACCAGATCAATGACAACATACATGAAGGAAATGATCTGATTTTCAGGATCAAGAAAGCATGATAGAAAACAGTTGCAATAAGACTAAAGTTTCCAAAATAACGAGCAATTGTTATATATATAATCAAGTCGGCTAGGCTTGAAAATAAGATAACGAACATAGTTCGAGACTTCAGAATTTTACAACTTTATCAAGCTTATCACTAAACTCAACATCATAATCTTGCAGCGGAGAAACGAGAGATTATATGTATGAAGACATATAATCTAGGATTCTAATCTCATCAAAAATGACTTTTATCAAACCAAAACAACAACAACAACAACAACCAGTCCGTCCAGCACACGATCATCTTCATCCCAGCTAACCTGCACATTTTAGAAATAACATGCAGGGCTGAGTACGAAGTACTCAGTGGACACATGCCAAAAATAATTTGAAAACTTGCTGAAAGCTATAAATTGGACTTGCCGGAAAACAAAGCACAAACATTTTTCTCAAAAACAAACTTGTGCATTGTTCAAAGGAATATATATCAGAGTATGTACCATGTCTACAATAAAATAGTGCTGAGAAGTAGGCCTCCTTCTCAAACACTTGTAATCGTCCACTCCTTTCGGAAGGCTCCCGATTACAAAATAAGTGTACACAAATCCTACCTTGCATAGGACCGAATTCGTGGTAGATGGTATCATACAAAACTTAAACATTTGGCAAGCCAATTACTTTAAAAACATCACATATATATAATCATATATATATATGATTCATCATTTCTTTGTTTAGAAAGCCCACCTGATAACTGAAGCTTTGGACTTAACCTTTAACGATCCTAAATCCTCGAATTCACACTTCCGCTCGCTCCTTTATTCGAAAAAAGAAATCACGAATTTAGAACGAGAATTAACGACTATCGAAGATACGACTTCGATGCTCTTAACTTTATTTCGCTCCGAATTTTTATGACGAAACTCGAGAACTAACTTAACTTCCTTAAGCACTTTAGAATCTAACGTTCTTTCTAATTTAACGCTAATTCGAATCTCTAGGGTTTTAAGGCTAATCATGCTTTTATTTCTTTAAATCATGCTCAAACACATACATTAACATCATATAAACATATTTACACCATCATTTGAATTTTAAAACATCCACATTTCAAAATCCTAATTTTAACCCTTAATTTTTGAAAATAATAAAATAAATTGAAGGGTTGGGAATTCATGCTTACTTCCAACATTAAACATGCTTAGAATAATTAACTAAGCTCATATATAACATCAAATCAAGCATATAACACATGAATCAAAACTTCCCAAATTTCCCAAAATTTTGACTTTCTTGAAATTTAGGATTAGGGTTTTCTCTTTCATAATTTAATCTCATAAATGATCTTCCAAACATAATATAAGCATAATTCATGAAGATCAAAACATCATCTAACCATATTCTCAAATTTTCGAAAAATCTAAAGAAAATAAGAGAGAATATTTAGACTTTGATCAAGGCTTAAGAATTTAGGTTAAGATGTATCCAACCTCAATTAGAAACTTGGAGATGATTTGCTAGACCTTGGTCTTGATTTTGGAGCTTGAAATGAAGAACAAGAATGAAAGAACTTGTGTGTGTATGTGTGTATATGTCGAGCAAAGAGGGAGGAAATGAGGGATGGTGGCTAAGGTATTTATAGGAGGGTTAGAAGCTTCTCAAACAAATATCTTAGATTACTAAGGTAATGTTAAGTTATTTAATTAATTAATTGCTTAATCAATTCTATTAATTGCTAACTTATTAGTTGTTGGGAAAATTAATAGAGTTTTGAAGTGATACCAAAACCCAGCTGACCCCAACCGAGTAGATGTTTGCACAAACCCAAGTGTTTTTCCAGCTCACCTGTTTGAGCTTATAGAGTTTCTAAGTTTGCAGGTGGTCGCTGAAGACAGCAGAAGACCCAGCTGAGTACACAGCAGGGTAAGCCAAGTCGAGTGATAAGTAACGTTATCCAGATTCAAGACGATCAAGTTCTTCCAGACACAGCTGTAGGAAAGACCCAGCTCGTGTGACAACTCAGCTCTACGTCAAAACCCAGCAGAGTTCAAGACTCAGCTCAGCGTTAATGATCCAGCAAAGTTCAAGACAACTCAGAGTCACCAGCATAGCAGAGTCGAGGTCAACTTGAGCTAAAGTCAGATCTGATCTGGACCATCAGGAACTCGACACCTCAGCACCTAGAAGTCAGACCTAGGATTGCTTTACGAGGAAATCAAGGAAGAAGACAAGTCAATCCTGTCAGAAGTTAGGTAAAGATTCAGAACGGCTCTTTCCAACGGCTAGTTCTAATCTCTCCCTATAAATAGAAGTCTTCTTCATCATCAGAAAAAGGTGGAGTGACGAGAGAGAAGATACTCAAGAGAGATCAACATACTTCATTAAAAGAAGTCTAACCAAAGATCAAGAGATCTCTCAGAAAAGCTTCAAGATCCAGCAGCCTTCATTCTTATGAGTTATTATTCATTCTCAGGTTGCTGAAGCTCTCTCCCACTAGTATCTAGGCATATAATCCTTCCATTCTTAAGCCTAGTTTGAACGAGTTCATCATACTCAAAGTTCTTCATTGTAAGAACTCGTTCATAGTTGGAAAACCCCAAACCCAAACCTAGAAAAGGTTAGGTAAAGGTACGCCTGCTCGAAGCGCGTAATTCGAGTGTTGGTTCTGTAGTACCCGTAAACTACAGGTTAGGCTTCAGCTGTGCCCGTAAACAGTCTGGTTACGTTTCGATACAGTACGCGTAAACTTGTATCCAGCTTGAGGAACTAAGCTGCAACGCTTGCTGACTGCGCGAAAAGTCAGTTATATCCTTAGTGGATTACCAGAGGTTTCTGGTCGTGGACGTAGGAGTAGTTTCTCCGAACCACGTTAAGTTGCTTTGTTCTTTCCTGTTTATTTATGCATCCAGCTAACCCCTCATAAGCATTATTTCAAGCTGCATAAACTGACTAACTGAAAAGAGAAACAAAGCTTTGCAATATATTCGAAGCAACAGACGGACTTTCCAAAATCCCACCACATTCCGCACACAGCCAGCTGTGTTGATCAAGCTGTCTTCCAGCTGGATCGAACACAGCCAGCTCACTCAAAAGAGTTTTAATTTGGAAAAGTTTCTAAACCTTGGTGTATTTATCCCCCCCTCTACACCAAGGTATCCGTCCTGGGACCATCAATTGGTATCAGAGCAGTAGTTCAAAAGATCACTTTTTCTGTGTCAAGTCAGCCTCTTTGCTGATAGTGGTCACCTGAACAGATCCTTCAAAGTTTCATTTTTTTAAAAAAAATCATTATATTGCATACTGTCATGGAATCTTCCCTGTGCAGGAATCTTCTGACATTCTCTGTCGATGATTATCAGATCTGGAAGTTCCGACTCAAAAGCTTTCTGAGTGCGCATCACGACATGATGTGGGATTTTATCACTGACGGACCCATCATCATCATGAAATCAGAAAGGCAAGCAGAAACCTTACCTGGAGCTGAACCAGTACTCCGGCAAGTTGTGAAGCCCAAAAGGGAGTACTCTCCAGAAGAAAGAAGACAAGTTGGTTTGGACAGCTACGCTCGCAACGTCATCTCCTCAACAGTGACGAACGTTTATCTCAGCAAGATTATCAACTGCGAGACAGCTAAGGGGATGTGGGACACTCTAGCCAAGCTGTGTGAAGGCTCAGAGGAAATTCAAGAGAACAAATTCTCAGTTGCATGCCAGAAGTTCGATAACTTCAAGCAACTCTCCTATGAGTCCATTGATCAAATGGAGCTCAGATTCTCCAACCTCGTCATCGAGATCGAGACGATCCGAACTGGAAAATATACAGTTCGAGATAAGAACTTGAAAGTTCTTGCAGCTCTCTCCTCATAATGGTGTACACACAAAGTGATCCACCAAAGCAGAACTGATCTTGGCAGCATGGAGACGGAAAAATTGTTCTCCATCTTGAAGGCCAACGAATTTGATCTGGGGATCTCAAGCAGAGATTCATCCAGCCGAATGAATGAAGCAGAGCTGAGGATCAAGCCAAGAAAAGAAGCTCAATCAGCTCAGCTTGGAAGGACCAACAAGGAGCTCAGAATTATGAGCAAAGAAGATTTGAACGAAGAAGTTGCCATGCTTGTACGGAGCATTAATCAGCTGGAACAAAGCAAGGAAAGGTACAAGAATATCGTGAAGGTTCCTCACGACAAGCAACTCTATCCAAAGAGAAACCTAGCTGAGTCATCCTCCCGGAGAAAGGATAAAAGGTTCGAATCGAGCGAAATGGATGATGATCAAATCTCCTTCTCCGACTCAGATGAGAATGACTGCTCTGATTAAGATGTCTGAAACATCTTGTTGTTTTATTCAACAAAGAAAATAAAGAAACCCAGCTAGCTGACTAGGACCAAAATGAAATAAAGACAAATTTGGATACAAAACCGAAGATTCAATCATACGGTAGTACATTGGTCTCAAGAGAAGAATTCAGAAGCAGCAGATGAATCAGCTGGATTTGTGACAGCTGACCTTATCAATTGAATGAGTCAATAATGAGAAAATCCGCTCAAGGAAGTAGGATGCAGCTGAAGAAAAAGCCACCTACTATCATATCAAGGGGGAATTCTACATAGCTGGAAAGATTCAGAAAAATCAAGTAGAATACCCAACAGGATGCACTCACCGAGATAAAACTCAGCTGGTATCACCAGCTAAAGGGAAACCTGATCCAGCGGAGCAATCAAAATGATGTGTGGATTATTTGGACTGCTCAAACCGGACAAAGAAAAGCTCATCCAGCTGAGGGGGAATAAACTCAGCTGGATCCCAAAGCTCAGTTCAGAAGGATTTCCCAGCCAAAAAGGGAATCAAGCTCAGCTGGACATCAGTCGAAGAGATAAAGGGAACTCAGCTAAAGGAAATTCAAGCTAATCTCAAAATACTCAGCTGAGGAGAACTGTCAATCAAACAAAGGAGAAGACCGCTGTGATATCAGCTGGATACTGTGTCCAAGCTGACCGGTTTGCGTCTCATGCAATAATTGCTCTGAGGAATATGATATATAAAGTCCAATTATTTTGAATTCTTATGTTAAGCAGACAGACATTCCATAGTTAAATTGTTTGATAAGTTTCCTTTCTCATCGCATTAATTATAAAGTCTGCATAGCACTGAAGCACGGCAGAATCGAGGCAGAGCGTCAAACGTTTGAACTGCCTCACGCGCGGTTGTAACACACTCGCCGAAAGCACGTCAGCAAAACGGGATGAGTGAATCTCTCCCAGCCGTTGATCAGAATATCAACTGATTCAATTTCAACCGTTGATCCTTTATGGCAGTTGATATATATGGAAAAGATACGCGGATTCTTTCCTCCTCCATCTTTATCTCTGCAAATTTCAAAGATTCAAAATTTTCATCTATTCTCTGCAAGTTCTTCGCACGATCAAATTCAAATGGCGCCCAAGAAATCAACCGCAGGGATGAACCAGTTTGAAGCTCTAATGACAAAGCTATCATTTGAGAGTATTCTGTCCACCTCCAACCTCCATGTTTCAGAGTTAAAAGAGATGGTGGATCTAGTTGCAGACTCCGGTCTCTTGCTGTGGGCAACCTCCATGCCCAAGCTGTTGCTAAAGAGAGATGCCGCACTTTTCTACCTCAACATTATTGACGAAGACGGCTTCTACTCATCTTCATTTGACATGATCGTCAAAGGCGAAGACGGAAAGTTTGATATAGCAACCGTCACCATCAAACTCAATAAGATGCTACGAAAGGTGTTCAACCTACCCAGAGAAGGAGGATTCATCCCAGATGATTACAGTCGTGAAGAAGTGGATGAATTTCTCAGCAGAGAGATGCTTATCTCCCCAGAGCCGTACAGAGCAAGCATGTCAAAGCTCCTGCTCAAGCCAAAGTACAGGCTGCTGCTGGATATTACACAAAAATGCATCTTAGGGATAGCTGGATCTCAAGGAGAGATCAGCATTCCAAAGCTCAAGCCAATGATTGCCATGATCAAAGGCGCAAACGTCATCTGGTTTGACTTCTTACTCAACCGTCTGGTCAAGGAGTCTGAGAAGATCAAGTTCAACTCCACCAGGACGACGTTTTCAACATCAGAGCCACTGTATCTCTGCTCCAAAATTTCTTTCTTGATAGAGCAAGCTGTGAAAGGGCACACAGTAAAGTGGGCTGATTCAGAACCGTTTCCAGAAACGAATATTCTTTTTCAAAGAATAAGTCAAGTCAATGATCTTCTGAAGAAGCAGCCTGCTGTGAGTAAAAGCAAGAAGCAGCTGGAAGGATCAGAGGCAGAAGTTCCAGCTGAGAAGAAACAAAGAAAGAGGAAGACAGCTGACCCCAAACCAGCTGGAGGTCCAGCTGAGAAGAAAAAGAAAACAGCTGTCATTCCAAGTCAAGCAATGGTGATTCTCTCCCCACAGCCAGTGTCGGCCTTCGATCAATACGGATCAAACATCCTAGCCGAAATGGGATTGAATGATGGATTGTCATCCAGCTCAGAGGACGAGCTGGATAATCTAAGGAGCTCACCCCAGCCCTCACCTCCTCACAGCTCTCCGCCGAAACAGCCTTCCCCTCCACCCAGCTCTCCATTCAAAGAGCCATCTCCTGTAAGAGATCAGGCAAATACTCAACTGGCTGAAGCTCCTTCATAGCCAGCTGACATCCATGCTGAACCCTCTTCCACGAATCCCAGCTCACCCCCAAAATAGCCATCACCCAAAGCTTAAATTCCCACGCAGTTGGCTGATACTTCTTCACAGCCAATTGTGAACCCATTTGAACCTATTCCTCAAATCTCCACAGAATCAGAGGAGAGTGATTCTTCTTCCTGTCCATCACTCAACTCCACTGGCTCAGCCTTTATGGAAGCCATGTACGAGGACTTGCGCATTGTAGGGATCAAGAGTGTTCTAACTCAGTATCCGATTTTGGCGCACCTGCCAATTGCCCTCGTCAAAGTTGGAGATCTCAAGTTCTATCTGGCTACCAAGATGGCAACCTGGTACCAGAATGAGCAGCTGATAGAGACTTTCTCTTATGAGAAATTGAAGACGGATGAAGCACGCCTCCAGCACACTTTTGGCTTTGGAAGCCTGGAGGACGCATACTTACACCAGAATGATCTCATCAGAGGAATTATAGAAGTGTCTCAGAAATACCCCAAGCCGCACCCAGCTGATGTCTGGGAATCTGCCAACAAGCTTCTTATAGCAGCGGGATGGGAGACACATTCTGGAGCTAACAATTCTAAAGAAGTCTCAGCTGAGATTACCAAGGAAGCTGTACCTGATGACACAGCTGAGGTAATGATCTTTGAAGAACCAGCTGTTGCAACAGCTGAACCAGAGGCAGCTGCCCCTCAGAGTCCAAATGCCGATGACACTCGCTCACTGGTCGAGATCGAGGCAGACAAACCCAGTCATGTTGAATCTGAAACTCAAAATGACTCAGCTGTCAAGCTCTCAACCGCAATGAAAGAAGCAATATCCAAAGAGGTTGAAGAAATTCTATTTCAGGACAGACTGAAGTCTCAAGTAGACGTCGTCATGCGATTCTCAGCTCTCGACTGTCAAGTACGAGAACAACAGCGGACAATCGATGAAGTCCATAATTTTACTCAAAATCTTCAAGAAAGCACCAGTCAAGATCTCAGGCAATCTCTCGTTTCTCAACAAATTGATCAGTCAATTCTTCTAGAGAAGAGAGTCCCTGAGATCATCTCAAATCTTCAAGCTCCACTGGTCGACGACATCGCAAATCTTTCAAGCCAGCTGGAAGCTCTCAAAAAGACCACTCTCTCCAACAGCGCTGACATCCGCCAACTCTTCAACTTATATAAAGATCTGGATGCTCAGTTCAGAGCTGGAAACAGCAACAATGCCCAGCTGAATCTCATCACAGCTGACAACTCAGTCAAGATCGCTGATGTTGAAGGTATTCTCTCCAAGCTCAGCGCAACAGTTGCCAACCTCTCTGCCTCCCTTGTTGATAATGCCAAAAAGGGGGAAGATCAGAATGAAGCTGGAAAAACAAGTGAGAGGGAAGCTGCAGCTAAGGGGGAACCTGTGCAGCAAATTCAGAGAGAAATCGACGATTTTGCCAAAGAGCTGGATGAAGAAGAGACAGAGCCAAAGCAGTCAAAGAGACATGGAGAGAAAAGATGGTTGCTCTTGCCAAAGCCTGTGGACACAAGCCTGAAGAATACAAAGACTATCATTGGCTGTGTAACTTCCACAACGAGCAAAGAAAAGAAATGCAAGAGCTGGATAAGATTATTAAGTTGAAAGCTGAATCGCTCAAGCCTGCTGAGAAAAAGCAGAAGAAGAAAAGGCAGAGCTACAGGCAAGCTAAGAAGAAACAAATCCAAGCAGCCTCAGCTGACAAGAAGAACCCAGATGATTTCAATGAAAACTGGGAAAGATGCAAATCAGAATTCATCAAAGAATTCTACTACTTGAATCAGTTCAAAGGCATGGATCCAGAAACTGCTTTCCAGGATTATTTCCTCGAACTTCATGAGACAGATCCAATGATGGCAAGATCAATTGCCCTATATGCCAAGAGTAACAACATCCAGCTGAAGGCTCCCAAAGTCAAGCAGTTAAAGCCTCCAACTCTAGCTGGAACGAATCTTCCTGACAAGGCCCAAATCATCAAAGAAATTAATCACTGGGCTGGTGAAAGAGGAATTTCAAAATCGAAGAATCAAGCAGAATAGAAGGAGCTAGAAGAGTTCATCTTCAATAGATATGGTCTCAAGTCTGACCATCAGATTGATGAACAAAGGAAGCAGCAAAGTTGAAGACCCAGCCAACTGGGAATTTTCTTTTTGAACTTTTGCATTTAGATATTTGTAAAAATTCTTCCTATTAATGAAAAATTCATTTTATCAAAATCAACCTGAAGACAATCTCTCTTTGTCCAGGCTCTGAATATGTTTACCTGCTGTGATTGATTAATTCGTTGAATTCCCGTTTCCTGTTAAGGGGGAAGCAATTTTGTTTTTCCAACTTGGGGTTTTGGCATCATCAAAAAGGGGGAAATTGTTGGGAAAATTAATAGAGTTTTGAAGTGATACCAAAACCCAGCTGACCCCAACCGAGTAGATGTTTGCACAAACCCAAGTGTTTTTCCAGCTCACCTATTTGAGCTTATAGAGTTTCTAAGTTTGCAGGTGGTCGCTGAAGACAGCAGAAGACCCAGCTGAGTACACAGCAGGGTAAGCCAAGTCGAGTGATAAGTAACGTTATCCAGATTCAAGACGATCAAGTTCTTCCAGACACAGCTGTAGGAAAGACCCAGCTCGTGTGACAACTCAGCTCTACGTCAAGACCCAGCAGAGTTCAAGACTCAGCTCAGCGTCAATGATCCAGCAGAGTTCAAGACAGCTCAGAGTCACCAGCACAGCAGAGTCGAGGTCAACTTGAGCTAAAGTCATATCTGATCTGGACCATCAGGAACTCGACACCTCAGCACCTAGAAATCAGACCTAGGATTGCTTTACGAGGAAATCAAGGAAGAAGACAAGTCAATCCTGTCAGAAGTTAGGTAAAGATTCAGAACGGCTCTTTCCAACGGCTAGTTCTAATCTCTCCCTATAAATAGAAGTCTTCTTCATCATCAGAAAAAGGTGGAGTGACGAGAGAGAAGATACTCAAGAGAGATCAACATACTTCATTAAAAGAAGTCTAACCAAAGATCAAGAGATCTCTCAGAAAAGCTTCAAGATCCAGCAGCCTTCATTCTTATGAGTTATTATTCATTCTCAGGTTGCTGAAGCTCTCTCCCACTAGTATCTAGGCATATAATCCTTCCATTCTTAAGCCTAGTTTGAACGAGTTCATCATACTCAAAGTTCTTCATTGTAAGAACTCGTTCATAGTTGGAAAACCCCAAACCCAAACCTAGAAAAGGTTAGGTAAAGGTACGCCTGCTCGAAGCGCGTAATTCGAGTGTTGGTTCTGTAGTACCCGTAAACTACAGGTTAGGCTTCAGCTGTGCCCGTAAACAGTCTGGTTACGTTTCGATACAGTACGCGTAAACTTGTATCCAGCTTGAGGAACTAAGCTGCAACGCTTGCTGACTGCGCGAAAAGTCAGTTATATCCTTAGTGGATTACCAGAGGTTTCTGGTCGTGGACGTAGGAGTAGTTTCTCCGAACCACGTTAAGTTGCTTTGTTCTTTCCTGTTTATTTATGCATCCAGCTAACCCCTCATAAGCATTATTTCAAGCTGCATAAACTGACTAACTGAAAAGAGAAACAAAGCTTTGCAATATATTCGAAGCAACAGACGGACTTTCCAAAATCCCACCACATTCCGCACACAGCCAGCTGTGTTGATCAAGTTGTCTTCCAGCTGGATCGAACACAGCCAGCTCACTCAAAAGA
This sequence comes from Agastache rugosa, assembly GCA_031470985.1. Lineage (NCBI taxonomy): Eukaryota > Viridiplantae > Streptophyta > Magnoliopsida > Lamiales > Lamiaceae > Agastache > Agastache rugosa. The sequence goes on from CM062604.1 coordinate 12,080,412, forward strand.
GTTTTAATTTGGAAAAGTTTCTAAACCTTGGTGTATTCAACCCCCCCCTCTACACCAAGGTATCAGTCCTGGGACCATCATTAATCCTCATCTTAACCTTGAATTTCTCAACATAGGAAATTCAGTTAGGGTTTCACGAACCCTAGTCAAAATTTCACAGAAGGATTCGGAGAACCGAATAGTTTTCAAATCTACCGAAGCTAAAATTTTAAGTGATAATTCACGCAGAAAATTACTTAAATAAATTAAATTCAACTTTCAGTCAATTAATGACCAAACATTTATCACTCACTGATAAATGTAAAAACTTTATCGTTCGGATTAACCGAGACGATCAAACTTAATTAAAGGCTCTTTTTACGACAAAATTAGGTCTGTCGGATAAAATTTTCTGAAACGAAAATTTTTCTTTAACTGATATTCTTATCTTATTCAAGGAATTAATTAAATTAGCTACGCAAGAAAGACGGGGTATTACTACATGTTTTCTTATGTACTTAATGTGGACATCTTTATGATCGAGTGCTTTGTGTATTAGATACTATTTGAATCTCTATTTGAAAGCGGAATTACATTATATGCTCATAATTCACGTTCTGTGGATATTCGTTTACAAGTGCATAAATTTAGGGAAAATATTCATCCGACCCTCTAAACGGTAATTAAATATTAATGCAGCCCCTAAAGGTTAGAAAATTTTCCATTTAATTACGCCTTTTTGTTATGGAATAATATGTCAAGTACAAAGAAAAGGCAAAATTAAGGAAGTTAAAGAATAGAAAAAATTCCAGTGTTCCACTTTAACACCACAAAAGATATAATAGGTTGTGCTCTTTTTGCTTTAAATATATTATTTTTACCTAAAAGTAATGGTGGAACCAATATTTAGAGGAGTCAATTTCAATAATAAATTTAAGGCAAAATACATATATTTAGCTTGATAAATGTACGATGTGATCGATTAGTCTGAACTTAACATAATACAAGGTTCTTTAACATAATATAAAATTCAGGCCTCAACTATTCAATTTATGATATTTTAGCCATTTAGTGATTTCCAATGCCAAAAAGTCGGCTCGTCAACCAAAATTAACATGCGGTGGCCATGTCCATCCCTAACTGCAAGTAATTCCTAAACCGGAAAATTATTTTTTCTAAGAACATGTTCGATTTTCTTCATTTTCTCTTGGAACGACTGCCATGCTACCGAAAACATCTTAAAATTGCAATTCGAAACGACGTCTATTCATCCAATGTGACCACCGCGTGTTAATTCAGGTTGTCGAGTCGACTTTTCGGCGTCGGAAATCACCAAATGGTTAAAATGTCACAAATTGAATAGTTGGAGCCTGAAATTTGTATTATATTATGTTCGGGCTAAACTTGTCAGGTTGTGCATTTGTCGGGCTAAATTTGTGTATTTTAGCTAAATTTAATTATAATTAAATGGAACTGAATATTTTTTTTAAATAGAAACATATTTTAGTTAACCTAGCTAGTCTTTTTTCAATTGTGCATGCCATTATGATTTTGGTGGTTCGGTCTGAATGGAAGTGCTCTGTATGGACAAGTGTAGAAAACATAATCACTACCAATTGGTCGATTAGTTTAGTGGCATACCCAAAAAGGATGAAAATATTAAATTTGTTTTTGCCACTATTATTATATTAAATCATATTTCAATTGTCACTATTATCAAACCATATTGTAATTCGCCTTTTTATTAAGAGATAATATTAAAAAATGTCACCTTTCGAAACTAAAATATAAATAATAGCCTTCAAATTAAACTTATAACACAAATAATGGCCCTCATTTACCTTATTACCCTTATCTCATTAATCTTTTACCCAAACCCTTCAACAGCTGTCAACCTCTATCTCCTCTTAATCTTCTCTCTCCTCTAACCTATCTCTCTATCGCCCATCTCTCTTCTCTCTGCTATCCATCTTCTTCCGCTGCCACCACCACTCTACTTTAAGCCCTCATCTGCTGCTCGGACTTGTCACCGTCTAGCATTGATCTTGGATTCACCGTCTCATCGCCGCGTTTGCATATCTCCAGTGTCACAAAGCAGCTGCCACCTTCTCCGGTGTTACAAAGTCATCACAAATCTGTCAAGTAGTCGTCTTCGACATAGATCAGAAGAAAGCAAGTTTCTTCTTCTGCGAGTTCACGTCGGGATGATAGAGGACAATAGCGGTGGATTGATGGAGGACGTCGGAGCAAAGGAGGAGCTCGAGGTCGTTGATTCGGCGGAAGAGCCATCCGACAGCCATGTCGAGGTCGGACTACATTAGCAGCTTGCCGCCGGCAAAGAAGGCATCAGAGCAGCGGACGAAGTGTTTTTCGTGTTTCATGTATGTGTTTGTTTCATGTATCTATACACACTTGTTTCGTGTATGCATGTGTTTATTTCATGTATGTATACATATGAACTCTACATTAATCTTGTATTGATTTATATACATGCAACATATATGTTCGTCAGTTTGTGTATGTGTTTTGTTTCATATGAGGATATACATGAAGTGTACATGTATTGTGTATGTGTTTACATGTATATGTATTATAGGATATAAGCTTATCTTACATAGGCGTACGTACTTCTTGTATGTCTCATTACAGTCTTTATGTATGTTATTTTTCATATATGCATACACACAAACTACTTCAAGTATTATGTTGTACATACACGAAGATTCATACATGAAAGTTATTTTTCGTGTATGCTACAAGAAACTTAGTCATATGCCGAGAATTTTGACAAATTTTGATTTCTTCGTCGCCAGAATTTTTCACCAGAAATCGTGCCGCCATCGCCTAAATATGTTGTTTTTCATGTATGCACACACACAAGCTACTTTAAGTATATGTTCTACATACACAAAGATTCATACATGAAAATTATTTTTCGGGTACGCCAGAAACTCAGTCATATGCCAGAAATTTTGAATCTTCGTCATCGGAATTTTTCGCCTGATATTGCTCCGCCACACCGAAATTCGCGTTGCCGCCGGAAATCTCCACAACATCTTCAAAAACAGCAGCACAAATTAAAAGGAGGAGAGAGAAAATGATGTAAGTAGGGGGGGAAAGTAGATAAAGGAAGAGAGAGAAATGTAAAAAAGTGTGAATTTTCAAAAGTAAAAAGGTTTCATTAAGGGCATAATTGATATTTTACTATTTTGATGGACAGAATTTGTGTTTTAAATTTTGAAGGTCATTATTTATCTTTTAATTTCAGGAATGATTATAACGAGTAGAGCTGTCAAATTACCGGGCCGGGCCCGCCGGGCTTTTTGGGAAAATCGGGCCGGGCCGGGATCATCGGGCTTGAAATTGGGCAGCCCAACCCGACCCGAAAACTAAATTGTAGTGTAATTTTTACCGGGCCGGGAGCCCACTGGGCTTTACCCATTTAGGGCCAGGCCGACCCGGCCCGAAAATTTGCCGGGCCTGGAAATGTAGAGCCCAGTCCAGCCCGAAATCGGGCCGGGCCGGGCATAAATTGACAGCTCTGATTACGAGTTTTCACTCTTTTATTAAACCACATTTAATTATACGACCCACATTTTCCAAAAACTCTTCTTAGAGTATTCCTATTCTTTTCTTTTGATAATGAAGTAAATTAATCAAAGAGATTGAACTACTATAAATTGCATGCTTCTTTCACTATCACTTTCATCACATTCTTCACCTGAGTAGCTCAAGATTACAAAAACATCACTTACACTACTATCCTCGAAAACGAGAGAGAGAGAGAGTGTGTGTCAAAAAAATATTTATCGAAGCTAGCGATGATCGAAGCGGGAGACGCATACAAAGTAGTGGTGGCGATGGCTCCGCTGTACGTGGCGTGAAGTGGTGGCGGATGTTCAAGCCCGACCAATGCGACGCCATCAATCGCTTCAATTGCTACTTCATCATCCCTTTCTTCACCTTCCAGTTCACCTCCGTCGTCAACCCCTACGCCATGAACTTCCGTTTCCTCGCCGGAGATGTCGTCGCCAAAGCCATCGCCGCCGTACTGTTAGTTTTTGGGTTACGGTAAAAAGAACAAGTTTTCTTGGGCCATAACTACCTTCATTCTGTCAAGCTTCAACAGCCCTTTGTCGTCGGAGTTCCCTTACTCAAGGCCATGTACGGCGCCTCCGGCGAGGATCTGGTGATTCAGTCGTCGGTCATCCAGTCTCTTCTTTGGTTCCCAATTCTCTTATTCATGTTCGAGTTCCGGCGTGCCAGCTGCTCCGACGACGATTATGATGTTTGCGACGAGGAGAAGCTGCAGTCGCTATCTGTAGATGCTGATAAACATGAGGTACATGAAACTTCAAATAATACCATCTCCGACGTCGTCGATGGTGCTGCTAGTGGTGCGGCCGCAGTCAGCACGGCGCCGCCTCCATCGTCGAATTTAAGATCAACTATGAAGAAAGTCGGGGGCAAAATAAATGATAAAATTAAAGGGGATACATTTGTTTTTTGAATTTCACTATTTAAAAAAAATAATTTAAATTTTAGCACTAATAGATAATGAACCTTAATTAATATTTATTATAAAAAAATTAGAATTTTAATAAAATTATATATCCTAATTTTTGAATAATGAACCCTAATAATCAATTAGCAATTAAAATAATATATAAATTAAATATAATATATAAATAAACCCTAATTGGATGGATAAACCCTATAGTTAATAGTTGTAAAATTATAATAAATATTATAGATTGGGATACGGGTGAGACATCAATCTTGAGATATAAGCCAAGCCAAGTGCTACGTCCGCCACTGAATGCATGGTTACCTCATTGCTCAATTAATAACATCTGAGCTCAAATCTTTGGTCCTACTGCAAACCATTGGAGCGAGACAAGAAAAATAATTCCAAAGATTTTAACTATATATTTCTATTTTTGTGAATTGCAGGTAGCTCTACCACAGGCTATCTCCTCCTTCGTGTTTGCTAAAGAGTATGGCTTGCATGCTAACATACTCAGCACTGCGTAAGCCCATTTTTGCCCTCACGCGTTTCGTAGTATTATATTTTGTGACTTTCGTTACATTTAATTTCGATTATCTCCAATTTTATTTCAATTTTGCAAGGTCATTTTCGGGACACTCGCATCTCTTCCTCTATTGATCGTATATTACGTCATTTTAGATGTCCTCCGTTGATAGTTCCACATCAAATTTAAGATTTCTAATCAAATTAGCTAATTAATTACGTTGGGTTATTAATGATGGGCTTAGTACTTTGGGTTAATTTATTTAGAAATAGAAATGGGCCTTTGTAAAAGTTAAGGCGTTAAAATTTAAAAGAGGGGTAATTCTAAACATAGCCCCAATTTTTAATAAATAATTAAAAATATATTAATTGTACTATATTACCCCTATAACCCCATATTAATTAATAACTACCAAAATAAATGTTATAAACAATATTAATCTATTTGTATTACTGTAACCTTCAACTCATAATTATAATCCCAAATCATAGCCACGCAAAAAAAGAAACAAAAATTCATGAACACGTACTTGAACGGACGAAGCAGAAATTTTATAAAACAAAAGTAGAATGCATAGCTAGGATTAGATGAATTTACTCACCAGTATTTGGGTGTTTCCACTTAGAATATTCAGGGAAATGGAAAAATGAAGTGTTTGAATAAATTATTTAAGCAGTGAAAGAACAAGAATTGCTTGTTCCTCCTCTCTTCAGTAGAGATTCATAACTGAATTATGAACCACAAATATTAAAAAATAAAATTGCATAATATAATAAATTTTTAAAATATATTTTTATACAATACTGGTAGTTGTATACTGCAATAAATATACAAATAATACAAAAATCCAGTTTCTGGAGCCTAAATAATCGGCATTGCGTTTTAATGAAAACAACTGCAAACGCATTCAATATTCTCTACGGGCTCGACAGCGTAAATTTCAATTCGCCGCTAAAATCTTAGATTTGCAGTGGACATCGACATGTCTCTATAAATATACCCTATCAAGAGTCTTGTTTCTCACTACATAAAGTTTGTCTATTATTATTATTTCCCTATTCTACTCGAAAACTTGATTTAAGGCTAAAATTGTAACACAATTTATTATATTTTATAATTTTTTATGATTTGAATATATTTTATATATATTTATTTCAATAGTATTATTTATCAACAAGAACAAAATAAGAGAAAAAACCACAATATCGAATGAGTTTCTCCATCAATCATCAATGACGAAAAAAAAATAAAAGGAGTGGCAAATAATTCTTTGTCTAAGTTCTTTCGGTAGAAAACAATAATTGATAGCAAAGGATTGTGAAATATTTATTTTCTATACAAATAAAAAATCAATTTGGAGGAAGCACAATTCTTTTTCAATTTTTAATATAAGTGCCTAATAAATAAATAAAATGTATCAAATTCACATATACTTGTACATGCAAAATAAATTTTGGAAGAGCAAATGCGTACCACATATACAATATTATGCAATTCCCTTTTAAGTGGCTCTAAGTCATAAAATGGGATGGTGTCTATAGGATGTACAAAAACCTCAAAGGACTTACCAAAGATAACATCATTAAATAAAATGAATTAATATTCTTTGTCCATATTCATCAAAGAATTCTCAGCATGTATACACAATACTTTTAATGACGAATAGTCGAATACAAAGAGTTAAACAGTACTTCACATCCCTCTCCTTAACCACTTGGTGTCGTACTTTTTTATCCTTTGGAGAAATAACATCCGACGAATATTTTGCATAAGTCTATATATAAGTTTGCATATTATTAATTATACTAAAAATGAAAAAGTATATAAATTAAAAAAATAATACTCCCTCCGTTCCAAGTTAGCGTGGTTCAACTAATATTTTATACTTCACAACAAATCAAAAGTACACCACACTTTTGAGGGACTTTTGAGGGACGGAGGGAGTAATATTGACATGTAAGGTATCGACCCTTCAACGAGCACCATTTCATCATCCTCCTTCCCCTTCTCCTCCGGGTCTTCATCCATCAAGTGATGTGGTAGCTTAATAGAGAAACTTCCCTTTTCTTCATTATCTTTAGAGCTGGTAATCTGGATATCGGTTATCGGTTTTTAACCGTAACCGATAATACCCGAGTCGGTTCGGTTAACCGATAACCGAGAATAACGGATTTGGTTCGGAAAACGGGTATTGAAATTTTGAAAATTTGGTTTCGGGTATTATCCGATTACCCGATGGATAACCAAGAATCCGATGCCTTAATATTATATTTTACTTATTTTCTATTTTTAATTAATAACTAAAATCTAACGTGAACTCAAAAATCCAAATCGCAGACGCAGAACATGAAGTGCCACTCTCTCTCTCCCTCAAAAATCCAAATCGTTGGCAGAGTCGCCGACTCGCTGCCGCTCATCCTCCAGTCCTCCTCGCCCGCTCCGTCGACCGTCGCGCTCGTCTCCTCCTCCTCCCCGTCGACTGTCACTCCCGGCCATCATATCGCTCTCCAGCTCCTTCTCCTCTTCTACTTTGGTGCTCCAAAACTCGCGCTCATTGCTATTCGCTGCCCTCTGCCACTGCTCCGAGTCGGGAATAACAAAGGTTAGTTGTAATTTGTAAATGATTGTTGAAAATTTATGAATTGGAAATTTAGGAAAATTTGGGAATTTAGTGTTAAAAATTGAAATTTACGAATGGGGTCTTTGAAATTTGCTACGAAGCTTTAAAAGTAAAGCTTTGAAATTTGTTGTGAAACTTTGAAAATGGCTCAACCTATATCAAGCTACAACATTTGCTAACCGAAGAAATGAGTGTGGATTTTTCAATTTTTTCTATAGCTCGGTTACATGGTTAACTGATATACATAACCGACTCGGTTATCGGTTAACCAATTAACCGAGTCAGTTCGGTTTTGGTTAATAAGTTTGAGGATTTTCGGTTCGATTAACCACGGTTAACCAAATTACCAGTCCTAATTATCTTTGCCTTTTCGGAAGGGCCGGACCAACATAAAATAGGGCTTGAGGCGACACATATTGAATGGAAATAAATTAAAATTTATATAATTTTTTTTGTTTACCCCACGACAAAACTCCTTAAATTTTACGATCGAGAATGAGGCAATTTTATGTAGGGGAAACACTCATGAAATTTGAGAAATAGTTGATTCATGCACGTACACAATGAAAAATAAATCTAATGTTATATTTGTAAAATATTTGTAAAAGCCTCGTACTAAATTACTATTTCAAAATATATATTATGACATTTTTCTTACTAGCACCCACATGTTCGCCTTTGACTTCAATTGCCGTGCCTCCAGAGCGAGCTGCCGTCTTTCATCCATTTTCTTACGAAAATCATCATCGCCCGACATAATTTAATGGAGAATTAATGGTGAGAAATGCAAAAAAGAGGAGATTTTGAGGAAGAAATGTAATGAAATGTGTGCAAATGGAATGGGAAGATGTAGTATATATTGATAGAAAATTTAAATAAAAAATACAAAAATGGCCATTTGAGGGCCAACAGCTATTCTGTTGGCCACTCCCGTGCCGCCACATCATGTGCCCGCCACCCTCCAGATTGTGGCGCAATCACGCCCTCTGTCATCGCCACCATGCAGGCGCCATCTGTAGCGCCCTCGAAGAAAAGGCCGCCCACAACAAGCGCCCGCCACAAAATAGCACCGCTACGGGTGCTCTAAACATTTTGATACATGCATTTAAATTCTTTTTAAAATATTGTTTTTTTTTTTAATTTTTAACTAAGCGATGTGTGTGAGGATCCAACTGACAATTGCCGACACAACAATAATATGCATATCTTGAAGATAAGGTGCATTTATTAGAGACATTATTTCTCACCAAAAAGTGGGTTCCCCTGACATTATTTGTCTTGGAATGAGTATTATAAGAATTGGAGTAAAAATTTATGCTTTATTAGTTATTTGAATTCCAAGTCAATTAACCATCTAAAATCATGCAGGGAGGCTCCGTATGTACATATCCATGATTCATAGGTCATTTTGCATCTATTTCTTTAATTTTAATATAAATATAGCTTACAACTTACACTTTAAATAAAAAATTTCAAAATAATTATGATTTCTTTTTTTTATAACAAGAGTAACATACAACCGCTATTCCAAACGCACACTGAATAAACTCCACTCATATATAATAGTCTACAAACTACACTAGAAAAATCAGGTGTGACAGACTCAGCCTGAAATATTTAGCATTAAGAATACACAATATATCACTACGACCCTTTGATTTGTTTCTTATGCTTTCGTTTTCGTAACCATGTTGGATGTGGAAAAACTTTCTATCTACGTCAGCAACATATACGTCATTCCTCAATTGACCACTTTGAATTCTCTTAATTAAATAAAATAAGGTATCTGGAAATTCTCTACCACCCAGTTCCTCATAACTTATCTATAAATAGAGAAGCAAATCCAACACAATTCTCATCCAAAACGACGCATTAACTAAATTTCAAGCACAAAAAAATGGGTTAGAAAGTAATTGTTTTTCTTAAAATTTTCCTCCTAATAGTTCTCATAATTTCCCCCCAAGTAGTTGAAGCCAGGGAACTTGCACAGACTTCCAATACCTTCACGCGTATGTTCTTTTATTTTTCTCTCTAACATTATTGTAATTGTTATGACTATACATACATATATATACACACATATATGGTTCCACTTATTAGAGTTGTCAAATAAACTAGACTCGTTTGTTTGAGCAAGTGGTGCGGGCCGGGCCGGGCCACCCCTTTGAAATGAGCTCCATCTAAATGGGCCTCAATTGGGCCAATCCTATCTCCTACCAGGCTATGACAAGTTCGGGCCGCTCGTTGCGGTCCATTAGACAACTATAACTCGTTTCGTGATTATTTTGTATGGGGGCGTTTGGTTTGATGGATGGATAGATAATGTTTGATAGGATAGTGTAGGTTGTGATTATTTAGATTATTAGTCTTATGTTTGGATTGCTTGATTGTGGTGTACGATAATTAAAAGACTATGTGTGTGTGTGCGCGCGCTACTGTGTGCAGTGTGTGTGTATTTTGTGTGTGTGTTTATGTGTGATTATTTTAGAATTTTGCATCATGGATTAGACAAGGATTAATAATCAAGCCAAATTTGGGATGATAAGTTATCATCCATTTGAATGATTGGATCACGGGCATAATTATTTATCACGGGTTTCATCATTCAAACCAAACATGTGATTAGGTGGAATTATATTATCAATCACTCCTTATCAAGCAAACCAAACACCCTTATGTATGCTTAAATAATGGATAATTTAATATGTGCATATATCTCTTTGTATAATCTTACATAACGGAGGGAATACTTGAGTGTATCTGTGTATGATTGATGGAGCTAATATATAGTTTTTTGTGCCAATTAAAATAGTTGAGGCGACAAAACGGGTCATTCATCGGCTACGGTAGTATTACAAAGCCACCTACCAACAGGGAGTGCGATTACAAGACCATATGTAGAAGGGTCCCACCCCAGCCCAAGCCTTGAGTATCCAAGCCCTAACATGAGAAATTGGCAATGTTTGAGTGACAATTTATTATAATTATCAAATATTTAATCCAAAGTGTACTAGGGTGTTTATGATTATGTAAGAGAGATCAAATAAAAACTTCGTCTCCCGTAGGAATTAGAAATCAATTTGGATAATTGATCTTTTGATGACCTGCGATTGTCATAAAAAAATGCATTATCGTTATATATAATATGTACCATTATGATAATGTATTATTATATATAAAATACATTATTATAAATATTCATTTTGATGATACATTTTATATGTATTACGATAATTCATCTTTTTATGACAGTCTTGGTTCCTAGCTAGTTCCTATGCGAGGGATGGTTCTTACGAGAACCTATCCCTGTGTGAATATATGTCATGTATAAATTGTTTGGGTTATAAGATCTTTTGTATGCCTTCATTTTGTTGCGTTGATTCTCAAACTTTTATTTTGCCATTTTGAGTGACATTTATTAGAAATTTGAAGTGTGTATATGTTTTTGAAAAGTTAAATTCATTAAAAGCGAACAAAATAATAGCAACACAATCATATATAAGAAGTGAAAAGTTACTAATATTTGAATTTTAAATGGGTTAAAAATCTATTTTTTTTAAGATGGGGAAGAAGGAACAATGGGCTTGATTATAGGGGTGGCAGTCGGGTGGAAAATTACTAAGAAGTGAAAAGTTACTAATATTTTTTTTGATGATTTGGAAGGAAAATAAATAGGTTATCAATTTAAAAGTTTGATTTGAATTAAATAAATATAATATTAAAAAAATATAATACCTTAACGGGTAATCCGAATCTAACTCGAAATTTTCAGGTCCTCAACCCGATAAGGACCCGAACCCAATAAAACTTGACCCAAACCCATTAATTTCGTATCGATTTATGTCAGATTATCGTGTCGTGTCGAAAATTGACAGCCCTAGACTTTGAACCATGGACTTCATTCTTAATTTTCACACTTCATTCTTAATTTTCACATGAGAGCTTCGCCACTCATATGTCCTCAAAAGGATGTAATAAAAAATCCTTATAAATGTCTATTTTCGGTTTTAGCACAAGAATAACATAACCGCCGCCATCGGAATCCCAAGAATTACACATCGACAAAACGTCCAGCCTCCTTCCCTTTCTTCATTCGAATCTCCATTAGATGCTCTAAATTCCTATCTCTTGTCTTCTCTCATCTTACACTTCATTTTTCCCCTTTCATGGGATTAAATACTAAAAAAAAAAAAAAAATCAAGGATTTCTATAATCTAATTTCAAGCAATTATCTATTATAGAAATTCCGCCTCCGAGCACAATTTCGATTAATCCACCTGCATCCCCAAGTTTCAGATGGCGACCTTCTCTGTTGTTGCTGCCGGTCAGGCGACGGTGGCGGTGGCAACCTTCGCTGCTACCGCTGCGTCTAAATAGAAAGGACTAGAGGAGAGGCTGGACGGCGATGGTGGCAGATCCTCTGCAGCTGCCATTCGTCGATATCCAGAACTAGCCGTGATGGCGGCGCAGTGGAGAACCGGCGGGTTTGGCCAGATTTTAGAGAAACAGGGGGGTAGAGAGGTCTCGATCTAGTGAAAATTAGGGCTTTTGATTTAGGGGTATAGATTCGGAGACCTATGATTCAGATAGGGAAAAGAGAAACGAGGCGGCGGTGGCGAGGTCGTCGATTTTGAGTGCTTCCGCAGATCTGTGAAATGGGAGGGTTTTCGATTTTATGGTTTGAGAAGAGAGAGCAGAGAAAGGTGTGATACTGTGATGCTTGAGAGAGAGAGAGAGGATATGGTGGTTGGCGGCGGAGGTGCTGGTCGGCGGCAGCGGTGCGGGTAGGCGGTGGAGGTTGCTTGGGGTAGAAAGAGACGAGAAAGATGGGGGAGGGGTGATGACTTTTCAATTTTTTATTTTTATTTTTTTATTTAAGTCATTTGCTTGTTCACTTATTATGTGGCAACAACGTATGCAACGGGCTCAAATAATGGCATCACGTGAGAGTCAAGTGAGTTTTAGCCCAATCAGGCTTAAATTTGTCCTGCAGATGTTCAATTTTTGAAAATGTGTTCTGTAATTGACAGTCCGAAAAAAAAAATGTCCTGTAAATAAAATCCGTTAGTGTCTAAAAAAACCTTTAGCTCTGGTTTCTCTCATAATTCTTAATACTAGTATATTATTTCTTGAATAAATGATTTTCCTTTCGCTAATTAATTTCTTCCACAAGTGGTTACAAAGAAGAAAAAAAAAATGGAAAAATGTGCCTAATCTTGACCAATTTGAATTGTAGTTCAAAAAAATATTTGATGATAATTGATAAGATTGTGAGTTATCCACAATCTCAGTCGATAAGGGTATATGGTAAAGAGTTTTTTTGGGGATGAAGAAGACAATTAAAATGTATAGCCCCAACACCCTATAAGTATAACCCCATCACTATTAATTATATAGGTGAAATATAATTTAATTTGGGCTATAAAGGTAATATAATATATCTACTAATATTTTTATTATTTTTTTAAATATGAGGCTATAGTGAAAGATTTGGGGCTATGATTAAAATTACCCATAAGAAAAAAATAATTTTTTTAATACCTCCAACATCGTCGTATTACTCGACGACAAGAGCTTTCCGGAGCTCTTCAACACCGAAAAAGTAAAAAAGAAGGTCCTTTTCACCGGCACCTTCATGCCCTTCACCGACCTCACCGGCGGCTACCAGATTCTCTCCTACCTTGATCCCTCCGACTCCGAACCCGATCACGCCAAACTAAAGAAGCTTATGTTTTTCATGCTCTCTTGCCGGCGAGATCACGTCATGCCAGAGTTCCACAACAGCTATGTTGAAATGTGTGAGGGTTTAGAGAGAGAATTGACCAGAAAAGGAAAGGCCACATGGCTAGTTGTGGCAGATCTTAAACTTTTTTTTCTACTGTCTTCTTTTGCTCCGGATACTCAAATCTCTTGCATGTTGTAATGTTGGACATGATTCCTGGTGCAAGTAAAGGTCTTGAGTAACTGAATCTTCAGGTTGACGTGAAGACAATTCAACTGCTTCCTCATTGTTGCACAGATTGAGTAAGTTTCAGCTCAGCTGCTTCACCTCATCAGCTCAACTGGCTGGAACTATTTTGTAGTTTCAGTTTGATCGGCTCAGATAGACATTCCTTAACTATTTAGTGGGATCTTTGATCTTGGTTAATTAATTTACAATTTGAACTTGAAGACTTGGTCGCCTACTTATGTTCGACTCTTTCATTTCATAGTTTGTTGATCAGCTCGGAAATCAGTCACAACTATTCAGTGGGATACTCCTCAAATTAGATTGTACTTCAAAAGTGATATTTATCTTTCTTAGGACTAGGATCCCTTTAATTGTCTGTTATGATTCACCTATATCTAGATGATCCTAACTGACTTTCAAGACAAACATCGCTGTAAGAGTTATTGGGATCTTAATCAAAACATTTTTTTTCAAATTCGCTCTCACCATATTATTTGTAACAAAAGCACCTAATATAAAGTAGTTAATATAATGTTGTATTTATGTATTAACAAAAATTATGTTGTACTTATCGTAATTTTACATTTTATTTTTTATCTTTTTTTTTGGTTTGGGTTGTTTGATTAATGTTCAAGTGAATTGTGAAATAGTAAAGCATATTAAATTTACAAGCATACAAAAGCTAATAAAGTTTGTCTTCGCCTGCTGTTCTCCTATTTATAGAAGACGCGTGCCATGAGATTACGATCCTTTTATTTTTTTTCTAGTTTTTGTTTCTTCCTATTTTCTATTTTTCTTTTCTTCAATTTGAGTTGGTGTTGTAGCTTTATTTTATAATTATTAACTAGGATTGATTATTAAAAAGGGATATATAATTTTTGAGTTTCAATTTTTCATAACAAATTAAATATTAATTAGGAATCACTATATTATAATAATTACTTATAACAATAACAAACTTAAAAGTGAGACACGAGCTTGAGAATTAAGATTGGGATTTTGAGACTTAAGTTGAGTATATAGATAGTAGGTCTGGCAAATGGTGCATGTCGGATCGTTATCGTGTCGACCGAATAACGACCCGACCTGTTAAGGTTAAATCTGAACATGATTTGTTAAGAATCTGCTCGAGCCGATTTTGTGTCCATATTGGGTCCATATTAGGTTACATGATAACGATCCGAATCCAAAAAGGCTTGACACTAACCCATTAATTTTGTGCATATCCGTTTCGGATTATCATGTTATACCAAAAATTGTTAGCCCTAATAAATACTGATCATACACTGTTGAAAATTTTAAACACTACTAGGGTGTAATTTAGTTGGTATTCTTTTCTTATATAAGATTGAGCCCGCGTAAAAATCTCAAATCCCCCATCACCCCCCCCCCCCCCCCATACTAAAAAAAATATATATACCTTTGAAACTTAATGGGAAGTTACTGTTTGACTTAATTAGAAAATTCACTTTACAATCAATTAATCGATAAAGAAAAAGTGACTTTAAAGAATTGGATGTGAAGTGGCGCTGATTTACGAATCTCGTTTATTGTTAAATTTTTCAAATTACAAACATATAGAAGAATCTGGGTCTAGTTCATCAGGCACTCACTTTAGCCCTTAGATTTTTGGGCTAAATTGAAATATGTATCAAGAGCTTGAGCGTTGTTCAGTGGAGGCCTTATTAGAATTCATTAAATATTTTGGGCTAGAATTTAAATTTCTGTGTGCACGTTGATAAGAAGCATCGTATTTACAATGATTCTATAGCCTTAATTATTTTTTTTATCACTATAACTCCTTATTTTAAAAATAATAAAAATATTAATTTATGTGTTGTTTTATCAATAATCCTCAAATTAAAATAATGCTAAAATAATAAATTTATCACTCTGTCCCCCAAAAATCTAAAGACAGAAAAAATAACAAAATCTTAAAACCTCCGCATAAAAGCTGGAATAGCTCAGTTGGTTAGAGCGTGTGGCTGTTAATCACAAGGTCGAAGGTTCAACCCCTTCTAAAATGAGATAAAAAGTCTTATAAGGGAAGATTTAGGAGCAGAATTCTCCTAAATTAATCTCCAATTAAACCCTTATAATGTTGAAAATTCTTAACTTACATGCCCCCTACTATATTGTCACTCCAAATTAATTTTTTGTCAAATTATCTCCTACTAATTTATTTCGATTTTTAAAATATTAACATGCGTGCTTACTAAAAATATTGTTTATTAATTTTTTGGCATGACATTTAAGATGGCCGATTTTTTTTCTCTCGGCGCACGTTAGTCGTCTGAGTTAACGTGTGCTCACCATTTGTACGGCATGGGAAAGCGAGGTCGGCCGAAGAAGATCCTAGCTCTTAACATGATGCAGAAGTTAACACCAACTGGATCTACATCGCAGCTTAGCAGTTCAAGCAAGGAAACATTGCCAGATCTGGGGATTTCTTCAAAAGGAAAAGAAAAAATGGATACAACAGTACTCTCACAGAAGATGGAGACTTCTACGATCTCTAACCACAAAGAAGTTAGCCGAAGATTGGAGATGGAAGCTCCACCACCGCCAAAGGAGGACTCGCATGTCATCAAACAACCAGCGAAGATAGGTATGCGACTAGAGTTTATACCCCCTTTATTGAAAAATGGGATTCCTACTGCGTGTTTAGATAAGCATGACATCAAAACAGATGCTGAGAAGTGAAAACACGCTGTTATTTTGTATGTTATCGGTGAATCTCCGACGATAACTTACTTGAACTCGTATCTGATGAAACAATGTAATATCCAGCACAAACCAGAAATATTTTATCATAATGAGGGATATTTCGTTGTAAGATTTCACAGCTTAGAAGAGAGGAATGAGATTTTATTCACAGGGCCTCACACAATAGCTTATAAACCTGTGATAGTGAAAGCTTGGGAGGAGGATTTTTGTTTTGAACAAGAGATATTGAAGGTGGTTCCGTTATGGATTCAATTGCCTAACTTACCACTCAATTGTTGGGGTGCCAATTCCTTGAGCAGGATTGGGAGAACACTAGGTAAACCACTCTTTGCGGATGAATGTACAACATCTCAAAGTCGAATCTCTTATGCTAAAATGCTTGTTGAAGTGGATGTTACTCAACCAATTCAATACAAAGTGATGATTGAAGGAGCAAATGGACATAAAGTAGAGCAAAAGGTGATCTATGACTGGATTCCACCGTTTTGTAAAACTTGTCAAACTGCTGGACACAACTGCCAAGATAAAAGAAAGTCTTATCAAGAAGCTTTGAAGCAAAAATATATAGTGGATGCCTAAAACACAGATTCTGAAGGAAGTTGCCAAAGCTCCTAATGAAATCAAGACAGTTGGTCCCTCCAAAGTTATAGGGGAAGCAGAGAAAATCATATCGCCACAAAAAGTAGAGGAATGGTCCAAGCAAAAAAAAATGGCATCTAAGAATCCAGATATTGTACAAGTGGGAATGGTTGATACTGAAAACTCATATCAGCTTATTAGTGAATCAAAATGAATGTCAGCTAATACAATAAGGGGCGGGGACCCTTTCCCCTTTGTTGAAATATGAAGATCCTATTATGGAATGTGAGGGGTTGCAATAAACCCTTCAAGCAAAAAGAGATCAAATCTCTTTTTCTTAAGAATAAGTGTTGGTCCCAAGACGGATACCTTGGTGTAGAGGGGGTGAATACACCAAGGTTTAAAAAGTTTTCCAATTAAAACTCTTTTGAGTGAGCCTGCTGTGTTCAATCCAGCTGGAAGACAGCTTGATCAACACAACTGACTGTGTGTCTGCGGAAGTTGGTGGGTTTGGAAAGTCCGTCTGTTACTTCAAATATATTGCAAAGCTCTGTTTCTCTTTTCAGTTAGTCAGTTTATGCAACTTGAAATATGCTTAAGAAATGTTAGTTGAATGCATAAATAAAGCAGTAAAGAACAAAGCTATTTAACGTGGTTCGGAGAAACTACTCCTACGTCCACGACCAGAAAACCATCTGGTAATCCACTAAGGATACCACTGACTTCACGCGCAGTCAGCAAGCGTTGCAGCTCAGTTCCTCGAGCTGGATACAGGTTTCCACGTACTGTATCAAAACGTAACCAACTATTAACAGGCACAGCTGAAGCCTCTTCAGTTTACGGGTACTGAAGAACCTGACTTACGGTTTCCGGGTACTGTGAAACCTAACCACTCGAATTACACGCTTCGAGTAGGCGTACCTTAACCTAACCATTTCTGGGTTTGGGTTTGGGTATGAGTTTTCCAACTATGAACGAGTTCTTACAATGAAGAACAAGGAGTGTGATGAACTCGTTTAAACTAGGCTTAAGATATTTCTATTCTGATCTAATCTGCCTATGACTGAATATGTGAACAACTAAGAACACAGCTGACTGGCTGGGTGTTCTTGAAAGATTTGGCTTTGAAGATTGTTGTTCATTTTTCTGTTTGCTCTTTTATTTCTTCAGTCATCTTACCAGTCCCTTTTTCTTCAATGGAGGAGGAGATATATATAGGTGGAGATTCAAACTAGCCGTTGGAAGAGAGCCGTTTGAATCTTACCTACTCTTATTGACTTTTGGCCTTTTGCCTACGAAGTAGGTCTGCATCTGCAGAAGCTATTTCTTCTCTGATTTGACCACGTTAGATAAGATCTTCTGACATCAGGATCTTGTCTTGAAGAAGGTCTTCGTCTTCGAGCTGCTAAGCGTCTCTGCTGTGTCTTCAGCATCTTGGACTCTGCTGTGTCTCGACTCTGAGCTATCTTAGACCTGAGCTGTATCATTAACCTGAGTTGTGTCTTCAACCTGAGCTGTGTCTTAGACCTGAGCTGTATCATCGACACTAAGCTGGGTGTTTTACACTGAGCTGGGTCTTCGACACTGAGCTGGGTTTCCGTCACTGAGCTGGGTCTTGATACTGCTGGGTCTTTGACTCTGCTTGGTCTGCTCTGTTGAGTCTGCTCTGCTGAATTCCTTAGTTTTCTGCTTAGCTGTGTCTTCTGCTATGTCTTCTGCTGTCTTCAGCGACTCTACCTGTAAACTTAGAAACTCTATATGCTCAAACAGGTGAGCTGGAAAAACACTTGGGCTTGCGTATTCATCTACTCGGTTGGGGTCAGCTGGGTTTTGGTATCAAATCAAAACTCTATTAATTTTTCCAACAATTTCTCCCTTTTTGATGATGCCAAAACCCCAAGTTGGAAAAATAATTTACTTCCCCCTTAACAGGAAACGGGGTTTCAAAAAGTTTAAACATTCACAGCAGATAATCATTTTCAGAGCCTGGACAAAGAGAGATTGTCTTCAGGTTGATTTTGATAAAACGAACTTTTCATTAATAAGAAATTTTACAACTTTAAAATTACAAAGAAAAAAAATTCCCAGTTGGCTGGGTCTTCAGCTTTGCTGCTTTCTCTGTTCGTCAAGTTGATGGTCAGTCTTGAGACCATATCTGTTGAAGATGAATTTTTCCAAGTTCTTCCATTCGTCTTGATTTTTCGACTTGGAGATTCCTCTTTCGCCAGCCCAGTGATGAATTTATTTGATAATTTGGGCTTTGTCAGGAAGGTTCGTTCCAGCTAGAGTGGGAGGCTTCAATTGCCTGACTTTTGGAGCTTTTAGCTGGATGTTGTTTCTCTTGGCATATAGGGCAATTGATCTTGCCATCATTGGATCCGTCTCATGGAGTTCGAGAAGATAATCCTGGAACACAGTTTCTGGATCCATGCATTTGTACTG
Organism: Agastache rugosa; assembly: GCA_031470985.1. Taxonomy (NCBI): domain Eukaryota; kingdom Viridiplantae; phylum Streptophyta; class Magnoliopsida; order Lamiales; family Lamiaceae; genus Agastache; species Agastache rugosa. The sequence goes on from CM062604.1 coordinate 12,099,742, forward strand.
ATTCAGGTAGTAGAATTCTTTGATGAATTCTGTTTTGCATCGTTCCCAGTTTTCATTGAAATCATCTGGGTTCTTCTTATCGGCTGAGGCTGCTTGGACTTGTTTCTTCTTAGCTTGCATGTAGCTCTGCCTTTTCTTCTTCTGCTTTTTCTCAGCAGGCTTGAGCGATTCGGCTTTCTTCTTGATAATTTTGTCCAGCTCCTCTATTTCTTTTCTTTGCTCATTGTGGAAGTTACATAACCAGTGATAGTCCTTGTATTCCTCTGGCTTATACCCACAAGCTTTGGCAAGAGCAACCATTTTCTCTCTCCATGTCTCTTTGACTGCTGCAGTTGGCTCATCCTCATCTAGCTCTTTAGCAAATTCGTCGATTTCAGACTGATTGGGCTGTACCGGTTCCCCCTGAGCTGCAGCTTCCCTCTCAATTATTTTTCAGCTTTATTCTTATCTTCTCCCTTTTTCGCATTATCAATAAGGGAGGCAGAGAGGTCAGTGACGATAGCGTTGAGCTTGGTGATAACAACTTCAACATCAGCGATATTGGCTGTGTTGTCAGCTGTGGAGAGGTTCAGCTGAGCAGTGCTGCTGCTTCCAGCTCTAAACTGAACATCCAGATCTTTAGATAGGTTGAAAAGTTGGCGGATGTCAGAGTTGTTGGAGAGAGTGGACTTCTTGATGCCTTCCAGTTGGTTTGAAAGATTTGCTATGTCGTCAACCAGTGGAGCTTGAAGTCTTGTTACTATCTCAGGAACTTTCTTCTCTAGATGATTTCTGAGTTCGAGATCTTGAGAAATAAGAGACTACTTGAGATTGCTGTCGGTGTCCTCATCAAGGGTGTAATGGACTTCTGCATTTCATCGATAGTCCGCCCTTGAGTGTCTGCCTGCATTTCAATAGTTGTACACCGAAGAAGAAGGTCAGCTTGATTTTTCATGCTTTCCATTAGAAAAACCCTTTCTATGTATTCCTGGATTTTCTTTTGAAGAGCCGGAGAAAATTCAGAGTCGGGCTCCATTTGGGTTCCGGATTCAGCATGACTGGGTTTGTTTGCCTCAAACTCGACCAGTGCGCGAGTGTCATCGGCAATTGGACTTGGTGGGACTGCCGCTTCTGGCTCAGCTGCTGCATCAGCTGGTTCTTCAGTGATCATTACCTCAGTTGTGTTGTCTGGTACAACTTCCTTGGTAATTTCAGCTGAGACTTCTTTGGACATGTCAGCTCCAGAAGATGTCTCCCATCCCGCTACTGTAAGAAGCTTGTTGGCTGACTCCCAGACGTCTGCTGGGTGCGGCTTGGGATACTGCTGAGAGACTTCGATGATACCTCTAATGAGCTCATCCTGATGTAAGTATGCATCCTCCAGGCTTCCAAAGCCAAATGTGTGCTGGAGGCATGCTTCATCTGTCTTCAACATCTCGTAGGAGAAGGTCTCTATCAGCTGGTCATTCTGGTACCAAGTTGCCATCTTGGTGGCAAGGTAGAACTTGAGATCTCCAACTTTGACGAGGGCGATAGGCAGGTGCGCCAGAATTGGATACTGAGTTAGAACACTCTTGATCCCTGCAATATGCAAGTCCTCATACATGGCTTCCATGAAGGCTGAGCCAGTAGAGTTGAGTGATGGAGAGGCAGTAGAATCACTCTCCTCTGATTATGTGGAGATATGAAGAATTGGATCAATTGGGTTCACAGTAGGTTGTGAAGAAGCATCAGCCAACTGCGTGGGAGATTGAACTTTGGGTGATGGCTGTTTTGGGGGTGAGCTGAGATTAGAAAAAGAGGCTTCAGCTTGGGTGTCAGCTGGCTGTGAAGGAGCTTCACCCAGTTGAATATCTATCTGCTATCTTACAGGAGATGGTTCTTTGGTTGGAGAGCTGGGTGGAGGAGAAGGTTGTTTGGGTGGTGAGTTGTGAGGCGGTGAGGGCAGGGGTGAGCTGGGATGAACAGGAATATCGCCAAGTACTTGGACGATAAACTGGGTCGGGAAAGGTGGAAGATGTGTCTAACTCCTTAGATTATCCGGTTCATCCTCTGAGCTAGATGACGATTCATCATTCAATCCCATATCAGCCAGGATGTTTGATCCGAATTGATTGAAGGGATATACTGGCTGTGGGGATAGAATCACCATTGCTTGACTAAGCTTGCTTGGTGAGATTGTTGGAGTAGCCTCTGAAGATTCCTGAGTCTGAGGAACGACAGTCGTTTTCTTCTTCTTTTCAGCTGGGCCTACAGCTATTTTGGGGTCAGCTGTCTTCCTTTTCCTTTGTTTCTTCTCCGCTGGAACTTTTGGTTCTGTTTCTTCCAGTTGCTTGTTGCCTTTGCTCACAGCAGGCTGTTTCCTCAGGAGAGCATTGATTTGACTAATTCTCTGGAAGAGAATCTTCGTTTCTGGAAATGGTTCTGAATCAGCCCATTTTACTGTGTGCCTTTTCACAGCTTGCTCTATCAAGAATGAAATCTTAGAGCATAGATACAGGGGCTCTGAGGTTGAATACGTCATCCTGGTGAAGTCGAACTTGATCTTCTCTGACTCCTTGACCAGTCGGTTGAGTAAGAAATCAAACCAGTTGACACTTACGCCTTTGATCATGGCAATCATTGGTTTGAGCTTTGGAATACTGATCTCTCCTTGAGATCCAACTATCCCAAGAATACACTTCTGCATAATATCCAGCAGCAGCCTGTACTTCGGCTTGAGTAAGAGCTTTGACATGCTCGTTCTGTACGGCTCTGGAGTAATAAACATCTCTTCACTGAAGAATTTATCCACTTCCTCATGGTTGTAGTCGTCTGGAATGAATTCTCCTTTGTTGGGCAGATTGAATACTTTTCGCAGCATTCTGTTGAGCTTGATCTTGACGGTTGCACAATCAAATGTTTCGTCAGCGCCCTTGACGATCACATTGAATGAAGATGAGTAGAAGCCATCTTCGTCGATGATGTTAAGATAGAAGAGAGCATCATCTCTCTTTAGCATAAGCTTGGGCATGGAGGTTTTCCACAGCAGGAGACCGGAATCTACAACTAGGTCCATCATCTCTTTAAGTTCTGAAATCTGAAGATTGGAGGTGGACAGAGCGCTTTCAAACGATAGCTTTGTCATAAGAGCTTCAAACTGGTTCATCCCTGCGGTTGATTTCTTGGGTGCCATTTCTGCAATCTGTTGATTTTGGTCGTGCGAATAGCTTGCAGAAGATAGATGGAGAATTTGAAGATTTGAAATTCGCAGAGATAAAGATGGAAGAATTCTGCGTATCTTTTCCATATATATCAACTGTCATAATGGATCAACGGTTGAGATTGAAACAGCTGATATTCTGATCACTGACTGGGAGAGAATTACTCATCACGTTTTGCTGACGTGTT